>CM054059.1:5546470-6146470 GCA_028641055.1 Alopecurus myosuroides
AACAAATTCGTGATAATTAATACGAGACGAAGAGAGTACTATTTTAGTTCTCGGCGTGACGAGTCTTCAGCATGAAACCACCACTTTAAAGTTAGAATTCCAGAAAACTACAATTTTACGTTTGAATTGCAAAACCACCACTCTAGTAATAGCATTTTTTAAATCGAGCCAAATGACGATTAAAAATGAATTGACGGGCAAACTGAGCGACGAGCCCCACCTGTCATCACAGATTCTTTTCTAGACATTTTATCAAACACCTTACGCACGCCGGCGGCAGCTACCTCGCCCGGCCGCACGAACGCATAGTTAGCTCGTCCGGCCGCACGCACGGCGGCAGCGGTAGCTCGCTCGCCGGGCCGCACGCACGCGCACGGTAAGTTTAAGAAGAAAGGGTAAAACATGGCTAGGCTTATATAGGTCAATCGATTTTTAGGACAAAATTTGGGTTGCTCTTACATTTACGTTTAAAAGTTGGTTTACCTTGCCCCGTTGCAACGCACATGTATCTTGCTCGTACAAATTAAAAATTGTACTTTGTCGATTGGATCGAATATTGTTTTGTATGGTGGCACTAGTATGCGCGAGAACACTGGGGGAGCTGTATGTACGCTAGGGGCCACCCCCGTCCCCCAAAGTTTTTGTTCAATCGATGAAGATAAAAATTATCTTGCCACGAGAAGGTCCACGTACGAGTGTGATGTGTTGTCGCAAGAGCATAAACTCCGTTAGGTGTGTAAAATAGCCGGTTCGCTAGCTCTAGGTTTTTCTTAGACCGTACTAGATAGGGTCCACTACAGGAATGGGCTGTTGTGCCGACGACCAAATTGTATGCCGACGGCAATTTGTCGGGTCCGTCGGTATAGACCCAACCAGAAAATCCCAAGTTGCAGAAAAAAAATTAGCTATGCCAACGACAATGCCGTCGGCTTATCATTTTTCCTTTTTTTTGAGCTACGCCGACGGCAAAGCCGTCGGCGTAGCCAAGCTCAAATTGTTTTTTTTGGCCTAATCACCGTTTTGATCATAACTTTTGCATTCGAATTCGGATTTTGACGTTCTTTAGCTCATTTCGAAAAAGAGAAACATATCTAAATTATCATGCATATTGTTAAAGCTACATTCTTAGAAACAAAATCATGAGAAAGAATGGAACTAACAATAATGGGTTACCGGTTTCGTCTCAGAGGATTGGAGCCTCTGAATCCAACCAAAATCTAGGTGGACCATACCAAGTCTGTACAAGTGTGTTTTGGGTTGTATATGTCAAGTATTCTACTATGTATGTTAAGGGTTCACCTCCATTATTTTTTTGAATTTGTTTGATTTTTCTATGCCTATTTCAAAACGAAGTCAAGACGGTGGGTATGACCGCTGTATCTAGGGCTTAGATATTGATAAAGTCTTTGTGTATCTATGATTAAATAGGTAGTTTTGTATCTAAAAATGATTTTTTCCAAAAATCATGGGCAAACTACGAGGCACCTGTAGTTCAAATTTGACCCGTTTCCAGCTGAATCGGCAGAAACTTGTGTTTTTCAAAAGAGGTGGATGGAAACCTTTTCAGCGACAACAATTTGGTTAATTATGCGTATAAAATGGTCAATTATTTTTCAAAAATTCAGATCCCAAGTTTTGCAACATATTTGTGGTTGGTACTTCACAAAAAAAGCCATTTTCACACTCGGAAAATGGAAAATGGTTTTTTATTCAATGAAAAGTAAAACTTTCTTCATGAACATTGTCCGTGCATCCAATATGCATGTTTGTGTTGAATATAGGCACATTTAAACAAACTATGTCATGAATTTGGCCATTACACCCGTCATTTGGCCCGAAACTCTAGAATGTTCGTAGAAGATAACTCATTTATGTGAACATATTTTCAACACAACTGTCTTATTCCAAGTTTATTATTTTTGGTGGATACTAGGACATATATAATGACACCACGTGAAGGTCTTGCATCATTTAGGTGTTTTTTTAATTTTCGGGAATTTTCTAAGCTAGTTTCATGAAAAAGTCAAGATGGCAGGCATGACCGTTCGTAGCTGGGTCTTGAATATTGATAAAGTCTTGGTGTATCTATGATGAAATAGGTGGTGGTGTACCTAAAATTAATTTTTTTTCCAAAAATCATGAGCAAACTACGAGGCACCTGCAGTTCAAATTTGACCCGTTTCCAGCTGAATCGGCAGAAACAGATGTTTTTCAAAAGAGGTGGATGGAAACCTTTTCAGCGGAAACAATTTGGTTTATTATGCGTACAACATGGTCTAGTATTTTCAAAAAATTCAGCTCCCAAGTTTTGCAACATATTTGTGGGTTGTGCTTCACAAAAAAAGCCATTTTCCACACTCGGAAAATGAAAAATGTTTTTTTTATTCAGTGAAAAGGAAAACTTTCTTCATGAACATTGTCCGTGCTTCCAATATGCATATTTGTGTGGAATATAGGCACATTAAAACAAACTATATGCCATGAATTTGGCCATTACACCCGTCATTTGGCCCGAGACCCTAGAAAGTTCGTAGGAGATAGCTCATTTATGTGAACATATTTTCAACACAACTTTCTTATTCCAAGTTTATTATTTTTTGTGGATACTAGGATATATATAATGACACCACGCGAAGGTCTTGCATCATTTTGGGGGTTTTTAAATTTTTTGGAATATTTTAAGCTAGTTTCATGAAAAAGTTAAGATGGCAGGCATGAACGTTCGTAGCTGGGGCTTTAATATTGAGAAACTCTTGGTGTATCTATGATGAAATAGGTAGTTGTGTACCAAAAAAAGATTTTTTCCAAAAACCATGAGCAAAATACGAGGCACCTGTAGTTCAAATCTGACCCGTTTCCATCTGAATCGGCAGAAACTTGTGTTTTTCAAAAGAGGTGGATGGAAACCTTTTCAGCGGTAACAATTTTTTTAAGTATGCATATAACATGGTCTACTATTTTCAAAATATTCAGCTCCCTCGTTTTGCAACATATTTGTGGTTGGTGCTTCAGAAAAAAGCCATTTTTCACACTCGGAAAATGGAAAATGGTTTTTTTATTCAATGAAAAGGAAAACTTTCTTCATGAACATTGTCCGTTCTTCTAGTATGCATGTTTGTGTGGAATATAGGCACATTAAAACAAACTATGCCATGAATTTGGCCATTACACCCGTCATTTGGCCCGAAACCCTAGAATGTATGTAGGAGATAGCTCATTGATGTGAACATATTTTCAACACAACTGTCTGTTTCCAAGTTTATTATTTTTGTTGGATACTAGGGCATATATAATGACACTACGCGAAGGTCTTGCATCATTTTTGGGTTTTTTAATTTTTCTGGCATTTTCTAAGCTGCTTTCATGAAAAAGTCAAGATGACAGGCATGGCCGTTCGTAGATAGGGCTTGAATATTGAGAAAATCTTGGTGTATCCTGATGAAATAGGTAGTTGTGTACCTAAAAATGATTTTTTCCAAAAATCATGAGCAAACTACGAGGCACATGTAGTTCAAATTTGACCTGTTTCCACCTGAATCGGCAGAAACTTGTGTTTTTTCAAAAGAGGTGGATGGAAACCTTTTCAGCGGCAACAATTTGGCTAATTATGCATATAACATGGTCTACTATTTTCAAAAAATTCAGCTCCCAAGTTTTGCAACATATTTTTGGTTGGTGCTTCACAAAAAAAGCCATTTCCACACTCGGAAAATGGAAAATGGTTTTTTATTCAATGAAAAGGAAAACTTTCTTCATGAACATTGTCCGTGTTTTCAATATGCATGTTTGTGCGGAATATAGGCACATTTAGACAAACTATGCCATGAATTTGGCCATTACACCCGTCATTTGGCCTGTTTCCAGCTGAATCGGCAGAAACTGTCAAAATGGCCACCATGACTATTCATCAAAAGAGTTTAATTTGTTTAAACTATCGATGTTTCTATGATATGGATGTCATATTTGAATTTCTCAAATTTTCTAATCGATTTAGACATTTGATTTGTCAAATTTCGATTTACGGATTTAAAGATATAAATTATTCTATATTAAATAATTTATTCAGAAAATAAAGTAATTTCTAACATTATATTGTTGTTTATTCAATAATTATAATTATATAATCATTGTTATTTGTTAAAAAATATATTAAATTTAAACAATAGAAAAGTTTAACATCCTTCCCCATAGGTTAATATGATTGATATGATAATAATAGCAGTAAGTTCTAACATCTCATATGGAATGTAGTTTGGAAGGAACTCAAAGGTTAAGCGTGCTTGGGCCGGAGGAATTTTAGGATGGGTGACCGAATGTGAAGTTTAACTAAGTTAAGTATGTTGACTAGATTAATTGTTTAATTAGATATTAGAGATTAAATATGTGGCTAAGTGCAAAATTCTGTAATAGAATTTAAAAAATATTCGAATTATTTTTCTTGATTTTTTTTTATTATTATGCCGACGGCTTTGCCGTCGACGTAGTGCGTGGTATGCTTTGCAGTCGGCATAGCCTTACGCCGACGGCTTTTAAAATGTGCTGACGGTCATTTGACCTATGTCTACGTGGGCATAGACCGACGGCCTTGTGCCGACGGTGGCCGTCGGCATGACGGGGTTTGAGCCTGTGCCGACGGCTGCTGGCCGTCGGCATCTCGTGCGATTACTGTAGCGGTCGTGATTTTTCTTGATAAAAAATCTTTAAATTTTTTCATGAAAGTTCAGGAACATACTATGAGTTCCAAACGACGGGGGAAACTAAAAGCAGCCCGGAAGGAGTGTCGCCGTCTTTTTGCGTGGCCGGTGCAAGCCACAGAGCGGCCGGATCTGGGCTGTGATGCCTCCGCCGGTCGTGGTAAAGGATTGTTTCCACACACGACACCTCCGTCACTCGATCACTGCCACCAGAAATGATTTTTTTTACCGTATTTCTTCTGTCTCCATGCTGGCAAAACAACAGTAAATTAACACATGATGGTCAACAAAATCCTGGGGTGTGTAGCGTGTGTGGAGCCACTACGGGAAGGGCGCCAGATACCGACGGCGTACACCCAGGTAAGGTTAACGTAAAGCATAAATCCCAGTCTAAATCCAACAATAACCTGTTTTTCAAAAGGAAAAAAAAAATCCCAAATTACTAGCCTCGCCGAATGACTTGGCCCACATGTCACATCTATTTTCTACCTCTGTTCACTCTCTCCAGGGCCGGTCCTGAGATTTCGGGGGCCCTGGGCAAGGCAACAATTTGGGCCCCCCTTAGTATAGGTAGACATATGAAACCCCTTGCGGGAAAAAAAAAAACTGTGGACACACGAAGATGTAATTTATTACGGAGTAATATAACAACTTCGGTATACACTAAAATTTTCTCCTTAAATGTTTATAAGCAAAGTGACGGAATCAATGTCAATCTCCTCCAATAACTTATTCTCGATGCATAGAGTTGGCAATCTGTTTCTCTCATAAACTAAAACATTTTCATAGCAATCATTGTTCTATCTTGCAAGGTCAACTGCATAACACTTAATTCAGAAATTAGATCATTTTAACCCAATATCACATTTCTTATCTAGATAGAAAGTATTTGCAAATGTAGTACAACTGTTTTTAATTTGAGAACCATCCATTGACTTCAAATTTATTGAAATCGTTAAAAATCCAAAAATACTTTTGAACGACTGTAGTTGTTCAAATCTACTCTTCAATTGCCATATCTATGACAATGAGTCACAAAATCTACTAAGTTGTGGCGGATGGACGGCGTCGGGCAAGCGGACGAGCGATGGTAAAGCAGACAAGTGGATTGTCGATGTGATCCGATACTAAATCCTATATATTTACGCGACGTACACAGGGTCCCGAGTCGGTCACCTATTGGCCTGGCTAGCTGTGCTTTATAGCTCTCCGAGTAGGAGTAGTTAAGTCACTAATTGATGTAGAAAAGCTACGAGCGACCAACCTGTTAAGCTAATTTATTTTTTCTTTGCATGCACACAAACTGAGCCTACTAACACATATCTGAAATGGGCCCCCAAATTTTTTGGGCCCGGGGCGGCCGCCCCTCTCGCCCCCCCTCAGGACCGGCCCTGACTCTCTCTAGTCAATAATTTTCAGCGCACGTCTGCTAGGACGCTCGCCGGTCTTGCCCCGGACCTACTCGTCAACCAGCACGGTCGCGTCCATGCCTAGTGTGCGTATCGCAGCCTCGTCGGCCGTTGCTGACCGCACCGGCATCGTCATTCCATAGCGAGCTGGCATCTTCTCTGCACACCACCAGTTTCGGCTCGATCCATAGGACAAGGCAGCCACGCTGGCCAACACCAGCATGCAGTCGTCAAGCTAGCTCGGATGCATCCGGCAGCGTCTGCGGTGTGTGCGCTATCCCGATTCTCTCCACAAGCTAGCTCGGATGCATCCGGCCGCGGGTGCGCTGCGTCCGTGCTAGCTCGATTCCCTTCACCCAAAGCATCCCAAAATATCCACCTATCTCATTAGACCACCAAACAGATCGATTTAGACTGGGACTCAATATTTCGGGGCGCAAACGACCGGGATTTTAAGTTTAGGGTTTAAACTGCCGAACCCCTACAATTTGAGGGTTGAAAATGGGCTTTTTCCTTGAATTAATTGCTATAGAAGTTTCGTGAATCCACATTTCTAGCGACGATTCTTCTCTGTTTAGGAGTACTATTCTGACTATTCTCTTAAGAGGAAAAACAGCAATTACATTAACTACACGACCGGCTGACACGCACCACGCATGCGCACGCACGTACGCAATAGTTCATATATATCCCATCCTTTGAAATGATTTTATCTTCAAACATCCGCTAACATGAGCGGCCGCCTTGAGACTTGAGAGCAATCTAAAGCCATGATCGGGTCAGTCAACCCTCACATTTTCTAGACGTTTGATTTGCATGGTGGTAGGCGGTTGCGTTTTCTCTGCCGCTCGTCAACTGATAACCTGGTTCTGTTTTACACCGTGTACTCTACACGTGTGTGGTCGAGCTAGCTAACAGGCTTCACACGTTTCATTTAGACGCGCGCTTGATGGAAGAGTTCCATGCCTTTGACAAATGACATAAGGCATCATATTATGCAGATTATGACTGACGATGTAAGAGCTACTTCTTGACGTGAGCTTATTACGTCGTGGATACGTCGGCATGTGTAGATGTAAATTATGTTGGAATTTTGTACTTGGGTCGTAGCCGTACAGCCTAACCAAGAATCTGGAAATTCTTATAGCCCATGCATGTGAAGAGGTGAGATTTAAATTTAGTCCCACATTGCTTATTAGAAGAGGGGTTACAACAACTTATAAGATGGGGACTTCTACCACTAGTAACAGTACCACATACGCTCCTTCGTCGCCCGCCTCGCTCTCACCTCAGTATGACGTGCACGTAGAGCCGAGCCGAGGATATAGTTTTGTCAACCTATATTATGACATCAAAACATGCTTGACAAAAATAGAAATCTGAAGGGACGCCTTCCACGGTAAGCCAACGGCTGGGCTAGCTCGCTCACATGCTCGGTGGAGGAGGAGCAACAAAGTGTTAGGACGCCACGCCATATTAGGCTGCGCACGATTAGAGCATCGCCACCTCGCAACGTTCTGACACCCAGGGTCCAGGAAACCCACCGTGGACGTGGGTCCGAGAAGAGAGGTGATTAGTATTTTCTGTAAAGAAGATTTGCAAAATACGGTGAATTTCTGTCCCAAAAACCTAAAATGATGGATTCGGTAAATATCGCCTTTGAAATGCTGGGTTTTTGCTATTAACTTGTTGTGTAGTGAGCGGCCGAACGGTATTAGTACCTCGGGTTTTAGATGTACGACACATGTACTCCTCTGTTTCATATTTGATGACATTATTCAAATGAATGTATCTAGATATTTTTTAGTTTTTGATACGTCCATTTAAAATGCATCTAATATGGAACGGAGGAGTACCTTGGTTGTGCCCCTCGTACTTCGCCCTGTTTACTCGAGAACGAGTATCGTTATCACGTAATGCATGCGGAACTTGTACGCTTGCGAAGGTCCACGTACGAGCGTGATGTGCTGTCGCATTAGCATCGGCTCCATTATCTTTGCGATCCATCTTTTTTTTACGGTAACACACAACAACTTTATTGATACAGAGAAGCTCGCGAATGTAGTCTGGAGCACTGTCAAATGAAGCAGGAGCTGCAGCCCTACATAGACCGTTTGGCCCGGAAACTTCCCACGTGGAAGGGTTCCCTGCTTCAGATTTAGGGGCGTGCCGTGCTAGTCCAGGCGGTCCTCTCTGCTATGTCCATCTATGTTATGATGCCTATGGACTTGCCTAAGTGGATGATCGAGGCTTTTGATGCCCTGTGTCGGGGCTTTCTGTGGAGCGGGAAGGCCAAGGCCAGTGGAGGGGCTTGCCCCATTGCTTGGGAGAGGGTTTGCACGCCTAAGTGGATGGGAGGGTTGGGGTTTCGGAACCTGCACGTCCTGAATGAGGCCTTCCGTTTGAAGTGGTTGTGGCTTAGTAGGAGGGACATCGATAAACCTTGGTTACATGTGTCGGTGTCGTGTGCTCCTTCGACTAAGGCGTTGTTCCGTGCGTCCACCCGTATGGTCGTGGGGGACGAAGAGGGCAGTTTATTTTGGACTGATCGCTGGCTTGATGGCTCCAGTGTGGCCATGATTGCGCCACTTGTTCTTTCTTTTGTGGACTCTAGAGTTCAACAGAGGTGGCGCGTTGTGGATGCCCTTAGGGACAATACGTGGATTAGGGACATCACTTTTGGGATTTCGGTTCCGGCCATGACGCAATACCTTGCGCTTTGGAATGTGGTGAACGAGGTGTCCCTTCGTGTGGGAGTGTCGGACTCTTTCCAGTGGATTCGGACTCCCTCTCTTTTGTTTTCGGTAAAGTCGGCCTACTTGACCTTCTTTGTGGGTCCACTTCCTGGCCGCTGTATGCCCTGATTTGGGGGTGTAAAGCCCCGTTAAAATTCAAAATCTTCGCGTGGAAGGCGGCTTGGGATCGGTGTTGGACAGGGGTGAGGCGCAAAAAGCACGGCCTCACGTTGGTGGACCCTTATCCAGTTTGTCTGCAGAACCTGAGTCGATTGACCATCTCCTGCTTAATTGCTCTTTTGCCTCTCAGATTTGGTTTCAGGTGTTGAGGAGCGTGGGTCGCCCTGAGTTGTCCCCTACTCCCCTCTCCTCTTTGGAGGGTTGGTGGCTCAAGGCGGTGGAGGGCTGGCCGAAAGCACAAACGGCCAAGATTAGGGCTCTCGTGTTGCTGGTTCTTAGGTCTATTTGGGTGGAGCGCAACAATAGAGTCTTCAAGGGTACTTCCAGATCGGTTCCCTTACTACTTGACTTCTTGATGGAGGAGGCCTCGAGGTGGAAAACGGTGGGGTGTTTGTGAGTAGTGTTTTTTTTTCTTCCGATGTGGGTGTGGGTCGCCCTGCGAGGCGGGGTGGTTGTGATGTTGTTCTTGTCCTACTCTATTCTTCTATAAAAAAAGGCGTGGAATTCGCGTGTTCCTGAAAAAAAAATGAAACCTGAACTGAAAAAATTACATAGCCAAACTATGCGCTGCATCATTGAGAGATCGATGGACATGACGGCATACCACCACCGAAAACCACTTCGCCTGATTCCTATCATCCGTCGGAACGACGACCTGTCAGGATCCGTGGCATCCAAGCGTTGCGTCACCGAAAGACGACAATCAGATGCAAAATGACTTTATCAAAGCCTCCATCCCGCGTCATAGTGACCGCTCGCCGTAGAGCCCGTGCCTCTGCTAAGTCAGATGACGTGAAACCCATCAGAGGCTCGCTAGCTGACAGGAGACAGTCCCTAGCCTGATTACGAATGACTACACCGCTGTCATGCGCCTGATATCACTACGGGACGCAGGCTAAACGGACCCCGTCGGCGTATGCACGTTCCCCGTCGGCGTAGGGGTAGGCCGACGGTGGTCGTCAGCGTCTACCCATGTCAGCGTAGTCTAGAGGCAGGCAACGTATAAAACCCGTCGAAGTAAGCTGGGCTAGGTAGGACAATTTTTTTCAAAAAAATTTCAGTTTTTTTTAATTTTGTTCTGCAATTTTTTTATTTCACTTGTTTAACCACTTAATCACAGTATAGACATATTTATTTTTATCTCTAAGTATTTTTAATTTTAATCTCAATTAATCGCTTCTATTAACACTTCCCGATCGGTCATCCATCCTTAGATTGCTCCAGCTCCATCACACTTAACTTCGTAGTTCCTTCCCTGTGAATTGCATAGAAAGAACGGATGTTTTGTGGACAATACTACCCAATCAATCGTGTTAAACATTAGATCATCATGTCACACTTTTTTATTTTGTGAACTCAAACAATTATTGTAATAAAACATAATAACTAATAATAATCTTGAATTTAACTAATAATTAACATTTTTGACTTTTTTATTAAATATTGAATAATTCATATATATAAGTCCGTAAAACGAAATTTGACAAATAATATGTCAATATCGATTAGAAAAATGAGAGAAATTCAAATATGACATCCATATAATATTTTTCATCATGTATAGAACTTTACTACGTGAGATGTTTAGTGTATGGGCTATAGTCGCCCAACCGAATTAGGTGTCAAAATTAGGGTTCGTGAAGAAAACAGGCCAAACTAGGGCACAAAATTAGCAAACCATGCTGGAATGTGCCAAGATATGGCAAATTGGAGCACAATTGTATTTCAAACAAACATAGACCTTGGTTTGTAAAGTTGCAAACAAACAAAAATATTCCTTTTCATTGTAAAAAAAATCCAGTTTCCATTTTCCGAGCGCAAAAAACGGTTTTTTATAGGACTAATACATCTCCAAGGATTCTATAATTTCTGATGTTCCATGTTGCTATTATGCTAATTGCTACATGTTTTCTCCCTTCTTTATAGCATTTTTACACGTTTTCCAGGACTAACCAATTAACAAGATCAGGTGCCAGTTCCCTGTTTTCTGCTGTTTTTATTTCAGAAAAGCTGTTCTGGAAATATTCTCGGAATTGGACCCCACGAATACCGAAGTTCCTATTTTCCCGGAAGCATCTAGAAGTTCGAAGAGGAGTCGAAGACGGGCACCAGGGTGAGGGCCCCCTGGTCGTCCACCGATGTCGCTCTTTCGCCTATTTAACGCCTTCCTCCCGAAAACCCTAAAGAAGGCGGCGAAATTCCATGAAACCTTTCGCAGCCGCCGTCATCGTCAACCCAAGTTTCGGGGGACAGATCTCTGTTCTGCCACCCTGCCGGGACGGGGAAGTGCCCGAGAAGCCATCTCCATCGACTCAACCGACATCTCCATCGTCGTTGCTGTCTCCTATGATGAGGAGGAAGTGGTTCTCCCCCGAGGTCGAGGGCTCTACCGGTAGCTATGTGGTTTATCTTTCTCTCCCATGGTGTGATCTAGATGTGATCGTGAGCTTTGTAATCTAGTTGAATAAGTAGATGTTAGTCTTCATCTTGTGCTACTCAAGTGTTTTATTAATATGAACTTTAGAGTCACCTTGTCCCGCAGTGTGAAGGTGACAGTGTGCACATCGTGTGTGTCTCCTCTGTGAATTGTGGTGTTTGTCTAGTACCTTCTAGGGCGCTCATAGTGACAACGTGGGGTTAACCAGACATGAGAATGCTTACTTTAAGGAATGCTTTTTTGCATCCCTATGCAATGATTAGTGTTCGTTATCCAACCGGAGAGGGTTAAGAGTAGCATAGTGAAGAGAAGATATTTAGTTATTCAATTATATGATCAATGTTGAGAGTGTCTGTAAGGACCCCAGACCGGCAGTCTGAAACCCTCTGTATGCATACATTCACGATCCCAGAAAGACCAGTCGTGAACAACATACACAGTTGGCATACAGAAATACATCATCCATTACACGAATACATAAAGGTATTACATAAAAGATCACATGATCAAGTTTAACGCAACTGCCACATAGGGCAGGCAACTTATCAAACACAGCGGAAGACAATTTAAACACAACGTAGATGAGCCTAAGTCACGCCTTAACCTATAGACTGCTGACCCGGAGACGATCCTAGTTCGCAAAGCCGTCAGCTCCGTACTTCTCTTCATAGATCTCCTTTGGAGGCTCCTTCCCAAAGTCTGGCAAGTAGATACCAGGGGCGAAACCATAATGAGTACATTTGAATGTACTCAGCAAGACATCCATCATGTCACTTACCAAACATGCAAATATGCTTATATGGTGGAATAGGTAGGCTATAAATAGGGTTCACTATCAATGGTGTTCATATATGATGACACCACAGTTGCGGTCAGGTTAATCTGTATCTTTGTTGAAGAAGATACTTCAGAAGAAAAATAATATAGTTTTATTTCTCTTGTAGATATCACATGTACAAGAGGTTTTGTAAAGCTTTGTTAAAGAATATTTTCTCTTTGCAAAACTTCTTGGAATCAGTTTCCAGAATTCTTGCTTAGAGTAGAAAAGGTTTTATTTGCAAAACATTTTGTTTTGTATAACGACATCTGGCTTTTCATCATCGACGATACCTCCATGGTATAAGTTTCCATTTCCTTTCAGAACTTCACAAGTTCAACACTTCCTTTCAAAAACTCCTTTTTAAAAACATTGACACAATGCTAGCTACATGGCCATTCAACTGTCCATATCCGAGGACGCGGCTATTCCGAATAGTTTTACTCTGCAGAGGTGTACACAATCCACAAGATCCAGAAGATCCGCCGGGAATCATCCACGGACTGCTCACAACAGTATGCGAACATCGGATAATTGGTCCGGACTCTCCACCTTGGTCAAGCCAGTACATGACTATCTCTTCAATCGGGACTTTGCTCCCCGGCATTGCGTCACACACCGCCACGTCAGGAACCCAACTGATGCATCCGGAGGGAAAATTAATCCCACACTTTGCATGTCGCTTGTTTAACAACTTGGCAACATTTCGGTTCAGAGGATCTCATCCCCTATAGCACATTGAGATAGACCATCCACTAACAAGAACAAGTTTCAAGCCTGGCCCCGTTCCCATGTTGAGGTAAGGTGGCATTACGTCTTGGTTGTCCAGCGAAGACTAGGTTATGTGTCATTTTTGAAACAAACACTTTTCCAAAAATGACTCCTTCACAATCCTCCCGTGGACAAGGTCTTACCTTTCCACCGGGTTTTCCATAAAGCCTTTGTTTTGTAAAAGAACAATTTTAGGGTGTCCACTTAGGGACTAGTATATTTGATGGTAATAAATACCATATGGTGGCTTATGGGCTTGGTATTACCAAGTTTAACTACTGGCATGATAGTAACCTATATACTAGTATAGTAGTAATAGCCACATCAAAAATAGTTTGGATAATCAAGTTTTGGTAAAACTTCAGAGGTAAAACATGCATGATAGATAATGATAAGAATTGTATCAGCAAGCATCAGGATGGCTTGCCTGGTAACTCCTTGTGTCCCTGGTTTTGGAGTGACTGGAACTTGAAACAGAGCTTCACGACACTTCCTTCCTCTTCGTTTTCTAACGTCGTAAAAAGAATAAAGGACACACATTCAGAACCAATCAAGGCAAGCAACAATACATAACAATACATACAGCAAGGAAACTAATAATAACCAATCACCTAATTATTAATTGAGGCAAACAATCAAACAAACACACTTGGCAGAAATGCCATTTAATAAGACATCTCAAGGTTGGAGGAACATATCTCACAACCTCAATATCATGGATTCAGTGGGTGTGCCACTCTCATACCACGATATTAATAAACCCAAAATACACTTAGTTTCACATGGGTGAGACTACTAAGAGTATACAAAACATGCACAATATTAATCATGGCAATGGGTCTATCAACCAAACCACAAAAAAAACAAGGTAGCTAATCTGCTAAGCCTAAATTCACATCAAGAATAAATAAGGCACATGATTTGCAAAAGTTACTTGTACAAATCAGTGAGCCTACACAAGGGTAACAAGGTAATAGACTCATCACAAAAACACACAATTTCTCATAGTGAGAACAATAGAGACAATGACTAAAAGGAGGAATCCTATTGACATGCTTCTACTGAGGGTTTGCTATGCAAGCATGCATAACAAGTAAAGTACTAAATTGCAAACAAGGAACCATGTTGTCATAAAGGGAAATGAAAACAGGTCCTCATGCAAGGATACACAAATATCTACCAAACACAAGTTGGCAGGAAAAATAATTTAACACAAAAATGCTAGGGAAACTAGTACTACTCAAACATGAAGAATCAATGGATGCATTTCAATCAAGTAATTGAAATACAACCAGAGGGTCCATGTCACAAAAACAGGAGTGAAAAACATCTATACTTTCTATAACCAAAAATATCCCATTTAATGAAACAAGGTATCAATTTGCAGGGCAACTCCTACATACTAGTGGTAATAAAAAGGGCATTACTAGAGGAATCAAACCATACTCCAAGAATGGATTTTTCCTAGCAAGACACACATGATTACAACCACTTACAAACAGAAGCATACACATTTTCATTTAGCACTTAAAATCCCAAGGCAAAAATACTAGGCACTCATTAGTTAGAGAACTATATAAAAGAAACACATCTAGTGTGGGGGAAATAATGTTTCCACCAAAAATGCAATGACACCAGTGGGTGTTCCACTAGAATATCAAAGCATTAAGAGGTCACAAGTCCTCTGGTCATACTTGATAAAAATTAACAAAAGACTAAACTAGCATCTAATGCAATAACCATACTAGTAGAAAATAATAGGATGCTAAAATAAGCAAGGTAATGCTACTCATGCTATTATTCCCACACAAGTGAAAAATCTAGGGGTCAAGTACTCATAAGAACATCATCAAAATGCTACTGGTCCTATGAATACAACACAAAAATATGTGGCTACACAACCACAAATTCTTATGCCAAAAATTCTACACATGAGAGAATTTTTCCAACATTTGCATAGTTATGACTAAATTACTCATGCTTCCCTACCAACTCAAATGCAATCTAGCAGAGGTGATAACAACACAATATAAGTATCAACATGGTACTTGATCCAATCTCTCAACACCACAATCCAAGTGCTTGCACATAATTTCATCACTCAAAAATTCTATGCAAGTATTAACTAGAGATAAAACATATGCTATTAACAAAAATCCTATTTCTTCTCAACTCAAGTCCACACAATCTAACATGCTAAAATAGCTAAGTAAACCTTAGAAAACAAGTTCACACAACTTGTACAAGCTAGAAAACAATATTGCAACACAAAAATAACTTCACACAAATTAAATACCTAAAATGCCAAAATGGCAGAAACATGCAAATTAAAGATCTGTCCACCAAATTTTCTATGATGCTCTAAAAATTAAACCCAGCTAGGTTTGGATAGCCCTAAACATATACAAGACCATCCAGTTGAGTTTGCATCAAAGATCATTTTTAATGATTTTATAAAAATCACCAAAGTGCTCTCTGGTGTTTTACCAAATTGCATGCCATTTCGCAAATATTAGGAATTTGGAAGCAAGGTTAATTTCTCCTGTTAGGAAATTTCAAGGGCTTTCCAATGCAATTGAATACACCTCATTCGGAGTTGTGAAAATAAAATGGTGCTCATTGTGGTGTTTCTGGTACCTGTTGCCAAAACATTTTTCATTTCTAAAATATTCATCCAAATGTATATCTACAAATTGGAGATGGTTTAGATTTAGTTTCTTTATCACTGTGAATTTTATCTCGGTCAAATTCATCTTTTAGGTTAGCTTTTAGGGCCAAAAGCAAACATACACTTTTCTGTAAAAATTTAAAAGGAAAAACATCAGTCATGGGCTAGATCTGCTACTGGGCCGGCCAGATCCAATTGCACCGCGAGCAGATCCAGCCTTAGACGCTGACCAGCTGGCCAGGAGGCCACGCAGGCAGCCATGCGGGCAACTGCGAGAGCCACGCGCAGGTTTGACCTGCCCTGCGCGCGGTCAAGGAGTGCTGGCGTCAGCGTGACGCCACTCGCCGGCGGGAGGGCTCCGGCGAGGTCCCAATCCGTCGATTCCGTTCGTCATTTTACGATTCAAAACAAATCCACGAGTCGTACTCGACGCGGGCAAGCGAACTAGGGTAGTATCGTTTCCTGGGAGTCGCCGGAGGGCGGCCGGCGACGGCGGCGCACGGCGGCCGAAACGCGAGCGCGGCACAGCGAAGATTCAGAGGGAGAGGGAGAGGGGAAAAGTGACGGGGAGGTTCGCCTGCTCACCATGAACGCGAGGGGATGCACGGTGAGGGCGGAGGAGGCTCGAGGCGACGGTGATTCATCGCCGGAGTTCGCCGGACCCGAAAGCGAAGAATGGACGGCGCGGGCTCCACGCGGCGTTTCTCCACGATTCCTTCTGCAGGGAGGTCAAGCACGCTGAGTCGGAGAGGAAAACCCCAACGGCGACCAGCGGCGAGCTCGGAGATGGCCGATTCGACGACGACCATATTCGACTAGGGTTTCGATTGGGGATTTTTACAGAGAGAGAGAGAGGAGCTCGAGGGAGAGAGAGAGGGGGCAGGTAGAGGTCTCACATGGGGGGTTTTATCCACCTAGAAAGCTTCTACTCGAAGCTATGGAGCATGGGCAGCCATGCCCTCTACTGCAGCTACAGGAAGAAGAAGGACAAGATGACTAGGATTACACATTGGTCCCTGGATATTTACAAAGAGGTCCTTTTCCTCTCTGAAAATGCTGTTTTTACTAGGAAAACAAAATCTAAATTTAAAATCCTTTTGCCCAAAATTCTTATTAGTTGAGATGCACAACATATGTGAAAATTGGCTCAATTGGATAAACTTGATAGTTCAAAGTTGTTCAAATTTCAATTCATACATAAATGGACATTGAATTTATTAGACTACTTAGGAGCTTCCAAAAATGATAATTTTTGGCACACAATACTTATTTGGTGTGTTCCTTGTGTGGTAGAAAATTCAAGTCATTTTGAGTTACTTCATAGAACAAACTTGTTCAAATTTCAAAAAGGTGCTGTCTTGAAAACAGGGGTTTTTGGCAACTTAAACAATTCAAAAACTTGTGCCCTTTTGGTTTTCATCCTTAATTGAGATATAGAGAATGTGGTATTTATTTCTGTGACGCCCCGAGATCGGGCACTGTGCAGATTTCAGCATTTCCGCCAAAATCCACATAATAACCGATTCCAGGTTGCCACTTGTGATAACATTACAACAGTTCACGAATAATCCACAACAACAACAGAGGAGGTATATACAAGACGACTCAAACGAGTCAAGGATACAACTGATACAGTACAAAGATCCAATTAACAGCGGAAGAAACAACATAGCGTCCGACTACGAACAAAATACAAATTGGACTAAGAGTCCTGAAGGTAACCGATGGCGTCCAATCCCTGCCCAGGCCAAGCCGGAGGGATTCCCAAGCTAACGTCGTCAGACTTCAAACCTGTTGACTGCAATATGGAATATGCAGCCACGAAAAGGATTCGTGGGTCAGTACGGTTAAGTACTGGCAAGTGGATAACCCATACTCACAAGATACCAGCGTAACCAATCATCACAAGATACGAATACTTTGGGTACAACGGAAAGGAAGGGATTATTGCAAAGAAGCGGCAGCGGGCTGCACTAACTAACTACAGAGACTCGCTACAACATCCGTGATGGAGGGATGATAACCCGGTAGCCTAATTCCAAGGTGTAATTCGGGCCAAAGAACGCTGCGCAAGACCCGGCTAAGGATAAAAGAACTTCTAGAAGGCCCAAGATTGTAGGCCTTGTAACCAGGATTGTGGGTTACGATAAGGAGAGTTAGGGTTTCGTACATAGTGTCCGGGTAGGATTCAGGGTGCGCCTTGGAGGGCAAGTCAGGGGGTCGGGTGCTTTATAAACCGGCCCCTAAGTTAGGTTAATTGAGATCTAAGAGCCCTAGCAATATCGCTTGGTATCGAGCATCCAGTGTAACACGAGAGTTGAGTTAATATCTTGAGATCGGAGACTCGGCGACTTGATTGCCGGCTACCAGATCGAGTTCCATCATGTTTTCCTCTGGGCTAAACCCTCTCCCAAACGCCTGTGTCGTCTTGCCCCAAGAACAGTTACCCCCGGTAACGTCTGCCGTGATTATCCCACGACAGTTGGCGCCCACCGTGGGGCCTGCGTCCAAAGGTGTTTACATCACGGGAGAAGCTCGGAAGAATATGGAGAAACTAGTCATCGGCGAGATCTACATCGCCCACGAAGGAGAGAAGATGGTGGACGATTCCGGCTGGGGACCAGAGTCGGATCACCTCGAATCCGGATCTATTGTGACAATCGGCCAGATCAGCTTCTTCATCGGTATGGTACGTACTTTCGGTTCGATCCTTGACGACTTTGGGTTTGATTCTGTGTCAGGGAAGACCAACTATGTCCAATCAGATGGAGAAGAATCAGTTGGGACAACAAACCCGACAGAAGAGCTCACCACGAAGTGGGAACAGCCGGAGGAGCCGGCATGGACCCCGCGTGGCTCGGACGAGAAAGAAGATGATACCGAATCTATCCTGCATCTACTGGAGAACCGGTACGAGGAACATAGCAGCGAAGAGGAACAGTATGGATCCGCGCCAAGCATTGTGCGTCGGGTTGCGGTTTACACGGCTCCCGCGACCAATCTCAACCAAGAGAGCGTAACCGTGGCCACAGCCGGGACAACACAAGCATTGACCCGGCAGCAAGGGCCGGTTAACGGGAACACGGTTTTGGCCCAGGTTGACGGAGAGTCGGCATCGGTTACCAGTCAAGCGCCAGAAAATGAGTTACACGCGAACACGTTTGGATTCCTAGCAAACCGGACACCAGGAGCGGGTCCTTCCAATCCACGACATCCGGCCCTGTTCGACAACAATCTGATCCTAGATCCGACAGTTCTTGCCACAGTTATCACTCCAAAGAACGCGGCGGAACGTGTTAGGGATTTGGACGTAGCCCGTCGTGCACGCGAGCAGCAGAGAAGGCAAGTGGAAGCAGAAAGACAAGGGATGGCCACACGACAACGCGAGCTGGATGCACTGGAAACCCGGCTCCGAGAGGAAACGACTAGAATACATCAAAGGCACCAAACCAGATTGCCAGTATTGGAAGGAGTCATAAACCCGGCCGCATTATTTATCACGCCTCAGGATCAGCCGATTCCAGCGGCAAATCAAGGAACCGCCCCTCAGCCGACAACCGGAGGAGTACAACCGGCAGACACGCTGGCCGGGTTACCCGCACCACAGACTGGAGTTACTACCGGCAATACTGTACCACCGCCACCACCACCACCACCATCACGTTTTCACACACCAGCGGGTCATTACAACAATCCCATGGACAACGTGTACGCGGCAACACTAGCACTAAATCAAATCCCCGTGAGAGAGTCACCCCACGCAGAGGAGACCCGGCGGGCGATAGATATGCTGCGCACCGCGGTGGCACAACAGGTTAATTACCCGGATCACAGAAGTGGAATGCATGGGGCACCATATGTCAGCCAACAGCAAGGTAACGCTGGCAACATCCAAACAAGTTCGGCACGGCGGAGGGAAGAGCAGCAGCAAATGCTGCCTCCTACACACATTCAGGCAGTACCAGCAGCATCAGTAGCACAGGCCATCGTGGACAGTTCCAGAGCCAGGAGAGCCGTGGCCGGGTCTGCGGTACATGGGATACCAGCAGTACCGCGTCCAGCTGTACCCCCTGCAGGATCACACGTTTCCCGAGTAAGACCAGCTTCGACCATTCTTGCAGGACCTAAGTGTCTTTCAGATAGCATCAGGGCTGAGCCTTACCCGGAAAAGTTTAAAGAACCGGGTAAAGTAGTGAATTACGAGCCGACTATGGATCCGGAAACATGGTTGAGCAGTTATGAGATGGCCATGTCGATTCGCAATGCATCCGAGAATCTTCAAGCCAAATTCATGTATCTAATGATGTCAGAGGGAGCAGCAAAGTTATGGTTCACCAATCTACCGGAAGGATCTATCAAGTCATGGGAAGAATTGAAAACTGCGTTTATCAAGCACTTTCACGGGACGTGCCGAAAGTTATTCACTATTGATGACCTAGAGCGATGTGTTCAGAAGAAGGGAGAATCGGCGCGCAGCTGGGTGCGCCGGGTTATGGAAATACTTCATTCATCTACAGATATTCAGCACAAGGATGCGCTGCAAGCTATGGCAAAGACCTGCAAGTACACACCTTTAGTACAAAAGTTAACTCGCATGAAATCTAGTCGGAATGCTTCGGAGGTTACAATGGGAGAACTGATGGATGCATGCAACAAACATGCCGCAACGGACACTACGGAAGAGGAAACTGACGATAAAAAAGAAAAAGCAAACACAAGTAATAACGGAAGAACCGGCAATGGATCAGCGCCGGGTAACAACAGCCAGAACAAGCGCCCGTTTGAAGGAGGCTCCGAGTTTGTCGCCAACACTGAAGCCGGATCTTCCAGACCCAGGGCAGAAGGAAATTTCAATACTGGGAATCACAACGGAGGAAACTATCAAGGGCCACCAAGGCCGAGTAATAATCGGGACATATTCCGAATGGCATGCCCGAAGCACAGCAGGAACGGTAGGCCAGCTAACCACTCCTTGGAGCAGTGCGCCGACCTACAAAGATGGAAGAATGAGGAAGTGAATAGAGCCATGCGAGGTGCAGGTCCGGGAGGAGGACCGGGTCCAGGTGGAAACTCGGGCAACGGCCCACCCCCAGCCGGTAACCCGGCAGCTGGAAATCAAGGTAATAACCAAGGGGGAGCAGGAGGTTTCCAGGCCAACCCCAAGCAATTGGGTCAGTATCACGTGCATACTACAGGAAGTTCCAACAAGGACAAGAAGATATTAAAACAGGCGGTAAACTCGGTGTCCTCGGCTGTCCCGAGATACCTGAGATGGTCAGAACAGGACGTAACATGGAGCAGAAGGGATCACCCGGAAAGAATAGAACACCCGGGAGTCTTAGCATTAGTAGTCGCACCGTAGGTCAATGGGTATGAGCTGAAAAAGGTTTTGATGGACGGTGGAAGTAGCATCAATATACTGTATTGGGAAACCTTCCTACGCATGGGTCTCAAGGAGTCTCAGCTACAAAAAAGTTCAACAATTTTTCATGGGATAGTGCCGGGTCATTCAGCGTGCCCCGAGGGAAAAATCGCATTGGAGGTAGCTTTTGGGGAATCAAAGGATAACTATCGAGTTGAGTGGCTCACTTTTGAGGTGGTCAAATTGCGCAGTCCTTATCACGCGCTATTCGGAAGGCCGGCTTATGCTAAATTCATGGCTAGGCCGTGTTACGTGTATCTACAGCTAAAAATCCCGGGTCCTAAACGGACCATCACCATACATGGAAGCCGGGACATAGCGGCTGAGTGCGAGGAAGGAGACGCAGCAATGGCTGAACAAGCTTGTAGAAAAGAGGAACTCAAATATTACCGGGCTCAAACAGACTCGGATGACAGAACAGCCCTGAAAAAGTCGAGTACTGAAGGCGAAAGGGCAAAACTCAAGGCAGCACGAGATACCAAGATGGTGGCTTTCGTAAAGGGTGATTCCCTCAAACAACCCACCACAAGAGAAGAAATTGCGCAGCCGTTCACAACCAGCCGCGTCATGGAAACGCCTTATCTGGATTGGCTGGCAAGCCCGGTACTCATAGTAGAAAAGAACAACAAGTGGAGAATGTGTATCGATTATGACAGTTCCGGACAGAATCCCAAGGAGAACTAAACAATGTAACGGGCAGCAGGTTTCAGACGCACTCTTTTCCTATCCAGGGTACCTAAGGGGACTGGAAGGTTTTTAATGAGGCGGCCTGCTGACCCAAAACTTTCTCGTATCAATAAAGAGGTGGTTATCAAGCCTTATTTTATGATCTTTACTTCGATTACAGGTAAGCATTATTTATTGCTATCAGTACATCAGTACCATCAAGTATGTTGCATATATATAGGTCTTGAGGGCTGATTGCTTGAATAGCAAAGTTACAAACTCAAAGACCCGGCCTTGATGCCTATGAGTTATAAGGGCCGATTACTCGCAAACGAGTGCGGCTGCAATCTTATAACCGGACAAAGGAGCCAAATTTTCTTGACTTTTCTTACTTAAGCTCGATGTGACTCGCACTAAAGTGGCATGATTTGCTCGCTTACGATTACAATCAGCCATGAAGCCCAATGGGACTTGCCTGACCCTGTTTTCGTACAGATGTAACAACATGATATCCACGCGAAAGCCGGCTTATAGTACAAGATTGTCAAAAGGTCATCTAAACCACAAGTTATGCAGAGTATAAGGCTAATAGCTGAAAACTCAACGTTTATCAAGCATAACTTCAATACTCACGTGAAACGGCTCTAGGGCTTGGGTTTAGTCAAAACAATTTGTTCTCTGGAAAAGACCGCACATCCCAGACTCGGATTTCGGGCCTGGGGGACCGGGGATTTTGAAACAGAAGCAAGTTGTTACTAAGCCCAACAAACCCTAACATCCGAGTCTTGGGGACTTGGGGACTTGGAGAAAAGTCCCCCTGTCAGAACCCAAGATGCTTGGAAACCGAGTCTCACAAAAGGAACCATAAGGAAAGCCGGATATCGAGAATAAGCTTAAAAAACCAGATAAATATCAAGTTCATCCAGAGGCCAGAAGAGGCACGAGGTATATCAAGGAATTAAAGTATGTTACAAATATTGGTACTAGCATCAAAGGTGCATAGGTGCACCGACAAAAGAATATCTGTTTCAAACAAGAGCAGCAAAGCGGCCAAGGTATCGTGGTAGCATTTGTTTACTCGGATTCTTGAGTAGAATCCACACCCTTACCCTTGCCCTCCGGGTCTTGGTCCTCGGCTCGCTCCGCGGCTCTCTCGGCATCGTCACCCGGGTTCTTCGCATCAGGACGGACTGGCGGGAGGACAGCCAGTGTAGAAGTGGTTGGCTCTGATCCTAACTCGGCCTCCCTCTTCGCGGTTTCTTCCCTCTTCCTGGCCGAATCAGCAGCCCATTTTTCCAAAATGTAGAAGGGTGGGGGTGCCTCCTCCTTCACGATCTTGCCTTCAGCATCGTACGAACTCATTAACGTACCCAGATCCATACTATCGGCCAAAGCGGTTGCCGAGTGACGCACTGAGGATTGTACGGCCTTGAAGTCCTTGGGCCCAAACTTGGAGCCGTCTGCTTTGAATTCTGGAAACCCGGATATCACTTTTGCCGGCTCAAGCTTAGGAAAATAAGCCTTCGCCAGCGCAAAGGCCCGGGTCATACCAATCCGGCACGCCGAGCGTTTCTAGATCTCGATCCATGCAGGCACAGTCGAGCAAGCTTGGATAAGATTTTCTTCACGCGGATATACCTGAGTCGGCCACTTCACGGCATCTAGTATATACTTGGTGCCGGCGAAGAAAGTCCGGAGCACAGTCTTTAAGGTTTTAGCCTTTGCAACGGCATCTTCTTCTGGGGTTGCAAGGTTAGCGCCTGCAGTTGAAATAAAGAAAGGCCATATCATAAATCCCGAGTATCATGTAACAAAATAGAGGCGTGAAGACAGTCAGCATCAAGAAACTTACTAAGCAATATACGATAAGTATCGGTAACTTGCTCCGACAACTTTTTCAGTGCGCTTCGAGAAGTGGTACACCTTTTCTTATATTTGGAAACACTTTTCTTCAAAGTTTCCACTTCATCTTCAAGGGCCTCCCTCCGCTTTACCTCGGCAAGCAGCAGTTGTTCTGTAACATCCCAAGTCTGAAAAATAGCCTTTAGAATGTTTGCTATCTGTTATTTTATGTTTTGCATCATGGCATCATGTTGATTGCATTTGTTTTGTTTGTTTTCCATTTGTTTTCCTCTGTTTTCATTTGTTTTCCTTTGTTTTCTATTTGAATTTCAAACCAAAACTCAAACCTTTTGTTTCATCCTTGTGATGTTACAATTTACAAAATGTTATTTCAAATAAAACAACCAATTTGCTTTCATATCTTTCCACATTGATCAACTAATAATTTGGTGCTTTGTTTCAAATAAATAAATTCCCAAATTGCTTTCAAACTCAAACTCAAATTCAAACAGCACCAAAGTTTCCAATTCATGACAACTACCAAACCATTCCACCAAGTTAACCCAAGTTAATAATAGGGTTACCCTATTAAATTTGATGTTTTCCAATAATTAATCAATTAAGTTGCAAATTATTTAAATTCCAACCAATAGACAAACCAGCACTCAATTGGAATTATGGAATTGCCCACAACAATTTAATCCTTTGTTCTAAACTAAAATAGGGTTCACCCTATTGCAAGTTTGGTTTCATTTAGAATCACCTAATAAGCAATTTAATTCAAAATTTGAATTAAATGCCAACAGTATTTAAAATTTGAACTTTTGGAAAATAAAAGTTAGTTTTCAGTTGCAATGGTGAAAACCAGCCAAACCATAAATTTTACAATTTTTTTCCTAACCCTAAAGGCCTCCTTTTCTTCCAATTTTGTTTGCTACAAAAAAATAATAATAAAAGAAACAAAAAATAACAAAAAGGAGAGAGAGGAGCAGCAGCCAGCCCAATTTTCCCCTAAGCCCACCTAATTTTCCCCACCTGGCCCAGTAACCCCTCACCCCTGTCGCTGTCATCTTCCCCGAGCTGATGTCACGCTGTACGATCGCCTCCTGCTCCGTTTGATCAACCTCTGCCCCGCTCGATGCCGTGCCGTACGAGATCGAGGCTACCTATAACCTACCCGAGCCCCTACTAACCCTAACCCTTCTCCCTCAAGCCGCCATCCTCTTCCTTTCTTCCCCAGATCCCTCTGCCTCTCTCTGAAACTTCTTACTTTTCTGAAACCTGACCACCACCGAGCTGCCATTGACCGGAGGAGGAACCACCACGGCGGCGGGGATAGGATGGAGAACGTGGGCTGCCGAACGCGGGAATGGATTCGCCGCGTCGTTCTCTTCCTCACCGGCTTCACCACGCGGACGGGGACGGCTCGTAGCTCCGCCGCCATCCGCCCCTTCGCCGGCCGTCGCCCCTGCCTGCTGCTCGCCAACCGATCGCTGCCTCGACCGCCTCGCCTCCAAACGCACGAAGGTGAGGCCCGCTCCTTCCCTCCCTCCGATCGCATCTCCCTCCTACTCCCTCTGGCCACGGCGCCTCCCTCGCAGCAGCCCTCCGGCGAGTAGCCGGCCGACTGCCATGTCCCTGTCGATGCTCTGAACCTGTACGCCCGTTGGTACTGTTAAAAAGTTCAGTTAAATCGCCACGTTCAGTATTTCCTCTGTCAGTTCCCCTCCCTATCACAACCGCACGACCACCGCAGTGGTAGATACCCTCTGCGCGCGCCAGGAGGGTGAGGGTTCGATCCCCACCCCCTGCGGGATTAAAACCCCATTTTCCTTTTATTTTTCCACAGCCCAGCACAACTTGCTATTCACACCCAGGTCCCTGTCAGCTTTCATCTAAGTCCTTGTACTTTCTTTTCAGGCCCTGTGCTTTTTTATTTCTAAGTCCCTAATGGTTTAAAAATGGCAGATTGCACCTCAATTTGGTAAATTGCATAACTATTTCATTTTAACTCCAATTTTCACTTTTTAAATATGTTTTCTGCCCCAAATTAAATGTTCTATCCAAATATAAAATTTGTTTACTGTTTTGAATATTTTAAATTGGTGCAAATTTGAAAACTTGTCAAATTCACTTAAACTTGCAAAATTCATAACTTGTTCATAAAAATTCCAAATTCAACAAACCAAATATGTTTTCGAATCAACTTTTCATGTACGTTCCAAATATAAATTTTGTTTGCTGTTTTGAATAATTTAAATTGCTGAAAACAACTGTTTCTTGTTTATTGCATTTAAAATTGCCAAAATAATAACTTGCTCATTTTAAATCCAATTTCCACAAATGAAATATGTTTTCCATGCAAAATTAAACCCTCTTTCCAAATATAAAATTTGTTTCATGATTTGAATAATTAAACTTGGTTAAATAATTTAAATCTTATTTAATTCATTTAATATTGCTAAATTTATAACTTGATCAAAACAAATTCTTTTGGGACATATAAAATATGTTTTCAAACCATAAAAGCATAAACTTTTCAAATATGAATCTCACTTAATGTTTTGAACAAATAAAAATTCACATAAGTTCATGTTTGAATTAAATTCATTTAATTCTTGTTTAAACTTGTTTAATTCCTAAATAATTTATTTGAAATCCTTTTTCAACAAGTGAAACATGTATTCCAACTAAAATCTTGTTTTCTTTTCAAATATAAACTTTGTTATCTATTTTGAACAATTAAAATTGGTGAAAACAACAAATGCTTGAGTGACACCTTTAAGTAACCAAAATTCCAACACTTAATAAATGAATTTCTAAACTTGGTAAACCTTATTTCCAATTGCTTCTATTGTTGTTATTTTGCTGTTTTCCTCATCCATCCATCATGCTAATTCACTTACACAATTTGATTAGTTGTAAAACAATTAATTCAACCATAATTCATGGGCTTTCCATATGCAATCCAATTGCATATGGGTCCATTTAATCCTGTTTCTATCTTGTCAACTATTTCCTTTGGATGCATCAATTAAACTGTCATGCATCATCTTGATTGTGCACAATGCCATGATATTGATTGTTTATCTTTTCTGCATTGTCTGTTTGCTTCTTCTCGGATACACGACGACGTTGAGACCGACGATACTTACGACATCCCTTCTAAGGAGTTAGCTCAGTACCAGGCTACTGGGTTTTGCAGGCAAGTTATCACTCACATGAACCACTGTGTTCCTTTCAACATTGGTTACCGATACTTTCCGTTGTTCTTTTCTGCTAGCCTTAGTAGTAGTTGTTCTGTTACGAACCTATCACATGAATCCCTTAACCCTGATATTGCCTCACCTCCATACCTATAACCTTTTGGTTGAGCCCGTGTCTTACTAGCATGCTTATGTTGTTTTGCTCGAGTCTGTTACCCGTTACTTCCTGTTGTTACTTCATTATGTTCTGGGGGCTCGATGTTTAATCAATCAATCATGCTAATGTTACTATTAATAATAAATTTGATGATAAGGCACCGGCAGGAGGCCCATGAGAGGTTTTGAAGCCTGCTAGTGTCGACCCTAATAGGAAAAGGGTCTTGTCTACTGATCCATGATGAGCGCACTACCCGCATTTGGGAAGCGAGTATGGGCGCCCCCCTCAACTTGACCTGATTCGCATCTCGTCCAAATCGCCTCATTTAGTTCGTGTTTTCCATTTGTCGCATGCATGTTTTTGCGAGCCCAGGCCAGGGTGGAACTTTTGTAGTCGGCATATAGGGGGACACGTTCTTAGAGTGCTATGAGGGTCCATTTTCTTCTGGGCTCGATTAGCCGTGCGCCCAAGGTTCTTTGGGCTTGATGCGAAGAATGGTTGGTTGTGTTGAGTGCCCCGCTTGGTGGGGTGATCTCCCATCTGGCGGGATATTCATGAGTGTACGGCCAAATTGGTGCAACCCTGCAGGGATAATCTTCTCGAGAAGCCGTGTTTTCCGCGGTTATGGATTACTTGGTGAAAGTACTGGCTAACAAGTACTCAGGACAACTTAAACATAATGATCAAACATGTTACACCCAATGATTAATAACTTGACTAGTAATAGGTTGATGACACAATAACTTGTTTCACCTTTAATACAACTGTGTGAGTTATCCTCGGATTGCTTCTTTGGATAAGGGGCGAGATCCAGGATGGGTTTGTTTGAAGTTATCTTTCAGTTGGTTACAATCCTCGATCTTATCTCCTTTCTGTTAGCCGGCAGTTGTAGTATGTTTCTGTAGTTGGTTAGCGCAGCCAGTTGCAGCATCTTTCATACCCCTTTTCTTCCGTTGAACCCAAGGCATCTGTGCTTGGTGTTGACGGGTTACACTTTGGTGAACTGTGAGTCTTGCTTGCCAGTACGTTTATGTACTGACCCCTTTGGGGCTGTGGTTTACGCAGACGATGTTCCGAGGATCTACATGGTGGAAACTACGTGAAGTTTGACGAGACTGCTGACGAGTAGATAGCGGACCCGGGCAGGATCCGAGACTTCGTGGATGGGCTCCGTCTTTTCGTTTCCGGCCTCTTAGGCCTATTTGGTTCTTGTCTGTACTCAGACATGTTGAATGCTTCCGCTGTATTGTAATGATGTATTGTTGGGGCATGTGCCCTCTGAATGATTGTATTTGCTATCTCTGCTCTAATGAGAGCCATTTGCAACTTATTTCAATCTTTTGTGTCGTAGAGATCTGTTGTGATATCAGTTGTTCCACGCCGTTGACGTACCATGTGTGTATGGTTTGAAGTACGTCGACGGAAGTGCCTTTGATCTCTAGTGGATAGTTTACATCGACGATGGAATAGCAGGGCTTGTGTTGTCGGGCATAAGCGCAGGCCTTCCAGGAAGCTGGGACGTGGGAGCAGTTATGCCCCATAATCCAAGCATCTGCTATCCAGTTCGTACGGTGAGTATTCCCTAGAGGTCAGGGTGCGACAAATGGTATCAGAGCCTGTCTGCCTGTAGGATCCCTTTTTACTGGTCGCAGTTGAGTCTAGAAACTATTTTGTAGCTATATAGGAAAAATGAAACGTGAGAGTAGGAATTCTGTTCTTTTTCTTCTTTCCCCACCCACCCTCCCTTTTCTGGTAAGGAAGTGCAACGTTGTTTTTCCCTTCTCATCTAAACTTTCAAGTTAGGATTTCACGAATTCTGGTTTCTCTAGGATGGTTATATCTACTAGACCATAGGAATGGAGGTGGTTGTGACATGATTTATCATGTTGCCTACTCACGATTGAGAACGGAGGCGTGTAAGCCCCGGAAGCAAATCCTCTATCCCTTAAGCAGTAGATATTGATCCTTTAGAAGCCCGGATGGGTTTTCCGTAGTACCTCAGGAATCTTGTTCTCGTTTTCCCCGATGTTGATATCCTGTTCTTCTCAACATCCTTTCGTCCGTTGAAATCTTGTTGTTGTTTTCCACTTCAAATCGTCTACCGGCGTCTAATCAAAACTTCCTCGTAAACTCTATTCCAGCTAAAGTGTTATTTGATACCGGAGAATCACATTCCTTTGTGTCAACAATCTTTTCCACAACATACAACCCAATTCTGGTTCCACTAAGCAATCAAAACTCTGTTCACTCCCCGGGATCTCAAATGTTGACTTCCAAGATAAGTAAGAACAATCCAATTATAATGGGAGGCCACATATTCCTCGTTACTCTCATGTTGCTGATTCTGACATTAATGTCATCCTTGGTGTTCCATTGATGTCAATAACTCTGTTCCACCTTTATTACAGATAATCTACTCTCCAAATGAATCAAATTCTATCCAGCTATACATCCTCCATACAAAACCAATACCTCTACTAATATTGTTCCGGTGGTTTCCAAATTCCCTGATGTCTATCCAATGTGCACGATGTGTTTCATGTGTCACAGCTCAAGAGGATCTTCCCAAGAAGTTTCCGGACCTTTTCTTTTCTCAGTAGGAATCTCGGGGCGCGATTCCTTCAAGGGGGGGGGGGGGCGTTTTGTAACATCCCAAGTCTGAAAAATAGCCTTTAGAATGTTTGCTATCTGTTATTTTATGTTTTGCATCATGGCATCATGTTGATTGCATTTGTTTTGTTTGTTTTCCATTTGTTTTCCTCTGTTTTCATTTGTTTTCCTTTGTTTTCTATTTGAATTTCAAACCAAAACTCAAACCTTTTGTTTCATCCTTGTGATGTTACAATTTACAAAATGTTATTTCAAATAAAACAACCAATTTGCTTTCATATCTTTCCACATTGATCAACTAATAATTTGGTGCTTTGTTTCAAATAAATAAATTCCCAAATTGCTTTCAAACTCAAACTCAAATTCAAACAGCACCAAAGTTTCCAATTCATGACAACTACCAAACCATTCCACCAAGTTAACCCAAGTTAATAATAGGGTTACCCTATTAAATTTGATGTTTTCCAATAATTAATCAATTAAGTTGCAAATTATTTAAATTCCAACCAATAGACAAACCAGCACTCAATTGGAATTATGGAATTGCCCACAACAATTTAATCCTTTGTTCTAAACTAAAATAGGGTTCACCCTATTGCAAGTTTGGTTTCATTTAGAATCACCTAATAAGCAATTTAATTCAAAATTTGAATTAAATGCCAACAGTATTTAAAATTTGAACTTTTGGAAAATAAAAGTTAGTTTTTAGTTGCAATGGTGAAAACCAGCCAAACCATAAATTTTACAAATTTTTTCCTAACCCTAAAGGCCTCCTTTTCTTCCAATTTTGTTTGCTACAAAAAAATAATAATAAAAGAAACAAAAAATAACAAAAAGGAGAGAGAGGAGCAGCAGCCAGCCCAATTTTCCCCTAAGCCCACCTAATTTTCCCCACCTGGCCCAGTAACCCCTCACCCCTGTCGCTGTCATCTTCCCCGAGCTGATGTCACGCTGTACGATCGCCTCCTGCTCCGTTTGATCAACCTCTGCCCCGCTCGATGCCGTGCCGTACGAGATCGAGGCTACCTATAACCTACCCGAGCCCCTACTAACCCTAACCCTTCTCCCTCAAGCCGCCATCCTCTTCCTTTCTTCCCCAGATCCCTCTGCCTCTCTCTGAAACTTCTTACTTTTCTGAAACCTGACCACCACCGAGCTGCCATTGACCGGAGGAGGAACCACCACGGCGGCGGGGATAGGATGGAGAACGTGGGCTGCCGAACGCGGGAATGGATTCGCCGCGTCGTTCTCTTCCTCACCGGCTTCACCACGCGGACGGGGACGGCTCGTAGCTCCGCCGCCATCCGCCCCTTCGCCGGCCGTCGCCCCTGCCTGCTGCTCGCCAACCGATCGCTACCTCGACCGCCTCGCCTCCAAACGCACGAAGGTGAGGCCCGCTCCTTCCCTCCCTCCGATCGCATCTCCCTCCTACTCCCTCTGGCCACGGCGCCTCCCTCGCAGCAGCCCTCCGGCGAGTAGCCGGCCGACTGCCATGTCCCTGTCGATGCTCTGAACCTGTACGCCCGTTGGTACTGTTAAAAAGTTCAGTTAAATCGCCACGTTCAGTATTTCCTCTGTCAGTTCCCCTCCCTATCACAACCGCACGACCACCGCAGTGGTAGATACCCTCTGCGCGCGCCAGGAGGGTGAGGGTTCGATCCCCACCCCCTGCGGGATTAAAACCCCATTTTCCTTTTATTTTTCCACAGCCCAGCACAACTTGCTATTCACACCCAGGTCCCTGTCAGCTTTCATCTAAGTCCTTGTACTTTCTTTTCAGGCCCTGTGCTTTTTTATTTCTAAGTCCCTAATGGTTTAAAAATGGCAGATTGCACCTCAATTTGGTAAATTGCATAACTATTTCATTTTAACTCCAATTTTCACTTTTTAAATATGTTTTCTGCCCCAAATTAAATGTTCTATCCAAATATAAAATTTGTTTACTGTTTTGAATATTTTAAATTGGTGCAAATTTGAAAACTTGTCAAATTCACTTAAACTTGCAAAATTCATAACTTGTTCATAAAAATTCCAAATTCAACAAACCAAATATGTTTTCCAATCAATTTTTCATGTACTTTCCAAATATAAATTTTGTTTGCTGTTTTGAATAATTTAAATTGCTGAAAACAACTGTTTCTTGTTTATTGCATTTAAAATTGCCAAAATAATAACTTGCTCATTTTAAATCCAATTTCCACAAATGAAATATGTTTTCCATGCAAAATTAAACCCTCTTTCCAAATATAAAATTTGTTTCATGATTTGAATAATTAAACTTGGTTAAATAATTTAAATCTTATTTAATTCATTTAATATTGCTAAATTTATAACTTGATCAAAACAAATTCTTTTGGGGCATATAAAATATGTTTTCCAACCCTAAAAGTATAAAATTTTCAAATATGAATCTCACTTAATGTTTTGAACAAATAAAAATTCACATAAGTTCATGTTTGAATTAAATTCATTTAATTCTTGTTTAAACTTGTTTAATTCCTAAATAATTTATTTGAAATCCTTTTTCAACAAGTGAAACATGTATTCCAACTAAAATCTTGTTTTGTTTTCAAATATAAACTTTGTTATCTATTTTGAACAATTAAAATTGGTGAAAACAACAAATGCTTGAGTGACACCTTTAAGTAACCAAAATTCCAACACTTAATAAATGAATTTCTAAACTTGGTAAACCTTATTTCCAATTGCTTCTATTGTTGTTATTTTGCTGTTTTCCTCATCCATCCATCATGCTAATTCACTTACACAATTTGATTAGTTGTAAAACAATTAATTCAACCATAATTCATGGGCTTTCCATATGCAATCCAATTGCATATGGGTCCATTTAATCCTGTTTCTATCTTGTCAACTATTTCCTTTGGATGCATCAATTAAACTGTCATGCATCATCTTGATTGTGCACAATGCCATAATATTGATTGTTTATCTTTTCTGCATTGTCTGTTTGCTTCTTCTCGGATACACGACGACGTTGAGACCGACGATACTTACGACATCCCTTCTAAGGAGTTAGCTCAGTACCAGGCTACTGGGTTTTGCAGGCAAGTTATCACTCACATGAACCACTGTGTTCCTTTCAAGATTGGTTACCGATACTTTCCGTTGTTCTTTTCTGCTAGCCTTAGTAGTAGTTGTTCTGTTACGAACCTATCACATGAATCCCTTAACCCTGATATTGCCTCACCTCCATACCTATAACCTTTTGGTTGAGCCCGTGTCTTACTAGCATGCTTATGTTGTTTTGCTCGAGTCTGTTACCCGTTACTTCCTGTTGTTACTTCATTATGTTCTGGGGGCTCGATGTTTAATCAATCAATCATGCTAATGTTACTATTAATAATAAATTTGATGATAAGGCACCGGCAGGAGGCCCATGAGAGGTTTTGAAGCCTGCTAGTGTCGACCCTAATAGGAAAAGGGTCTTGTCTACTGATCCATGATGAGCGCACTACCCGCATTTGGGAAGCGAGTATGGGCGCCCCCCTCAACTTGACCTGATTCGCATCTCGTCCAAATCGCCTCATTTAGTTCGTGTTTTCCATTTGCCGCATGCATGTTTTTGCGAGCCCAGGCCAGGGTGGAACTTTTGTAGTCGGCATATAGGGGGACACGTTCTTAGAGTGCTATGAGGGTCCATTTTCTTCTGGGCTCGATTAGCCGTGCGCCCAAGGTTCTTTGGGCTTGATGCGAAGAATGGTTGGTTGTGTTGAGTGCCCCGCTTGGTGGGGTGATCTCCCATCTGGCGGGATATTCATGAGTGTACGGCCAAATTGGTGCAACCCTGCAGGGATAATCTTCTCGAGAAGCCGTGTTTTCCGCGGTTATGGATTACTTGGTGAAAGTACTGGCTAACAAGTACTCAGGACAACTTAAACATAATGATCAAACATGTTACACCCAATGATTAATAACTTGACTAGTAATAGGTTGATGACACAATAACTTGTTTCACCTTTAATACAACTGTGTGAGTTATCCTCGGATTGCTTCTTTGGATAAGGGGCGAGATCCAGGATGGGTTTGTTTGAAGTTATCTTTCAGTTGGTTACAATCCTCGATCTTATCTCCTTTCTGTTAGCCGGCAGTTGTAGTATGTTTCTGTAGTTGGTTAGCGCAGCCAGTTGCAGCATCTTTCATACCCCTTTTCTTCCGTTGAACCCAAGGCATCTGTGCTTGGTGTTGACGGGTTACACTTTGGTGAACTGTGAGTCTTGCTTGCCAGTACGTTTATGTACTGACCCCTTTGGGGCTGTGGTTTACGCAGACGATGTTCCGAGGATCTACATGGTGGCAACTACGTGAAGTTTGACGAGACTGCTGACGAGTAGATAGCGGACCCGGGCAGGATCCGAGACTTCGTGGATGGGCTCCGTCTTTTCGTTTCCGGCCTCTTAGGCCTATTTGGTTCTTGTCTGTACTCAGACATGTTGAATGCTTCCGCTGTATTGTAATGATGTATTGTTGGGGCATGTGCCCTCTGAATGATTGTATTTGCTATCTCTGCTCTAATGAGAGCCATTTGCAACTTATTTCAATCTTTTGTGTCGTAGAGATCTGTTGTGATATCAGTTGTTCCACGCCGTTGACGTACCATGTGTGTATGGTTTGAAGTACGTCGACGGAAGTGCCTTTGATCTCTAGTGGATAGTTTACATCGACGATGGAATAGCAGGGCTTGTGTTGTCGCGCATAAGCGCAGGCCTACCAGGAAGCTGGGACGTGGGAGCAGTTATGCCCCATAATCCAAGCATCTGCTATCCAGTTCGTACGGTGAGTATTCCCTAGAGGTCAGGGTGCGACATGTTCGGTCTTGAGCAAAAGTTCATCGGACCGGGTGGCCTGTGCCTATGAGAAATCAAAGTATGAGAGTTAGTCGGATATCATGGCAAGCCGATTATCGCGCAGAATACCGAGCACAATTTCAAAAAATTATACTCGACACTTGGGGACTAGATGGATAAGAAGAGATATTAGGTAACATTACCTGGTGCTCCGCTGCCATGCGCTCTAGCACATCTTTCTCCGAGGCCTTCATAGCAAGGAGAGTGCTCATCATATGGTCGAAAGTTTTATCGCCCAAATTGGAAGACCCGGGACCTTGGGGACTTGGAGGAGGGACTCTCCTCTTGGTGCGAGAGGGTATCCGGGCCGTTTGAGTATCGGAGTCTGGTGCCCTCTCTCCCGCGCCCAAGTCTGCAGCGTCTTCCTCCTCGAGTACACGAGAAGCTATGGGATACTCGGCCTCTCGGTCGGTGGGATTTATTGGTGGCACTTGTTGTTCTTCCCCGCCAGCTGCGGCGTGCCTATCATCAGTCCGGTTCTCTGTATCCGGGTTATCGTTCTCCATATCTTCTTGATCGCTAACAGTGACCGCGACTCTATGGACAATGTAAGCAGGCAATTAGCGTATGGCTGGAAAAAAGCGATGAAACAGCGATAAAGCATCAGGAAGGGAACTTTACCCGGGATTCACCACGAAGTCCGAGGGGAGCTCACTGCTGGACCCGGATGAAGCTGAAAAAGATCAAGTAAGACACGGAATTATCTTGTAAGGAGATGGTTTGGAAAGACTTTGATATTCAAGAAAGGATTAGATAAATACCGGCGCGTTGAGCCGGAGACGATGAAATGCCCGGGTTAAGAGCACCATCACCTGGAAAGTTCCGAGTCATCCGGCGCTTGGTCGCGAGCGGTTCCTTCAGATATGGCCAGAAGGACAGATCCCGGGTTAGTTTGTGCATGATATCAAGTAAGTATGATTTAGAGGCAAGGAAAAGGTATAGAACCTTGAAGACGACCCCTTGGGGCTTTCTCTTTGTTCCGACCTTGACTGTTGGCTCAGCGTCGTCCTCGTCACTCGCTGACTCCACCCTGCCTTCAGTTTCTTCTTCTTCGTCGTCTTTCTCTTCTTGTTCTGAAAGTTATCAGGATTTACAATCGGAAAACGAAGAATGAACAAAAGTGATTTCAAAAAAGAAAGAAAAAAAGCTAAGTGAAACTCGGAATGTACCTTCATCCGAGTTAGCGGCGTCTTCTTTCTCCTCTGGAGTTTCAGAGCTAGGAGGAGTTTCAATCTTCCAAAAGGGATCATCGGCCTGAGATGAAGATATAAGAATAAGGGTTATTAGTCATATCGAGTGGAAAGTGTGAAGATAAAAGTATGAAAGCCGAGTATTTACCTTGGGGGCCGGGTTCTCACGCGTGAAGGGTTCTAACCCGGCTATATTCCGGATTACCTCCAACTTCTCTGTCAAGAAGCTCTTGATAGTCTTGTTGGTGTCTCCGGCTGCAAAGCTATGGGTGGAGTACCGGAGCGAGTCCGTGGTGTGTCCCGAATACTCGCACATTAACTTAGTGCGGATGGAATTGGGTTGGATCCGGAAATCGACCCAAGTTTTCACCAGGTTAAGCCCAATGAGACCTTGGGCCGACAGAACAGAGATTTTGGCTAGTAAAGGCCGGATGGCCTCCCTGTCCGAGTCAGGGGCAAAGGCGTTGAAAGTCTCGGAGATATCGAGAAGGCACTCCGAGTAACCCGGCAGTTTCTTTTGGCCGGGCGGGGATGTGTCTCGGCAATAGAAATATGAGAGTTGCCAGTGTTTGACGTGGGAGTTGAGGGTGATGGGTGGCATCAAAGAATTCTTGCGGCGCTGGATAGAGACCCCGCCGCAAGCGAGAAGCGCCCCGTCACCGCTTTCGCGGCACGGTTTGCACTGAAAAAGCTCGATAAAAAGAGCCAAACTTGACGGTGTGCACAAGTATGACTCGGAAAGAACGATGAAATGGGAAATATTTAACACAGAGTTAGGCCCTATGTCAAATATTCGGAGGCCGTAGTGGCTCAAAACATCTCGAAAGAAAGGGTGACCCGGAGGACGGAACCCCCGGGTCACGTGCTCTACAAAGCATATTACCTCATCATTGGTGGGCGTGGGCCGGGTCTCGTCACCCGGCACCCTCCAATGGATATCCTTTTGAGAAGGGAGGACACCTAATTCGGCCAGTTCTTCTAACTTGGCCTTCGTAACCGTGGACCGCGCCCAGTTGGCGGATATGGAGTTGGTGGTCTTGGCCTTGGCCGGTTGTTTCCCCTGCCTCTTGGGAGCCATGAGATTAACCTGCAAAAGCACGAGATAGAAGAGTACAAGAAATGAGACTCGGAAATCATGAGTCATCCGAATGTTTGCAAAGAATATCAAGAAGACATGGAAGTAAAAGAGTTATCCGGGTATCATTCTATGGAGCAAGGTTACGAGTTGTCCGGGTATCAAACATCGTTACGAAAACTATGAAGTGCTTATGTGTTGAGAGGCGTTTGGGAAAGATGGATGGTTACCTATGAGTCTACTGCAAACAAAGGAGCCGGAAAAAGAGAATTTTCCGGGTGTCAGTGGCAAGCGCGGAAATTTTGGGCGGCCCGAGCCTAGATTGGAGATTCCATTTCTAGATTTGTGTTGAAATTAGTGATTATGGGCAGTAGGGGAGCAAAGTGAAATCTATGTTTAAGTCATTGGATGAGTTCGGGCGACCTAATTCGGCGTGACCAGAAAAACGGCCGGCGGGTTGACTTAGATCTAATCCGAGGTAAATCGAGAAATTGCGAGCACAAGTTAATGGATGTAAGAGACTTACTGGAGGAGATCGAATTGAAGCCCGACGGAGGCAGATAGCGCAAGCTTGGTGTCCCTTTGCGATTCCCGGCGGGCAGGTCGGGGGTGCGGCGGCGGATCTTAGCGACGGCGTGGGGCGAACCGTGGCGGAGCGCAGCCGGCGGCCGATTGGCTCTGGTGATGCGCGTGAGGTCTCCGTGGCGATGCTCTGAGAGCTTGGGCGCGGAGGCGAGGAGGAAGAAGAAAGGGGGAAAATGAGCCGTTGGGATTGGATTCGCTCTTAAGTGACTATTTATAAGGGTGAGGGCGGCTAAACCTAGCCCAACGGCTGGCAACCGGAAATTTCGTGGGGTGTGCTTTGAGTGCTAAATGAGATGTCCAGATGGAAACAAGAATGAGATCCTCTCCGCAAAATTGGGGTCAATTATCGAGTAAAGTTAGCCGAATCTTTGACATTCTTATCGGGGTGTTGACCCGGGAAGACAAGTAAAGACTTGGAGAAAGCCGGGTTACAATATGGCCGCCGTGGAGTTAGGCCTAGCTGTTCATCAAAGCAACGTAACCCGGCCCCCATTGAAATTGTAAGTTTGATAGTTTTGCAGGGAATAGCGTGCGCTTCAAAGAGGATCTTGTGAAGCCCAAGCTATTCTGGGGACTACTGATGGAGGGATGATAACCGGTAGCCTAATTCCAAGGTGTAATTCGGCCCAAAGAACGCTGCGCAAGACCCGGCTAAGGATAAAAGAACTTCTAGAAGGCCCAAGATTGTAGGCCTCGTAACCCGGATTGTGGGTTACGATAAGGAGAGTTAGGGTTTCGTACATAGTGTCCGGGTAGGATTCAGGGTGCGCCTTGGAGGGCAAGTCAGGGGGTCGGGTGCTTTATAAACCGGCCCCTAAGTTAGGTTAATTGAGATCTAAGAGCCCTAGCAATATCTCTTGGTATCGAGCATCCAGTGTAACACGAGAGTTGAGTTAATATCTTGAGATCGGAGACTCGGCGACTTGATTGCCGGCTACCAGATCGAGTTCCATCATGTTTTCCTCTAGGCTAAACCCTCTCCCAAACGCCTGTGTCGTCTTGCCCCAAGAACAGTTACCCCCGGTAACGTCTGCCGTGATTATCCCACGACAATCCGGCTAGAAGAGGGGGATAAGATAGCATATCAGAACCAACTACAACTACTCACCAAACAATACCCATCCAATGTTACCCCCTACTAAGGAAGCAACCCAAGGAAACTCACACTGTTTGTTAAAGTGACATTCATTTTCATGGTGGAGGTAATCTATATTACTAGTCAAGTTATCATCGTTAGGTGTAAGTTGTCTGTGAAGGGAATATGCCCGAGAGGCAATAATAAAGTGTTTATTATGTTATTCCTTGTTTGTGATAGATGTTTATTTCTCATGCTAGAATTGTATTAACCGGAAACGTTGATACATGTGTGATTAATAAACAAACCAACGTTCCTAGTGAAGCCTCTCTTTTAACTAGCCCGTTGATTAAACAGATGATCAAGGTTTCCTGATCATGAACATTGGATGTTGTTGATAACGGGGTCATGTCATTAGGAGAATGACATGATGAACTTAAACCCTAAACTAAGTATAACAATACGATCAAGTCATTTAGTTTTGTTGTTATGTCTTACATTCGGAGTAACATTATTCCTTAGACCATGAGATCATGTTAATCACTAATACCGAAAGAATACTTTGATGACATCAAACATCACACCGTAAAAGGGTGACTATAAAGGTGGCATTGGATATTCGGAAAGTATTGGTTGAAGCTCATGGATCGAGAATGGGATTTGTCCATCCAATATGACGGATAGATATACTCAGGGCCCTCTCGGTGATATCACATCAACACCGCTTGCAAGCAAGTGATTTGATCACTAGGATGTTATATCACGGGAACGAGAAAAGAGTACTTGTCGGATAACGAGATCGAACAAAGTATAGTGGATACCGATGATCGGATCTCGGACAAGTAATATATCGCGAGACAAAGGGAAATCGTTACAACGTTGAAAGGTTCACACGATCACGAGAGTCATCGTTGAATATATAGGAGTCATCACGGTTTTCCAGACCCCGCTGTTGATTATTGATCGGAGAGGAGTCTCGATCATGTCTATAATATTCACGAACCGTAGGGAGACACACTTAAGGTTCGATGAAGCGTTTAGAGAAGATACGGAATACCGAAGAATATTTTGGGCAGCTCCGGAATAGTTTCGGGGAAAATTGAAATAGTTCAAGGGGTTTTTCGTCGAACGGTTGTTAATAGAATTAACAAATGGTTCGAGGTGCTGCATGCAAATGTTTGTTAATGGAATTAACAAATATAAATAAAGAAATAAAAATGTTTTATTTATTTATTAAAGAAAAACCTTTGGATTTTCCAAGTGGGAAATTAAGGGAAATTTGAGTGGGTTTGAGTGGAGCTTCCACTCACATGAAGAGAGGAAGGGGTGGGGGCACCCATGGCTGGCCGCACCCCCCCTTGGGCTGCCTCCCCCTCCCCTATAAAAGGAGGGTGAGGGCTCTCTCTTCCCCACACACTTGCTCACACATTTTCCCTTCCATCCGCTGCTCCATTCCATGGTCTCCGGCTTGGCGAAGCCCTGACCGTGGGATTCTTCACCACCACCACGCCGTCGTGCTGCTGGAATTCCGGAGGGATCTTCCACTTCCGCAACCCGCTGGAACGAGGGAACGGAAGTCTTCATCGAGCTGAACGTGTGACCGATTACGGAGGTGCCGCCGGATTGCGGTGCTCTTCTTCTCGCTCGGGATCGGCGTGAGAACGACTACGCCAACCACGAGATCTTTTCTCGTACCACTTTGAGTCTTCGAGGGTATGTTATCTCAAGACTCTCTTTCTCCCCGTTGCCTTTCATCTCATAGATTAGATCTTGGCCATTTGGGTTTATCGCGTGTAGGAAAATTTTTGTTTTCTATGCTACGTTCCCCAACAGTGGTATCAGAGCCGGATCTATGCGTAGATGAATTGTACGGGTAGAACACATAGGAGTATGTGGGCGTTGATGATCATGTTTTTGTCTCTTTGAGTATTTTATGATCTTAGTGGCATAGTAGGATGAAGCGGCCCGGACTAACTTTACATGTCCACGTACATGAGACTTGTTCCACAACTGACATGCAACTTGAATTGCATAAGTGGCTTGCGGGTGTCGGTTTCTCCTACTATAGTTAAGATCTAATCTACAAAGGGTTGTTCAAAAATATATTTTATCAACGTTGTGGTTTTTTGTACGTAGATATGAACGGTTCTATCCTCGTAAGCCCAAAGCCACGTAAAATATGCAAAAATAAATTAGAGGCGTCTAACTTGTTTTTGCAGGGCATGTGATGTGATATGGTCAATGTTACAAACGTTATGTATGAGATGATATCTTTTGTAAATTATTGACATACCGGCTGGAGCCATATGGTTGTCTTATTTTATGGCCTGCGTGCTGTATGTCATATCCATGTGATATGTTGTAATGGACAATCAAGATGGAGGTGCCACGGACCTTGGTGCCACGCCGGTAGGATGATGGAGATCATACCATGATGCACAAGATGGAGATCAAGTGCAAGAAGGACCATATCATATCACATTATCCATGCATGTGATGTTTATCCTTTTATGCATCTTATTTTGCTTAGATCGCGACGGTAGCATTATAAGATGATCCCTCTCACTTAATATCAAGATAATAATGTGTTCTTCCTTAAGTATGCACCGTTAAGAAAGTTCGTCGTTTCGAGACACCACGTGATGATCGGGTGTGATAGACTCAACGTTCGCATACAACGGGTGTTTTCAAGCCTAGCATGTACAGACATGGCCTTGAAACACATGCAATACAATGGTTCTACTTGGCGAGCCTAGCATGTACAGACATGGCCTCGGAACACGTAACCGAAAGGTAAAGCATGAGTCATATGAATGATATGATGAACATGTTGATGTTCGCCTTTGCAACTACACCGTCTCACGTGATGATCGGTTTCGGTGTAGTGAATTTGGTTCGTGTAATCACTAAAGACAACTAAGAGGGATGTTGTTTTTGAGTGGGAGTTCATGGGATAATTTTAGAATTAACTTGAACTTAATTTATCATAAACATAGTCTAAATAGTCTTTGCAAATATGTTGTAGATCATGGCACCACCTACCTTCAATTTCAATATGTTCATGGAGAAAGAGAAATTAGCGAACAATGGTAGCAACTTTACCAACTGGGCACTTAACCTGAGGATTCTCCTCACCGCTTGCAAGAAGCTCTATGTGCTTGATGCACCTCTAGGTGACCAACCCGCTGATGATGCTTCTGATGAGGATAAAAATGTTTATCTGACTCAACAAGAAGACCACAGTATAGTTCACTGCGGCATCCTCTATGGATTAGAGCCAGAGCTGCGAAAACGTTTCGAGAACAGCACTGCTTATGCCACAATGGGAGAATTGAAAATGATTTTCGATACCCATGCCGCAGTTGAGAGTTATGACGCTTCAGAAAAGTTCTTTAGCTGCATGATGGAAGAGAACAGCTCCGTTAGTGAGCACGTACTCAAAATGTCTGCGTACGCTGATAAGCTCATAGCCTTGGGAATATCGATTCCCATTGAGCTAGGGATACATCGTGTTCTCCAATCTCTGCCACCTAGTTACAAGAACTTCGTGATGAACTATAATATGCAGAGCATGAAGAAGTCTCTCCCTGAGCTTCTCTCGATGCTTAAAACTGCTGAAGTGGAGATCAAGAAAGAACATCAAGTGTTGATGATCAATAAGACCACTAGTTTCAAGAAAGGCAAGAAAGGCAAGCCAAGGGTAAACTTCAAGAAGGGTGGCAAATCTGTTGCTACTGCTGAGAAGAGAAACAGGCATGGCCCTAAGTCTGAGACTGAGTGTTTCTATTGCAAGGGTACTGGCCACTGGAAGCGCAATTGCCCCAAGTATCTGGCAGATAAGAAGGCCGGCAAAGTGAACAAAGGTATATATGATATACTTGTTATTGATGTGTACCTAACTAGTACTCGCAGTAGCACCTGGGTATTTGATACTGGTTCGGTTGCTCACATATGTAACTCGAAACAGGAGCTGCAGAACAAGCGACCACTAGCAAAGGATGAGGTGACGATGCGCGTCGGCAATGGATCAAGAGTTGATGTGATCTCCGTCGGGACGCTACCTCTACGTCTACAATCGGGATTAGTTATAAACCTCAATAAATGTTATTTGGTGCCCGCATTAAGCATGAATATCGTTTCTGGATCTTGCTTAATGCGGGACGGTTATTCCTTTAAGTCCGAGAACAATGGTTGTTCGATTTATATGAATAATATCTTTTATGGTCATGCACCTGAGAAGAATGGTTTATTTCTTTTGAATCTTGATAATGTTGATACACATATTCATAATGTGAATGCCAAAAGAATTAAGTTAAATGATGATATTGCTACTTATTTGTGGCATTGCCGCTTAGGTCATATTGGTGTTAAACGCATGAAGAAGCTCCATTCTGATGGACTCTTAGAATCACTTGATTATGAATCATTTGAAACATGTGAACCATGCCTTATGGGCAAGATGACTAGAACCCCGTTTTCTGGATCTATGGAACGGGCGACAGACTTACTGGAAATCATACATACTGATGTATGTGGACCAATGAGTGTATCGGCGCGCGGTGGATATCGTTATTTTGTCACTTTCACAGATGATTTGAGTAGATATGGGTATATTTACTTAATGAAACACAAATCTGAAACGTTTGAAAAGTTCAAAGAATTTCAGTGTGAAGTTGAAAATCATCGTAACAGAAAGATTAAATTTCTACAATCTGATCGTGGAGGTGAATATCTAAGTTACGAGTTTGGCATGCATATGAAACAATGTGGAATAGTTTCACAACTCACACCTGCCAGAACACCACAGCGAAATGGTGTTTCCGAACGTCGTAATCGTACTTTATTAGATATGGTTCGGTCTATGATGTCTCTTACAGATTTGCCACTATCGTTTTGGGGTTATGCACTAGAGACCGCTGCATTCACTTTAAATAGGGCACCATCTAAATCCGTTGAAACGACACCGTATGAATTATGGTTTGGAAACAAACCTAAGCTGTCATTTCTAAAAGTTTGGGGATGCGATGTTTATGTGAAGAAGCTTCAACCTGATAAACTCGAACCCAAAGCGGAAAAATGCGTCTTCATAGGATACCCTAAAGAAACAATAGGGTACACCTTCTATCACAGATCCGAAGGCAAGATTTTTGTTGCCAAGAATGGATCCTTTTTGGAGAAGGAGTTTCTCTCGAAAGGTGTGAAAAGTAGGAAGGTAGAACTCGACGAGGTTATTGAACCTTCTCTTCTTGGAATGGCGAGTAGCGCAGCACCGGAAGTTGTTCCGGGGCCGACCCCGTGAGATGAAGAGAGAGTTAATGATCAAGATCATGAAACTCCAATAGAGGAAACTACCGCACCTCGCAGGTCAACTAGGGAGCGTGCAGCTCCTGAACTATACGGAGATCCCGTATTAAACTTCATGGTAGATGGAGGTGATGACCCTGCGACATATGAGGAAGCGATGATGAGCCCAGATTCCAACAAATGGCTTGAAGCCATGAAATCCGAAATAGGATCCATGTACGAAAACCAAGTTTGGACTTTGGTGGATTTACCCAATGACCGCAAGGCCGTTGAGAACAAATGGATCTTTAAAAAGAAAACTGATGCTGATGGTAATGTGACCGTCTATAAAGCTCGACTTGTCGCAAAAGGTTTCCGACAAATTCAAGGAGTTGACTATGATGAGACTTTCTCACCAGTAGCGATGCTTAAGTCAGTTAGGATTATGTTAGCAGTTGCTGCGTTTTTCGATTATGAAATATGGCAGATGGATGTCAAAACGGCGTTCCTTAATGGTGACATTGAGGAAGAGTTGTATATGATGCAACCCAAAGGTTTTGTTGATCCTAAGGATGCTGACAAGGTGTGTAAGCTTCAACGTTCCATTTATGGACTGAAGCAAGCATCCCGAAGTTGGAACCTCCGTTTTGATAAGGTGATCAAAGGTTTTGGATTTGTCCAAACATACGGAGAAGCTTGTATTTACAAGAAAGTGAGTGGGAGCTCTGTAGCATTTCTGGTACTATATGTGGATGACATATTGTTGATTGGAAATGATATAGAACTTTTAGAAAGCGTAAAAGGTTATTTGAACAATAGTTTTTCGATGAAAGACCTCGGTGAAGCAGCTTATATATTGGGCATCAAAATCTACAGGGATAGATCAAGACGCTTAATTGGACTTTCGCAAAGTACATACCTTGACAAGATTTTGAAGAAGTTCAGAATGGAAGATAGTAGGAAAGGGTTCCTACCTATGTTGCAAGGCAAGACGTTGAGTAAGACTCAATGTCCAGCTACAGCAGAAGATAGAGAAAAGATGGATAAGACTCCCTATGCTTCAGCCATAGGTTCTATCATGTATGCTATGCTATGTACAAGACCGGATGTGGCACATGCTATTAGTTTGACTAGTAGGTACCAATCCAATCCAGGTTTGGAACACTGGACTGCGGTCAAGAATATCCTAAAGTACTTAAGAAGAACTAAGGACATGTTTCTCGTATATGGCGGTGAAGAAGAGCTCGTCGCAAGATGTTACGTCGATGCTAGCTTCGACACTGATCCGGATGACTCTAAGTCTCAGTCCGGGTACGTATTTATTATGAATGGAGGAGCTGTAAGCTGGAGGAGTTCCAAGCAATCCGTGGTGGCGGGATCATCAACAGAAGCGGAATATGTTGCTGCCTCGGAGGCAACACAGGAAGCAGTTTGGATGAAGGAGTTCATATCCGAACTAGGCGTGGTTCCAAGTGCGTTGGATCCAATGGTTGTCTATTGTGACAACAATGGTGCCATAGCCAATGCTAAGGAACCAAGGTCTCACAAGAATTCCAAGCATATCAAGCGTCGTTTTCACTCCATCCGTGAGCATGTCGCAGATGGTGATGTGAAGATTTGCAAAGTACATACGGATCTGAATGTGGCAGATCCGTTGACTAAAACTCTCTCAAGGACAAAACATGATCAACACCAGAACTCCATGGGTGTTAGATTCATCACTATGTAATATAGATTATTGCCCCTAGTGCAAGTGGGAGACTGAAGGGAATATGCCCGAGAGGCAATAATAAAGTGTTTATTATGTTATTCCTTGTTTGTGATAGATGTTTATTTCTCATGCTAGAATTGTATTAACCGGAAACGTTGATACATGTGTGATTAATAAACAAACCAACGTTCCTAGTGAAGCCTCTCTTTTAACTAGCCCGTTGATTAAACAGATGATCAAGGTTTCCTGATCATGAACATTGGATGTTGTTGATAACGGGGTCATGTCATTAGGAGAATGACATGATGAACTTAAACCCTAAACTAAGTATAACAATACGATCAAGTCATTTAGTTTTGTTGTTATGTCTTACATTCGGAGTAACATTATTCCTTAGACCATGAGATCATGTTAATCACTAATACCGAAAGAATACTTTGATGACATCAAACATCACACCGTAAAAGGGTGACTATAAAGGTGGCATTGGATATTCGGAAAGTATTGGTTGAAGCTCATGGATCGAGAATGGGATTTGTCCATCCAATATGACGGATAGATATACTCAGGGCCCTCTCGGTGATATCACATCAACACCGCTTGCAAGCAAGTGATTTGATCACTAGGATGTTATATCACGGGAACGAGAAAAGAGTACTTGTCGGATAACGAGATCGAACAAAGTATAGTGGATACCGATGATCGGATCTCGGACAAGTAATATATCGCGAGACAAAGGGAAATCGTTACAACGTTGAAAGGTTCACACGATCACGAGAGTCATCGTTGAATATATAGGAGTCATCACGGTTTTCCAGACCCCGCTGTTGATTATTGATCGGAGAGGAGTCTCGATCATGTCTATAATATTCACGAACCGTAGGGAGACACACTTAAGGTTCGATGAAGCGTTTAGAGAAGATACGGAATACCGAAGAATATTTTGGGCAGCTCCGGAATAGTTTCGGGGAAAATTGAAATAGTTCAAGGGGTTTTTCGTCGAACGGTTGTTAATAGAATTAACAAATGGTTCGAGGTGCTGCATGCAAATGTTTGTTAATGGAATTAACAAATATAAATAAAGAAATAAAAATGTTTTATTTATTTATTAAAGAAAAACCTTTGGATTTTCCAAGTGGGAAATTAAGGGAAATTTGAGTGGGTTTGAGTGGAGCTTCCACTCACATGAAGAGAGGAAGGGGTGTGGGCACCCATGGCTGGCCGCACCCCCCCCTTGGGCTGCCTCCCCCTCCCCTATAAAAGGAGGGTGAGGGCTCTCTCTTCCCCACACACTTGCTCACACATTTTCCCTTCCATCCGCTGCTCCATTCCATGGTCTCCGGCTTGGCGAAGCCCTGACCGTGGGATTCTTCACCACCACCACGCCGTCGTGCTGCTGGAATTCCGGAGGGATCTTCCACTTCCGCAACCCGCTGGAACGAGGGAACGGAAGTCTTCATCGAGCTGAACGTGTGACCGATTACGGAGGTGCCGCCGGATTGCGGTGCTCTTCTTCTCGCTCGGGATCGGCGTGAGAACGACTACGCCAACCACGAGATCTTTTCTCGTACCACTTTGAGTCTTCGAGGGTATGTTATCTCAAGACTCTCTTTCTCCCCGTTGCCTTTCATCTCATAGATTAGATCTTGGCCATTTGGGTTTATCGCGTGTAGGAAAATTTTTGTTTTCTATGCTACGTTCCCCAACAGTCTGAGTACTTGTTAGCCAGCACTTTCACCAAGTCATCCATAACCGCGGACAACACGGCTTCTCGAGAAGATTTAACCCTGCAGGGATGCACCAATTTGGCCGTACACGTAAGAATGACCCGCCAGATGGAAAGGCCCTTCCACCAAGCGAGGCACTCAACACAACCCAACTCTTCTTCGCATCAAGACCAAAGAACCACGTGCTGTGCGTGCGCGGCTAATCGAGCCCCCACGAAGAAAAGGGGGACCCTCATAGCACTCTAAGACCACGCCGCCCTAAATGCCGACTACAAAAGTTCCACCCTGGCGCCAAGGGTTCGCACCTGCATATGCATGCATCAAATGGAAAGCCCGAACTAAGTGTGGCGATTTGGACGAGATGCGAATCGAATCAGAATTGCGGGGGGCGCCCATACTCGCTTCCCACATGCGGTTAGTGCGCTCATCATGGATCAATGGACAAGACCCTTTTCCTAATTAGGGTCGACACTAGCAGGCCTCAAAACCACGCCGGGCCTCCTGCCGGTGCCTTATCATCAAATTATTATTACCCAAAACATTAACATGTTGTTGATTAAATTGAAACCCAACTATCAAACTAAACAGGTGATACAACAAAGGACAACAAGACTCGAGTGCAAACAAACCTAAGCATGCTAGTACGACACAAGCCAACAAACAATAGGGTTATAGGTGTGGAGGTAAGGCAATATCGTGGCAGCAGGGTAAACATGTGATGGGATCGGAACACAAGCATCGAAAATACTAGGCTAGAATTAAGACAACGGAAAGAATCGGTAACAAGTGAGGAAAGGCAACATAGGTAGCAAGTGAGTATACTTGCCTGGAATCCAGCAAGTAGAGGTACATCCGCAGAACTTGTCGTTGCTCACATCATCTCAACGTCCTATCCGCGAATAAGCAACGAACTATAACAAACACCGGATGCAACAGTTACTATTACGGCAAAAGATCCAGCATGATGCTAGTTTATATGCATGACAATTAATCGATGCATCAAAGTAAACCAGTTGACATGGTAAACATATTTAAATGGGCCCATATGCAATTTGGATTGCATATGGAAAAGCCCATGAATTAATGTTGAATTAAATGATCTACAAATAACCATCATGTGAAAGTTGATTAGAATGATGCATGGATGATGAAAACAATAAGAAAACAACAATAGCTTCAGTTTGATATGTTGTTTACCAAGTTTGAAATTTTATTTATTAAGTTATGAACTTTGGCATTTTAAATGATTTAAACAAACATTTATTGTTTTCACCAATTTTAAATGTTCAAAACAGATAACAAAATTTATATTTGGAAAGAACACAAAATTTTAGATGGAATACATATTTCATTTGTTGAATTTGGATTTTAGACGAGCAAGTTATTAAATTGACAATTTTAAATGCATTAATTAAGAAATAGTTGTTTTCAGCAATTTAAATTGTTCAAAACAGAAAACAAAGTTGATATTTGCAAATTTTAGAGAATTTTGATTGGAAAACATATTTTACTTTTCAAATTTGGAGTTAAAATGAATTAGTTATGATTTATGCAATTAAATCAATTTAAATTGAGCCGGAAGCCCAACATCTAATTTAGGAGGTTCGAGTGATTTATCTACCCATCAAATTAAATGTTGATTAGCATGGAAAACAATATATATGTGAGCTATACAAGATTAAATGGAATATGGCATGATTTAAATTAAGTACCCAAACATATTCCATGTTTAATTATTTAGGTGACCATGCATAACACTAATAAAATGCAAGATGAAAGAGGCAAACATGAGTATGGATGGCAAATTAATGTTCGATGCATTTTTCTGATCAAAATTCATATATAACAATTTTTTATTGGAGTTGTAGTTTAAAAGTTATGAATTGAAACATTTTGCAAAATAAAAGAATAAGCCAGAACAAAAGGAATGGCCTAGGATTTGAACTTGGGACTCATATGTAGTATAACAGGCTGGGAACCAGTTGGCTAGATTCAAGACATGACAGAAGTAAGTTCGAAGTTGTAGATCATAGCTAACACATACTCAGACGTGCATGCGCACAAACAAAAATAGAAGAGGATTGTGTCACAGACGTGATTCGATCCAGGGACCTCCTATGAGGCAGATGGAAGGAACAACCACTAGGCTGGCTGCGACACTGTGATCGATAATAGATCCGTCTATAGATGATTCAACAGTTCGACGTTAACTGAAAGTGGAACACGTTCAGATTTCAGGTACAGAGAAGAGGCAGACACAAAAATAAAAGAAGAGGATTCCACCTAGTATGGCGATCGAACTAGCGATCTCTAAGGAAGTAGAACGGAGGCCAAGCCACTGGGCTATGAAGGATTTTGTGGTTGATTAAGAGCGCTGCAGTACATCTACCCTTTCTCGACGAACTGAATGTATCTGACGGAACTGAAGATAGACGGGAGATGGGACGGGGACAACCTGCAGCGGGCACAACGCGACTGTGCCACTCGAAGGCGCACCCACAGAGCAAGGGTGGGTAGAGGAAAGAATCCCGGAGGTGGTGCTCACCATGGGGAGCTCGAAGACGAGGTTGAGGGTGTCGTTGCCGTGGTGTCCGGGACAGGCCTGGCGCCGGCGGTTCAGGGACAGAGGAGGAAGACGATCCCGCCGGCAACATCCTAGGCAGCTTCGGCTCCTGATCTTCCACGCGGAGATGGAGGAAAACATGGCAGTTCCATTCCCGCACCCGTCTTGGCGCAACGGAGACCATGGCGGCGGGGCGTCTACGAGATCCTCCGGTTCTCTATGTGACTGTAGGAAAAATTCAGAGATAGAACAGAGGATGGAGGGAGAGAGATGGAGGCGGCGTAAGAGATGGGGAAGGAGGATTCTAGGGTTCGCGACTCGCTCTAGGATGGTTATATGGAGGAGTGGAGGAGGGGACCAGGGGGTGGCCATTGTGGTGCTCTGATTTGTTGAAAGCGACATGAGGTCCTCATGTGCGTGATCGTAAGGGAAGGGGAAATGGGCTGGTTTGTTGGGTGGGCTTCCTGGTGAGCCTGTTTGTCCTAGCAGCCCCAAATCGTTTTTTTTCTTTTTCCAGAAATTTTTTGGGAATCAATAAAATTAGATCTATGCATCAAATAAATTTCCGGAAATTTTAGAAAATAAGATTTGAGTAATTTTAATTAGTTTGCAAATTTTTAAATACATGATGATGCATTATGCCATGCCATGAAAAATAAAAACAACACACAATTTTAATTTGGGGGAAAAACCTCGGGTGTTACAGACGACACCACTAACAAGGGATTGCACCCTCGCAATCCACCCCCTAACCCGGGAGGGGAAAGAAGTTCGACTATCGATTCTTCATGCTTCCAGTTGATCTCCTCGACACCACTAACAAGTCTTCTCGACACCACTAACAAGAGATTCTTGCTCGGATTGATGACGATGTTCTTCCATCAGGAATCTTCCGATGATCGAACCTATTAGGTTAAAGGCTCAGAAAACGTCCACCCACGTAGGATCCTAAAACTTTGAAAGATTGAGAAGAAGAGAGACTCCAAAACAAATGAGATAGAAGGAGAAGTAGAATAGAGATAAGGAGAAAACAAGAATCCTATTGAGATGTTTCCAAAATAGTTTAGCAGAAATAGTTTTTGACACTCTAGAAACACGACCGTTAGCGAGGTTATCCTACAGGCTTTGCGGACCCGTTGCTTCGATAACCATTCGTATCGAAACAACTTCGGGAATCGGACACCAGGCTCTGATACCATTTGTGACGCCCCGAGATCGGGCACTATGCAGATTTCAGCATTTCCGCCAAAATCCACATAATAACCGATTCCAGGTTGCCACTTGTGATAACATTACAACAGTTCACGAATAATCCACAACAACAACAACAGAGGAGGTATATACAAGACGACTCAAACGAGTCAAGGATACAACTGATACAATCCAAAGATCCAATTAACAGCGGAAGAAACAACATAGCGTCCGACTACGAACAAAATACAAATTGGACTAAGAGTCCTGAAGGTAACCGATGGCGTCCAATCCCTGCCCAGGCCAAGCCGGAGGGATTCCCAAGCTAACGTCGTCAGACTTCAAACCTGTTGACTGCAATATGGAATATGCAGCCACGAAAAGGATTCGTGGGTCAGTACGGTTAAGTACTGGCAAGTGGATAACCCATACTCACAAGATACCAGCGTAACCAATCATCACAAGATACGAATACTTTGGGTACAACGGAAAGGAAGGGATTATTGCAAAGAAGCGGCAGCGGGCTGCACTAACTAACTACAGAGACTCGCTACAACATCCGGCTAAAAGAGGGGGATAAGATAGCGTATCAGAACCAACTACAACTACTCACCAAACAATACCCATCCAATGTTACCCCCTACTAAGGAAGCAACCCAAGGAAACTCACACTGTTTGTTAAAGTGACATTCATTTTCATGGTGGAGGTAATCTATATTACTAGTCAAGTTATCATCGTTAGGTGTAAGTTGTCTGAGTACTTGTTAGCCAGCACTTTCACCAAGTCATCCATAACCGCGGACAACACGGCTTCTCGAGAAGATTTAACCCTGCAGGGATGCACCTCTTGTGGTTCTTTCTGGTGGAGAGGTGTTATGCAATTGGCAGAAACCTGGTGTTCCTTGTCCTCTTGTGTTTTGGGTAATGGTTTTACTGGGCTTTTCTGGAAGGACTCGTGGATGGGACAACCTTTGGCTATAAAATTCCTGAGATTATTTTCCTTCGCCAAGGATCCTCTGTCCTCTATAAGAGACATTCTGTTAATGACAGACCTCTCAGATGCCTTTATTCTGCCATTTTCAGTTGAAGCTTTCCAGGAATTTCATGATCTGAGTGTCTTTATAAATAATGTTCCGTTGACTGACAGTGAGGACAGTTGGAGATGGAATTTCAATAAAGGGGTTTACACCTCCAGAAAATTCTATCAGTTGCAATTTGGTCATTTAAATCCTGATGGGCCGGCAAAGTGGATATGGAAATCCAAATGTATGTCAAAACATAAATTCTTTGCTTGGCTGATTCTCAAGGATAGGATTAATACAAAGGATATGATCAAAAGAAGAAACTGGAAGATTGAAGGTACAGATCATTGTGTTCTTTGTTGTACACAGTGCAATGAGGACTGGATACATCTGTTCTTTCAATGTGTTTTTAGCTCTCGAATTTGGAATTATTTGCAAATCAGTTGGAGTGATAACACACTTGTGCAAAATCTTGCTGCTGCCAAAAAGTCTTTCAAGGGGCCATGTTTCACTGAGATTGTGATTCTTGCTTGCTGGAATATTTGGAAGCAGAGGAATGGAGTCATTTTTAAATCAGAAAGACATTCCTTTATGGGATGGAAAGTGGGCTTCATGTTTGATCTCCTTATGCTTAAGCATAGGTTGAGTGCTGCTGTGGCTGCTGACTTAGCTTTTTGGATTAATTCCTTAATCTAGCCTGGGATAGACTATGTTAGTCTATTTCCATGTATATTTGTACATATTTGTAACTGTAACGCTTGTGGTTGGTAATAAAGGGCTGTGGGGGACTCCCCTGCAGTAGAAAATGTTTCAAAAAATTTTTGGCCGTACACGTAAGAATGACCCGCCAGATGGAAAGGCCCTTCCACCAAGCGAGGCACTCAACACAACCCAACTCTTCTTCGCATCAAGCCCAAAGAACCACGTGCTGTGCGTGCGCGGCTAATCGAGCCCCCACGAAGAAAAGGGGGACCCTCATAGCACTCTAAGACCACCCCGCCCTAAATGCCGACTACAAAAGTTCCACCCTGGCGCCAAGGGTTCGCATCTGCATATGCATGCATCAAATGGAAAGCCCGAACTAAGTGTGGCGATTTGGACGAGATGCGAATCGAATCAGAATTGCGGGGGGCGCCCATACTCGCTTCCCACATGCGGTTAGTGCGCTCATCATGGATCAATGGACAAGACCCTTTTCCTAATTAGGGTCGACACTAGCAGGCCTCAAAACCACGCCGGGCCTCCTGCCGGTGCCTTATCATCAAATTATTATTACCCAAAACATTAACATGTTGTTGATTAAATTGAAACCCAACTATCAAACTAAACAGGTGATACGACAAAGGACAACCAGACTCGAGCGCAAACAAACCTAAGCATGCTAGTACGACACAGGCCAACAAACAACAGGGTTATAGATGTGGAGGTAAGGCAATATCGTGGCAGCAGGGTAAACATGTGATGGGATCGGAAACAAAGCATCGAAAATACTAGGCTAGAATTAAGACAACGGAAAGAATCGGTAACAAGTGAGGAAAGGCAACATAGGTACCAAGTGAGTATACTTGCCTGGAATCCAGCAAGTAGAGGTACATCCGCAGAACTTGTCGTTGCTCACATCATCTCAACGTCCTATCCGCGAAGCAGCAACGAACTATAACAAACACCGGATGCAACAGTTACTATTACGCTAAAAGATGCAGCATGATGCTAGTTTATATGCATGACAATTAATCGATGCATCAAAGTAAACCAGTTGACATGGTAAACATATTTAAATGGGCCCATATGCAATTTGGATTGCATATGGAAAAGCCCATGAATTAATGTTGAATTAAATGATCTACAAATAACCATCATGTGAAAGTTGATTAGAATGATGCATGGATGATGAAAACAATAAGAAAACAACAATAGCTTTAGTTTGATATGTTGTTTACCAAGTTTGAAATTTTATTTATTAAGTTATGAACTTTGGCATTTTAAATGATTTAAACAAACATTTGTTGTTTTCGCCAATTTTAAATGTTCAAAACAGATAACAAAATTTATATTTGGAAAGAACACAAAATTTTAGATGGAATACATATTTCATTTGTTGAATTTGGATTTTAGATGAGCAAGTAATTAAATTGACAATTTTAAATGCATTAATTAAGAAATAGTTGTTTTCAGCAATTTAAATTTTTCAAAACAGAAAACAAAGTTGATATTTGCAAAGTTTAGAGAATTTTGATTGGAAAACATATTTTACTTTTAAAATTTGGAGTTAAAATGAATTAGTTATGATTTATGCAATTAAATCAATTTAAATTGAGCCGGAAGCCCAACATCTAATTTAGGAGGTTCGAGTGATTTATCTACCCATCAAATTAAATGTTGATTAGCATGGAAAACAAGATATATGTGAGCTACACAAGATTAAATGGAATATGGCATGATTTAAATTAAGTACCCAAACATATTCCATGTTTAATTATTTAGGTGACCGTGCATAACACTAATAAAATTCAAGATGAAAGAGGCAAACATGAGTATGGATGGCAAATTAATGTTCGATGCATTTTTCTGATCAAAATTCATATATAACAATTTTCTATTGGAGTTGTAGTTTGAGAGTTATGAATTGAAACATTTTGCAAAATAAAAGAATAAGCCAGAAGAAAAGGAATGGCCTAGGATTTGAACTTGGGACTCATATGTAGTATAACAGGCTGGGAACCAGTTGGCTAGATTCAAGACATGACAGAAGTAAGTTTGAAGTTGTAGATCAGAGCTAACACATACTCAGACGTGCATGCGCACAAACAAAAATAGAAGAGGATTGTGTCACAGACGTGATTCGATCCAGGGACCTCCTATGAGGCAGACGGAAGGAACAACCACTAGGCTGGCTGCGACACTGTGATCGATAATAGATCCGTCTATAGATGATTCAACAGTTCGACGTTAACTGAAAGTGGAACACGTTCAGATTTTAGGTACAGAGAAGAGGCAGACACAAAAAATAAAAGAAGAGAATTCCACCTAGTATGGCGATCGAACTAGCGATCTCTAAGGAAGTAGAACGGAGGCCAAGCCACTGGGCTACGAAGGATTTTGTGGTTGATTAAGAGCGCTGCGGTACATCTACCCTTTCTTGACGAACTGAATGTATCTGACGGAACTGAAGATAGACGGGAGATGGGACGGGGACAACCTGCAGCGGGCACAACGCGACTGTGCCACTCGAAGGCGCACCCACAGAGTAAGGGTGGGTAGAGGAAAGAATCCCGGAGGTGGTGCTCACCATGGGGAGCTCGAAGACGAGGTTGAGGGTGTCGTTGCCGTGGTGTCTGGGACAGGCCTGGCGCCGGCGGTTCAGGGACAGAGGAGGAAGACGATCCCGCCGGCAACATCCTAGGCAGCTTCGGCTCCTGATCTTCCGCACGGAGATGGAGGAAAACATGGCAGTTCCATTCCCGCACCCGTCTTGGCGCAACGGAGACCATGGCGGCGGGGCGTCTACGAGATCCTCCGGTTCTCTATGTGACTAGGAAAAATTCAGAGATAGAACAGAGGATGGAGGGAGAGAGATGGAGGCGGCGGAAGAGATGGGGAAGGAGGATTCTAGGGTTCGCGACTCGCTCTAGGATGGTTATATGGAGGAGTGGAGGAGGGGACCAGGGGGTGGCCATGGTGGTGCTCTGCTTTGTTGAAAGCGACATGAGGTCCTCATGTGCGTGATCGTCCGTACAGAAGGGAAGGGGAAATGGGCTGGTTTGTTGGGTGGGCTTCCTGGTGAGCCTGTTTGTCCTAGCAGCCCCAAATCGTTTTTTTCTTTTTCCAGAAATTGTTTGGGAATCAATAAAATTAGATCTATGCATCAAATAAATTTCCGGAAATTTTAGAAAATAAGATTTGAGTAATTTTAATTAGTTTGCAAATTTTTAAATATATGATGATGCATTATGCCATGCCATGAAAAAGAAAAACAACACACAATTTTTATTTGGGGGAAAAACCTCGGGTGTTACAGACGACACCACTAACAAGGGATTGCACCCTCGCAATCCACCCCCTAACCCGCGAGGGGAAAGAAGTTCGACTATCGATTCTTCATGCTTCCAGTTGATCTCCTCGACACCACTAACAAGGCTTCTCGACACCACTAACAAGAGATTCTTGCTCGGATTGATGACGATGTTCTTCCATCAGGAATCTTCCGATGATCGAACCTATTAGGTTAAAGGCTCAGAAAACGTCCACCCACGTAGGATCCTAAAACTTTGAAAGATTGAGAAGAAGAGAGACTCCAAAACAAATGAGATAGAAGGAGAAGTAGAATAGAGATAAGGAGAAAACAAGAATCCTATTGAGATGTTTCCAAAATAGTTTAGCAGAAATAGTTTTTGACACTCTAGAAACACGACCGTTAGCGAGGTTATCCTACAGGCTTTGCGAACCCGTTGCTTCGATAACCATTCGTATCGAAACAACTTCGGGAATCGGAAACCAGGCTCTGATACCATTTGTGACGCCCCGAGATCGGGCACTATGCAGATTTCAGCATTTCCGCCAAAATCCACATAATAACCGATTCCAGGTTGCCACTTGTGATAACATTACAACAGTTCACGAATAATCCACAACAACAACAGAGGAGGTATATACAAGACGACTCAAACGAGTCAAGGATACAACTGATACAATACAAAGATCCAATTAACAGCGGAAGAAACAACATAGCGTCCGACTACGAACAAAATACAAATTGGACTAAGAGTCCTGAAGGTAACCGATGGCGTCCAATCCCTGCCCAGGCCAAGCCGGAGGGATTCCCAAGCTAACGTCGTCAGACTTCAAACCTGTTGACTGCAATATGGAATATGCAGCCATGAAAAGGATTCGTGGGTCAGTACGGTTAAGTACTGGCAAGTGGATAACCCATACTCACAAGATACCAGCGTAACCAATCATCACAAGATACGAATACTTTGGGTACAACGGAAAGGAAGGGATTATTGCAAAGAAGCAGCAGCGGGCTGCACTAACTAACTACAGAGACTCGCTACAACATCCGGCTAAAAGAGGGGGATAAGATAGTGTATCAGAACCAACTACAACTACTCACCAAACAATACCCATCCAATGTTACCCCCTACTAAGGAAGCAACCCAAGGAAACTCACACTGTTTGTTAAAGTGACATTCATTTTCATGGTGGAGGTAATCTATATTACTAGTCAAGTTATCATCGTTAGGTGTAAGTTGTCTGAGTACTTGTTAGCCAGCACTTTCACCAAGTCATCCATAACCGCGGACAACATGGCTTCTCGAGAAGATTTAACCCTGCAGGGATGCACCTGTTGTGGTTCTTTCTGGTGGAGAGGTGTTATGCAATTGGCAGAAACCTGGTGTTCCTTGTCCTCTTGTGTTTTGGGTAATGGTTTTACTGGGCTTTTCTGGAAGGACTCGTGGATGGGACAACCTTTGGCTATAAAATTCCCGAGATTATTTTCCTTCACCAAGGATCCTCTGTCCTCTATAAGAGACATTCTGTTAATGACAGACCTCTCAGATGCCTTTATTCTGCCATTTTCAGTTGAAGCTTTCCAGGAATTTCATGATCTGAGTGTCTTTATAAATAATGTTCCGTTGACTGACAGTGAGGACAGTTGGAGATGCAATTTCAATAAAGGGGTTTACACCTCCAGAAAATTCTATCAGTTGCAATTTGGTCATTTAAATCCTGATGGGCCTGCAAAGTGGATATGGAAATCCAAATGTATGTCAAAACATAAATTCTTTGCTTGGCTGATTCTCAAGGATAGGATTAATACAAAGGATATGATCAAAAGAAGAAACTGGAAGATTGAAGGTACAGATCATTGTGTTCTTTTTTGTACATAGTGCAATGAGGACTGGATACATCTGTTCTTTCAATGTGTTTTTAGCTCTCGAATTTGGAATTATTTGCAAATCAGTTGGAGTGATAACACACTTGTGCAAAATCTTGCTGCTGCCAAAAAGTCTTTCAAGGGGCCATGTTTCACTGAGATTGTGATTCTTGCTTGCTGGAATATTTGGAAGCAGAGGAATGGAGTTATTTTTAAATCAGAAAGACATTCCTTTATGGGATGGAAAGTGGGCTTCATGTTTGATCTCCTTATGCTTAAGCATAGGTTGAGTGCTGCTGTGGCTGCGGACTTTGCTTTTTGGATTAATTTCTTAATCTAGCCTAGGATAGACTATCTTAGTCTATTTCCATGTATATTTGTACATATTTGTAACTGTAACGCTTGTGGTTGGTAATAAAGGGCTGTGGGGGACTCCCCTGCAGTAGAAAATGTTTCAAAAAAAATTTGGCCGTACACGTAAGAATGACCCGCCAGATGGAAAGGCCCTTCCACCAAGCGAGGCACTCAACACAACCCAACTCTTCTTCGCATCAAGCCCAAAGAACCACGTGCTGTGCGTGCGCGGCTAATCGAGCCCCCACGAAGAAAAGGGGGACCCTCATAGCACTCTAAGACCACGCCGCCCTAAATGCCGACTACAAAAGTTCCACCCTGGCGCCAAGGGTTCGCATCTGCATATGCATGCATCAAATGGAAAGCCCGAACTAAGTGTGGCGATTTGGACGAGATGCGAATCGAATCAGAATTGCGGGGGGCGCCCATACTCGCTTCCCACATGCGGTTAGTGCGCTCATCATGGATCAATGGACAAGACCCTTTTCCTAATTAGGATCGACACTAGCAGGCCTCAAAACCACGCCGGGCCTCCTGCCGGTGCCTTATCATCAAATTATTATTACCCAAAACATTAACATGTTGTTGATTAAATTGAAACCCAACTATCAAACTAAACAGGTGATACGACAAAGGACAACAAGACTCGAGCGCAAACAAACCAAAGCATGCTAGTACGACACAGGCCAACAAACAACAGGGTTATAGGTGTGGAGGTAAGGCAATATCGTGGCAGCAGGGTAAACATGTGATGGGATCAGAACACAAGCATCGAAAATACTAGGCTAGAATTAAGACAACGGAAAGAATCGGTAACAAGTGAGGAAAGGCAACATAGGTAGCAAGTGAGTATACTTGCCTGGAATCCAGCAAGTAGAGGTACATCCGCAGAACTTGTCGTTGCTCACATCATCTCAACGTCCTATCCGCGAAGAAGCAACGAACTATAACAAACACCGGATGCAACAGTTACTATTACGGCAAAAGATGCAGCATGATGCTAGTTTATATGCATGACAATTAATCGATGCATCAAAGTAAACCAGTTGACATGGTAAACATATTTAAATGGGCCCATATGCAATTTGGATTGCATATAGAAAAGCCCATGAATTAATGTTGAATTAAATGATCTACAAATAACCATCATGTGAAAGTTGATTAGAATGATGCATGGATGATGAAAACAATAAGAAAACAACAATAGCTTCAGTTTGATATGTTGTTTACCAAGTTTGAAATTTTATTTATTAAGTTATGAACTTTGGCATTTTAAATGATTTAAACAAACATTTGTTGTTTTCACCAATTTTAAATGTTCAAAACAGATAACAAAATTTATATTTGGAAATAACACAAAATTTTAGATGGAATACATATTTCATTTGTTGAATTTGGATTTTAGATGAGCAAGTTATTAAATTGACAATTTTAAATGCATTAATTAAGAAATAGTTGTTTTCAACAATTTAAATTGTTCAAAACAGAAAAAAAAAGTTGATATTTGCAAAGTTTAGAGAATTTTGATTGGAAAACATATTTTACTTTTCAAATTTGGAGTTAAAATGAATTAGTTATGATTTATGCAATTAAATCAATTTAAATTGAGCCGGAAGCCCAACATCTAATTTAGGAGGTTCGAGTGATTTATCTACCCATCAAATTAAATGTTGATTAGCATGGAAAACAAGATATATGTGAGCTACACAAGATTAAACGGAATATGGCATGATTTAAATTAAGTACCCAAACATATTCCATGTTTAATTATTTAGGTGACCGTGCATAACACTAATAAAATGCAAGATGAAAGAGGCAAACATGAGTATGGATGGCAAATTAATGTTCGATGCATTTTTATGATCAAAATTCATATATAACAATTTTCTATTGGAGTTGTAGTTTGAAAGTTATGAATTGAAACATTTTGCAAAATAAAAGAATAAGCCAGAAGAAAAGGAATGGCCTAGGATTTGAACTTGGGACTCATATGTAGTATAACAGGCTGGGAACCAGTTGGCTAGATTCAAGACATGACAGAAGTAAGTTTGAAGTTGTAGATCAGAGCTAACACATACTCAGACGTGCATGCGCACAAACAAAAATAGAAGAGGATTGTGTCACAGACGTGATTCGATCCAGGGACCTCCTATGAGGCAGACGGAAGGAACAACCACTAGGCTGGCTGCGACACTGTGATCGATAATAGATCCGTCTATAGATGATTCAACAGTTCGACGTTAACTGAAAGTGGAACACGTTCAGATTTTAGGTACAGAGAAGAGGCAGACACAAAAAATAAAAGAAGAGAATTCCACCTAGTATGGCGATCGAACTAGCGATCTCTAAGGAAGTAGAACGGAGGCCAAGCCACTGGGCTACGAAGGATTTTGTGGTTGATTAAGAGCGTTGCGGTACATCTACCCTTTCTCGACGAACTGAATGTATCTGACGGAACTGAAGATAGATGGGAGATGGGACGGGGACAACCTGCAGCGGGCACAACGCGACTGTGCCACTCGAAGGCGCGCCCACAGAGCAAGGGTGGGTAGAGGAAAGAATCCCGGAGGTGGTGCTCACCATGGGGAGCTCGAAGACGAGGTTGAGGGTGTCGTTGCCGTGGTGTCCGGGACAGGCCTGGCGCCGGCGGTTCAGGGACAGAGGAGGAAGACGATCCCACCGGCAACATCCTAGGCAGCTTCGGCTCCTGATCTTCCGCGCGGTGATGGAGGAAAACATGGCAGTTCCATTCCCGCACCCGTCTTGGCGCGACGGAGACCATGGCGGCGGGGCGTCTACGAGATCCTCCGGTTCTCTATGTGACTAGGAAAAATTCAGGGATAGAACAGAGGATGGAGGGAGAGAGATGGAGGCGGCGGAAGAGATGGGGAAGGAGGATTCTAGGGTTCGCGACTCGCTCTAGGATGGTTATATGGAGGAGTGGAGGAGGGGACCAGGGGGTGGCCATGGTGGTGCTCTGCTTTGTTGAAAGCGACATGAGGTCCTCATGTGCGTGATCGTCCGTACTGAAGGGAAGGGGAAATGGGCTGGTTTGTTGGGTGGGCTTCCTGGTGAGCCTGTTTGTCCTAGCAGCCCCAAATCGTTTTTTTTCTTTTTCCATAAATTGTTTGGGAATCAATAAAACTAGATCTATGCATCAAATAAATTTCCGGAAATTTTAGAAAATAAGATTTGAGTAATTTTAATTAGTTTGCAAATTTTTAAATACATGATGATGCATTATGCCATGCCATGAAAAAGAAAAACAACACACAATTTTTATTTGGGGGAAAAACCCCGGGTGTTACAATTTCATGGCATTTTGAAAAAGTTTGTAGAACAAACTTGTTCAAAATTCCAAATGTTGCTGTGGAGAAAAATCATGTTTTCAGGACTTTAATGGATTCAAATTTTGGTATCCTCTTGTGTGTGTTCCTTATTTGATATAAGGAAGCACTGGTATCAATTTCAGATCATTTGAAGAAAGTTTCCTATAGTAACTTGTTTGAGTTTCTTGTTTCTGAAAATATTGGAAATTCAATTTAATAAGGCACTTGGCTTTTCTTTAATAATGCTTTGACAAAATATTTATGTGACTAGGGATAGAGTGTCAATGCTCTCCAATACCTTTGTTTTTAAGCTTGCAAGGTTGGAAAAACATTTGATAAGATTTTGGTGAAGCATCTAAGAATGCCTCTTTTTCCTGATAGTCTTTTAGGGAAATTTATTAAGTGTTTCCTCTTTCTTAATATAGACCTTGGAATAATATTCAACAAGTATGGGATTCATAATATAGTTTTGGAAAACTCTTTGATCAATATTTACTTTAGAAAATATTGCCAAGGTCATTGGAACAATATGTTGAATATTTTTAGTTTACTGCTTTGCTATCTTTTTAAGTTTGCAAGTTTATATAATTTGTTTGTTTAGTTGCACTCAAACAAACACAACCAAAGTTTATTGGTCAAGAAATTAGCAAAAAAACTGTGTTATCAGGTATTTCAAAATTGGGATGTGACAGGTCTTCCCCCCTTAAAAAGAATCTCGTCCCCGAGATTCGCAAGCGAGGACTAAGGAAGGGCCAACAAACACAATGTTAGTGTTGGAGTGCAGGTGCTTCCCCCCTTTGACTTTTCTTCGGAGGCGGGTACTTCCCTAAATTAGCAAATTCTTTTAACGAGAGTTTGGTGTCATACTCAAAACCTTAGATCCAAACACCCGTCTTCAAAAAAAATTCTCTAGCTATCAATTTACTCAACCGCCAATTAAAAAATTTCTGATAACGTCAGTTATTACATGAGTTCCTAGCTATATCCCACATCTTACATACCACATATGGAGTGGTGTACCACTCTCATAACAAGGTATATAGGAAGCTAAAAATATAGCTTGTGGGTTCGAAGGTTAGGTTGCTAAGGTAAAACAAACAGACAGAACAATACCTATGGCAGTGGGTATTACTCGCCACAAGGGACTATCACTTAATGTGTTCATGATTTTAGTTGGATGTTTTAGTTTCATAATATACTCTTAAGCATAATCATAACACAAGTATAAACTCATGCTAAGGTAAAACATTTAAACAAAATCCAATAAGCAAGCAAACAACACCACAGATGAATAGACTATTTATTCACTAGGTTATTGTTTATTAGAGGTTTTGGAATCCATCAATCATGAACAATTAGCAAACAACCAGTAGCTAAAAACCCATGAATTCAATCATAAAGGTACTCTAAAACACCATCTTCACACAAGATAAAACTCCTATTACACAGGCATAAATGAAACAGGATTGCACAAATAACACACTAGTATGAAAAATCTACACCAGCATGCTATAAGAGATAATCATATCCTATAACCATAGAACATGCAACTAAATAATTCATGGCATGATAACAGAAGTAATAACTTCCTAAACATGCTATATCAACACATATACTCATAAAATAAAAAGAGGGTAATACTAGAGCAAAAATCACTATTCTCTAGTGGTGAAACTAGTTTCACTCTAGAGAAGCAAACAATGCTATCATGATGTTTAAAACTAAACAAGCAAGTCATGAATATAAGTGTACCTAATAACGGTACACCAATCCTACTCATGTTAGTAAGTATAAGCACCAGAGTAATTTTATGAATCAATCATTAAGCATGCAGAAATTTCTTCTAGCAATTTCTGTTTTTCTTTAACCAATTTCTATCAAACAAGCAAGGTATAACTCAAACAACCAGTAGCTATGCAATTAATGAAAAGTTATCTAAACCTTTTCAAAAATCCATACACTCAATTTAAAATTATTCACAAACAATCTACCAATCAAGAGGAATTTATTTTATTTGCGAACAATTTAATTTTAGCACACCATAGTGAAACATTTCTTAACATGATACCTCTAAGGAATATTATGCTAACAAAAGGATCACACCTAAACATATTAGTCTTTACTAATAAGAGATAAACTTCTCACTTGCATAAGTGAAAAGAAACAATTATATTTTCCATGGTGGAAAATAGAAATCAATCACATAGTGAAACATGCCATTTTCACACATGTGTATGGTTGGGGATTTATATCCTCAAGCCAAAATGCAATGGGACCAGTGGGCTATGGCCTACTAATACCAAGGAAAAATAGGTACTAAGCCTCTGGTTACTCATGAAAAACTTTGCATACAAGATAAAAATATAAGGCTATTTAATCTAGTGAAACAATACTAGTGAATATTGATAGCAATGCTTACACATGCTTTACTATTAAGAGACATGCAAGCTAACATAGGTACAAGAATCAAAATAACAGTACCTAAATGGTACTGGACTCAAAGAAAACATAGCACAAAATCTACTAAGAAAGTATACACAGATCTAGCTCTCACAATACTTCCAAATAATAAACTAGAAGGTAACAAATGCTATTTCATTTTCTTATTCAAGTTTCCAATCATGCACACACTTTCTAGGGTAGATTTATTGTAAGAAAACAACACAATAACAAGTCCTAACAAGTCCATATAAGTTAGTAAGCAATATTGGATAAAACACAAATTCATTTCCATCAAGAGCACACAAAGAAACAAAAACAGGAAAACTGATGTTTTCTTGATCTATCATACCCATTCCATCGTTCACTTAATTTCTAAACCCGGAATCTCATAGTACTTACAACGTCTACTGAGATTTGGTTTCCAAAGTAAATACACCCGATATCCTATTGACTAGTAAACGAATAGGTCATCATCTTATTTTCTCGTGACTTCTCCTTTTTATCAACTATATTAAAAGGTGTCCTACGTCACTTAATTCCTTGGTTCAGAAAGAGTTGTCCGTAGTTCGCATGCTTTGGTTTAGGTGTCAACCTAAGATTAGGCAAAGCATGTTAGTCTTGTTAGCTTTCTATTTAATCATGTTTGTCCGACAAGATACGACTAGCGTCATCGTACGTCGAATATTGGATCGTGCTCTTCGGATTGGCTTTTGAGGGGGTTGCGCATCATGGCATGTGAAGACTTCTTTTGCACCTTTCTCCAGAGGAGGGAGGTATATAACTTTTAAAAAGGGGATCTCTCTAGTTTGGTCTTTTAAAAGGGGACATAAAAAGGTGCAACGTTTAGCCAACAGGGCAAAACGAGTCTTTTGCAAACAGACCAACATAGAGGTTTTGGTCAGTAGTGGTTGATTTCTTCACGCATTTTCTTCTTTGAAAGCTGTCGTTGTTGGAGCTTTATCTGTTGGAGTCCAGCATTGTTAGCAACACTAGCAGCTCGTGTGGCTTGATGGTCCTCTATATAGGCCCAACGGTGCTTTCATTGATTGTGGGGGAGATGGTGGTGGTTCACGACGGGTGGCATTTCGAAGAGAAAACAAGTATAAGTCTAAGCAACAAAATTTTGTTTTTGAATACTATACAAACTTTTTTTGCTTGCAAAAACCTAACAAGAGGCGATTCAAAAACAAGAGCGGGGCAAGCACAAATCTGCAAATTTTGAGCACCCCACAAACATATAGAAGCCTAGATGAACCAAATTCTACACCACACAATAGCACAAAGTCTTACGGACACACATAAGCAAGCCATAACACACAAGCAAGGCTCCATTGGAGCTACGTCGGGGGAGACGACTCATGGGGTCATCGCTAAATTACTCCAAACTAGACTGATCCAAAAATCCTAGAAGTGGCTGAAGAACTATATCTACTTCTGACCATCATCACTGTAGAGCTAGGCAATTTTTTTGGTCTTCTCGGGACATCGGCAAGTATACAAGTTTTTGGATGGAAACAAGATAATAGAAGTAAAGTTTTGATAAAACTTTTAACTGAGAGAGGTAAGAATATGCAACAATTTGTTTTTGAAACCCGAACTATTTTCTGAACAGAAAACTTCAAAGACGAGAGATGTTTCAAAAACAGAGCGGAGCAATTGCAAACAAGTAAGAAATAAACTCTTAACTGAGAGAGATATGCCTTTAGAATCTTTTGATAAGATAGTAAATAGGTTTTTACTCAAAAATACTTTTTTTTCCTATCTGACGTCCATGCTAACTAAGGTCTCCTAAGGTCAGGATGGCTCTGATACCAACTCTGTAAGGACCCCAGACCGGCAGTCTGAAACCCTCCGTATGCATACATTCACGATCCCAGAAAGACCAGTCGTGAACAACATACACAGTTGGCATACAGAAATACATCATCCATTACACGAATACATAAAGGTATTACATAAAAGATCACATGATCAAGTTTAACGCAACTGCCACATAGGGCAGGCAACTTATCAAACACAGCGAAAGACAATTTAAACACAACGTAGATGAGCCCAAGTCACGCCTTAACCTACAGGCTGCTGACCCGGAGACGATCCTAGTTCGCAAAGCCGTCAGCTCCGTACTTCTCTTCATAGATCTCCTTTGGAGGCTCCTTCCCAAAGTCTGGCAAATAGATACCAGGGGCGAAACCATAATGAGTACATTTGAATGTACTCAGCAAGACATCCATCATGTCACTTACCAAACATGAAAATATGCTTATATGGTGGAATAGGTAGGCTATAAATAGGGTTCACTATCAATGGTGTTCATATATGATGACACCACAGTTGCAGTCAGGTTAATCTGTATCTTTGTTGAAGAAGATACTTCAGAAGAAAAATAATATAGTTTTATTTCTCTTGTAGATATCACATGTATACAAGAGGTTTTGTAAAGCTTTGTTAAAGAATATTTTCTCTTTGCAAAACTTCTTGGAATCAGTTTCCAGAATTCTTGCTTAGAGTAGAAAAGGTTTTATTTGCAAAACATTTTGTTTTGTATAACGACATCTGGCTTTTCATCATCGACGATACCTCCACGGTATAAGTTTCCATTTCCTTTCCGAACTTCACAAGTTCAACACTTCCTTTCAAAAACTCCTTTTTGAAAACATTGACACAATGCTAGCTACATGGCCATTCAACTGTCCATATCCGAGGACGCGGCTATTCCGAATAGTTTTACTCTGCAGAGGTGTACACAATCCACAAGATCCAGAAGATCCGCCGGGAATCATCCACGGACTGCTCACAACAGTATGCGAACATCGGATAACTGGTCCGGACTCTCCACCTTGGCCAAGCCAGTACATGACTATCTCTTCAATCGGGACTTTGCTCCCCAGCATTGCGTCACACACCGCCACGTCAGGAACCCAACTGATGCATCCGGAGGGAAAATTAATCCCACACTTTGCATGTCGCTTGTTTAACAACTTGGCAACATTTCGGTTCAGAGGATCTCATCCCCTATAGCACATTGAGATAGACCATCCACTAACAAGAACAAGTTTCAAGCCTGGCCCCGTTCCCATGTTGAGGTAGGGTGGCAGTACGTCTTGGTTGTCCGGCGAAGACTAGGTTATGTGTCATTTTTGAAACAAACATTTTTCCAAAAATGACTCCTTCACAATCCTCCCGTGGACAAGGTCTCACCTTTCCACCGGGTTTTCCATAAAGCCTTTGTTTTGTAAAAGCACAATTTTAGGGTGTCCACTTAGGGACTAGTATATTTGATGGTAATAAATACCATATGGTGGCTTATGGGCTTGGTATTACCAAGTTTAACTACTGTCATGATAGTAACCTATATACTAGTATAGTAGTAATAGCCACATCAAAAATAGTTTTGATAATCAAGTTTTGGTAAAACTTCAGAGGTAAAACATGCATGATAGATAATGATAAGAATTGTATCAGCAAGCATCAGGATGGCTTGCCTGGTAACTCCTTGTGTCCCTGGTTTTGGAGTGACTGGAACTTGAAACAGAGCTTCACGACACTTCCTTCCTCTTCGTTTTCTAAAGTCGTAAAAAGAATAAAGGACACACATTCAGAACCAATCAAGGAAAGCAACAATACATAACAATACATACATCAAGGAAACTAATAATAACCAATCATCTAATTATTAATTGAGGCAAACAATCAAACAAACACACTTGGCAGAAATGCCATTTAATAAGATAGCTCAAGGTTGGAGGAACATATCTCACAACCTCAATATCATGGATTGAGTGGGTGTGCCACTCTCATACCAAGATATTAATAAACCCAAAATACACTTAGTTTCACATGGGTGAGACTACTAAGAGTATACAAAACATGCACAATATTAATCATGGCAATGGGTCTATCAACCAAACCACAAAAAAAACAAGGTAGCTAATCTGCTAAGCCTAAATTCACATCAAGAATAAATAAGGCACATGATTTGCAAAAGTTACTTGTACAAATCAGTGAGCCTACACAAGGGTAACAAGGTAATAGACTCATCACAAAAACACACAATTTCTCATAGTGAGAACAATAGAGACAATGACTAAAAGGAGGAATCCTATTGACATGCTTCTACTGAGGGTTTGCTATGCAAGCATGCATAACAAGTAAAGTACTAAATTGCAAACAAGGAACCATGTTGTCATAAAGGGAAATGAAAACAGGTCCTCATGCAAGGATACACAAATATCTACCAAACACAAGTTGGCAGGAAAAATAATTTAACACAAAAATGCTAGGGAAACTAGTACTACTCAAACATGAAGAATCAATGGATGCATTTCAATCAAGTAATTGAAATACAACCAGAGGGTACATGTCACAAAAACAGGAGTGAAAAACATCTATACTTTCTATAACCAAAAATATCCCATTTAATGAAACAAGGTATCAATTTGCAGGGCAACTCCTACATACTAGTGGTAATAAAAAGGGAATTACTAGAGGAATCAAACCATACTCCAAGAATGGATTTTTTCTAGCAAGATACACATTATTACAACCACTTACAAACAGAAGCATACACATTTTCATTTAGCACTTAAAATCCCAAGGCAAAAATACTAGGCACTCATTAGTTAGAGAACTATATAAAAGAAACACATCTAGTGTGGGGGAAATAATGTTTCCACCAAAAATGCAATGACACCAGTGGGTCTTCCACTAGAATATCAAAGCATTAAGAGGTCACAAGGCCTCTGGTCATACTTGATAAAAATTAACAAAAGACTAAACTAGCATCTAGTGCAATAACCATACTAGTAGAAAATAATAGGATGCTAAAATAAGCAAGGTAATGCTACTCATGCTATTATTCCCACACAAGTGAAAACTCTAGGGGTCAAGTACTCATAATAACATCATCAAAATGCTACTGGTCCTATGAATACAACACCAAAATATGTGGCTACACAACCACAAATTCTTATGCCAAAAATTCTACACATGAGAGAATTTTTCCAACATTTGCATAGTTATGACTAAATTACTCATGCTTCTCTACCAACTCAAATGCAAGCTAGCAGAGGTGATACAAACACAATATAAGTATCAACATGGTACTGGATCCAATCTCTCAACACCACAATCCAAGTGCTTGCACATAATTTAATCACTCAAAAATTCTATGCAAGTATTAACTAGAGATAAAACATATGCTATTAACAAAAATCCTATTTCTTCTCAACTCAAGTCCACACAATCTAACATGCTAAAATAGCTAAGTAAACCTTAGAAAACAAGTTCACACAACTTGTACAAGCTAGAAAACAATATTGCAACACAAAAATAACTTCACACAAATTAAATACCTAAAATGCCAAAATGGCAGAAACATGCAAATTAAAGATCTGTCCACCAAATTTTCTATGATGCTCTAAAAATTAAACCCAGCTAGGTTTGGATATCCCTGAACATATACAAGACCATCCAATTGAGTTTGCATCAAAAGTCATTTTTAATGATTTTATAAAAATCACCAAAGTGCTCTCTGGTGTTTTACCAAATTGCATGCCATTTCGAAAATATTAGGAATTTGGAAGCAAGGTTAATTTATCCTGTTAGGAAATTTCAAGGTCTTTCCAATGCAATTGGATACACCTCATTCGGAGTTGTGAAATTAAAATGGTGCTCATTTTGATGTTTCTGGTTCCTGTTGCCAAATTTTTTTTCATTTCTAAAATATTCATCCAAATGTATATCTACAAATTGGAGATGGTTTAGATTTAGTTGCTTTACCACTGTGAATTTTATCTCGGTCAAATTCATCTTTTTAGGTTAGCTTTAAGGGCCAAAAGAAAACATACACTTTTCTGTAAAAATTTAAAAGGAAAAACATCAGTCATGGGCTAGATCTGCTACTGGGCCGGCCAGATCCAATTGCACCGCGAGCAGATCCAGCCTTAAACGCTGACCAGCGGGCCAGGCGGCCACGCAGGCAGCCACGCGGGCAACTGCGAGGCCCACGCGCAGGTTTGACCTGCCCTGCGCGCGGTCAAGGAGTGCTGGCGTCACCGTGACGCCACTCGCCGGCGGGAGGGCTCCGGCGAGGTCCCAATCCGTCGATTCCGTTCGTCATTTTACGATTGAAACACATCCACGAGTCGTACTCGACGCGGGCAAGCGAACTAGGGCAGTATCGTTTCCTGGGAGTCGCCGGAGGGCGGCCGGCGACGGCGGCGCACGGCGGCCGAAACGCGAGCGCGGCGCGGCGAAGATTCAGAGGGAGAGGGAGAGGGGAAAAGTGAAGGGGAGGTTCGTCTGCTCACCATGAACGCGAGGGGACGCACGGTGAGGGCGGAGGAGGCTCGAGGCGACGGTGATTCATCGCCGGAGTTCGCCGGACCCGAAGGCTAAGAATGGACGGCGCGGGCTCCACGCGGCGTTTCTCCACGATTCCTTCTGCAGGGAGGTCAAGCACGCCGAGTCGAAGAGGAAAAACCCAACGGCGACTGGCGGCGAGCTCGGAGACGGCCGATTCGACGGCGACCGTATTCGACTAGGGTTTCGATTGGGGATTTTTACAGAGAGAGAGAGGAGCTCGAGGGAGAGAGAGAGGGGGCAGGTAGAGGTCTCACATGGGGGGTTTTATCCACCTAGAAAGCTTCTACTCGAAGCTATGGAGCATGGGCAGAGCCATGCCCTCTACTGCAGCTACAGGAAGAAGAAGGACAAGATGACTAGGATTACACATTGGTCCCTGGCTATTTACAAAGAGGTCCTTTTTCTCTCTCAAAAATGTTGTTTTTACTAGGAAAACAAAATCTAAATTTAAAATTCTTTTGCCCAAAATTCTTATTAGTTGAGATGCACAACATATGTGAAAATTGGCTCAATTGGATAAACTTGATAGTTCAAAGTTGTTCAAATTTCAATTCTTACATAAATGCACATTGAATTTATTAGACTACTTAGGAGCTTCCAAAAATGATAATTTTTGGCACACAATCCTTATTTGGTGTGTTCCTTGTGTGGTAGAAAATTCAAGTCATTTTGAGTTATTTCATAGAAAACACTTGTTCAAATTTCAAAAAGGTGCTGTCTTGAAAACAGGGGTTTTTGGCAACTTAAACAATTCAAAAACTTGTGCCCTTTTGGTTTTAATCCTTATTTGAGATATAGAGAATGTGGTATTTATTTCATGGCATTTTGAAAAAGTTTGTAGAACAAACTTGTTCAAAATTCCAAATGTTGCTGTGGAGAAAAATCATGTTTTCAGGACTTTAATGGATTCAAATTTTGGTATCCTCTTGTGTGTGTTCCTTATTTGATATAAGGAAGTACTGGTATCAATTTCAGATCATTTGAAGAAAGTTTCCTATAGTAACTTGTTTGAGTTTCTTGTTTCTGGAAATATTGGAAATTCAATTTAATAAGGCACTTGGCTTTTGTTTAACAATGCTTTGCCAAAATATTTATGTGACTAGGTATAGAAAGTCAATGCTCTCCAATACCTTTGTTTTTAAGCTTGCAAGGTTGGAAAAACATTTGATAAGATTTTGGTGAAGCATCTAAGAATGCCTCTTTTTCCTGATAGTCTTTTAGGGAAATTTATTAAGTGTTTCCTCTTTCTTATTATAGACCTTAGAATAATATTCAACAAGTATGGGATTCATAAGATAGTTTTGGAAAACTCTTTGATCAATATTTACTTTAGAAAATATTGCCAAGGTCATTGGAACAATATGTTGAATATTTTTAGTTTACTGCTTTGCTATCTTTTTAAGTTTGCAAGTTTATATAATTTGTTTGTTTAGTTGCACTCAAACAAACACAACCAAAGTTTATTGGTCAAGAAATTAGCAAAACAACTGTGTTATCAGGTATTCCAAAATTGGGATTTGACAGTGTCCACTAGTGAAAGTAAGATCCCAAGGCCTTGTTTCCAAGCATTGAAACACCGTTTTATGCATGTTCTGCTACATGTTTGCTTGCTGCCATATTTATTTCAGATTGCTATTATTACTTATAACCATCCATACTACTTGCATTTCACTATCTCTTCGCCGAACTAGTGCACCTATATACGTGACAAGTATATTTAGTGTGTTGGGGACACAAGAGACTTCTTGTATCACAATTTCATGGTTGCTTGAGAGGGATATCTTTGACCTCTACCCCCTGAGTTCGATGACCCTTGGATGATCCACTTAAGGGAAACTTGGTGCCGTTCTACAAACCTCTGCACTTGGAGGCCCAACACTGTCTACAAGAATAGAAGCGTGTGTAGACATCAAGGACCAAGCACAAATATATTGCAATACTTAAGAGATACAATTTTGGAAAATACTAGACCATGTTATATGCACAAATAATTAATTTTTTTCCTATGAAAATGTTTCCATCCATCTCTTTTGAAAAACACAAGTTTCTCCCAATTCAGCTGGAAACGGTTCAAGTTTCAACTACAGGTGTCTCATATTTTGCTCATGATTTTTGGCAAAAATCATTTTTTAGATATACAACTACTTATTTCGTCAGAGATACACCAAGACTTTCTCAATAATTAACCCCTAGCTACGAATGGTCATGCCCGCCGTCTTGACTTTTCCCTGAAACCGGTTTAGAAATTCCAAAAAAAACCCCAAAATGATGCAAGTTTTTCGCGTGGTGTTGATGGTGCAGATCTTGCATTCGTTGGGATACCCCAAGAGGAGGGTGTGATGAGCACAGCGGTAGGAGTTTTCCCCTTACTTAAGAACCAAGATTATCAATCCAGTAGGAGAAGGAGGACCTTCTGAAGGTTGATGCCACTGACGGTGGTGCTGGCGCTTCACCGGTGTCAGCAACAACGTGTAACGTTCACACAACACAACCAAAATACTCTGCCCCAACGGTACAATGAGGTTATCAATCTCACCGGTCTTGCTGAAAACAAAGATTAGCCGTATAGTGTGGAAAAACAATGTATGCTTGCAGTAAGTAAAGAGATCATGAAATTGTTGTGGTTTGTTTAACGGTGTGGAAAATGGACCGGGGTGAACAAATTACAGCCGGGCAATTGAAAAATAAAGGTTGCACCATATTACACATTATAACATGATGATTACTATGATATTTAGTGCGGGCATTACAGCAAGATACATAGACCGACATCCATCTGCATCTATGACTAATAATCCACACTCAGGTTATCATCCGAACCCTCTTAGGTATTAAGTTGCAAACAACAGATAATTGCATTGAACAAAGTGTGTAATGTAAGCAATGATTATACACGCGGGTACTCTCACCGCTGTTTTCTCCCTAATGGCAACATCACATCCTCCCCCTTCACGTTTCCGTCACTCGAGCAAGGAAATAAGGGGGCATGAACCCACTATCAAGCATAAATACTCCCTCTTGGAGTCGTTAGCAACTACTTGTCCAGAGCAACCACTAGCAACGGAAAGCATGCAAGATCAAAAATAGCATATGCAATAAAGACTATAGTCAACTTGGCATAAGGTCAATATTCATCGGATCCCAGCAAACACATCATATTGAATTCCATAAGATCAATCTCGATCATGATAGGCAGCTCACGAGATCTAAACATGGAGGCATATGAGGAGGAGACAACCATCTAGCTACTGCTATGGACCCGTAGTCCAGGGATGAACTACTCACGCCTCACTCCGGAGGCAGACATGGTGATGTAGAAGCCTCCGGTGATGATTTCCTCTCCGTCAGGGTGTCGGAAAACAGCTCCAGAACCCTCCTGATCTAGGGTTGACGGTGACAACGGCTGTGGAACTTTTTCGGGGATTTTGATCAGGTGTCTAGGATTTTTCATCCGAGGCGAATAAATAGGCGAAAGGGAAAAGGCGGTGGAGGCCTGGAGGCCCCACACCACCAGCTGGTGCGACCAGGGTGAGGACGCACCACCCCATGGTGTGGCCCCCCTGGTGCCCGTCTTCGACTCTCCTTCGATCTTCTGGATGCTTCCGGGGAATATAGTCACTTCGGGCTTTGTGGGGTCCAATTCCGAGAGTGTTTCCAGAACAACTTTTCTGAAACCAAAAACAGCAGAAAAACAGGGAACTGGCACTTGGCATCTTGTTCATAGGTTAGTCGTGGAAAATGAGTAAAAATGCTATAAATAAGGGAGAAAACATGTATCAATTGGCATAATATGATCATGGAGCACCAGAAATTATAGATACATTGGAGACGTATCAAGCATCCCCAAGCTTAGTTTCTACTCGTCCTAGAGTAGGTAAACGATAAAACACAATAATTTCTGAGGTGACATGCTACTATTATAAACTTGATCATTATAATGTAAAAGCATATGTATGCTGAGATCATAGAACTTAAAACACAAACATGATCAATAGAACTTTAATAATAAAGCATAGCAATCACTTTTCATCATGAAGAGTATCTTAAATAAAGGATCATGGATAATAATGCAAAGAAAGATAAACATTTGTTTCAGGTATAGAGAAAGCATGGCAAAGTGGTATTTCGCTAGTCCTTAAGAGTGGGACAAAAGATAAATGCCAGGACACCTTCAAAGTTCATGAGGAAGACTAGAACAAATAATTTAAGAACAAATAATATCACATTATGAAGCAGTTATTGATGTTTATGGGACAAATGCACATAGAACTCAGAATGGCAAAAATGCTCTCTCAACTGTGCATAAAGTTAGAAGATGGAGACTCAACACAAAAGTAAAAGAAAGGCCCTTCACGGAGGGAAGCAGGGATCACTCATGTGCTAGAGATTTTATTTTATTAAACAGAGGTATTAAAAGTTTGACACTTCTCCCATTCATCTTTCACAAACCATGGCTAACCGAATCCTCGCGTTCCTTCCAACAAACACATACTGTGGATGAGTGTCTATATTTTAGGAGAGGTGTATGTTAATGTCAACGAATGGTAAACAGACAATACAGTACGTCACAAGCCAACTGGATTCACAAGAGCGGCTCCCATTGTGAAGGACACAACTGGTGTAGAAGGTCATCCCTCTTTCTCTTTTGTTTACACAATTATGGGTTGACTGATAAATCAGGGGCAAAAATAGTGAAGAGTATTTGTTTGTATTAATTTGGGGCTGGGCACCCCACTGCCATCTCTTCTATCATTTCGATAAGCGGATGAAGCCATTAGTCCAAGGTGTGAAATCCAATCAACAAGTGAGATAAAGATTCTCTATTGACGTCCTCATGAGCAAAAACAAGAACACAAAACAAGAGTAATTTTGAAAGTTTTAAAGGTAAGACGTGAGCAATTTACTTGGAGTGGCAGTGAAATACCACATGTAGGTAGGTATGGTGTACACAATGGGAAAAACTTTGGTTTAAGGGAGTTTGGATGCACGAGTAGAATTCCATACTCAGTACAGGTGGAGGCTAGCAAAAGACTCGGAGTGACAAATTAAGAGAGCATAAAAGCCATAATCATGCATAGCGACATAAGCATCATTAATTAAAGCATAACCGGTATCACAAGTTCAAAAACTAAGTGGTCATACAGGCTATTCGTGACTGGTTCGTAGTCATAAACATGGTGTGAGCATGCGCCAAGTCAACCAAATAAAACATTCGAAAGAGAATACCATAAATTGATGCTTTACTATGATAACAACAACTCATTAATCTTTCAAGAGATATTAAACACTCTCAGCTATCTGAGGCTATTCATGCTACTCAATAACCACAAGGCTTTAAAACTAAAACAACATTTTGCAAGGCATGAAAAAGTTCTAGCCACAGTCTATACACGCTTCTACTTGCACTGTTATAAATTCTACATCAAGCATCTGTTTCTTTTCCCAACAAGCACCATACAAGATATGTTTCAACAAAAATAATCTTTATGATACATAAATCAAACATGAGAGTACTCATATAATACTACTAAAACTAACAACTCTGATAAGATATGCATGCAAAACAGGAGCTAAACAAATGTAGCAACCAAACAAAGATTAAGAATACAATGTATTCTCAAGAAAAAGTGGAGTGTGTCACTCTCCCATAAAAGAATGCTGGGGTCCAACCAAGCTTATTGAAAAAATAGAAACAAACTGAAAGCAAAAATAAAAGATGATCCAAGTAAAGCACATAAGGCGTGACCGAATAAAAATATAGTTTCACTAGAAGTGACCTGATATTTTGTTGATGAAGAAGGGAATGCCTTAGGCATCCCCAAGCTTAGACGCTTGAGTCTTCTTGGAATTTTCTGGGATGTACCTCCGGGGCATCCCCAAGCTTAGGCTCTTCACTCTTCTTGATCACATCATATCATCCTCTTCTCTTGACCCTTGAAAACTTCCTTCACACCAAATTTCTCACAATCTTCATTAGCAACGTTAGTGCAATCGAAATAATAAATTCACATGGTTCAGTTTCAACACATGCCTAACACTCAAAAGCACATTATCTACTGTCACAACTTCTTTTAAAACTCTTTTTCTCAAAAGAACACCAAAAGAAAGAGGTTAAGATGCAAATGCAATTATTGGCAGAAATTTGTCAAAACATGACAACAGGTAAAGGTGATTTTTTTGAAAATCTTATGTTGCTCAAATAAAAACGTGGTCAACTAAGAAAATTGGCGTATAAATCCCAGGATTACGCACAAAAAGGATCAGGTCATTTTGAATTTTCTGTGATTTTATAGGAAATCAAGAGTGGACAACAGAAATTTGTTTCCTGCGCAGAAATCTGTTTCCTGCGCAGAAATCCGAAATATAGTCTCAACTTTCCACTAGAGGCTTTAATTGGATCAACAAAAATACAAAATAAATAATACAGAGGGGTTTCTAAGGAAATAGAGAACACCCAGGTGCAAAGCAAACAAAATAAAACAAAGGAAAACAGTTTGAAAACAGAGAAATAAAACGGGTTGTCTCCCGGCAGCGCTTTTCTTTAACGCTTTTCAGCTAGGCATAGAAAGAAACTCAAGTATTTTAAAGTGAATAATTATCAAAATTAAGCTTAGAAATCTCCTCAACAATGAATAGTATTTTATCTATTGAAGTTTTAGACGTCCCTTTATAAGCACTTTTAGGCACACTACTTTCATCAAATGGGTTTGCAGGAACACTCCAATCAAAATTCTTTTCTAAAGTTTCATGCATTCATACCAATTTAAAGGGTATATGCATTTTTATTTCCTTATAGTTGGATTTATCCGGTGTGCTATTAACATCTACACATGAGCCTGGCATCTCAAATCGATTAAAAACTTTTCTAGCCTTAACGGCAACATCACCAAATACTTTAAACAAAGTTTCTAGGATAAACTCTCTTTTTTCGCAATCCTTAATGTTATCAAGGTTGAGGAACATTTGTTGTATTATGGGATTAAGGTTAACAAACCTAGCTTCCAGCATACGAACTAGAGATGCTGCAGCGGTTTCATAATCTCGAGCAAGTTCAGCTGAGGATCTATCCTCAAATTCTTTGTGCTTACTAACTTAATTAAAGAATTCTCCAATGTTATCTTTCCCAATTATATCACCGCTACCTATTGGTACATCTTTCAAGGTAAACTTGGGTAGAATCGTGATTAGAGATTAAACTAAGAGCAGAAAAAGCAAAAATAACAGCAAGCAAATAAATAACAGCTATAAAGTAAACTAATTTTTTTGTGTTTTTAATATATAGAAGTACAACAAGACAATAAACAAAATAAAGAGGTTGAGAGTGAGAGACTCCCCTTGCCAGAAGACTTCTTTCTCCCCGGCAAGGGCGCCAGAAAAAACCCTTGATGGTGCAGATCTTGCACTCGTTGGGATACCCCAAGAGGAGGGTGTGATGAGCACAGCTGTAGGACTTTTCCCCTTAGTTAAGAACCAACGTTATCAATCCAGTAGGAGAAGGAGGAGCTTCGGAAGGTTGATGCCACTGACGGTGGTGCTGGCGCTTCACCGGTGTCAACAACAACGTGAACCCTGCACACAACACAACCAAAATACTCTGCCCCAACGGTATAGTGAGATTGTCAATCTCACAGGTCTTGCTGAAAACAAATGTTAGAAGTATAGTGTGGAAAAACAGTGTATGTTTGCAGTAAGTAAAGAGAGCAGGAAATTGTTGTGGTTTGTTTAACAGTGTGGAAAATGGACCGGGGTTCGTAGGTTCACTAGTGGTGTCTCTCCATAAAAATAACATGTTGGGCGAACAAATTACAGCTGGGCAATTGACAAATAAAGGTTGCATCGTAGTGCACATTATAACATGATGATTACTATGAAATTTAGTGCGGACATTACAACAAGATACATAGACCGACATGCATCTGCATCTATGACTAATAATTCACCCTCAGGTTATCATCCGAACCCCCTTAGGTATTAAGTTGCAAGCAACAGATAATTGCATTAAACAAAGCGTATAATGTAAGCAATGATTATGCACACGGGTACTCTCACCGCTGTTTTCTCCCTAATGGAAACAACACATCCTCCCCCTTCACGTTTCTGGCACTCGAGCAAGGCAAGAAGGAGGCATGAACCTACTATCAAGCATAAATACTCCCTCTTGGAGTCACTAGCAACTACTTGGCCAGAGCAACCACTATCAACGGAAAGCATGCAAGATCACAAATAGCATATGCAATAAAAACTATAATCAACTTGGCATAAGGTCAATATTCATCGGATCCAAGCAAACACATCATATAGAATTACATAAGATCAATGTCTATCATGATAGGCAGCTCACGAGTTCTAAACATGGAGGCATATGAGGAGGAGACAACCATCTAGCTACTGCTATGGACCCGTAGTCCAGGGATGAACTACTCACGCATCACTCCGGAGGCAGGCATGGTGATGTAGAAGCCTCCGGTGATGATTTCCTCTCCGGCAGGGTGCCGAAAAACAGCTCCAGAACCCTCCTGATCTAGGGTTGACGGCGGCTGTGGAACTTTTTTGGGGATTTTGATCAGGTGTCTAGGGTTTTCCATCCGGGGGGAATAAATAGGCAAAAGGGAAAAGGCGGTGGAGACCTGGGGGCCCCCACACCACCAGCTGGCGTGGCCAGGGGAGGGCGCGCTACCCCATGGTGTGCCCCCCTGGTGCCCAGCTTCGAGTCTCCTTCGATCTTCTGGATGCTTCCGGGGAAAATAGGCACTTCAGCCTTTGTAGGGTCCAATTCCGATAATGTTTCCTGAACAACTTTTCTGAAACCAAAAACAGCAGAAAACAAGGAAATGCCACTTGGCATCTTGTTAATAGGTTAGTCTTGGAAAACGAGTACAAATGCTATAAATAAGGGAGAAAACATGTATCAATTGGCATAATATGATCATGGAGCATCAGAAATTATAGATACATTGGAGACGTATCAGGTGTCATTATATATGTCCTACTATCTACAAAAAATAATAAACTTGGAATACGACAGTTGTGTTGAAAATGTGTTCAGAAAAATGAGCTATCTCCTCCGAACATTCTAGGGTTTCAGGCCAAATGACGGGTGTTATGGCAAAATCTATGACATAGTTTGTTTAAATGTGCCCATTTTCCACATAAACATGCATCTTGTAAGAACGGACAATGTTGACGGAGGAGTTTTTTCTATTCATTGAATAAAAAAACCATTTTCCATTTTCCGAGTGTCAAAAATGGGTTTTTTGAAGGACCTACCACAAATATGTTGCGAAACACGGGAGATGCATTTTTTGAAAATACTAGACCATGTTATATGCAAAAATAACAAATTTGTTTCCTATGAAAAGTTTCCATCCACCTCTTTTGAAAAGCACAAGTTTCTGCCGATTCAGCTGGAAAGAGGTCAAATTTGAACTACAAGTACCTCATAGTTTGCTCATGATTTTTGGCAAAAATCATTTTTAGGTGCAAAACTACCTATTTCATCATAGACACACCAAGAGTTTATCAATATTCAACCTCTAGCCCAGCTGGAGAAAAACCTGGGTTGCCGTCGGCGTATCCCAAATTTGTTTTTCATTTTACGTTAGCCTTATCGGGGTCTACGCCGACGCCCCCGATATTTGGCCGTCAGCATATATCTCGGCCATCGGCTTAGAACTTCTTTCCCGTAGTGTGTTTTCGAACAGAGCATCATCCACGTTCATGAGGAAACACCCTGGCAGCTGCAGAGACTATTTTCTTGGGGCCTTGGTCTCATGCCTGAGGTCCGGTTTCTCCTTGAAACAATGTTGCACTATCAAATCGACATAGGCCACGCATCGAGCCGCAGTCCGTCTCGGCTCCATCTTGGCTTGGTTATTACATACATCATTTCTGGCCTCCCAAATATGCCATAAGGTGACAGTGAGCACCGTCGCCTCCAGGTCAGTTGCCGAGGAGAGATACTCGAAGAACCAGAACTTGGTCGACGTGAAATCACGTCTATGCAGCTGAACCCCAAAGGATTCCTTAATTAGCCGCCATACTAATCGGGTATGTTGGCAATGGAGCAAGGAATGCTCGATTGTCTCCTCGCGTCCGCTGAAGACGTACAGATCACTTGTGGGTATATGAGGTGAACCATCTCTTTGCCGTTCGGAAGGCAATCATGTGCAAACCTCCACACGTGTATCTTCATCTTGTTCGATGCCTTGATCTTCCAAATTGCATTTCCTCCTCAGAGTGCCGAGACGACGAGCCCCAACCCCGTTTACCGCGAGAGACGAAAAAGCTTGAATAACGGGCTAGATAGTAGGCAGACCGTACCGACAACGTTCCTCGCTTCTCATGTGGCCAATAAACAAAATCATCTATACTTCAGTCTATTGGTCAAAAAATGTGTTCACCGTCTCCGCAATCCAATCTCCAGTTTGATCATCAAGCAGTTGCAATATCGGGGTTGATTTGAGCGGTTTCAGCATAAAAGGTGGCCTATCTGGGATCAAGTGATCATAGGTTATTTTCACGGAGGTACCATCCCCAATACCCCACACTATACCCTAAAGGAAAAGGTCTCTACCATGTAAAATATTCTCCAGGTGTAAGATGAAGACCTCGGTTTCGGAGCATGCCAAAAATCTAAATGCGAGGAATGTATCGTCCTTTCAGTACGCGAGCACAAAGAGTGGACGGTTCGGTGAGAAGTCACCACCCCTCCAACCACAGCTTGGTTGAAGAGAGACATGTATCCATACCACCGAGAGCCTTGGGTGAAGAAAGCCACTCCCAAGACTTCCGGTGCATCTTTCTTTTCTCATCCTCGACTCCCCACCAGTGGTCGGAAATAATTGATCGTTAGGTGTGCAAAATAGCCGGTTCTCTAGATCATGTTTTTTCTTGGACAGGACTAGGTAAGTTCGTGATTTTTCATGATAAAAAAAGGGTAAAACTTTCCTGAAAGTTCAGCGGAAGGAGTCTCGCCGTCATTTTGCTTGATGACCGGTGCAGCGCGCATGTGTAGTAGGGCGGCCGGATCTCGGTACGAGTTGGTCGTCGAGCGCGCGCGAGACAGAGACAAGAGGATTATTTCCACACAAGATGCATCTCCGACTGGTCACTGGAACCCGAAACGATTTTTTTACCGTGCCTCCAGGCTGGAAAAAAAGGTAAGTTAATACGTGCTTGTCCAGTTTTTGTCACGCTGCGTTCTCCTGCAGAGCAAGGGACTGCCTTTTCTTTTCTTCAATTAAGAGGATTTGTAATCCATACCATCTAGTCTTGTTCCACTTTATTTTTAACTTCAATGTTGTGTGTCTACGGCACAGACCATGTCATCATTTTAACAACTCTTGTCACGGTTTACCCTCTTTTGTTGCAAAATAACATTGTTCATCTCAATTATATATGTCGAGTTATAGGTCTATAATATGGACAGGTCACGTGGAAGCGTACGTACATCTTTGGACGCTCACCTTGGTCTTTGATTACAATATATAGCTCTTGGCGATCGCCGTACGTGTAAACCGGTGATACTACCGCCACATAAAGACGATCCCCTTACACCTCTCGACGTGTCCTAACCTTGAAATCCCTTTCGCCCTTGTCGTTGACATCGCCTTCGAGTTGGTCTAGGCTTATCACCTTATACTATAAAACCCAAAAAATGTCACCCGACTAGATTTTTTTTCTTCCATACGCTCTTCCTACGAAGCCGGGTTCCACTACCACCACAAAAATGGGGACAACCGAACAAAGTCTTTTACAAACCACAAACACCCGACTAGATATATATATAGCAAATCTGCAAATAGTATCAGTATTTTGTGATGAAATGTGTCGAACCTAAATAATTCGGTGCTATATATACCCTCACTTAAAACGACCGTCTCTGTATTAAAAATGGCGCGCCACGTCCTAGTACAAGAGATATCATTGGCAAAGCATCTGTGTTAATTAAAAATGGATGAGAAACGCCTCCAATGACGTCACAACGGCTGCGTTAATCCAACGGCAAAGCATTTCCTGATTGAGACACATGTTTTGATTTGATTGCATGGTACAGAAGCTTTGTCCCGTCATCTCTAGCGACTATTCTACTCCCTCCGTCCACTTTTATAAGGCTCACTTCTTATTATTGAAATGCTAAGAAGTGAGCCTTATAAAAGTGGACGGAGGGAGTACTATTCTTCTCTCCTGTTAAGATAGCAAAATACTAGTCCTAGCTAACATTTTCTGTATTATTCTTCACTAAAACAAAACCAACACTTTCGTAAACTACATGGCCGGCCGGCCGACACGCACCACGCGTGCACAGAATAATATATCCCCGCCATTTGCAATGAATCATTATCCAAACATTTGTTAACAAGAACGGCCGCGCATGGCGACTGCGTTGAGAGCAAACATAACAAACCATGTCTGATCGAGTAAGTGTCAGTCAAATCATAACATGGCTCTGATTTACACTGTATTCTACGCGTGTGGTCGAGCTGGGGCGGGGAACTGGCTCACGTTTCCTTGAAACAAGCATTCGCCCCGCTTTATAAATAAAGCAACCAACCATATAAAATTACACGAGCACACGAAAATAAAACGCTGAGCAACAGTAAGACATGCCCAACAAGAAAAAAAAGATATAACTCTTAAGTACAGCTAGGAGACAGACATCGAAACGACTAAGCGAAGAGGTAGCCACCACGCCTGACACACCACACCACGGAAGAAGACGCATTGCCCCATCACCGCCCACATCACCCAAAGATCACTAAGCACACAAGCAGCACCTTCAAGAAGGTTGGCGACGCCGCTACTGCTCGGACCAGAGATATGTTCCTAGGGCTTCACCCGACCCTCAGCAGGAAATGAAGAGGGGTAACCCGAACGCCCTCCAAGGAGGAATGACGACGCCCACGGGCGTCGTCACATCGGCACCAGCCGAGTTGGCAAGGATTTCTCCCAAGCCCCAAATCTGTCCCTAAATAATCTCGAGGTAGTGGATTGCAGTGTGAAGCGTTGCCATCTCCTCCATGGAGGAGTGCATCAAATCTTCCCCGACACTGAGTTGACTGTGGCGCTAGATCCAGGCCCGCCTGGCCCGGTTCCAGCCCAGGGTGTGAATCAACAAGAGAGAGTCTTCAACAGAGACCGTGCGCCGGGAGGACAACCGCTGCAGATCGCCACGTCCACGCTCAGCGCCAGGCCCTTAGCCCCTAGGGCCCAGATCTAGGCCCGCCTGGCCCAGATTGGGCCCATGAGCGTGCGACCACCGCCGTCGTCGTCCAGCCGCAAACCGGCTGCCGAGGAACCTTCCCCGCCGACTGCGCGTATGGCGGTCGGATCTGGTTCTGACGGATCCTCTGCCTGCCACCGAGACCCCAGCCACCATGGGGCACCACCGTATCACCCGCCTCTTGCGCCGCTGGCCACCGCCGTCCTCGTCGTGTCCGCGTCGCCCAAGGTCGCGCCGGTGGCTGCCGGATCTGGTTCCAACGGACCCTCTGCCCGCCACCGTGACCCCAGCCACCACGGGGCACCACCGCAACACCCGCGTCTTGCGCCGCTGGCCACCGCCGTCCTCGTCGTGTCTGCATCGCCCAAGGTCGTGTTGAATAATTTGGCATAATTTCCACGATTAATTGCAGAATATAAATCATGAAAAAAGCAGCTATTAACATGTGGAACTCAAACATACTAGATGCAGAAGACAAAATGAATAATAGCAACACGATCTCTCTAAACATGTAAACAGTAGACATGTTAAATAGACAGATCAGGATACAGATTTCGTACCGATCGTTTGTAGTAACGTTGTTGATCACAACGTTGGCGATGAATGGTCGGAGTAGACGACGCTTGAGCCGACGGTACGCAGCACCGCCTGACTTGTTAGGCAGACGAGCCGTCGTGGAAGCAGCGAGCAGTCGCGCGAAGCGCTTCCCAAGAACCTAATTCGCCCTCTCCCGTACAGGATCACAAAGGCGAATGGTTCCGGAGACCTGCTCTCCCGTTCGCCGGTGGACGCCGGCGCTCAGGATGGAGAAGACTACGGTGGCGGCGCAAGGAACGAGGTGTGGCAAACCTAGATTGGTTTCGGTGTGTGTACAGCGCCCATGGTGCGCGTCTTTTATAGTGCGGCTCGGAAAACCCTAATGTGTGCGACGTGGGAGGCCCACGCCGCACGTCTGAGTCAGTTGCAGCACGCGATACGGGAGCGAACCGAACCGCCTCAGCTGTGACGCGTCCGTCACGACTACGAAATCGGTTGTACAAAACAGCAAAATAAAGATAAGTATTGTCTCGGCTCGAGCTCGATTCACGAAACGCGATCGCAACGTGTCGTGTCGAGTCGAGACGAGCGAGCGGCGGAGGAGAAGGAGGAGGAGTGCGCGAGAGGCTCTCTTGTTCTCACTCACATACAATCCCTACAACACTCCACCTTATAAGGTGGTGTGCAACTCCTCAAACTTCCAATGTGGGACTAAACTTCCCACTTCTACCACTCACTTGTACACATGGGCCATTTTGAGATTTCAGCATTTGTCTATTGGGCTACCCACGTATGGGCCCAATATTTCAGCACACATATATGGACCAAAATATTTCAGCAATCCCCCACCAGATCTCAAATGCCCATTTGAAGATTTGCCAATCCTCGCTACTTGTTTATATACCAGTGTTTCAACAGAGACTGTTAAGCTGAACTTGCGCCTAGAGCCTTAAGCTACATCTATCAGCAACTTGAACAATGGACTATGCCTTGAATTGCAAGTTTTGTGCCAATAGACTTTACCCAAAGTCTTAACTAGTACCTGGCTGCCAGTAGCCTACCCCGCGGGTGGAGCATATGCGTCGTACTCCGTGGTCTCTTCATGAGTTTACTAGAGATCACCCAAATCTCATAGACTGCGATGTTTACAGTCGGACCCACATAGGTGTGTTCTTTCAAAAATTCTCTGTAGGACAGCATGTTTGCTATAAATAGCCAACATAAACACATTAAGGCATGTTGCTAACCCGCCTTATAGCTCTTTGAGAGTTATGCATCATCACTTAGAGAAGGTTTATCAAATACTCTCCTCAGTCAAACCTTGTTCTTCCAAGGTCCTAATTCACGGGATCTCCGATCACATAGGTTGGGTTACCACTATGGTGTAACGCTCACGGGTCTCATACCCATCTCCCTCTATGCACTATCTATCACATTACGTGAAAGTCCCTTCGTAAAGGGATCTGCCAGGTTTTTGTCTGTTTGAATATACGTAACAGTAACTACTCCGGAGTTTCTCAATTTCCTGACAGACTTCAAACGTCTTTTGACGTGTCTTGATGAATTCGCATTATCCTTAGAACTTGTCACCTTGGCAATCACCGTTTGATTGTCACAGTTCATGAGGATAGCCGGTAATGGTTTCTCAACCACCGGCAAGTCCATCAAGAGCTCAGGCAGCCATTCTGCTTCAACAATGGCTATATCTAAAGCAGTAAGTTCTGCTTCCATGGTTGACCTCGTCAATATGATCTGTTTACAAGACCTCCATGACACTGCACCACCTCCAAAAAGAAATGCATATCCACTTGTGGCGTAGAGCTCATCTACATCTTAAATCCAGTTGGAGTCACTATATCCCTCAAGCACAGCAGGGTGCCCTGAATAGTGAATCCCATAGCTCATAGTACCATTCAGATAGCGCATGACCCTTTCAAGTGCATGCCAATGATCATTACCCGGGTTTGACATGAACCTGCTCAATTTGGTCACAGCAAAAGAGATGTCAGGCCTTGTCGCGCTCGCAAGGTACATGAGTGAACCGGTTATTTGAGATTATCTAAATTGATCTTTCGTAATCCTCTTGTTCTTTCGAAGCGTCACACTAGGATCATAAGGTGTTGGAGAAGGCTTGCTATCAATAAAGCTGAAACGGCTCAAGATCTTCTCAACATAGTGTGATTGCGTCAACGTAATCCCACTCTCATCCTTAATAAGCTTGATGTTCATAATTACATTAGGTTCTCCCAGATCTTTCATATCAAAACACTTTGATAGAAAAGACTTGATCTCATTGATCACAATTATGCTTGTATCGAAAATCAGTATGTCGTCAACATACAAGCATAATATAACACTATCGTCCCCACCATGGCGGTAGTATACTCACCTGTCAGACTCATTAATGACAAAGCCCACATAAGTTAAAGTTTTGTCGAACTTCTGATGCCATTGCTTAGGTGCTTGTTTAAGTCCATGCAAAGATTTTAACAATTTGCACACCTTTCTCTCCTCACCTTTTACCACAAACCCATCAGGCTGATCCATATAGATTTCCTCTTCCAACTCTCCGTTAAGGAAAGCTGTCTTTACGTCCATTTGATGAACGATAAGACCATAAGAGGCAGCCAGGGAAAGTAGTACACGAATGGTGATCAGTCTAGCAACAGGTGAATAGGTGTCAAAATAATCTTCGCCTTCTCGCTGAGTGTAGCCCTTGGCTACAAGCCGTGCCTTGTACTTCTCAATAGTACCATCAGGCCTTAGCTTCTTCTTGAACACCCACTTACAGCCCACTGGCTTATAACCATAAGGTCGTTCAGATAACTCCCACTTCCCATTAGAAATAATGGAGTCCATCTTGTTATGGACAGCTTCTTTCCAGTCATCTGCATCTGGAGATGCAAATGCTTCTGCAATAGACGTAGGAGTATTATCCACAAGGTACACAATGAAATCATCACCAAAGGATTTTTCAATCCCCTGTCTCTTACTCCGTTTAGGAGCTTCATTGTCATCCTTCTCAAGGACTTTCTCATCATGTGGTTGTTCAGTATGATCACTAGATGTACTAGATTCCAGAATTAATTCAGAAGTAAATTCTGCAAAACTATGCATATCTTTCATAGGAAACATATTACCAAAAAATGTTGCATCAGGAGATTCCATAATAGTATCAACATGCATATCAGGCACCTCGGATTTAACCACTAGAAATCTAGAACCAATGCTACGCTGAGCATAACCCAGAAAGATACAATCCACTGTTTTTGGTCCGAGTTTACGTTTCTTTGGAATTGGAACGTTGACTTTTGCCAACCATCCCAAGTACGCAAATAAGAAAGCGATGGTTTTCTCCCAACCCACTCCTCATAAGGGGTTTTCTCTTTATTCTTGTTAGGAACTTTATTCATGACATGACACGAAGTCAACAGAGCCTCCCCCCACCATGTCTTAGATAAACCAGCAGTGTCCAACATGGCGTTCACCAAGTCGGTCAGCTGCAGTTTTTCCTCTCAACAATTCCGTTTGATTGTGGCGAGTAGGGATGCGTCCTCTCGTGAATAATACCATGTTCTTCACAGAATTCATCAAATACTTTAGAGAAATACTCTCCACCACGATCCGACCTAAAACAATTGATCTTTCTCTCTAATTGATTTTCAACTTCAGCCTTATAGATTTTAAAGTAGTCTAAAGCCCCATCTTTAGTTTGCAACAAATAAACATAGCAGAATCTAGTAGCATCATCAATGAGTGTCATGAAATATCTCTTTCCACCTTTTGTCAACACACCATTCATCTCGCATAGATCAGAATGTATGAGTTCTAAAGGTGCCAAGTGTATCTCCTCAGCTGCCGTGTGAGGCTTTCGAGGTTGCTTAGATTGCACACAACTATGGCACTTAGAACCTTTGGCAATGGTGAAATTCGAAATTAAACTTAAACTGGATAGCCGAGACAGTAAACCAAAATTAACATGACATAAATGAGAGTGCCACACACTAGCATCTGAATCAACATTGCCACAAATATGGTATACTGACTTATTTCAAAATCCGGAAAGTGAAAAGCGGAACAAGCCTCCGCACTCATAGCCTTTACCAATAAATTGTCCAAATTTCGACACAACTATTTTATTGGACTCAAACACTACTTTAAACCCGTCTCTGCAAAGAAGGGAGCTGCTGACGAGATTCTTATTTATAGAAGGGACATGTTGCACGTTCTTCAGCTGCACTTCCCCGAAGTAAACTTCAGATCTACCGTGCCAACATCATGAAAAGAAGCATATGATCCATTCCCCATTAGGACGGAAGAATCCCGTGCGACCTGATAAGAAGTGAACATAGAGATGTCAGCACACACATGAACATTAGCACCCGAATCAATCCACCAACACGGAGATTGAAAAACTGAAGGTACCATCGGTATATTACCGTACCCATCAGTGTTGCTAGCGGTCACCACGTTGATATTCTTGGAGCCTTTCTTCCCTTTCTTGTCTGCACGGTCTGGGCAGTCAACAGAAAAGTGGCCGAGTGCTCCACACGTAAAGCACTCAAGCCCAGCTTTGTTCATGACCTTCTTCTTCTTATTATTCTTAAAGGCAGTAGTGTTCACAGGACCATTGAACTAGGTCTTATAGTTCCCTTTGTGCTTGCGGTTATTCTTGACGTGATGATTTTTCTGCACTATATTGGCGCTAGACTGCAAATCACCACCTCTCTCAGTTGTGTCTTTTGCCCGAGGTTTCTCCTCAACATCAAGAGACGCTATCAGGTTTTCAACCGATATCTCCTGTCTCTTATGTTTGAGAGATGTGGCAAAATTCCTCCATGAAGAAGGCAGCTTTGCAGTAATGCATCCAGCCACAAACTTATCAGGAATCACATACTTGACCAGATCAAACTCCTTCGCAATACACTGTATCTCATGAGCATGTTCGACTACAGAATGGTTATTCACCATCTTGTAGTCGTTAAAACTCTCCATGATATACAGCTCACTGCCAGCATCGAACGCACATAATTTATTATTCAGTACATCCCAGAGCTCCTTAGCGTCTTCGATGTGCATATACACATCGCACAGACGTCCCTCCAGGACACTCAGAATACAACCTCTGAAATTATTATTGGCTTCCTTAAACTTATTCTAAACATCTTCAGAAGCTCCTTCAGAAGGCCATTCATAATAATGTCCCACACTTTCATGGACTGGAGCCACAGTTGGCTTCTCAGTTGCCATCTTTTAAAGGTGGTACCATTGAACCTTTCCGGTTTCATTCAATCACTTAGGTGGGCCATAGTCAGTTCAGGAAATTGCCTACAATTAGGTTTTTGGATTGTTGAATAATTAGGCATAATTTCCACGATTAATTCCAGAATATAAATCATGACAAAAACAGCTATTAACATGTGGAACTCAAACATACTAGATGCAGCAGACAACATGAATAATAGCAACACGATCTCTCTAAACATGTAAACAGTAGACATGTTAAACAGACAGATCAGGATACAGATTCCGTACAGATCAGGATGACAACGTTGGCGATGACGGGTCGGAGTAGACGACGCTTGAGGCGACGGTACGCAGCACCGCATGACTTGTTAGGAAGACGAGCCGTCGTGGAAGCAGCGAGAAGTCGCGCGAAGCGCTTCCCAAAAACCTAATTCGCCCTCTCCCGTACAGGATCACAAAGGCGACTGGTTCCGGAGACCTGCTCTCCCGTTCGCCGGTGGATGCCGGCGCTCGGGATGGAGTAGACTACGGTGGTGGCGCAAGGAACGAGGTGTGGCAAATCTAGATTGGTTTGGGTGTGTGTACATCGCCCACGGTGCGCGTCTTTTATAGTGCGGTTCGGAAAACCCTAACGTGTGCGACGTGGGAGGTTCACGCCGCACGTCCGAGTCAGTTGCAGCACGTGATACGGGAGCGACCCGAACCGCCTCAGCTGTGACGCGTCCGTCATGACTACGAAATCGGTTTTCCAAAACAGCAAAATAAAGATAAGTATTGTCTCGGCTCGAGGCTCGATGTAACATCCCAAGTATAAAAACTCCCCTTAGAATGTTTGATTTCTTGTTTATTAAAGTATTGCATCATGGCATCATATTTATTTCCTTCTTTGCCTTGTTTACTATTTGTTTGGCATCTGTTCTTGATTGTTTTCATAATGAAATCCAAATAATTTTCAACTTTGTTTTCATACTTGTCATGTTACAACCTTTTTTTCAAATAAAGAAATGCAAATCAAAACCTCTTTTGTTTCCAAATAATTCCATAATGCTCACTTGTTAAATTAATGGTTTTATTCAATCAATTAAATTCCAAATCACCTTCAAATTCAAATCAACTACATCAAACAGAACCACTTTGAACTTATGAACATTATATAATCAAATCAACTACTTTAATCAAATTAACATAGGGTTCACCCTATTAAAAATCCTTGTTTTCAATATTAATTAATAATTCCAAATTTGCTTTCAAATTCAAACCAATTCACTAAACAGCACCCCATTTGAAATGATAAAAACCACCAAAACAAATATACTCAATTGTTTCCAATTGAAGTTATTTGTTCACCCTATTAAATTATTGTTTCAAGATTAATCAAATAATTATCAAATACTTCCAAAACTAAACCAATTTACAAACAGCACTGGAATTTTGAAATCTTGAAAATTAAAATGGCCAAATGGTTGCTAACACACTAAGTGGCCTACCCAAATTTTTCTGGAATTTTTGCAAACTCCAAAATCATCTTTTTCTTCCCATTTCATTTGCTACAAAAAAAAAACAGAAGAATAAATTTTAAAAATAAAAGATTTGGCGCGCAGAGGAGAACAGCACAGCCGGCCCAGCCCGTTTTGCTCACCCGCGCGGCCCTTTTCTCTTCTCTCCCAGCCCGATACCGCTTCGCTCCATCCCCCTCCTTTCTTTTCTGTACGGCGGCTCATCGAGCGGCGCCACGGCGGCAGACAACCCCGTCGACGGCCAGCAGCGATCCCGAGACCCTATAAAGATCCCCTAGACCCCCTGGCGCCAGCCCTAGCCACTGGGTTCCTGTCCCCCCTCGAATTCGCCGCCGCTTCCCTCGCCACGATCTCGCCCTCTGAATCTCTGCCACGGCCACCGTAGATCATCTCTGAATTCCGGACATGCCCCGTCGCTGTAGTCCCCTTCCACCCCAGCTATCCACGGGAACCACCTCGCCGTGTTCTCCTAGTGTCGTTCGACACCTTCTCGAGCACGGGGACCTTCTGGATCCACGCCGCCATCCATGCCGCTGTCACCTCGCCGGAGATGGCCGTCTGAAGCTCCGTCCACCGCCGCCAAACTGTCACTCCTCCTTCCTCGTGGGCTACGGGAACTAAACCACCTCGACTACCTCTCTCCGTTGGACACTGCAGCAGGGCCGTGCACGTTGAGGATCACCGCCGCCATCTGCTACCACGCCGTCGCCGCCGCGGGAGCTACCCCGATCCTTTGCTTCCCGCTACAACGCCGGTGAGGCCACCATCTCATCCTCCTCCTCTCTGTCATGCCTCCGTGCACGCATCTGCACCGCACGCATCGCCACACCCAGATCCAGCACCGCGAGCGCGAGCACACGTTGATCGTCGACGGCGCCGCTCCGTTCACTGTCGGAGTTCAGACAAGCACTTGTTCATCAGTTAACTGAATCCACGTATAACACCTTAACCTGTATGCGACTCGGTTACTGACAACGAACGTGAAGCAGCTGCACTGGTTCAGGCTTGCGCGCAGCGGGGGAGATCGCGAGTTCGATCCCTGTCTCCCCGGGATAAATCCCACACCTTTTTTTCGGCTGAGTGCTGACAGGGAGGGCCCCCTGTCAGTCACTCATGTGCCACGCAAGCGCACGGTCGCTTGGGCCCCCCTGGCAGTGCCTGGGTAGATGTTCTGTGCGTATAAAAAGTTTAAAACACTTTCTGTAATCAAATCCAGGTCCAATAAAATCACAGATTGGTCCCTAGTTTTCAATTGCTTATAACTTTTATTTTATAACTCTAAAAAATGAAAATAAAATATGTGTGCTAGTCTAAATTTAATTGTCTATCTTTTGGTATCATTTGTTTCCTGTTTTGAAATTACCAAATGCAATTTAAATTTGAATTCAACTGTTTCAAATGCAATTTGCTAAAATCAATAACTAATTCATTATTAATCCAATAAATGCAAATAAAATATGTTTTCCATGCTATTTCAAATAACCTTTTCAAATATAATTTTTGTTTACTGTTTTGAATAATTTAAATTGCCTAAATAATTTAAAACTTGTTTAATTCATTTAAATTTGATAAAATCATAACTTGCTCAAAATAAAATATTTTTGAACATGCAAAATATGTTTTCAAACCATCAAAGTGTGAACTTTTCAAATATGAGTTTGAATTTATGTTTTGAACAAATAAAAATTAAATTAAATTCAAACTTGTTTTAAATTCAATTAAAACTTGTTTAATCTTGTTTAATCCATGATTAAATTATTGTAATTCCTTTTTCCAACATTTGAAACATGTAATCCAACTAAAATTTGATGTTCTTTTCAAATATAAATTCTGTTAATTGTTTTGAACAATTTAAAATGTTGAAAACAACAATTACTTGTGTGACATGTTTAAGTAACCAAACTTTCCAAACTTAACAAATAACTTCCACACTTGTTAAATTCCTTTTCACTTGCATCTATTATTGTTATTCATTGTTATTTTGTTGTTGTCATCATGCATGCATCATGATAAGCAAACTTTCACATGTTAATCAATTATAGATCATTTGCTTCCACTTAATGCATGGACCTTTTCCATATGCAATCCAATTGCATAGGGGTCCATTTAAATTGTGTCACTTCATCAACTAGTTTATTTTGATGCAACCATTAACTTGACATGCATCATCTTTGATTGTGCAAAATGCCATGGTATTGATTGTTTATCTTTCTGCATTGTTTGTTTGCTTCTTCTCGGATAAACGATGACGTTGAGACCGACGATACTTACGACACCCCTTCTAAGGAGTTAGCTCAGTACCAGGCTACTGGGTTTGCAGGCAAGTTATCACTCACATGAACCATCGTGTTCCTTTCAACATTGGTTACCGATACTTTCCGTTGTCTATTCTGCTAGCCCTATGATTAGTTGCTTCTGTTACGAACCTATCACATGAATCCCTTAACCCTGATATTGCCTCACCTCCACTCCTACACCCTATTGCTTGAGCCAGTGTCTTACTAGCATGCTTAGGTTGTTTTGCTCGAGTCTGTTACCCGTTACTTTCTGTTACCATTTCATTATGTTCTGGGGGCTCGATGTTTAATCAATCAATCATTCTAATGTTATTGTTAAATAATAACTTGATGATAAGGCACCGGCAGGAGGCCCTGTGTGGTTTTGAGGCCTGCTAGTGTCGACCCTAATAGGAAAAGGGTCTTGTCTACTGATCCATGATGAGCGCACTAACCGCATGTGGGAAGCGAGTATGGGCGCCCCCCTCAATTTGATTCGATTCGCATCTCGTCCAAATCGCCTCATTTAGTTCGTGTTTTCCATTTGCCGCATGCATGTTTTTGCGAGCCCAGGCCAGGGTGGAACTTTTGTAGTCGGCATATAGGGGGACACGTTCTTAGAGTGCTATGAGGGTCCATTTTCTTCTGGGCTCGATTAGCCGTGCGCCCAAGGTTCTTTGGGCTTGATGCGAAGAAGAGTTGAGTTGTGTAGAGTGCCCCGCTTGGTGGGAGGCATCCCATATGGCGGGTTATTCTTGCGTGTACGGCCAAATTGGTGCAACCCTGCAGGGATAAATCTTCTCGAGAAGCCGCGTTTTCCGCGGTTATGGACTACTTGGTGAAAGTACTGGCTAACAAGTACTCAGGACAACTTAAACCTAATGATTAACAACCTTACATCCAATGATTAACAACTTGACTAGTAATAGGCTTATTGACACCATAATCTTAACCATCATTAATTCCACTGTGTGAGTTATCCTCGGATTGCTTCTTTGGATAAGGGGCGAGGTCCAGGATGGGTTTGTTTGGTGGTTAGCTATAGTTGGTTACGATACTCGATCTTATCTCCTTTCTGTTAGCCGGAAGTGGTAGTAACTCTGTAGTTGGTTAGCGCAGCCAGTTGCAGCATCTTTTATATCCCCTCTCTTCCGTTGACCCAAGGCATTTGTGCTTGGTGTTGACGGGTTACACTTTGGTGAACTGTGAGTCTTGCTTGCCAGTACGTTTATGTACTGACCCCTTTGGGGCTGTGGTTTCTGCAGACCTACGTTTCCGAGGATCTTCATGGTGGCTACTACGTGGAGTATGACGAGACTGCTGACGAGTAGATAGCGGACCCGGGCAGGATCCGAGACTTCGTGGATGGGCTCCGTCTGTTCGTTTCCGGCCTCTTAGGCCTATTTGGTTCTTGTCTGTACTCAGACATGTTGAATGCTTCCGCTGTGATGTAATGATGATATGTTGGGACATGTGTCCTCTGAATGATTGTATTTGCTATCTCTGCTCTAATGAGAGCTATTTGCAACTTATTTCAATCTTTTGTGTCGTAGAGATATGTTGTGTTATCAGTTTGTTCAAAGCCGTTGACGTACCATGTGTGTATGGTATGAAGTACGTCGACGGTAGTGTCCTGATTTCTACGGGATAGTTTACATCGACGGTGAACAGTAGCGATTGGTTGTCACACATAAGTGTTGGCCTACTCGTAAGAGGACGCGGGTGCCGGTAAGCCCCGTAATCCAATCAGAATACTGTCCAGTTCGTACGGTGAGTATCCTCTAGAAGTCCGGGTGCGACAAATGGTATCAGAGCCTGTCTGCCTGTAGGATCCCTTTTACTGGTCGCAGTTGAGTCTAGAAACTATTTTGTAGCTATAAAGGAAAAAAATGAAACGTGAGAGTAGGAATTCCGTTCTTTTTCTTCTTTCCCCACCCACCCTCCCTTTTCTGGTAAGGAAGTGCAACATTGTTTTTCTATTCTCACCTAAACTTTCAAGTTAGGGTTTAACGAATTCTGGTTTCTCTAGGATGGTTATATCTACTAGACCATAGGAATGGACGTGGTTGTGACATGATTTATCATGTTGCCTACTCATGATTGAGAACGGAGGCGTACAAGCCCCGGAAGGAGATCCTCTATTCCTTAAGCAGTAGATATTGATCCTTTAGAAGCCCGGATGGGTCTTTCCGTAGTACCTCAGGAGTTTTGTTCTCGTTTTCCCCGATGTTGATATCCTGTTCTTCTCAACATCCTTTTCGTTCGTTGAAATCTTGTTGTTGTTTTCCACTTCAATTCTTCTACCGGCGTCTAATCAAAGTTTCCCCGTTCATCTGCTAAACTCTATTCCAGCTAAAGTGTTGTTTCATACCGGAGCATCACATTTTTTTTGGTGTCAAAGATCTTTTCCACAACATACTACCTAATTGTGGTTCCACTAAGCAATCAAATGAATATTCACTCCTCGGGATCTCAAATGTTGACTTCCAAGTTCAGTCAGAGAAATCAAATCCTAATGGGAGGCCACATATTCCTTGCTTCTCTCATACTGCTTGGCAATTCTGACATTCATGTCATTCTTGGTATTGGATTGATGTCAATAACTCTGTTCCACCATTCTGACCAGATAATCTATTCTCCAAATGAATCAAGTTCTATTCAGCTATACACCCTCGATACAAAACCTCTACCTCTACTTGAAAAATGTTCCGGTGGTTTCCAAATTCCCTGACGTCTATCCAATGTGCACGATATTGTTTTGGGAAGACAAATGGCAGCCTCAACCTCTTAAGATAACCTTCCCAAGACTTTTTTCTTTTGCCAAAGACAAATTTCAGTCTGTAAATGATTTCCTGCTTGGCACAGATTGTCTCCAGAACTTTGCTTTACCCCTGTCAGTTCAAGCAAATGAAGAGCTTAGGTTATTGAAAGGCATGATTGGTCATTTTACATTGCAACTTGGTATTACAGATCAATGGAAGAGCCCACATTCTAGTGGCAGATTACGTCCTAGCTCATTTTATAAACACCATTTTTCTGATGTCCCTGATGATCCAATTTCTTTTGCAATTTGGAGGAGCAAGTGTCAATCTAAGCATAGATTTTTTGCTTGGCTTATCCTGCATGATAGAATTAATACCAGGGACATGTTAATTCGACGACATTGGACCATTAATTCATCATCTGATTGTGTCCTGTGCCCTGACCATGTTCTTGAGGATTGGAGACACTTATTTTTCAATTGTACATTCAGTACAAGGATTTGGAACTACTTGCAGATTCCCTGGATACCTGGCACACCATCTTATGCTATCATGTATGCCAGAAAGCATTTTGCTGGTTCTTGTTTTGTGGAGATTGTGATCCTGGCTTGCTGGTGCATCTGGAAGCAAAGGAATGGATGGATCTTCAAGAACATCAAGCCAACTTTCAGAGGTTGGAAGGCCCTGTTTACACAGGAAGTCACTCTGCTTAAGTACAGGGTGAAGAGTGCAGACTCTGTTTTTTTGACATCATGGATTAATTCACTCCCATAATCTTCTTGTACATATTGTACATTTGTAAATAACTTTTTTATTTATTTAATAAATGGGGGGCTGTGGGGGTTTCCCCCACAGTAATGGTGTCAAAAAAAAATGTGCACGATGTGTTTCACCTGTCACAGCTCAAGAGGATCTTCCCAAGAAGTATCCGGACCTTTTCTTTTCGCAGTAGGAATCTCGGGGCGCGATTCCTTCAAGGGGGGCGTTTTGTAACATCCCAAGTATGAAAACTACCCTTAGAATGTTTGATTTCTTGTTTATTAAAGTATTGCATCATGGCATCATATTTATTTCCTTGTTTGCCTTGTTTACTATTTGTTTGGCATCTGTTCTTGATTGTTTTCATAATGAAATCCAAACAATTTTCAACTTTGTTTTCATACTTGTCATGTTACAACCTTTTTTTCAAATAAAGAAATGCAAATCAAAACCTCTTTTGTTTCCAAATAATTCCATAATGCTCACTTGTTAAATTAATGGTTTTATTCAATCAATTAAATTCCAAATCACCTTCAAATTCAAATCAACTACATCAAACAGAACCACTTTGAACTTATGAACATTATATAATCAAATTAACATAGGGTTCACCCTATTAAAAATCCTTGTTTTCAATATTAATTAATAATTCCAAATTTGCTTTCAAATTCAAACCAATTCACTAAATAGCACCCCATTTGAAATGATAAAAATCACCAAAACAAATATACTCAATTGTTTCCAATTGAAGTTATTTGTTCACCCTATTAAATTATTGTTTCAAGATTAATCAAATAATTATCAAATACTTCCAAAACTAAACCAATTTACAAACAGCACTGGAATTTTGAAATCTTGAAAATTAAAATGGCCAAATGGTTGCTAACACACTAAGTGGCCTACCCAATTTTTTCTGGAATTTTTGCAAACTCCAAAATCATCTTTTTCTTCCCATTTCATTTGCTACAAAAAAAAACAGAAGAATAAATTTTAAAAATAAAAGATTTGGCGCGCAGAGGAGAACAGCACAGCCGGCCCAGCCCGTTTTGCTCACCCGCGCGGCCCTTTTCTCTTCTCTCCCAGCCCGATACCGCTTCGCTCCATCCCCCTCCTTTCTTTTCTGTACGGCGGCTCATCGAGCGGCGCCACGGCGGCAGACAACCCCGTCGACGGCCAGCAGCGATCCCGAGACCCTATAAAGATCACCTAGACCCCCTGGCGCCAGCCCTAGCCACTAGGGTTCCTGTCCCCCCTCGAATTCGCCGCCGCTTCCCTCTCCCTCGCCACGATCTCGCCCTCTGAATCTCTGCCACGACCACCGTAGATCATCTCTGAATTCCGGCCATGCCCCGTCGCTGTAGTCCCCTTCCACCCCAGCTATCCACGGGAACCACCTCGCCGTGTTCTCCTAGTGCCGTTCGACACCTTCTCGAGCACGGGGACCTTCTGGATCCACGCCGCCATCCACGCCGCTGTCACCTCGCCGGAGATGGCCGTCTGAAGCTCCGTCCACCGCCGCCAAACTGTCACTCCTCCTTCCTCGTGGGCTACGGGAACTAAACCACCTCGACTACCTCTCTCCGTTGGACACTGCAGCAGGGCCGTGCACGTTGAGGATCACCGCCGCCATCTGCTACCACGCCGTCGCCGCCGCGGGAGCTACCCCGATCCTTTGCTTCCCGCTACAACGCCGGTGAGGCCACCATCTCATCCTCCTCCTCTCTGTCATGCCTCCGTGCACGCATCTGCACCGCACGCATCGCCACACCCAGATCCAGCACCGCGAGCGCGAGCACACGTTGATCGTCGATGGCGCCGCTCCGTTCACTGTCGGAGTTCAGACAAGCACTTGTTCATCAGTTAACTGAATCCACGTCTAACACCTTAACCTGTATGCGACTCGGTTACTGACAACGAACGTGAAGCAGCTGCACTGGTTCAGGCTTGCGCGCAGCGGGGGAGATCGCGAGTTCGATCCCTGTCTCCCCCGGGATAAATCCCACACCTTTTTTTCGGCTGAGTGCTGACAGGGAGGGCCCCCTGTCAGTCACTCATGTGCCACGCAAGCGCACGGTCGCTTGGGCCCCCCTGGCAGTGCCTGGGTAGATGTTCTGTGCGTATAAAAAGTTTAAAACACTTTCTGTAATCAAATCCAGGTCCAATAAAATCACAGATTGGTCCCTAGTTTTCAATTGCTTATAACTTTTATTTTATAACTCTAAAAAATGAAAATAAAATATGTGTGCTAGTCTAAATTTAATTGTCTATCTTTTGGTATCATTTGTTTCCTGTTTTGAAATTACCAAATGCAATTTAAATTTGAATTCAACTGTTTCAAATGCAATTTGCTAAAATCAATAACTAATTCATTATTAATCCAATAAATGCAAATAAAATATGTTTTCCATGCTATTTCAAATAAACTTTTCAAATATAATTTTTGTTTACTGTTTTGAATAATTTAAATTGCCTAAATAATTTAAACCTTGTTTAATTCATTTAAATTTGATAAAATCATAACTTGCTCAAAATAAAATATTTTTGAACATGCAAAATATGTTTTCAAACCATCAAAGTGTGAACTTTTCAAATATGAGTTTGAATTTATGTTTTGAACAAATAAAAATTCAATTAAATTCAAACTTGTTTTAAATTCAATTAAAACTTGTTTAATCTTGTTTAATCCATGATTAAATTATTGTAATTCCTTTTTCCAACATTTGAAACATGTAATCCAACTAAAATTTGATGTTCTTTTCAAATATAAATTCTGTTAATTGTTTTGAACAATTTAAAATGTTGAAAACAACAATTACTTGTGTGACATGTTTAAGTAACCAAACTTTCCAAACTTAACAAATAACTTCCACACTTGTTAAATTACTTTTCACTTGCATCTATTATTGTTATTAATTGTTATTTTGTTGTTGTCATCATGAATGCATCATGATAAGAAAACTTTCACATGTTAATCAATTATAGATCATTTGCTTCCACTTAATGCATGGACCTTTTCCATATGCAATCCAATTGCATAGGGGTCCATTTAAATTGTGTCACTTCATCAACTAGTTTATTTTGATGCAACCATTAACTTGACATGCATCATCTTTGATTGTGCAAAATGCCATGGTATTGATTGTTTATCTTTCTGCATTGTTTGTTTGCTTCTTCTCGGATAAACGATGACGTTGAGACCGACGATACTTACGACACCCCTTCTAAGAAGTTAGCTCAGTACCAGGCTACTGGGTTTGCAGGCAAGTTATCACTCACATGAACCATCGTGTTCCTTTCAACATTGGTTACCGATACTTTCCGTTGTCTATTCTGCTAGCCCTATGATTAGTTGCTTCTGTTACGAACCTATCACATGAATCCCTTAACCCTGATATTGCCTCACCTCCACTCCTACACCCTATTGCTTGAGCCAGTGTCTTACTAGCATGCTTAGGTTGTTTTGCTCGAGTCTGTTACCCGTTACTTTCTGTTACCATTTCATTATGTTCTGGGGGCTCGATGTTTAATCAATCAATCATGCTAATGTTATTGTTAAATAATAACTTGATGATAAGGCACCGGCAGGAGGCCCTGTGTGGTTTTGAGGCCTGCTAGTGTCGACCCTAATAGGAAAAGGTTCTTGTCTACTGATCCATGATGAGCGCACTAACCGCATGTGGGAAGCGAGTATGGGCGCCCCCCTCAATTTGATTCGATTCGCATCTCGTCCAAATCGCCTCATTTAGTTCGTGTTTTCCATTTGCCGCATGCATGTTTTTGCGAGCCCAGGCCAGGGTGGAACTTTTGTAGTCGGCATATAGGGGTACACGTTCTTAGAGTGCTATGAGGGTCCATTTTCTTCTGGGCTCGATTAGCCGTGCGCCCAAGGTTCTTTGGGCTTGATGCGAAGAAGAGTTGAGTTGTGTAGAGTGCCCCGCTTGGTGGGAGGCATCCCATCTGGCGGGTTATTCTTGCGTGTACGGCCAAATTGGTGCAACCCTGCAGGGATAAATCTTCTCGAGAAGCCGCGTTTTCCGCGGTTATGGACTACTTGGTGAAAGTACTGGCTAACAAGTACTCAGGACAACTTAAACCTAATGATTAACAACCTTACATCCAATGATTAACAACTTGACTAGTAATAGGCTTATTGACATCATAATCTGAACCATCATTAATTCCACTGTGTGAGTTATCCTCGGATTGCTTCTTTGGATAAGGGGCGAGGTCCGGATGGGTTTGTTTGGTGGTTAGCTATAGTTGGTTACGATACTCGATCTTATCTCCTTTCTGTTAGCCGGAAGTGGTAGTAACTCTGTAGTTGGTTAGCGCAGCCAGTTGCAGCATCTTTTATATCCCCTCTCTTCCGTTGACCCAAGGCATCTGTGCTTGGTGTTGACGGGTTACACTTTGGTGAACTGTGAGTCTTGCTTGCCAGTACGTTTATGTACTGACCCCTTTGGGGCTGTGGTTTCCGCAGACCTACGTTTCCGAGGATCTTCATGGTGGCTACTACGTGGAGTATGACGAGACTGCTGACGAGTAGATAGCGGACCCGGGCAGGATCCGAGACTTCGTGGATGGGCTCCGTCTGTTCGTTTCCGGCCTCTTAGGCCTATTTGGTTGTTGTCTGTACTCAGACATGTTGAATGCTTCCGCTGTGATGTAATGATGATATGTTGGGACATGTGTCCTCTGAATGATTGTATTTGCTATCTCTGCTCTAATGAGAGCTATTTGCAACTTATTTCAATCTTTTGTGTCGTAGAGATATGTTGTGTTATCAGTTTGTTCAAAGCCGTTGACGTACCATGTGTGTATGGTATGAAGTACGTCGATGGTAGTGTCCTGATTTCTACGGGATAGTTTACATCGACGGTGAACAGTAGCGATTGGTTGTCACACATAAGTGTTGGCCTACTCGTAAGAGGACGCGGGTGCCGGTAAGCCCCGTAATCCAATCAGAGTACTGTCCAGTTCGTACGGTGAGTATCTTCTAGAAGTCCGGGTGCGACACTCGATTCACGAAACGCGATCGCGACGTGTCGTGTCGGGTCGAGCGAGTAGCGGAGGGGGAGGAGGAGTGCGCTAGAGGCTCTCTTGTTCTCACTCACATACAATCCCTACAACACTCCACCTTATAAGGTGGTGTGCAACTCCTCAAACTTCCAATGTGGGACTAAACTTTCCACTCGCATCACTCACTTGTACACATGGGCCGTTTTGAAATTTCAGGCTTTGTCTATTGGGCTACCCACATGTGGGCCCAATATTTCAGCACACACATGTGGGCCAAAATATTTCAGTAGGTCACGCCGCCGGGCAGCCGCCACAACCAGGACCGTCCGCCCCTTTGCCGTCGAGAGACTACACCGCGAGATGCCCCGCCTCCATCGTCGGCAGCACGGGCTTAGCCCGGCTGCGTCCTCCAACGGAGGCGAGGGGTTGGGGGGAGGAAGGAGGGGCCGGCGGCGGGGCTTCTAGGGTTTCCCCGTGTCGCCTCAGCGAGGGACGCGGGGGACGAGGGGGGAGGGGTTGTGTGACGTTTCATTAATCGCTTGACGGAAGAGTTACAGGAATGACGTGTTGCTGTTCGCGAGGTACCAACGGGATAGATTTTATCGATTGGAAGCACACCCTGTTGACTACAAAAGGAATATATGTTATGCGTTCCTACTGGCTACAGTATAAATATACTGTAGTAGAGTACTCTAGTAGGCCTGAAAAGGTCGATGACTCTAACGTGTCATGTTTGGCTGTTTGCGAGTGTGTGTCTCCATTATCTTTCGCCATCATTAGCCGTGTAACAACGATGATCCCAACAGTCTACATGCGTTAGGTTGCCTCCCATCAAATCGTCATACCGTTGAGTATACGTCCACAAATATACCAACAACAATATCTGTACGGTCAAATTTTCACGGCGGCAGACTTGAACGAGCTAGTGCTGTTCCACCTTGAAAGAAATATATGCGCCACTGTGCATGCACATATGCACTCTCTCGTCACTAAAAAAAAACGCCAAAAAGAGATCAATCACACTATATATGTGTGAAAATATTAGATGCCAATTTTGTTTCCTCTAGGGCTACAATGCTCCCTCCGATCCAATAAACATATCTCCAGAATTGTATTGCTCACGTACAACTTCTAAATACGAGCGTGACCTTTTATGGGTCCGAGGGAGTATCATTTTATACTATGCTCTAGTCTTTCCGGAATCCTATATTTCCTTCTTAATAAACCCATTGTGAAAACTTGAGAAACACATAAGAATCTTCTTGTAGCAAGGGAAGGACATAAATATATCATATGGTTAATGAAAGATGATTAATTCATAGGGAAAATCAAAAGGGGCGCGTCCTAGCTAGGAGTTAATTAAGATCTTATATGAGAAAATAGAACATAAGTCTTCCCTATAAGTGTGGTCCAAGTTATGACTTAAGATCATCTTTGGCAACAAAAATTTCAAAGCCAAATATATACGCGAGTAAAAAGAAAAATTGGCCACTCTTCATCCTCGAGATGGTTTGGGAATATAAAAATTTAAATCTTAATGTTTTGAGAATGCACTCACGGTGACATTTTATAGACAAGAAATGAGATTGCTTATCTGCACATATTGCTGCAAGTCTAAAGTCGAGGCAAGGATGATGCCTTGCGGCTTGCGCCAACGGGCTGAGAGTGAAAGAGGCAAAGAGAGTATTAGAGTTAGAATCGGATTGTGTTTGGTTATTAGGAAACCGACACCAATGATAGCTAGGAGTCCGTAGTCGACTCGGATCACAAGTTGTAAACGTTGTAGCTTGGTGTCGCATAACACCCAATATAAATACATAGACCCGTGGCCTGATCAAGGCACGCCGAGTAGATTGATTTTCTCACATGGTATCAGAGCCTACCTCTTCTGAAAAATTCCTCTAGAGATTAGATCCATCCAAGGTTTCGACAATCACAACAAGGTTCGTCAGAAGTGCAGCCATGGCGTCCTCTGGAAGTGCTGCCTCGCCGAATCTTGGGTCGCCGGCGTCAGAAAAGTTAACAAGATCCAACTACCCAATATGGAAAGCTCAAGTTCTTCCCGCAATCCGAGGTGCTATGTTGACGGGCATCCTTGATGGATCGGAAGTCGCACCCGCGATGAAAATTGCTGCCCCAAATCCAGTGGCAGACAAGGAGCCGATCATGGTGATAAATCCTGAATATGCAATGTGGTTATCCCGTGATCAACAAGTTCTCAGTTTCCTTGTAAACTCGCTATCAAGGGAGATTTTGATGCATGTCCTTCGGCTTCAACATGCAGCAGAAGTATGGAAAGTGATAGAAGAGATGTTTGCCTCGCAAAATTGATCTCGGGTGAAAAATCTGAGAATTGCGTTGGCTAATACAAAGAAGAACAATATGACTACAGAAGTGTACTTTGCTAAGATGCAAAGTATTGCTGATGATCTTGCTGCTGCAGACAAGCCAATGGAAGAAGAGGAGCTTGTCTCATTTATTCTCGCTGGTCTCGGGCATGACTATGATGCTATTGTGGCTGCACTTGGTTTTGTTAAGTCATCTCTCACAGTAGCTGAACTGTTCTCTCAAATACAGTCATATGACCAGCGACAGGAGATGCTTGGCTCGGGTATGAACTCGGGATTTGAAACTTCAGCCAATGCAGCAGCTCGCAATCGGAATCAAGCAGGGTTTAGGCGCAATTATGGAAGTGATCGGCGCCGTGACAACACACGTGATGATAGACGGGATGATAGGCGTCAAGATGATCGCCGCCGTGATGATTATCCTCGCAATGATTATTCCCGCAACAATTTTAATCGTGGAGGTGGTCGTATGTCTACAGGAGGTGGACGTGGACGAGGTCGAGGACGTCGTCGGACATCTCCATGGGTTGATGATACTTGCCAAATTTGTGGCAGGGAGGGATATCTTGCTAAGGACTGCTGGCATCGGTTTCAAGAGGACAATGATGATTTCTCAAAAGGAACTCATGCATATGGCATTGATAAAAATTGGTGTTGTGATTCCGAAGCTACACATCATATCACGGGGAACTTAACAAACTATCAGTTCGTGACACATATAATGGACAAGATAGGGTGAACACAGCAAGTGCACAAGGTATGGTTATTAAACATGTTGGAAATTCAATTATTCGTAATCATGCTCAAAATTTTTCCCTACGCAATGTTTTGAATGTTCCTAGTGCTTCGATAAATCTCTTATCCGTTCATCGCTTTACCATTGATAACAATGTTTTTCTCGAATTTCACCCTAGTTTCTTTTTTATCAAGGATCAGGTCACGAACCAAATTCTTCATAGAGGACGTTGTGTAGGTGGCCTCTATCCTCTTATATCATCCATGGCCGAACCATCAAATCAGAAGCATGCCTTTCTTCTTAGCAAGCCTTCCCAAGAAAAGTGGCATAGTCGTCTAGGTCATCCTTCATCTCAAATTGTAATGGAAATTATTAGCAAAAACAAGCTTCCTTTTAGTAGAGAGTCAAGCATAGGATCTATTTGTGACTCTTTTCAAAGAGCAAAAAGTCATCAACTTCCATATCCTATCTCAAGTAGTGTGTCTAAGTTCCCTCTTCAGTTGATTTTTTCGGATGTTTGGGGTCCTGCTCCCACTTCTGTAGGTCGTCATGATTACTATGTAAGCTTTATTGATGACTATAGTAAATTTACTTGGATTTACCTCTTGAAAAATAAAACTGATGTTTATCAAGCTTTTATCAATTTTCAAAAGCTTGTTGAGAGAAAGTTTGATAGGAAAATTCTTACAATTCAATCAGATTGGGGAGGAGAATATGTTAAGCTAAATTCTTTTTTTCCAAACCCAAGGCATTGCTCGTCATGTTTCATGTCCTCATGCACATCAACAGAATGGTGCAGCTGAAAGAAAACATCGTCATATTGTTGAAGTTGGATTATCACTTCTTGTTCATGCATCTATGCCCTTGAAATTCTGGGATGAAGCCTTTCTTACAGCCACACATCTCATTAATATCCTTCCAAGCAAAGTTATAAATAATGACACCCCGGTTCATCGTCTTTTAGGTGCATCTCCAAATTATTCATCTCTTCGTGTTTTTGGATGTGCATGTTCGCCTAATCTTCGTCCATATAACACACGTAAACTTGCTTTCCGCTCCAAACTTTGTGTATTTTTGGGCTATAGTCCTATGCATAAAGGAGTTAAGTGTCTTGATATTTCTTCCGGGCGTGTCTATGTGTCTAGAGATGTTGTTTTTGATGAGGCTGTTTTTCCCTTTAAAGATCTTCATCCCAATGCCGGTGCTTTATTGCGTCGTGAGCTTATCTTACTTGATCCTTCTCTACACAAGTTTGAGCATGGGGGCGAAATTATTGAAAATACAACATTGTTTAATCCTACTAATGTTTGTAATGTGTTCCCTGAGATCTTGCAGCAAGGTGGTGAAAATTTTGGAAATTTTGGAGAAAAAGGTGCCCAAAACAGTGTAGAAAATACCCAGGAATTCTCAGGTTCAGAAAACAGCATGGGCACGGAATCTGGAGGTGATTCGCCTGACAGATCCACCTCGGGATCGTTTCAGTCAGTCCCAGGAAGATCTCCCTCGGGATCCATTTTTCCTGCGCTGAGCACGCCAGGCAGTGCGGCAGATTCGTCTGCGGGTCCCAGCACCGATGTGACACCACGTGGGTCACAGTCTCTGCAGTTTTCCGCGTCTCCCCCGACAACATCTCGCGGATCTTCTGCGGCTGGCTCAAGTGCTTCACCGGATGCACAGCGCAACTCCGGATCCTCTGTGGCAGCCGACAACGTGTAGAGTTCTGGATCTTCTGCGACGGATAACCAAGAGGTTGATCCTGCTGCCACTACTCGAATTACTACACGTTCCTCAAGAGGTATTTTTAAACCAAGGGACTTCAAAGATGGAACAATTCGTTGGTGTTTAAATTGTTCATCCGATGATCCTGCAAGTTTGGAAGATGCTTTGTCGAAAAGAGAGTGGAAGGAAGCGATGGATGAAGAGTACAATGCTCTCATTAAAAACAAAACTTGGCATTTAGTTCCTCAACGGTATGGCACTAATGTTATTGACTGCAGATGGGTTTACAGAATTAAAAAGAAGGCAGATGGTTCAGTTGATAGATTGGTTGCAAAAGGTTTTAAACAACGGTATGGCATAGACTATGAGGATAATTTTAGTCCAGTTGTTAAAATTACTACTGTTCGACTTGTTTTGGCAATAGACTATGAGGAGCTTACGACAATTGGATGTCAAGAACGCGTTCTTGCATGGTGTTCTAGAAGAGGAGGTCTATATGAGACAACCACCAGGATATGAGGACAAAAATAAATCAGGTTTTGTTTGCAAACTTGACAAAGCACTATATGGATTAAAGCAGGCACCTCGAGCATGGTATTCTCGATTGAGCTCACAATTGGTCAGATTGGGTTTTATTGCTTCAAAATCTGACACATCATTAATTATCTATCACAAGTCCAATGTTACTATCTTCATGCTTATTTATGTTGATGATATTATAGTTGCTAGCTCTTCAAAGGCTGCAACTGATGCTCTTCTACTAGATTTGAGTAAGGAATTTGCTCTCAAGAATCTTGGTGAACTTCATTACTTCTTGGGAATTGAAGTAAAGAAGGTAAATGATGGACTTGTGCTAAATCAAGCTAAATATGCTCAAGAGATACTTGCCAGAGTTGGTATGACAAATTGCAAGCCATGTCCTACTCCCTTGTCTTCTTCAGAAAAGCTTACAACTCATGAAGGGAGGTTACTTGGTTCTGATGATAGTACCATGTACAGAAGTCTAGTTAGAGCATTGCAATATTTAACTCTCACAAGGCCAGATATTTCTTATGCAGTTAATAAAGTATGTCAATATCTTCATGCTCCAACTACATCACACTGCACTGCAGCCAAGCGTATTTTGAGATATGTTAAAGATACATTGATTGTTGGCTTGACGTTTCAGAAATCAAGCTCTACCTTGGTTAGTGGTTTTTCAGATGCAGATTGGGCTGGTTGTTTGGATGATCGTAGGTCCACTGGTGGATTTGCAATCTTCTTTGGACCTAATCTTATTTCATGGAGTGCCAAGAAACAAGCTACAGTTTCTAAATCATGTACTGAAGCTGAGTATAAGTCAGTTGCAAATGCCACAGCTGAGATCATCTGGATACAATCTCTTCTTGAGGGGCTAGGGATAAAGATAAAATAGACACCATGTTTGTGGTGTGATAATCTTGGAGCAACATATCTTCCAGCAAACCCAGTGTTTCATGCAAGAGCAAAACATATTGAGATCGATTTTCACTTTGTGAGAGAAAGGGTTTTGAGTAAGCAATTGGAAATTCGATTTATACCCTCCAAGGATCAAGTTGCAGATGGTTTCACTAAACCTCTTTCAACTCACAGCTTTGAAGAGTTCAAATGTAATCTCAACTTATCTAAGTTGTGATTAAGGGAGGGTGTTAGAGTTAGAATCGGATTGTGTTTGGTTATTAGGAAACCGACACCAATGATAGCTAGGAGTCCCTAGTCGACTCGGATCACAAGTTGTAAACGTTGTAGCTTGGTGTCGCATAACACCCAATATAAATACATAGACCCGTGGCCTGATCAAGGCACGCCGAGTAGATTGATTTTCTCACAGAGAGGACAACCTGGTGCATAACCAACTTCCGAGAAGCTTCCCTGGTCACACTGTCTGCTCCACTAAAAAAACTGCTACTTCACAATACAAACAACTCACATCGCCTGCATGTGCTTAGGGTGCGGGGGGTGGGGGTGGGGGTGGGGGGCAATGGCCCCCGGGCATGCACGTATCACTGCCATTGTCTACGTCTAAACATAGTTGCAAAGATCAAATATCAAAGAGATATGCGGTATATAACATGCTACAACATAAAATAAGGGAAATATATTGAAGTGCTGAGTACATTGGGGCAATACTAATTTCCGCTAAGATAAAATAAGCTAGAAATAATTTCAGTTTGGATGATTTTTATCAATATTGATGACACGATGCATTATAGTCTGTACTTCTAAATACACCATCATGAAAAATTCAGGTGAACATGGCTTCTCAATGGCTCACTTATTTCACCTATTTGTGGTTGTGCTTTTTTATACAAGTACCAGCTACGACGTCCACTCCAAAGACCAGGAGGTGCTCGAGGACCTGAGTGGAAACATTATCAAGGATATCAACTACTATTGGTACAAAGATACAGACACATGTTGGTGGAGTGGCATTTCCTATAACCGAACTGGTCTAGTCACGAGATAACACTCGTGGGCTTGGGGATCTCATGGGTGTCACCATCAGAGCGAGAAGGGCGCCAATCTGGCTCTCCTAGGGGAGAGCAGCACCCCCCCTTACTGGCATCAAGCAGCGGGGCCCCATTAGCATCTAGAGAAGCTCCTCGTTCTAAGTTTGACGAACATGGCTTACTTAAGCCAGTTTTGGGGAAACCAGACTAGAAGATTAGCCCATACAACCATAACATTGAGCTAGTCGCTCAAACGAAGCCCCATCCCATCTTTTGTTTGACATCGATTCCCCAATTCCGCCGATTGCCGCCATCACGCAAAGCTCACACGTACCGTAGCCGAGTTTCGCCGCCTCTCTCCCCCTTAGGACCTCTACCATCTCAGTTGTACTGCGCCTTGATGACCCGCAAGTATAGGGGATCGCAACAGTCTTCGAGAGAAGTAAAACCCAAATTTATTGATTCGACACAACGGGATCCAAATAATATGCACATATGCACTCTCTCGTTACTATAAGAAAACGCCAACAAGAGAGCAATCACTATATATGTCATGGTGGTGAAAAGACTAGATGCCTGAATTGACAATTTTGTTTCCTCTAGGGCTATAATACCCCCTCCGATCCGATAAAAATATTGCCAGAATTGTATTGCTCACGTACAATTTCTAAACACGACTCGCGTGACCTTTAATTCGTACGAGGGAGTATCATTTTATACTATGCTCAAGTCTGTCCGGAATTCCCTCCTACTACATATATATTCCCTTCTTAATAAACCAGTTGTGAAATCTTGAGAAATACATAAGAATCTTCTTCTAGCAAGGGAAGAACATAAATATATCATATGGTTAAATGAAAGATGATTAATTATTAACGCAAATCAAAAGGGGCCCTAGCTAGGAGTTAAAGATCTTATATGAGAAAATAGAATATAAGTCTTCCATATAAGTCGTGGTCAAAGTTATGACTTAAGATCATCTTTGGCAAAAAAAAAAAAAAAAACTCAAAGCCAAATATATACATGAGTAAAAAGAAAAATTGGCATATCTTCATCCTCGAGGTGGTTTGGGAATATAAAATTTTAAATCTTAATGTTTTGAGAAAACACTCACGGTGCCATTTCATAGACAAGAAATGAGATTGCTCATGCGCGTGACATGCACACATTGCAGTGCTTTCCGAAATCGATGCAAGAGGATGAGGCCTTCGGCTAATTGGATGAGAGTGAGAGAGGCAAATACACGACAACCTGGTGCGGTACAGAACTTCCGAGAAGCTTCCCTGTTAACACCGCCCGCTCCAGTTGTAAAAAAATCTGCACATATCACTGCCATCGTGTACGTTTTAACATATTCACAAAGATCTAATATCAAAGAGATATTGGGTAGATAACATGCCATAATAGAAATAAGGGAAATATATCTAAGTGCAAAGTACATTGAGGCAATACTAATTTCCCCTAAGATAAAATATGCTAGAAACAATTTCAATTTGAATGGTTTTTATCAATATTGATGACACAATGCATCATAGTTTGTACTTCCAAATGCGCCATCATGGAAAATTCAGGTGAACATTGCTCTCAATAGCTCCCTTCTTTTTCCTATTCGTAGTTGTGCTTGGTTCTACAAGGACCAGCTCCAGTGTAACGCCCGGGAATTTTTCCCCCAACTATAACCTGTCTGTTTGTTTCCTTTTGTGCATCTCATGGCATCCTGCAATTAAATCACCTTGCTTGTTTTTCTCAAGAACTCAAACTATTATTTTTGGCAATTCTTTTCTTTTGTTTTGTAAATAATAAAATCACCTCTATCTCTCTTTTCTATTTGTTTTTGTTTTTAATTGGGAACAAAAATAAAAAAAAAATTGTGGAGGGAGGCAACCGAACTGGGCCATCTAAGGCCCAGCCGGCCACCCCACCTAAACCTAAACCTAGCCCACCACACAACGCACACACCCAGACTCAACACACACACGCACCCAACACACACCGAACCCTAGCAGCCCACGCACACAGACACAACGCACACAGAACTCACGCAACGCACGCACGCACACGACCCAACCCCGCAACGCACACACGCACGCGAGACGCAGTGGGGATCGAAGCCCCCACTCGTCTCCTTCCTCCCGAGAGCGCCGCCAGGGGCTCGACCTGCGCCTCCCCGCTCCTCTCCGCCGTCTCCTCTCCCTCGCCTCCTCCCGCCGGCCGCCGAGCCCATCGCCGCCCTCCCTCACCTCTGGCGCCGCCGCTGCTGCGCCCCGTTGTCGGCGCCTCCCTTCCGCGACCGAGCTCCCTCCGTCCTCCTCCAGTCGGCCATGGCCGCCGCCGGCCCATGGTCCTCCTCCCCGCCGCCGGCCGTCGCCTTCCTCTCCCCGTCCCCTGCCCCATCCTCCGCATCCCTCCTCTAAGGGTGCTGCCTCCAGCGAGCAGTTGGGCGCTGGGAACCCTCAAGGAGCAGAGATGGACACAGTGATGTGTTTGAAAATTTTGGAGACTTGGTGGTGATCGGTGGCTATTTCCGCTTGTGGAGTTTTGCTTTCTGCCGGGATGAACCAAGAATCCACCCTCGCACCAAAATACTTCTGAATCGAAGAGGGGCCTGTAGTGCTCCTGCTGCTGCTCTTTCTCTCTCTATGCTGGTTCCAGATCCGTCCTCTAAGGGCTGATCCTCGTCGACCTTTGCTCGTTGGCTGTTCGACACAAGTCCCGCAAGAAGATTGGTGCATTCCGGGTATCCGTCTGTACATGTGCTACGTTTGTTGTGGCGACCGTGGCCTTCGTGCCCGTATCCTCGTGACCGTGATGCCGCCATGATCTCCTACAAGGATGCTAAGAGTACCTCGACGACGACAAGAACTACTACCTCGACTACGACCGTGCCAAGATCCTCCCCGACCCGTACCTCGACGACACGGCCTTCACCGAAAAGTTCCACAACGACGGGGTGGACATCTTCCATTGCCGTGTCCGTTTTGCGTTGGCCGCCTTCGTGCGTGTCCGGGAGACGATGTCGTGAACCCCATGACCTGAACCGCCAAGTTCGTCACCGACCCCGGAGATGATGATGGCGCGATTCCGCCACAACTACCCCGACTCCGGACGTGAACAACTACTACCACTACGGAACGAGTACGACTACTTCCTCGACGTCGACTACTTCCTCTACGGACGCCTACTTCCTCCACGTCCCGAAGTTTCCGGCGTTGACCCCGGCGATCCTCTCTCCACACGTGCGAACCCAAACCCCTATACCTATGCCCTATTTTCTATAACATATCAACTATATTTAAAATGCCATCTCATTCATGCTTGCATTGCATTTTTTGTGTGGGTGCGGGTAATAGTAATGTCATCTAATAATTAAATATGGAATGAGTTGGGATAATTAAATATTGTCCCGGTTCCATTTAAAATTGCATAGCTCAACTTTATATTACCTCGCCATGTTAAACAACATTTAATCTTGATGGGTAAATAAATAACTCGAACCTCCTAAATTAAATGTTAGGCTTCCGGCTCAATTTAAATTGATTTAATTGCATAAATCATAACTAATTCATTCCAACTCCAAATTTGAAAAGTAAAATATGTTTTCCAATCAAAATTCTCTAAACTTTGCAAATATCAACTTTGTTTTCTGTTTTGAATAAATTAAATTGCTGAAAACAACTATTTCTTAATTAATGCATTTAAAATTGCTAATTTGATAACTTGCTCATTTTAATTCCAAATCCAACAAATAAAATATGTTTTCATACCAGAAAAATGCACCTAATCTGTTCATGCCATCCATGCTCATGTTTGCATTTTGTATGTTGCATCTTAGTTTGTGTTATGTATGTTCACCTAATAAATAAATATGGAATGTGTTGGGATATTTAATTCAACTGTTGCCCCATTCCATTTATATTGACTAGCTCATTTTTATCTTGTTTTTGCCATGTTAAATCAACATTTAATATTGTGGGTAGATAAACAACTGGAACCAATCTTTATTCGTCCGGACTCCGGTTCCGATTAAATTGCTTAAGGTATTTCCTCTCATGCATCTTGCCATGTCATGCATATAAAATAGGATCATGCTGGATTTTTGCCGTAGAAGTAATTGTTGCATCCGGTCTTTCTTTTAGTTCGTTGCTTCTTCGCGGATAGGACGTTGAGATGATGTGAGCAACGACAAGTTCTGCTACCTTGCGGGGTCTCAGGCAAGTATACTCACTTGCTGCCAAATGGCTGCCTTTCATCACTTGTTACCGATTCTTTCCGTTGTTTTTATTCTAGCCTGTTGATACGATGCTTGTGTCTCGATCCTATTATATGTTTACCTTGCAGCCATGATATAACCTTCCTTCCACTTCCTATCAACTGTTGTTTGTTACCTTGTTGGCCCTCGTGTCGTAGTTGCCTGCTTAGGTTTGTTTGCGCTCTAGTTTTGTTTTCATTTGTTCTATCACCTGTTTAGTTGATAGTTGGGTTTCAATTCAATCAACAACATGTTAATGTTTTGGGTAATAATAATTTGATGATAAGGCACCGGCAGGAGGCCCGGGTTAGGGTTTTGGAGCCTGCTAGTGTCGAACTTAATTAGGAAAAGAGTCTTGTCTACTGATCCATGATGAGCGTGCTCACCGCATCCGGTTGGTAGTATGGGACCCCCCTCGACTTAGACCTGATCTGCAGCTTGTCCGAAGAGCCACACTTAGTTCGGGTGTTCCATTTGCTCCTTTGCATAATGGGAGGGCCCCCCATGGTTACTGGTGATGGTTATGATGATGATGATGCATATAGGGCGAGGCCTGTAGTGCCGGGGTGTTGTGTCCTACGGGAGTTTTGCACACCTGCGCTGAGTATTCGGCTGCGTGGCTGGGACCTTATAGCTCCGTGGCTCCTAGGATGGGTTGTAGAGATGGTTTGGGTCGTGTCAAGCCAACCTGAGTTTTAGTTGGTGGCTTGAGTGTGTACGGGTACTGGAGCACACCCTGCAGGGATAAATCTTCTCGAGAAGCCGTGTTTTCCGCGGTTATGGATTACTTAGTGAAAGTACTGGCTAACAAGTACTCAGACAACTTACACCTAATGATAATAATTTGACTAGTAATAGTCTTATTGACACAATAAGTTGAACATCATTAATCCAACAGTGTGAGTATCCTTGGGTTGCTTCCTTAGTAGGGGGTGACATTGGATGGGTTTGTTTGGTGAGTAGTTGTAGTTGGTTCCGATACGCTATCTTATCCCCCTCTTTTAGCCGGATGTTGTAGTGAGTCTCTGTAGTTGATTAGTGCAGCCCGCTGCCGCTTATTTGCAATACTCCCTTCCTTTCCGTTGATCCCAAAGTATTTGTATGTTGTGATGACTGGCTACGCCGGTATCTTGTGAGTATGGGTTATCCACTTGCCAGTACTTAACCGTAGTGACCCACGAATCCTTTTTCGTGGCTGCATATTCAACATTGCAGTCAACAGGTTTGAAGTCTGACGACGTTAGCTTGGGAATCCCTCCGGCTTGGCCTGGGCAGGGATTGGACGCTCTCGGTTATCTTCAGGACTCTTAGTCCAATTTGTATCTTGTCCATAGTCGGACACTATGTTGTTTCTTCCGCTGTTATTTGGATATTTGTATTGTATCAGTTGTATCCTTGGCTCATTTGAGTCCTCTTGTATATATCTCATTCTGTTGTTGTTGTGGATTATTCGTGAACTGCTGTAATGTTATCACAAGTGGCAACCTGGAATCGGTTATTATGTGTATTTTGGCGGGAATGCTGAAATCTGCATAGTGCCCGATCGCGGGGCATCACATCCAGCACCCACTCCAAAGACCGGGAGGTGCTCAAGGACCTTAGTGGAAACGTTATCAAGGATAACAACTAATATTGGTGTAATGATACAGACCCATGGCATTTCCTATGACCTAACTGATCTACTCACAAAAATCACACCCGTGAGCTTGGGGATCTCAGGGGTCCCCACCACCAGGGCGATAAGGGGTGCCCGCCTGGCTCCCCTAGGGCGGGCCAGAACCGCCTTTCTTAGCATCAAGCAGCAGAGCACCATTAGCTTATGGAAAATCTACTCGTTTCTAATTTTGTCGAGCATTGCTTAGTTGGGCCAATTTTGGTGAAACCACACCAGGAGACTAGCCCATAAGGGCATACCATCGAGCTAGTCACTCAAACGAAGCCGTAGCGCTATTTCACTGCCTCTCTCATCTCAGTTGTACTGCGCCTCCTCTCTGCTCATTGCATGCCAACATATTAACTTAGGCTGATCACAATGGGGAGGAACTTACGAGTAACATCACACATTACAATACAAATTTGCTTATGTGGCACGTATTTAATGAAGAGAGAGTTGCTTGTGGTAACTAGCTAAGTTACCGGAACATCACACACTCCAAGAAACAATGAGTCTATAGCCTAATAAATGCATTGTTGTATGAGACTACATACATGTTACTCCCCATTGTGGAGGTAGGAACATTGTCTAGAAAAGTGTGTAGGTTCCTACCTTATGTTACTCCCCATTGTGACCAGCCTTAATTAGCTGACCGCGGGCTTTGAGACATTAAATGGTACCATTCATTCTAGTATTGATTAAACTTCAATTTATGCCTTCAATTCCTAGCTCCGCCCCTGATCATGCAGAGCCTACCAGCGAGCATCGCAAACTCAACGCACTAGAGGAACTAAACGTCCATTACAACCTCCTATCTGTTGATATCACGCGTTTTGGTGCATGCCAAGTCTTCGGGATCCTTGGTGAAATTCCTTCACCATCATCTACCCAAAATGTTGGCCGGTCTCGCCAACCTTGTGTATTTGAAATTACCTTATCACAAATTATAATGAACCTACTTCATGCACAAATTTTATTTTTAAAAGTGAATAGTAATATTCTAGCTTTATCCATGTCTTAATTCCACTATCTTACTCGGCATTTTACCCATTTAATAAACGATGTGCTGTAAAAAATGCATGTCCTCTATGGTCCGTGGGTGGGGAGGGCCGTTGCCCCCTCCCCCCTTAGCAGGGTCCTCCTAGATCGAAGTCTCTCCCTCCATTTATATCCTTTTGTGCAACAATCCTTGTCTTCTTTATCCAGGCGAAGTGAACCACGTTTCTGGTAAAACTGGCATAAACAATGGACTTCCGTTACACCTACGCGCGCGTCAATCACTCTATTCCTTAAACACTTCCTCGACAATGGCGTTCACGCATAAATTTCAGAGTTACTCCCTCCGTCCCCGATAAAGTGTACGTTTTCCTTTTTCGTCGATCAAATTTATAAAACTTTAACTAACTTTATCGAGAAAAATACTAGCATTTATGACACCAAATTAATATCAATAGATTTATCTTTACATGAAGTTTTAAAATGTATCATTTTGGTGTCATATATATTGCTACAATTTTCTATAAATTTGGGCAAAGTTTAAATTTTTTGACTAAGTGTAAAAGTAGATGTACACTTATTCGTGGACGGAGGGAGTACATTGGACAGTATATTTTTAGTATCGAACATGAAACATATTTATTAATTTTCAGGTGAAAGACCAGAGGTCATGACATCGTGTACAACTTCAATCTTTGATAATGTTTTTGATTTTTACTCCATGCATGGGCCTGTACTAACATAGTAATACTATCAAAGTCAGATTTAGCCCTTTTTCTTGAAGTGAGTGGTCCCGATTTGAAAATAAAGTCGCCAGGGGCGATGCTACATGTACTCTCTCCATTCCATATTAGATGACCCTATTATAGATGTATCTAGTATTTAAATATGTCTAGATACATCTATGTGGGAGTCATCTAATGGAACGGAGGGAGTACCATCGAGGTGCACAGGACACCGGTAGAAAATAATTTCTTGGTAAAATAGCATTTATTTCAACATATGTGCACCCCCAAAATCTCCCTCTTAGTGCACCCGAAGGCAGCCTAGTGCTAAGAGCTCTAGCTCCACCTCTTAGTGTAATCCAATCATATTATTGCTTCCTTCCCTCAATATCAAAAGGAAAGGAAAACTTGGAAGGATTAGCCAAATCTGTCTGTATCTTACTAGAACGAGCCACACATATGTTTCTCACTTCAAATCTAGATATTTTAGAGATAACAATTCTCTTTAAGAAATTATGGCATGAAAAATGCCAATTTTGGACACTTGTGACCAAATACCACCTTTGTCCCCAAATATATGACTTTTTTTGGTGAGCTAACGTAGCCCACCAAACTGTTAAATCTAGGGACATATGTAGTAATTGTTAATAAACTGATGTGGTGTGTACAAGGGGAGGGGCCCGATCTGAACACGTAAAACACGTGGATGAACACGAAGAACACGCGGGGGGGGGGGGGGGCGGGGTCGAATAGGGAAATCAAGGGTAACCGATAAATAGCGCGAACCAAAGGGTTCGATTCCCCGTCAATTAGACGGTCGCCTATGAAAAAATCAACTGATTTGAACTCACCTTGTCAAGAACCAATTTAACAGCCATGGCCGGTCCACCACGTCAATAGAGCCTCAAGGGTCAGTTGAGACAGATCGGAAAGACTCCGAATGATTCCCATGGGGAAAGGAATTTAAGATATCCTGGTGTAGCCTTGATAAGATCTAAATTATTAGGTAAATGGAGTAGTCTTGATACGGTCCTAAATATACATCATATGACGGTCGAAAGCACAATCCCTTTCTCTTCCTATACCGAAATCGTTGTTTCATTCCTCCGCAACTTCTATCGTGGTAGCCTCAGAAGAGGAACCAAAGAGCCAAGCTCAAATCTCAAATATCGTCTCTAATCCTAGATCTGAGCACCGGTAGTACCGCCCCGCAGTAGTACCGCTAGGGGCACCGGTAGCGGTACTGACGGGTATATAGGCGGTGGCTCCACCGGTAGAGGTACTGACGCGTATATGGGCGGTGGCTCCACCGGTCGCACCGCTTCCTGGAGATACGGTGGTAGTACCGGCAAGCGGCTCCTAAAGGCCGTTTCGGTGGTAGCGACAGCGATGGTACGCTCCTTGGGATACGGTGGAAGTACCCGTGCTTTCTGTTAGATGGTCTAGTATATGTATGTATACGTGTGTGTATTATACATGTTGGTCACTATATATATGAGAGATATGTGGAGGCTCTGCCTCACGCAACCCTAAAAAAAAACTTGGTTTTAGAGCCTTCTACTCCCACCGCGCAGCCGCCTCTCTCTATCTCGCCAAACCCTAGGCCGCCACCGCCGCCTCCATGGGATCCTCTATCGCTCTGCAGCTCGCGCCATGACTTCTCCTGTAGCTGCTCCGAGCTTCGTCCCCTCCCCAGGTGAGCGTCTCGACCACAACAACTTAAATCTATGGCGTTACCTCACCCTCACCATCTTCTCCGGCGCCTCCTATCACGGGTATCTCGACGACACCGGCAAAAACCATCAAGGAGGGAAGTGGTGATGTCGCTCGTGATATGGTCAATCCTGACTACACACGTTGGTGGACGAATGATCAGAAGATCCTCGGGTTTCTTCTCACGTCCATGACTTCGGAGATCGCGAGTCAGCTCCTCGGCTGCTCCACCGCCTCAGCCGAGTGGTCGGCGGTCCACGCCATGTTCAGTGCACAGAAACGCGCTGATGTGCGGCACATACGGCTATAAATCCAGGCGCTGAGGAAGAAAGATATGACAGCAGGCGAGTACATGCACAAGGTGAAGGCCCTTACTGGCGCCATGGCTGCCGCCGGTTTGCCGCTCGTTGTCATCGATTACATGCTGACCGGGCTAGGCTCGGCCTTCAACACCATCCCTGCCTCTCTCAACGTTGCAGCGATCCCGGTAACGCTCACAATTTTCTATTCCATGGTGCTAAACTATGAAGCTCTCCAGCTGTCGCAGCAGGCTAAAACCGAGGCTGCTCCTCGTCGGCTAATATCGTATCACGGTCGATCTACACCAACAATCCCGACCGCGTGCAGGAATATGGGCACCCAAGTGGTGGCCCGAGTGGATTTCTCCCACCGCGGATGGTGGGAATCCTCCGCGAGGCCAAGGGAAAGGCGGCAATGGCCACAACAGAGGTGGAGGCGGCACCGGCTGCAAGTGGCGTCCTAAGTGCCAAATTTGCAAGAACTGGGGGCATGAGGCAACAACTTGCTACAGCCGCTACGAGCGTGATGATCGCCCCCAATACAAGAACAGCCCCTCCGGCAACATGGCATCCACCTGCATAGCATGCACCTTGTCGTGGGAAAGTCACGACAGACGTTACCGGAAGTAACTTAGTTTGGGGCAAATCGACTCTGGTGTTTGGGAGTGGGTTTAGCCCAGGTCGCATATTGGTTGAAATCATACTAACTGGTGATCTAGAGGCTCGGGCTGCAATGTCGCCGAGACCCCGATCTAGGGTCACAAAGACTTTGTCGATACATCGTAGTAGTTTTCATAGACGGGGGTGCCATGAGACTACGGCAGAGACGTGGGGTAACGGGATCGCGTGGTGGACAGTGAACACAGGATTTACCCAGGTTCGGTACGTCGCGACAGTACGACGTTCCTACTCCTGCACTTCTCACTAATCAAGACTAAAGCCTGTAAACAAGGTTACAAGGTGAGGTTTGGATCTAAGCTACTCGACGAGGATGAGCTTCTCGGCGAGTTGGCGTAGAGCTTCTCTGTTCTTCGTTCCTTCTTTAATCTATCTCCCGTCCGGCTTTATATAATAGCCGGATTAGGGCTTACAGAATAGGAAACCTAGAAGACTACGGTAACTTGTAACTTGGAAAGCAAGGAATCCGTCTTCTCCTCCAAGCCAGATCACATGGGTCGTGATCCGGGTTCTTCTAGAATCCGGCTTCTGTGCGTCGGGTTACTGGGCCGCCTAATGGACCTAAGCCCACTACCACTTAGGCCACCCTGGTAATCCGGCACTTTGTCTACCATCTTCTATACCCCTATTTGGTATATATCCGACAGTAGCCCCCAAGAAGGATTAAAACTCTGATTCTCCGTCTTTCGCCAAATATACTTTGTCCGAGAAATATTGATTCAGCAGTCTTGATTCTTCTTATTCTTCTTTTGAAAGAGATGGTAACATGAAACTCGGAATCCTGAAAATCCGGCTTTTCTCTCACGATCCTTCGCGGAAAAGGAACTCTTGACGTCAGCGCTTGAGTCATGCTGACGCAGGGGACGCTTGGGTTTCACGCGGGAAACCCTGCAACGTATCTCTGACAGATTCTCACGGGAAACGAGGAGATAGTCATTATTTCCCTGTCGTTTCATTTCCCGGATTTTCCGGCGAGTGACACGCGTCAAACATCCAATGGTCAAAATAGCCGTTGGCACGTATCTTGACGGATTTTTAGCTATAAATAGCCATCCTCGTCCTCAACGAAAACCTTCCGCACTCCTCACCGCACTCGCCATTGACGCGCACAAGCTCCCGAGCGAAGCACTGCCTCAAACGCACTTCACCTCCAAACGCACCGGAAATGAATCGCACCGCCTGGAAATGGCAACCTCACCGTCCTCGCCTACTCGCGCCGCCATCGACGACCTCATCGGCGACCTAGATCCACAACTTGGGTCGCCCAAGCACGCCGGCGACGAGCCGGAGAAAACCGCGGCCTCCGCGGCCGGCGGAGAGAACCTTTCCACCGCCGCGGACGTTGCGGGCTCGAGCTCCGCAGCCTCTCCACCGTTTGCCCCTGAAACGGTGGAGGAAAAGATCCCGCTCCTCGGCGACGAGCTCGCTGCCGCGGAAGCCGCCGCCTCTGCCGCCACCGGAGCGGACGAAGAGACGGAGTCTGCAGGCAATTGGATTGCATGCAGCATTCCACCGGCTCTCCTTCCAAACATGGAAAAGGAGGGCCTGGTCCTTCCGGGAAAATGGCGGCTTCCCGAGGACGAGAATGAACCATCGCCGAAAGACGGCGAAAGAGTTCTCCTCTCCTCTCATCTTCTTCGAGGTATGGGGCTTCCACCTTCCGCCTTGTTCCTCCAAATTCTTTCCCATTACAATATCCAACCCCATAACCTGCCACCCAATTCCATCCTCTACATGGCCGGCTTCCAGGTTTTGTTCGAGGGTTATTTAGGGTTAGAACCTAGGTTAGACTTTTGGACGTATTGCTTCGGGGTTAAGCGGAACTCTTCGGAGGGCGCACTCCCGACTTGCGGAACCATCTCTTTCACTCTTCGGAGATTTAGAGAAGATTGGTTCCCCAAGATCAAAACGTCGGAATCCGTCAAATTTTGGACGGGTTCCTTCTTTTACCATCCCGATGTGCCTTTCCCTAAGGAAGCCATCGGGGTTCCTCCTTTCTCGAACTCTGCCGCGGTTCCCCAAGACAACTGGGAAACGGAAGCCGTCCAGGTTCTGCCGCCTGATCTACTAAGGATCAAGCGGCGCATCGCCAAGCTCACCTCCTCCACTCCACCTTTGACCGGCATGGACACAGTCTTTTGCTGGTTGAATAGACGGATTCAGCCATTGGCCAACCACGGTGGTCGCCTCCTGTGCGAATACACGGGAGCCAAGGATCCAATGCGGACAACCAACAATGATTGGCCCGCAAAAGAGCTTCGACGGCGCATCAACCAGTTGGTCGCATCACGAGACCAATACGAAGCGAGTCGGCCAATGTATACGGCCGACAATCCGGTTCCCAAGGTAATTTTTCAGTCATTTGGGTATAGTTTCAGCATTCTTTCTCGGATTTTCTAGCTTCTGATTCCGATTTGTTTTCCCGACAGTTCGCGGATCTTCCAGACTCGGAATTGGCCTCCGAGGCTGAGCTGGACGCGCTTCGCACCGCTGCCACATGTGGGCGTAAGCGAAAGAAGAGTCCTTCCTCTGAGGAAGTTATCAACCTTGACGGGGTTCCCGTCGCCACTTCCAGGTTAGTTCGTCCGGGTTTTTTTGTTACTTGTCGAAGTTTTTCTTTCGTCTTCGGAAAGTTAACGTTTTCCGGGTTTCTGGTTTTTTAGCCTAGCTCCTTCCAACCTGAAGCCGAAGAAGCTGAAAAGACACAAGGTCTTGTCCAGCCGAGGCGCCCATCCTTCTTCTGCCACTCCTCTGGACTCATCGTCCTCAATGGCGGAAGAGCGCGCTTCCGCCCCCCCCCCACCGAACCACTGGAGACCAGCCAGCCCGTTGTGTCGGAATCTGACACGAGGGAAAGGGCGGCTCTGAATGCGGGAAAATCTTCTCGGTCTTTTGACGAAGAAATTCCCAAATTCGACAAGGACTTCAAGCTTATCAATGACGGCCTAAGCATGGCCGGAACTCTCTTTGCGGAATACGCAAAGGAGTTCACTGAAAACTTGGCGGGTTTGCAACGAATGAGCCAGGTATGTATCTCTAGCCCCCAAGCATTAAATAAAATGCATGCTTTTTACCTTGATGCTTTCTAATTATTCTTTTCCTTGCCGTGTTCTAGCAAACTGCCGAAGCCATTAACGTGGCGGTTTTCAACAAGCTCTCGATCAAGAACAAGGAAGTTATGAATCTTCTTTCCATTCTTGAGGAGAGAGAGGCGGAGCTGGCTTCATCTCAGCTCGCACTGTCGGAAGCAACAGGTAATCATTTTTCCTCTGAAATTTCCAATTCAGGCATTTGTCTAAGTACTTTTTCCGGGAATATTATTAACTCGGATTTTTCCTTTCTTTTCAGCTGCTTTGGCTCAGGCTAAGCAAGTAGCTGAAGATTCTGGCAATGCCGAATATCTCCGCAAGGAGAATGTTGAGCTTCACAAGGATCTTGTGAAAGCGCAAGAAGATCTGGAAGCCAGCAACTTAGCACTTGGGGTTTCTCAATCCCAGGCTTCCGCCCAAGCAGAGAAAGACCGGGCCACCATTGAAGGCCTGGAAGCTGCTCTCCGCCCGCGTGAGGAGGAAACCTCCGAAATCGACAAACTTGTTGGTAAGTTTAAGTATACGTTTACCATTCAATTTGTATTTTTTCTTCCTTTTTGGTACTTAACCTTTTTGGTTTGTTTTTGCTACCAAACAGGAGATAATGCAGATCTTTCTCGGATTGAAAGAATCCGAGTTTTTGAAAAGACCTGGACTTCGATCAGGGTTGCTTGCATGCAACTGATCAACAAGTTTCTTCCCTCCAAGACTGGGGAGTTCTCGGAAGTTGAAAAACTTCCGGGTTCTATCATGGAGGTGGCGGAGTCCAGGGAATCCTTCCTTCGCTCCGCCGCACGGGGTGGTGCACGCATGGCCCTTGGCTTAATGCGTATGCACTACCCTGGTGCAAAATCCTGGCGCGTGGCCACCGGTGTCCCTCAAGGATACACGGAAGCCCAACGAAATGCTATCTTTGATGCAATCAAAGGCCACGCTACCCAGGTTGCTTCCATGGTGAATCTCTCCATTAATTACCCGGAGGAAGAAGTTCCTGAAGCCCCCCAGGACGACAGCAGTGAGGAGGAATCGGATGCTTGAAGGGTTTCCTTAAACCTGGATAGCAAAAATAGACAATAGGAGCATTACTGCGCTTTTATAATGTAATTCGAATTGTAATGCTTCTATTTATATTAATGAAAACTCCGCCTTTTGCAGTCTTAATTATAAAATTCTTTGCAAGTTTTTTTGGATTTTATTATTCCTTTATCTTCTAAGTTCTCTGGCTTATATGTTTTAACTGTCCTTAGTGTTTGAAATGGCTCAAGTAGCAATATGAATCATCATGCCGAGTAACTGGGTGTAACCAATCAGTTTAGACTCGGAAACATGGATCATGCTAAAGGCATTTTTACTAACTAGCTCCCGTAACCCAACACATATGCGATCAGATAGTACTTAGAGAAACAAGGAATTTTTTGAACGAAACCTGGGCACGCAGGCAATTCAAGTTTCCTTTAGCCGTTAACAGGCTGAAAAAATCATTCAGCTTTTAAACACCGAGCACGCAGGCACAATTCGGGTTAACATTGAATGTTTTGCAAGATCATTGGGAAATAGACAAGGTGGAACCATGCTTTGTACTGTAATAAACTTGTAAAAACATGGATACCAGAATTCCGACAACTTTATTTCATGATCTCAAAAGATGTTTACATAGAATTGAACTTAGTACGGAAAGGGACATAACTTGCTAGACGTTTCCAGGCTTTCGCAATCCACTTGACTTTGTCGGATTTTTTCAGCAGCTTGTAGAGTGGTAAGGCTTTATCCCCTAGCCGACTAATAAATCTGCTGACGGCTGCGGCAGAACCTGTTAATCTTTGGACATCTTTGACGTACGTAGGTTTCGTGATGTTCAAGATTGCCTTGATCTTTTCCGGGTTAACTTCTATTCCTCTGTGAGAAACGATGAAACCCAGAAGTTTTCCTGAGGGAACCCCGAATACGCACTTAGATGGATTCAACTTCATCTTGTAAGTGCGCAAGTTTTCGAAAGTTTCTCGCAAATCCTCAAGGAGTGTATCTTTTTCCTTGGTTACGACAGCAATATCGTCCACATAAACATGAACATTTTTGCCAATCTGACTATGCAAACAACGTTGCATGCAACGCTGGTAGGTTGCACCTGCGTTCTTCAGGCCAAATGGCATGGTTACGTAATAGTACGTCCCGTACGGGGTTATGAAAGAAGTCTTGATCTGATCTTCCTTTTTCATGCGTATTTGGTGGTACCCGGAGTATGCATCCAAAAAGCATAAAAGCTCGGAACCAGCTGTGGCATCTATTATTTGATCGATTCGCGGTAGCGCAAACCTATCTTTCGGACGTAACTTGTTCAAACCTGTGTAATCTATACACATTCTGAGAGCGGTAGTGTCTTTCTTCGGTACTAATACCGGATTTGCGGACCAGTCAGTATGGATTACTTCCTTGATGAAATCCGCTGCTAAAAGCCGGATAATTTCCTTGCGAATAGCCTTCCGTCTTCTTCCGTCAAATCGACGGAGACCTTGTTTGACGGGTTTTGATCCAGGAATAACCTTGAGTTGGTGCTCACCAAGTTCCCTGGGTACACCTGGCATGTCAGCTGGACACCAGGCAAAAATATCCCAGTTCTCACGGAGGAACTTGATGAGCTCGCCTTCCTATTTGTCAGTCATCCCAGTCCCTACGACGACAAATTTTGTCGGATCTTTGGGATCTAGGATTACCTGTCTTGTATTCTCGGACGCCTTGAAGCTGTATGTTGGCTTCCGGGTTTCTTTTCCTGCTGGCATTTCTGACGGCGATACCTCCTTGGCTAATTCCTTCAGTTCTTCCTTTGCTATGACTCTCTGAGCGCAAAGGGCGTTTTCCTTCTCCAACTCGTTTGCCAGCTTGAAATCACCGGCTATGGTGATTACTCCTCCCTTGGGTCCTGGCATCTTCAGCTTGTTATAGATATAACAAGATCTTGCCATGAATTTGGCGAAAGCTGGACGTCCGAGTATTGCGTGATACACGCTTTCAAACGGCACTACTTCGAAGGATACTTTTTCCTGCCGGAAGTGATATTTATGTCCGAAGGTGACATCTAGGGAAATTTCTCCTAGGGATCGTGCTTGCCTGCCAGGAACAATGCCATGGAAGCGTATGTTGCTGTAGTTGAGCTGAGACTCGGAAATCTTCAGATGCTTCAGTGTATCCAGGTACATTATATTAATGCTGGATCCTCCATCCATCAGCACTCTTCTTAGCCTAGTGTTTTGAACAATAGGGCTTACAACAAGAGCTTGTGTGCCGGGTTCAGGGATATTTCCGGGATGATCAGACTGATCCCAGATTATCGGTGTGCTGGAGTACTTCAAGAATTTCGGGGTTGCCGGAACAACGGCGTTTATTTCTCGAAGTGTTCTTTTGGCCACCTTTGCTGACGGAGTTGCTAAGAAAGTTAGCATTGCTTCTCCATCAACTCTCGGAAATTTAGGTTCGCCCTTTCGCTGTTGTTCCTGGATTTTTTCATCAGTGTCCGATTCACTGTCTTCTTTGTCAGCTTCTGGCTTTTGTTTGGCGGGTTTCCTTTTGGAACCCTTCCCCTTACTTCCGGATCCTGCACTACCTTTCATGTGCTTATTCAGCCGGCATTGCGCGTTTGTATGGGTGGGTTTCCCAAATTGCGAGTGGTGAACACAAGGTTCCGACTTAATCCTCTCCCACTCCTCTGGAGTGTAGTTGATTGGATCTGGGTTGCGTCCTTTCCACTTATTCCCCTTTTCTCCTCCAAAGGCTATGTTGACCTCTTTGGGTTTCGTCGTTGTTTCTGGCGTTCCCTTTTTGTCAGAACGAGGGGTTTTCTTGGCAAGTATTAGTGATTCGATATTGCCTCCTCTTGCTCTGATGTCGTCTTCGGCTGCGGCGTGCTCATTGGTGGTTGTAAGCATAGATCCGAGATCTTTGTGCTTTTTGGAACCAACCATGAACGGTACGAGTCCGGGTTTTAGGCCATTGACGAAAGCATGCATTGCTTGTACGTCAGTTACTCCAGAGCAACTATTCTTCATTGCTGTCCATCTGGAAATGAAATCCACGTATGGTTCATCCTCGAATTGGGTGCAACGGTTTAGCTAGTTGATGCTGTTCGGGCGTTTGTACGTTCCCCGGAAATGCTGAGTGAATACTCTAGCCATATAGTCCCAGCTGTCGACTGTTCTTGATGGTAATCCATTGATCCAATCTCTGGCTCCGTCCAGCAACATTAGGGGAAGAAACTTGACAGCTTCCAGGTCTGTCCCATTGTTGATCTGGACGGCTGTATAGTAATCCGAGAGCCAGGTATCCGGGTTTGTGCTGCCGGTGTATTTCTGGTACGTTGGACCGACCTTGGCAAAGCCAGAATGCAGGGTTATTCTTCGGATCCTGTCTGTAAAACACTTAGGAGCAAAGTATAGATCATCCTTTTCTGCTCTATCAATGTGTGCAGAATATCTTCCGGCTGAATGGACAGAAGGGGATCTGCTCCTTTCTCTTCCATTGTTGCGCGAACGCGCTTTTCCGGGATTATTTCTATCTCTTCCATGGTCACACCCTTTTGGATTAGGCGGAGTTCTACTCCTGTGCCTTTCTTTATCCTTAGGAGGTGTCCGGGATCTCTCACGCCTGTGAGGTATATTATATCTTCCAGCTTTCTCAGCTAGGTTTCTCGGAGGTGGCATTATTTTGCCGTTGTCCCGGTGTTTGTTTTCCCGATCATGGGGTTTATGTCCATCATTCGGGAGATGGGATCCGGTCCTAGACGCTGCATCCCGGTTGTCGGGGTTTTTCTTGTCTTTTCTCGGATCCTCTTTTTTATCCTTTGAATTGTTTGAATCCCCGGGTTCTTCCGGTCCAGGTGCTCCAGCAGCGCAAGTAGCTGTTTTGCATAGGGCGGAGTTATCGTGCAGCCTCCCTGATCGCTCTTGGGCGCGCTGTGGTTGTTGCAATGCTTTTCCTAGGAAAGCATACACCCCTTGGAGTTTTTCCCCGTTGGAGTACAGATCGTTGTTAAGGATGGCGAACGCTGCTTCCGCGTTTTCTGCCGCGGTCTTGTATATTGGTTCGCCCCTGGCATCTTTGCCGTTTACCTGCTTTTGCCAAGATGGGTTATGGAACCTTTCTTTTGGCGGCAGTTCTTCCGGTCCTGCGATTCCGGGTAACCTAGTAGGTTTTAACGCGGATCTATTCTTTCTCTCATACTCCTCTATTTCTTCCTTCATGACCTTGATGTCATTATGGGTTTGTTGGAGATGTTGCCGAGCTCTGAGTAGATGTTGTTGTTGCTGTTGGAAAGCTTGTCTCCTGGCTTCCAGCATCTCAGGGGGTTCATCTGGTCCCACTGGTGTTTGCAGTAGCTCTTGCTCTTCCTGTTCCGTCATTGGCGGAGCAGTGATTTCTTTAGATTTCTTCTCCGCAGGCTTCGTTCTGCTAGCATCTCCTACTTCCAGGTTTTCATCAGTGAGATCAGCTGATTTTTTCTTCCGGATTTTGTATTGGAGTTTCTTAGCAGCACGGTGCTTTTTCTTGGAAGAGGGAGGTTTTTTGTCAGGTTCATCTTCTGTCATCTCCTTGACATTGGGGAATATCGGAGAAGTTTCTCCGTCTTCTCTCTCTTCCTCTGGCGGAGGGGTTTCAGGGCTTTCCTGACTGTCGGCATTCGCGGTCTCAGCCGGTTTTGCCATTAGTACTTCGTGGAATCCTTCTTGAAAAGATTTAACCTTTCTTACGAAGGCGTCCTCATCTTCATCTTCGGAGTCGAAGTTTTCCGATCCGGTTTCCGACTCCAATCTCGCCTCAATGGCGGCAAGCACGGATTCTGCTTCGAGTTCATCGTCTTGCTGACGGATGTCGGATCTTCCGCCTCTGTGACGGGTTTTTGATCTTCCGTCTCTACGACGGGTGTGTTGTTGTCTGCCTCTTGCACGGGATTTCCGTCATCCGTGTTTTCGGTGACTTCGGATTGCACCATGCCGATAAAGTGTGTATCACTCTTTTGTAGGCGATCTGAGCAAAATCCGGTATCATAGTCATCATCGACTGGATATAGGGAGGGTGGGATAAATTTGCTTCCACCGCAAAACCCCATTGCTTCTGCAGTTAGTCCGATGAAGATGTTAGCAGATCCTATCGGTAACACGCAGGCACTTACCAAGTGGTTTTGCGCCGGTATGTAGGATCCGTTGTCGAGGAAGCGTCCGACGTCGTTGTCGAACTCCAGGCTTCCGACAGTGATTGATCTTCCGATTCCGCCAAGTATCCCAGATCGGAACTTCATGCCTGACGTCGTTAGCCCCACGGTGGGCGCCAACTGTCGAGACATCGTAGTAGTTTTCATAGACGGGGGTGCCATGAGACTACGGTAGAGACGTGGGGTAACGGGATCGCGTGGTGGACAGTGAACACAGGATTTACCCAGGTTCGGTACGTCGCGACAGTACGACGTGCCTACTCCTGCACTTCTCACTAATCAGGACTAAAGCCTGTAAACAAGGTTACAAGGTGAGGTTTGGATCTAAGCTACTCGACGAGGATGAGCTTCTCGGCGAGTTGGCGTAGAGCTTCTCTGTTCTTCGTTCCTTCTTTAGTCTATCTCCCGTCCGGCTTTATATAATAGCCGGATTAGGGCTTATAGAATAGGAAACCTAGAAGACTACGGTAACTTGTAACTTGGAAAGCAAGGAATCTGTCTTCTCCTCCAAGCCAGATCACATGGGTCGTGATCCGGGTTCTTCTAGAATCCGGCTTCTGTGCGTCGGGTTACTGGGCCGCCTAATGGACCTAAGCCCACTACCACTTAGGCCACCCTGGTAATCCGGCACTTTGTCTACCATCTTCTATACCCCTATTTGGTATATATCCGACAGACTTGCTCCCGTATACCCAGAATACTCGAATCCTTCTGTTCTCTTTCGATCGGTCTCTCTATGCCCTAGAAGCCGGTTTATATAATACCCGCCTCATGGCTTTCCTTACAAGATACTTCCGGAATCCTACTCGGGATCCACACGTAACCCTAAATTACCTACCGTGACCCCCAAGTCACGGATCACAGGGTTTGCGCCGTCTCTTAGGCCTTCTAGAACTTCTCTTCCCTTGGGCCGGGTCATCAACGCAATCAATGGACCATTAATAACACCTGGCCCAGCATCATAGCGCAAGGTCTCGTGTACTTTCCCTTTGGACGGGTCTCGTCCCAGGCATGGGCCTGTCGGGTTATCATCCCCCAACAGTAGTCCCCAGAATAGCTTGGGCATCTTGGTTGGCGCACTTTTCTTGTAGCTTTAAATCTTGGAGCCAACCATGAAGCGCATGCTATTCCTTGCAAAACAACAAACATTTACATTCATAATGTGATGGGTTAGATTGCTTTAACTATAGCCAGGCCGGCTCTCTCGGCGGTCCATATAATAACCCTATTATCACACTGAGCCGACTATCATTTCTCGGATCAACTCTCCAAAACATGTATCCCCTAACCCGACTTTCATTTTCTCCACAAGCTGGTCTGAGAAATGGTTTCGAGTCCGGCTCTTTTGGCGGTCATCAGTAACTCGGCCGCTTGGCTATAACTCCCAAGATCTTATCCCGTAATCAATGGGCCGGTTTATATCTTTCCGTAAATCCCTCCATTTTTTCGTTTGACATTCTAGGGTTTCGCCGCATCTATAAATAGTCCCCGGGGGAAAACCCTAAACCCAAACGCCACCACGCTTCCTCTTCTTCTTCTTCCTCCAGCTCACCATTGGCGCCCCAGGTCCCAAGCTCAAAACTTAAGCCACCGGATCCCGCGGGCACGCCGTCCACCTCGACAGCCGGTCGCCGCCTCGCACCGCCGTTCTGCACCGCTGCACTCGCCGGTCTCCTCCTTCAAGATCTAGCCGCACCATTGGAGCTCAAGCTTCAAGCTCAAACCCGGAACGCCGGCCCGCTCGCGCGCCGCCTTCCCCGTCAAGAACCGGGCCACCGCTGCACGCCGCGCTCACCGGACCTCACTCCGCCGCCGTGTTCCGGCAAGCACTAGTAGATCTAGGTTTTCACCCTTAGATCTAAAGTTCGTGCTCATCATGTTTTTTGCCTTCAGTTTTTCCTTACTTTGTTCCTAATTTTCGGTCCCTTCTAGATCCATTTCAATGGCACTCAAGGCTGCTTCCAAGTCCAAGGGTAAGACCCCGGCTCTGAAGCAAAAGTCGGGTCAATCGATCTCAGCCAACTGGGCTAAGTCGACCGTCACGAAAGAAAAACTAGAGGATCTGGCCAAATCTGGGGTCCTTCCACCACAGTCGGAGATCTCCTCGAGGAGAGCCGAGCACCGGAGGAAGAGAGCCGGCCTTCGCCTGAATCAGGTGAAGTCGTCGTATTTCTTGAGCATGTGACCCGGGGTTTCCGCCCCCCGGGTCACCCTTTCTTTCGCGAAGTCCTTCATCACTACAAACTCCGGGTTTTCGACATAGGCCCAAACTCGATCTTGAACATTTGTCATTTCATCGTTCTCTGCGAGTCTTATCTCTGCATGGCCCCCAACCTTGCTTTGTTTTTAGAACTTTTCCAATGCAACCCTTGCCGTGAGAACATGGATGGACCCCTCCTTGTCCGTGGGGGTGTGTCCATCCAGAGGCGCAAGAAATCATTGATGCCGACTCTCAGTCTTCATTCCCACGTGAAGCACTAGCTGAAAATGTTCTTTTACTGCAAGGACACATCTACACCCGGGAAAAGCCTTTGCCGGGTTTTTCCACTGAGACCCTCTCTCTTAGCTATAACTTAAGTGCTTTCGCTCCTGAAACCGACAGACAGTCTATTCAACCTCTCCTCCATAAATTAGCCGTCCTAGCACCCCACGGTCTTTGTGGGCTAAACTTGATCAAAACCTGGATTAGCTGTAGGATTCAGCCCAACAGCATCCGCCCCAAACTCCTCTGTGAATACTCGGGCCATCTGACCGACTCTCTTCGATACTCGGAGAAGTCATACCCAGCAGCTGATGTCAACAAGGCTATGAAAAACTTCCTGGCCGAGAAGGTGGATGTTATCAAGAGCATTTCTGGACTCGGCCCCTTCACTCGCTCAAACCCGGCTCCCCCAGTAAGAACCGGCTAATCCCTTCTATACCGGTTAATTTTTCAGATACATATATACTAACTTTTAACTTTGTTGCTCTTTACCCAGGAAACTTACGCATTTTGGAAGATCGTCACCCCCCCTTCTGAAAACTCGGAGGACGAATAGAAAACTGACAGTGAGGAAGGTAATTCCGAGTTACTGAGCGGATACTTTGTCAATCTATTAGATCAAAATTCTGCTCTTACCGACAATACGCCACAATCACCAGCGCCGGCTGACAAGGACGGCTCTCAGTCTCAAGAGAGCGAGGCAGAGCTGGATGCCGAGTTAGGTAAGAAAAGGAAGCCCAGGGGGGTCACATTCAAGGTGCCATACTCCTCCATGACCATAGAGTCGTCCTCATATGCCGGTATGTGCAAACTTAATGCATATCTAACCACTGTATCGTCTGTGAAGGCCACATCTCCTCCACCCAAGCGACGGGCAACCGGACTTCTCCGGGTGACGAGCCCCTCAACCCCGGGATCCCTCAGTCGCATGTTCACCGAGCCGGTACTCCTTCAACTTATCTTGACTGTACTCCCCAAAAATTCCCATCTCCGAGTCACCCCTTAGCAGGAACACTCCGAGTCTCACTTTCCAACTCTCTATCAGTGTGTTCCGGGTCTAGCAAAGATCTCCCCAGCGATTTCGTCGTGAATACCGGGTAATTTTCATAACCTGACTATATCCTTATACTTTGCGCGTTTTTCCTCTATAGCATACTAACTCCTTATTTTTCTTTACTCAGAGCCAAGGTCACGCTTAGCGATCCGGTGGAAAGCCCGACTAATGACCCAATGGCGGAAGACCCGGTAAGCGTTGCTAACCCTCCACCTGCTGAAGAACATGGGCCGACTAACGCCACCAGCCCAAGAACCGAGTCTCCTCCACCCATGCCCCAGCCGGATGATCCCGAGGTTGAATACCTTGGGACCCAGAAGATTGATGCTGCTCCAAAAACCGCCACTGCCAGATATGAACCGGAGGAAACAAAGGCAGCAGCCCAACCAACTGGCCATGGCGCTAGCTCTTCCAGGCCGGCTCTCAGCGGCCAAAAGTTTGAAAAGCTGCTGGAGGAGTATCGGTCTTTAAAGACCACTGAGGAGGAGATAATCGAGTCTCTGGCAGCTAAGCACCACGTTAATTTTACTAACACTACTCATACACTCATCCTAGTCCCCAAGTTCCGAGTGTGCTGTACACAATCCCTGGGTACTCGCCAATATGTCCTTTTTCCGCTCTTTGCCGACTAATATTTATTTGTCGATTTCAGGCTTATGTTGCCCGTACTATATAAATTTTAGCTAAGACCAATGAACTGCTGCAAGTGGAGGTTAAACTCCATGAAGAACTAGAAGCTAATCTCAAGGATCTCACCAAGAGGCATAACAAGCAAAATAAGAAACTTCGGACCGCTGATGAGCTTGTCAAGCAATACTCGACCTTCATCGGCGATACTTTTAACTCCATCAGTGAGTCTAGGTTCTGTCTGTCGATTTTTCTTACCCGGATTTCCCTATCCGGCAGTGTTTTTGACTCGGTATCCGGGTGTCTTATTTCTCTTTTTGTATCGCAGGTCTGGCTGAAGTTGCTGAGGTAAAAGATGACCACCACAGGTTGAGAATACTCAAGACTGTCATCCGGCAATTCTCGGCAGGGACAAAGTGGACCCTTGAGGCTGTGAAGTTATCCGGTGATTTCACCGGTGTAACCCACATGCTGGAGGCATACTCGACGGTCGCTGCCTGGATTGAGGCCTGGAAGCCCTCAGCCTGCCGGGTTGGAGTGGTACGTGCTCTTGCGCTGGCCAAAGCCTATTATCCCAGTGACGTGGGGATGATTCTTGGACCTATTGGGTGAGCCTACCCGGTCCAAGACCCAAGACCTTGGCCCAAAGACAGGTGATATCCTGTGGTTCTAGAAGGCCCAACAGAAGCCCACCCGCAAGACTTGCGGGTCAAGACAAGAACTCTTATACGTACTCTACTAGGACTCGTGTAACCCCCTCCTGGCTGCATATATAAAGCGAGGAGGGAGGAGAGAAAAAGGGGCAACCAATCTAAGGATCGAATCTAGAGAGAGAGGAAGATACAAGCCACAACTAGACTAGGCAATACACGGGATACCCCGTACGCCTCACCATGGCATCGCTATTGTAAACAGCTCGACTATCTCGCCATAATACAGATCAGACAAGCAGGAGTAAGGGTTTTACCTCTGCGAGGGCCCCGAACCTGGGTAAATCTTTCTCCTTGTTAGCCGTCGAGATCACTAGCGCGTACATCGTTCCTCTACTCGAAACCCTACCGGATTATCTGAGGGATTTGTCGACACGACTCTTCGACAATTGGCGCCGTCTGTGGGAACGACACGCGATGGATCTACGGTCTCGCCAGCCTCATCTACATCAAGCTTCGGGTCCTCGACCCCATGGATTCGATCTACTTTTGGCTCCTTCAACTTCACAGAGTACTCGACGGCATCACGCACGGCCTTCATCGTCTACAGCGACATCGTTCGTCATGCGCAGGTTGCAGGACAGCAGCAACGTACATATTGCGGACGCCATCAACGGCAGCTAGAAACTCATCTGGAAAATTCCTTCGGTGGAAAGATGCGAAATCAAATTATCTACCGGCTCCAAAACGAATCGGCGAATTCCGACGGTTAGATCTCCGTGGATGACCCGAACACTGAAGCCCTGTCAGAATCTGACGAAACTCCGCGCGGCTTTGGAAAAATAATTCCTACAGTCGACTCGGACATCAATTCAAAGATCACACCGTTGAACAGCTGTTGAATACAATCCCGCACCACTCCGTATTTTTTGAAACAATTCTAACGGTTAGATCTCCATCAGCGGATCGCGCACCGCGACACGTTTTGGATCTCTGCGAGTTCGCCAATTCAAATCGCGGATCCGGATCCTATTGCGGCAATTTGTGAGTCGACACAAAGACCAAGAAACGTCAACAAAAACTTGGAGACTCGCCATACTAGTGCCTGGGGCTCGACATCAACATTGCCATCCGTGTACACACAACAAACATCGCGCCTCCGCCGCGTCGACCCGGTCCGCCACGTCGAGTCCTTCGGACAAGCATCGCGCCTCCGCCGCGTCGACAGTCCGCCGCGTCGAGTCCTTCGGACAAACATTGCGACTCCGCCGCGTCGACTCGGTCCGCCGCGTCGAGTCCTTCGGACAAACATCGTGACTCCGCCGCGTCGACTAGGTCCGCCGCGTCGAGTCCTTCGGACAAACATCGCGACTCTGCCGCGTCGACTCGGTCCGCCGCGTCGAGTCTTTTGAGAAGCATCGCGACTCCGCTGCGTCGACTCGGTCCGCCGCGTCGAATCCTTCGGTCGAGCATCACGACTTCGCCTGCGTCGACTCGGTCCGCCACGTCGCGTCCTTCGGACAAACATCGCGACTCCGCCGCGTCGACTCGGTCCGCTGCGTCGAGTCCTTCGGGAAGCATGGAGAATCCGTCGCGTCGACTCGGTCCGCCTCGTCCGGTCCTTCCGGAAAACATGGCCACTCCGTCCAGAAAACATCGCGACTCCGCCTCACAACTCCGCTACATCGAATCCTCTCGACTAAGCGTCTCGGGGGTTGTCCTTCTTCGCAGCCACACTCGTTGCTCGGGGGCTGTGCTGCAAAGTAGACGCACTCAAGAATTCACCGCAGCCGCACTCGACACTCGGGGGCTGAGGCGCGAAACAGCCGCACTCGACACATGAGTCCGATTCATCGATTCCGTCACTCGGCACCGCCTCGTCGACTACGGTAGTGTCATACAAAGTGCAACGCAGGAACCACAACGTCGGCTGCAACTTTGACAGTCGACACAATCCTCCGCTCGGAGTCGACAGTTGACACATATCCTTCTCCGGGAGTCAAGGCATGTCCTCCTCCGCGAGCCAACAGACTACAAGCACAAAGGTTGAGCTTCAGAACAACTTGATCCTATGCCCGACTCTGCGAGTCGAGCATAGCCTCGGGGGCTATTCCCATCGGGAGCACTGTCATGCACCCGATAAATCGAAGAAGCAATGTTGGAAGATCTTTGAGTCTATGTCCGATTACAAATAATCGCACATAGACTCGGGGGCTACTCCCATCGGGAGCGCTGCACGTGCACTCGACGTACTCCCATCGGGAGCGCTGCTCGCCAACTGACGAGCGCTACACGCGCACTCGACGTACTACCGCGTCGGAAGCATCTAACACGCTGGCCGCGTATCTGAGGAGCTCTGTCAGATTTCTTCCTCCAGTTCCTTATTATGGTCGTACAAACCGCATATTAACTCGGATGAAGAAAAACAAAACATCGAACTTGTCCGTCCCGACGAGACGCATACGACAACGTGGGCGAATTCGCGAAATCAGAACATCTTGAAGAATTTTCGGGTCCATCTTCTTGTGTGGACTCGGTGGCTGAGCGTCCGCGTCAAATACACGACTTCCACGTCGTCGTGCGACTCAGCCACGTCCTCGTCGACTACATGACTTTCACATCGACTCCGTCCACCATGTCGAGTACATCTCCATCGCGTTGACTCCATCCTCCGTGTCGAGTGCATCTCCACCGCGTCGACGCCGTCCACCTCGTCAACTACACGACTTCCGCGTCGACTCCGTCCGTCGTGTCGAGTACACCTCCACCGCGTCGACTCCGACACGTCTAGTCTCTGACACTTCTTGCCACGTCCCATCGGGAGGCAGAAAAAGTGCTCAGTGCACCATGACATCACGCGACTATCAGCCAGCAGTCTTATTTCTCTTCGGAATCTTTAAACAAAAGGCACTCGCCACGCAGCGGGGAGAAGATTGTGAGTATGCGGCTCCCGCAAAAACCACGACTCCACACTACGATGTATAGACACATCACTCGAAACAAAAGACAACACTTGTTACGCGTCCAAACGAAAATTGCGAGTCGCTAACACAAAATTACTTTCGTATGGGCATTCTAACACGAAATCTCTTTCGTATAAGCATCGAGACGCGAAATTTCCTCGCATGGACACCCTAAACACGAAATTACTTTCGTATGGGCATTCTAAACACGAAATCTCTTTCGTATGAGCATCAAAGACGCAAAACCTCTTTCGCATAAGCTTCTTAACACGAAATTTATTTCGTATGAGCATAAAAAGACGCGAAATCTCTTTCGCATAAGCTCCCTAACACGAAATTTCTTTCGTATGAGCATATAAAGACACGAAATCTCTTTCGCATAAGCTCCCTAAACACGAAATTTATTTCGTATGGGCATATCAAGACGTCGCATAAGCTCCCTAACACGAAATTTCTTTCGTATGGTCACATCAAAGACGCGAAATTTCTTTCGCATAAACACTCTAACACGAAATCTCTTTCGTATGGGCACTGCAAGACGCGAAATTTCTTTCACATAAGCACCCTGACAAGAAATCTCTTTCGTATGGATGCGAAATTTCTTTCACATAGTCACCCTTACACGAAATCTCTTTCATATGGGCACATCAAAACGAAATTTCTTTCGTGTAAACTTCATAACGCGAAATCTCTTTCGCACAAGATCAGAAGGAAGATCTCTTCACCCGAAGAATCGCAAGAACTTGACCAAGGTAAAATCACGAGTATGCGGCTCCTGCAGCTCTACCACACGATGTATTTACACATCATTATCCTGGATCGTTCGGCCGACTAGGCACATCCGGATGCCGTATTCTTTCGAGTACGAAGGTAAGACCCAAGGATCTCTCTTTTGGGCCTGGAATCACACTCAAGCTGCGTCCTCCGGTAAACTTTCCGTGTGAACAACACGAAGAAAAATCCTAGCGGAAGCGCCGGGTACCCCTTTAGGTTAAGTTCGACTCGGTAAGACCTCCACGGCCCAGTCGCAACGATCACCTCGCCGGGTTCGAGTCGGAGGTCTCGAATTCGTGTAGGCCAGAACTGTTTTTGCCCTAGATGCAATTAATTGGCCCTGATCTTTCGTAGAGTCAAGCGACTAAGCCACATCATTCTGCGAAAAGAGCCAACACAAGGCACATTTATCACTCGATGCTCGAGTACAGAAGCGCAACGCGCATAGGGTATGCTCCCTCAAAACCAGACGATTGAATAACCAATCGAAGAAATCAAGAACGGACTTTGAGTGCCTACCCGACTGATTCTCAGTCGACTAAACACTCGGGGGCTACTGACGTGGGGATGATTCTTGGACCTATTGGGTGAGCCTACCCAGTCCAAGACCCAAGACCTAGGCCCAAAGACAGGTGATATCCTGCGGTTCTAGAAGGCCCAACAGAAGCCCACCCGCAAGACTTGCGGGTCAAGACAAGAACTCTTATACGTACTCTACTAGGACTCGTGTAACCCCCTCCTGGCTGCATATATAAAGCGAGGAGGGAGGAGAGAAAAAGGGGACAACCAATCTAGGGTTCGAATCTAGAGAGAGAGAGGAAGATACAAGCCACAACTAGACTAGGCAATACACGGGATACCCCGTACGCCTCACCATGGCATCGCTATTGTAAACAGCTCGACTATCTCGCCATAATACAGATCAGACAAGCAGGAGTAAGGGTTTTACCTCTACGAGGGCCCCGAACCTGGGTAAATCTTTCTCCTTGTTAGTCGTCGAGATCACTAGCGGGTACATCGTTCCTCTACTCGAAACCCTACCGGATCATCTGAGGGATTTTTCGACACGACTCTTCGACACCTAGGATCGAGCCGGCAATGCTTGTGAACGGATTTCCCGAGTTTAAAACTGACGGCTCTAAGTTCATGGGGAAAGACCTCAAGGCCATCAACATCCAGATCCGTCACTCGGCTAGCCTAATCGCGGAGACCCTCGACGTGAACAAGCTTACTCCCGCTTATGATGCTGAGGACAATCTTGTGCCTATCGAAGACCCGGCGCCCTTTGACATCTTGACTCGTTTCAAGGCGGAGCTTGCGAAGAAAAAGGCTGCGGCCAAACCCGGCTCTGTGCCCTCTTCATCAACTCCGGTTGTTCCTCCTCCATCACGCGCTCACTCCGGGGGTGACCCCGATACTGAGAAGGAGAAGGCAACGGAAGGGGACGTCCAAGACCCGGCTACCAAGACCGCTCATGATGACTCGGCTGAAGCAGCCGAGTAAAGTATTCCTTTTTATCAGTGAATAATTATTCGGCCAATGGCCATTGTAATATGCCTTTTATACATTGTTATTTGATGGTGCGCCTGTGCACTTTTGGTACTACTCTTAAGGTTTGTAACGTACTTGAACTCCTGTGGTTTCGATGACCCCTCTGGTTATCGGTTTGATATGCACTTTTCAACCTTATGTTGGCACAACTTTGGTTTCTATATGCTTTTCGAAAAAGATGTCGAGTCTTGGTTTTGGGACGGTGAAGGATTTCTTCCAAGTCCACTAAACCCGGATTTTGGGCTTGGGGTTTTTTGGCTTGGGAAACTCTGTTTCTCAAGTCCCCAAGTCCCCAAGACCCAGATTTTAGGTCTAGAGCTTTTTGGCTTGGGAAATATTGTTTCGCAAGTCCCCAAGTCCCCAAGACCCAGATTTTAGGTCTAGAGCTTTTTGGCTTGGGAAATATTGTTTCGGAAGTCCCCAAGTCCCCAAGACCCGGATTCACGTTTCGAAGTTGCGCGCAATATGTAATAAGCTTCTGGCTGTTGCCTTTTGCTCTGCTCAACTTATGGTTTAGATGACCCTTTTGACCCTTCTGGTTGGAAGCCGGTTTTCGTATGTATTTTCAATGTTGTAATAACTCTAATAAAAACAGGGTCAGACAAGTCCCCGTGGGCATCATGACTGATTGGATTTATAGGTTAGCAAACACGCCATTTTGTTGCGAGTCACATCAAGCTTAAACAAAAGAGGTCAAGAAAAAATTCGGCTCTATTGTCCGGGTTATGAGATTGTGACTATACTTATTGCAAGTAATCAGTCCTCATAGCCGAATGTCATCCTGGCCAGGTCTAAATGTGTAACAGTGCTATTCAAGCAATCGGCCCCCAAGACCTAGATATATGCGTTATGCAACAATAGGCTTTCTGCCCTACCGGCTTACAAATAACTTAAATACCGAGGAGAAAAAATTGTAAAATTGAACCCACTGGTTTTTAGACCTTGCTACTGGAAAAAAAATAGCTACATGAAAATATGCAAAAAATTGACAAAAACTTAAGGAACATAACAACCATCAAGATTTAACCATTTCTTTATTGATATGAAAAGGTTGGGTCAGCAAGCCGCCTCATTAAAAACCCTCCAGTCGCCTTAGGTACCCTTGATAGGAAAAGAGTGCGTCTGAAACCTGCTGCCCGTTAGATCGCGTAGTACAATCTGTAAACCGATTCTATACTTAGTGTAGTAGGGACGTAGCCGAGCCACGTTCCATGGTCGTTCACGCTCTTGCATTGATACAGTGGAATGAGCGGTGTCATTCACATAACCCGACTCTTCCCTTGCATCCACCAGGTAATATGATCCATTGTACAGATTCCGGCTTATAATGAACGGCCCTCCCATGGAGGAGATAACTTGTGCTTTCCCTCCTTGGATTGCACCAGGCGCAGCACCAGGTCTCCTTCTTTAAAAAAGCTGGTCTTGACCCGGTGGCTATGGTATCGCCTTAGGTCCTGCTGATATATGGCGGATCGTTCCAATGCCTGCTTCCTGTGCTCTTCTGACATGTCCACAGCGTCTTACCGGGTCTTCTCGTTTTCCACCTCAACATAAGCGCCACTCGTGGCGAGTCATGGATGATATCACTCGGGAGAACCGCCTCTGCACCATAAACAATAAAAAACATGGTCATTTGAGTAGATCTGTTAGGTGTAGTATTGATTCCCCAAACCACAGATGGTAACTCCTCAACCCATGCTCCAGCAGCTCGGAGACACGGGACTCGTAATCGTGTTTTCAACCCACGAAGTAGCTCCTGGTTTGCCCTCTCCACCTGTCCATTAGCTTGTGGATGGGCCACTGAGGCTACATCAAGCCGGATGCCATTGTTTCCACAAAACTTCTCCATCTCTCCTAAGGACATATTGGTTCCATTGTCCGTGATTATGCTGTGGGGGTATCCAAATCAATATATGATTCTCTTCAAGAATTTCACAGCTGTGGCCACCTCACAATTTGTAACAGGCATGACCTCAACCCACTTTGTAAATTTGTCAATAGCCACCAGTAGATGAGTCTTTTTGCACGTAGACATGTGGAAAGTACCTACCATATCCATACCCCAATCAGCAAACGGCCAAGTCAATGGGATTGTCCGTAGCTCCATAGCCGGCACATGGATTTGCCGGGCGTACCTTTGACATCCATCACATCTTGCCACTAAGCGTTCTGCGTCTGCTAAAGCCGTAAGCCAAAAGAAACCGTGACGATACGCTTTAGCCACAAGGAATCTTGTGGAGGCGTGGTGCCCACAATCACCTTCGTGAATTTCCTTCAATATTTGACGGCCTTCTTCTGGGGCTACGCAGCGTAGAAAGACACCTGCAGCACTTCTCACTACTAGGAAAATGGCTATAGGAGTGATGATACCCGTGACACACCAGAGAAACGGCGCGTCACGCCTATTACCCGTGGCGCACAACGGTTTGGTGCGTCGCGCCTATAGACATACCCGCGGCGCACCAAACAGAAGGCCCGTCGCGCCTATGTGTGGGACCGGGGTGGAGAGCCTCCGAGGCATACCCGCGACGCACCTAGGCAGTGGTGCGTCACGGCTATGTTGGATACCCGCGGCGCACCTGCCACTGGTGCGTCACGGCTATCTGTTCCACGGGTACCATCTATAGCCGTGACGCACCGCTTGTAGGTGCGCCGCGGGTATCCAACATAGCCGTGGCGCACCACTGCCTAGGTGCGTCACGGGTATACCTGGGACGAATTTAAGTGGTTGGGACCACCCCTCACCTCCCATCCCCCCATATCTCCACACCATTTTAGATCTGGTCGCCCCCCACCTCCTCACCACCCCATTTCCCCCATTTTCCCACTATTAAAACTTATTTAACCTATTTTATTTGATATATATGTGAGGGGAATCTAGTAAACACTTCTCTCCACCCCCATCTCTCACTTTACCACTTTCCCTTCCATCTTTTTCACTCCCTATAGCCACATACACACGTACTCTCTCGGTCTCGAGTCGGCAAGATCTATAGTTGGTGAGTTGTTGGAGGGATATGTATATGTGTTGTATGTATGTGTGTTGATCTCGCTAGATCTCTCTCATAGATCTCGCTCGGTATCGGCCGGTGCGTCGTCACAAAAGATTCATATGGTTGCATATATACATATGCGAAATTGTGTTGCGTATTTTTGATGAAATTTGTGGATGTCTTAAAAATGAGTTGACATGTGTTGCCAAAATGTTGATTCATTTCCATTTCGGCGACCACGCACTCCGAGAATGTCCTATTTTTAGCATAGGTCATGCCGAATTTTTCCGTCGACGACCATGCATGCATCATCCATATATTACGTAATTTGATTCTAATTAATTTGTCATTTGATCTTTTTTTACTATGCAGGCAACCATGCATATAGGCACAGGCACCGTGGCTAGATTTATGAAACATGCGACGACCGAAATGTTTCGAAATAACATGACGGAGATAAGATGTCCTTGTCGAAGATGCAAAATGAAACACTTGATCAGATACGATTGCGGTGACTTGGAGTCGCACCTTATCCGTCGTGGTTTCATGGATGGCTACACTCTTTACCCAACAAGTGATGAAGATGAAGAGTCGCCCGGACATGATGAAGGACATCATGATCAAGATGAAGGACATGATCATAATCAAGACGAAGGACATCGTGATGAAGATGTCGGACATGATCATAATCAAGACGAAGGACATCATGATGAAGATGTCGGGACATCGTCGTCGGACTGGGTGCGGGACCCTCATGTCCAAGTTCTGCTTCTCAAGGAGACTAGCAACACCAGACCTGCTGCTAGAGAGAAATCGAAGCTGTCGCAACTGGAGATAGACACCGTTACTCCATTGTATGAAGGATGCGTGAGCGAGGATACCCGTCTGAACGTAACGTTAAGGACCCTCGAGATGAAGACAAAACACCGATGGACCGATGCGAGCTACGATGACAACATGACATTCTGGCACGGCCGTCTTCCCACGGGGAACAAGTGTACAACGAGCATCGAGGAGGCCAAGAAAGTCGTGTGCCCTCTAGATTTACCTCACGTGAAATACCATGCTTGCATTAATGACTGCATCATCTATCGGGGCGCGGACGCGGAGAGAACCATATGCCCGGTGTGCGACGCAACTCGATACAAGACAGGGAATAAGGCCTCTCCTCGAAAAGTGGTGTGGTACTTTCCGATAACTTCCCGTCTGCAGCGGTATTTCGCAGACCCCACACAGGCGAAGCTCATGCGATGGCACACGGAAAGGAAGAAGCCAGAAGAGCATGATGGAATTGATCCGGAGAAGGATGACACGATACTCGTCAACATTGAAGGCCACGAAGGCGCAATGCGCGCCCAAACCACAATGACCACGAAGAGCATGATCGTCCTCAACAACCTCGCCAAGATCAAGAACTTCCTCCACACCCATGCCATGAGCATCCTCAACAACAAGACTGTGACCATGATGATAGTGAACGCCGAGAAGCAAGACTACGTCACCATCAACCACCACAACCTAATGACCACCGACGTCATCCTCCTCATCATGACGGCCACCGCCAAGACAATAAGGATGACCCATATGATTTCTCACCACCTATCTTTGACGAGGACCATCATGAGCGACCCCATCGACAACATGAAGACACCAACATGGGTGCCCTTCGTTCAATGGTGAAAATGATCTCGAGAATATCTTGCTTGGGCTCTCAAGGTGGACAAGATCTTAGGCATCCACAACTTTAGTGACACGAAGATGGATGCTTTGGCATCTTTGGAGTTCGAAGGCTATGCACTCTTATGGTGGGACCGTCTCCAATAAGAAAGAGTCCGGAATCGGATTGCTCCTATTGCCACTTGGAACGAGATAAAGAAATTCATGCTTGCTCGTTTTATTTCTCCACACTACAAGCGTGATCTCATAAAAAAGCTTCAATAACTTCGACAAGGTGTGAAGTCGGTTGATGAGTACTACAAAGAAATGGAGTCCTCTTTGATACGAGCTCATGTGATGGAATCTCAAGAGAAAACAATGGTCCACTTTCTCAATGGCCTCAACTATCCTATAAGGAAGATTGTAGAGTAACAACCATATGACACCATCGTTACGCTTGTCCATCAAGCTCTCAAGTCCGAATGCCAAATTGCGGAAGATCTCAAGTACAACAAACAAAAGGCTTTATTTGCCTCAAGGCCCTCCTCTTTGTCTCCAATGACACAAGTGACTACACCAACAAACAACAAGAGCACCTCTAGAGCTCCCAATGCTACCAACAAGTCTCCACAACCGTTCAAGAAGCAAGCGTCTCCTACCACCACATCTAATGCTCCGCAAGTCAAGTCGAGCACTATCACTTGCTTAAAAATGTGGCGGAAGTGGACACAAGTCCTTCGAGTGTTTGAACAAGATGATCATGATTGTCAACCAAGATAGTTACCGTGACTCCATGAGTGAAGGCGAATACTATGCCTTGCACCAAGTTGCTCTTAATTCCTTGGATGTGCAAAATGAAGATGAAGAAAGTGTCTACAGTGATGAGGACAAGAACCCATCGCTCATGGTGACAAGAGTCCTTACTACTTATCCCCAAGATGAGCATGACCAATGTTGCAATCTCTTCCAAACTCGAGCCGGCATCAATGGCAAATCAATCAAGGTTATCATCGGTGGAGGTATTTCTCACAACTTGGCGAGAAAAGAGCTTTCCGACAAACTCGAATTTACTTACAAGCAACATCCGCATCCATACCATGTCCAATGGCTTAGTGACTCCGGCACACCTTCAAGATTCAACATCTAGTTTCCGTGCAATTCAAGATTGGCCCCTATGAAGACACGATAGAATGCGACATTGTGCCTATGACTGTGTGTCATCTTCTTCACGGACGACCTTGGCAATATGAAAATAGTGCTATTCATGATGGACGTATCAGCCATTATAGCTTCAAGTGGAATAACAAGACGTTAGGGCTTCGCCCCATGTCTCCTAGCCAAGTCATCGCCGACAACGCGAAGACCCTTGCACGTATACAAGAAGAGCTAAAATCTCGTGACATGAGTGGTGAGAGAGCGATACACCTCAAAGAGAGTGATAGCCACAAGCAAAATATGAGTGGAAAAAGTTTGAGTGTTCCCAAATGCCTTGCCTTACTTGCCACCAAAAGGGAGATGCGAGAGTTACGAGAGGACCCATCCATTGTTCACTATGTCCTAGTGTGCAAAGGGATGCACTAGAAACAAACAACATAACAAGTTTCCCCCCGTCTTTGTTGACTTTGTTGCAGGAATTTCAAAACGTGTTTCCCGACGAACTAACACCGGGCCTACCTCCTCTACAAGGAATCGAGCACTGCATTGACCTCTTCCTGCGTGCGCCACTTCCAAACCGCGCTCCCTACCACACCAACCCCGAGGAGACTAAGGAGATCGAGCGGCAAATCCAAGAACTACTCGAGAAAGGTTTTATCCGCGAATCCCTTAGCCCTTGTGCTGTTCCAGTTATACTTGTTCCCAAGCAAGATGATACTTCCCGCATGTGCAGGGATTGTCGCCCTATCAATGCTATCACCGTTAGATATCGACATCCATTCCTAGACTAGATGATATGCTTGATGAATTTAGTGGTGCTACTAGATTTTCCAAAATTGACCTTAAAAGTGGTTATCACCAAATTCGCATGAGCATAGGATATGAATGGAAAAAAGCTTTCAAAACAAAACTTGGCTTGTATGAATGGCTTGTCATGCCCTTTGTTCTTTCGAATGCTTCTTAAACTTTTGTGCGTCCTATGAATGAAGTCTTACGCCCTTTCATTGGAAAATTTGTTGTGGTTTACTTTGACGACATCCTAACTTATAGAAAATCTTTGCAAGATAAGTATTGTTGGCTATGGTGACCCAACACACCACTGCATGTGTAGTGCGCAAGTCGTTGACATAATACTCACAGAAGGACTTATCTGTGAATATTAAAAGAAACATAGCAGGTCCAAGCAAAGCTATAGGATACACGCTTCATTACAGAGAATTTATTTGATGAATCAAAAAGATCTCATGCAAATGAAACATCAGAACAAGCAATTCGAAGTTCCAAGTTGGAGAATAGCTCTAGCTCAGAACCTAATCCACTACGGCTGATGCCATCCCTAATCTATGGCTTGAAACATCTAAGTCCAAGAATGGACTCCACCTACACCTTGATAGTTTCTCTTCCACCAGCGTTCTTGATGACGGTGCTTTACCGACGAAGTAATAGGTCCCTCAACCTAGCTTTATGAGGTGGCGATGGCTTCACGATGACGACTTCCATAGGGCTTCAACTCTAAGCAGGAGGTCAAACGGGAACAAATGAGTAAAGAGCGTTACTCAGCAAGTTCATGATATATATATAGTGGGTAGTTTGATGCACTAACTACAGCTTTAGACTCAAAAGAGTCATAAGCTAATGCAAGGTATTGTAAAACTTTATTCAAGAGGTTTCTTTTAATTCTGCAAACTATGCCCGCCAAACCATCACAAGAGCTAGAACTTCATGGAGTTGCATTTCCTGTAGCATTCACATTTCCTTCCCGGAACAGGGGGTAACATGCCACATCCTTTTACACTCTGCAGAGTTGCGTTACTTTGCCCATGGGCGACCAAGACCATGTTGCACAACTAGGCTCGAGATCTTGTCCACGCTGTAGAACAGCAGAAAGTTTCCCTTAAGTGGATCACCCAAAGTTTATCGAACTCAAGGAGGTTGAGGTCAAAGATATCCCTCTCAAGCAACCCTGGAATCAAGATACAAGAAGTATCTTGTGTCCCCAACACACCCAATATACATGTCAGGTATATAGGTGCACTAGTTCAGCAAAGAGAGAGTAAAATGCAATTAATATGGATGATAATAAGTGATAATAGCAATCTGAAATAAATATGGCAGCAAGCAAACATGTAGTAGAAAAGGCGCAAAACGGTGTTTCAATGCTTGGAAATAAGGCCTAGGGATCCCAATTTCACTAGTGGACACTCTCAACAGTGAAAATATAATTGAATTAATAAATACCATCTCTTCACTATGCTACCTTAAACCACTCTCCGGTCGAATAACAACACCAATCCATGCGTTGGGCTTTAACATCAGTCCTCAGAGTAAGGACTTTCCCAACTAAGTAACCCCCACGCTATCACCATGGGACCCAGATGGTTCCACGCAAACACCACAATTTCATAGAGTTATCCAACACAAAATATAAATATAATGCTAAACCACACGGTGCACACACTATCACCTTTACACCGTGATCAAAGTGTTTACGAAGATCTCATAACAACAACAACTTGAGTAGCATAATAGATGCAGAATGATATCTATGAATTAAACTAGATTACAAAGCTCATGATCACATATAGATCACACCATGGGAGAGAGAGATGAACCATATAGCTACCGGTAGAGCCCTCAGCCTCGGGGGAGAACTACTCCCTCCTCATCATAGGAGACAGCAACGGCTATGGAGATGGCAGTGGAGTCGATGGAGATGGTTTGGGGGCACTTCCCCGTCACGGCAGGGTGCCAGAACAGAGATCTATCCCCCGAAACTTGTCGGTGGTGGCGGCAGAGCAATGGATGTATTTTGTGGAAAAGGTAGATTATTTTAGGGTTTTCCCTCGGGGGCTTATAAATAGGAAAAAGGGCGATGCCGGAGGGTGGCTAGGGGGCCCACACCACCAGGTGGCGCGGACAGGGAGACCCGCGCCACCCCATGGTGTGGAAACCATGTGGCCCCCCTCCGGAGCTCTTCGGGACTTCTAAGACTTCTTGCTTTCGAATTTTCCAATTCCGAGAAAAATAGCAGAAAACATGGAACTGGCTCTGTGGCATCTTGTTAATAGGTTAGAACCGGAAAACGTGTAAAAATGCTATACAGAAGGGAGAAAACATGTAGCAATTGGCATAATATCATCGTGGAGCATCAGAAATTATAGGTACGTTGGAGACGTATCACACGCCCACTTAGGTGTGGGGCCCGGTTGTTGGTCCAAGCCAAACCATGCTTCTCCGCACAACGCATGGCCACCTATTTCTGCCAGCAGGTTGAACCCCAGATTCCACCCCTCACGATGGATATCTAGGCGCCCCTGGCAGACCATCATAGACCCCAGAGTGGGCGGGAATTAAGGGATCCCACCCATGTGCGTGTAGTCCCACAAGACCTACATCTTACGTCTCTGGGAGTCTGTTGACATGTGAACGAGAGAATATCACAGCTGAGTTACTCGCCCCATACAATACCCATGGTTAACGCGGTATTTATGGTGCACCGATTTCTGACGACATTTGTGATTAGTTCCCAGGTAATACTTTCCCATGCAGATGGAACCTTCCTTTGATCTATTCATCTTACCATGGTCCTATCCTCCCACCAAATAGAACACTACCACTCGGGTAGTCATTCAATTAGTCATATTATTATAAAAATAGGATCATGCATTCTTTTGAGAGTAGATAATATTACGATAGGGTTTTTGCAAATAGTTACTTATGAAATACTGCAAGGATATGAGCAAGTGATGAACTTGCCTGAGATTGAAATAAACATAATAATCCCGAGATCTGAAAGATAGCAAAGTAGTCTCGGTAAGGACTACTGAAAGCACTGCCAAGATGATGTGATGCATAGTTATGAAATGCATCATGAAATATCCTGGAAAATACCCCAACTTACAAGTGTAAGCTATGACCGATACGATACTAACATCACATAGGTTTTAGGTAAGTTGTTTCATTACTTGTGGTGATGTTTTTCTTTATTTTTTTAGACTTACATGTGTTGCACTTCTATTTACCAAATCAATTGTTATCATGTTCAATTAAAAGTGTTATCACATGGTTAGGTAATAATACAACAACACATGGAAAACAACTATTGAAAAGATAGCGAACAAGTTTTGTTTTACATTTTAAAAGTGCAGAGCTGATGACAACGAGTTTATTTGAAAATGCAGAAATAATACAACAAACTCTATCATAAAAATATTTTCTAATGACTTATGATGATAGGTTTAATAGGTGTGACAATATGAGAGCTTTATTAATAAGGAAAATAAGGTTGTGGCAATTGTTTATGGTTATAATGGAATATTGTAGAATTCCATTATACCTTTGGAAACAAGTTTATAAGTTAAACAAAATGTTTTATGTTTGACATATTTGAATTTGGAAATGCTTTTCTCTTTAATTTGATATAACATTTTATGCTTATGAAAATATTTGAATAACTTATTAATTTTAAATGAATTAAATGACTAGGCAAAATATTGCACACATGGAAACTTGGTCAAATGACTATGAAAACATCATAGATGAGTTGCATTTTTTATTTGGAGCAATTTGGTATATAACTTGTATTTTTCTGATTTTATGACTTATTTATTATTTTTCTCAATTTCAAATGATTTAATTTAATTAAAGAAAATGTTTAGTTTTAAACTTAAAGATTTAGATTATATATTTTTAAACAATTCCATATTTTATTTATATTTTTCTGATAAACCAATTCAAAGTTATTGAATTTAGAAGATTAAGGAATTTGTTGCCATGTTTAAATTGACACGTGGGACCCACCTGTTAGGTTTGAATTAATAATTAAAAAGAAAAGAAAAGCAGTTTATGACTTCATGCTGACATTGGGCTCAAGTCACCACCGGAGGGGTTTTCACTGTGGATTTCAAATCGGGTGTTCAGGTTCAAATTGATGCAATTCATGGGCTCTACTAGCTAGAGTGTGACACAAGGAGTTTGTGGGTGGCAGCGCTTGACCAAATGGTCGCCGGCGGCGGTAACATTGACTTGGTGGCAGAGAGCTAGGGTGCATGGGAGAGCGAACCGAGGAAAAAAGGGTGCTCACCGGAGCTAGAGGAGGACGACGGAGTGGTCGTGGGGGCTCGGAGATGTCTGTATCGACGACGACATCGCAAATTAGCCGGCAGCCGGACCTGGAGACGAGGGGAAAATTCCTAGCGCCTAAGGCATCTCTGCCCTTGTGCGCGCTCGAAGAGGATCAGTGGTTCCGAGTGATGCTTCAGAAAGTTCCAAAACGGTGAGGGACTCCGTCAATCGACGGCGAGGACTAATCTACCGTGGCTAGGGTTTGGGTTTTCTCCCAGGGAGAAACAGATAGAGAGAGAGTGCGAGACGATGAGTGAGAGTGAGGAGGAGGTTCACGGCTCCCTCCTAGCCCTTATCCATGCAGGGAGAGGCAAGGAGGAGGTGACACCGCGGCGGTGACACCGTGGCGCGGCCGGAAAGGGAGAAGAAGAAAACGAAATGTCATCTTTCCATAACCCCTGTAGTTTCTATAATTTGCATTTTGGTCCTTCGATTTAAAAGAAACACTGTTTTCACGGCCTTTCTGTAAACATAAAAATTAATAAAAATAAGTTTTGAAATCCTTATTGAATTTCAAGGCTCACCATGATTTTCTTTTTCAATTTTGAGAAAGATTTAAAGTTTCACTTAGGGTGCTCATTTTGAGATGCGTTTTATTATTTCTTCAATTTACGTGTCAAATGGATCTAAAATTCTTCAATACATTTAATAACCTGAACACACACAACAAACATGTTCTTACTAAAGTAGTGTGTTTGAATTGAAAACTTTGGATACAAATCATTTTAGAAAATAATTTGGTAACACTACTTAGTAGTGTTTTTATGTGTTATGGAAATATCACCAATTATGGAATATGCTTCCAAGTCCTACCAAATACTTTGTTAGTAAATGTACTTGTTTTATTTTGTAATCTTCATAATTGAAACTCTTCACAATTTTGATTGACATTCACTTAGGAAAGAGTAGACCATGGTTGCGTATTTAAGTACTTGATCTAATGGAAAACATGAATGGCTCTGAGATTATAATTATTTGTTTTCCACTCAGGTTCCAAGTATGTGTTTTATCCCATGTTAGTTTTAGCACATGTAATCATTTGCATAGTTATGTGTAGATGTATTTTTTTGTTATCTGTTAGTCTTATGTATGAAAAGAATCTAGAAAAGAAGGTAGTTAGCTTGTTTCCACCTACCTCACCATATCACAAGACATTTGGATACAATGTCTTGTTATTATTTCTTAATGGATACTTGTTTCCATTTAAGAGATTTATTACAAGTTCCTAATCTCTGATAAGCTTGACAAGGCATAGAGGTTATTAGTTCTCTAATATTTATAATGATTCAATGGATAATTTCTGATGCTCCCTTACTGAGGCAATGTTGCTTCTTGTGGTCCTCTGTTGCTTATGTACTTGTCTCTAGTTCCCATCAGTCTTCAAATACTCCTAATGTCACTTGCAAGTAAGATCAGCTCTTGGATTCCATTTTCAACGGTCTCATCCTTGTGGTGAAGACAACTAGTTTTTCCAAGCCAAGATTTTACTTAGATGATTATAAAAGTATGTAAGTTTGTTTTATGACATCACTTTTCCATATGCATCTAATTAGAATTTGTTAACAAGTGGACTTGCCTCCAAATTACTAATCATATACAATAGGCTGAGATGTACTAGGTTATTCAACCTTCTGTTTGTTTGTGTATGACACTCGATCACTTGTTTGAGTATACAAAAGTGATCTGTTAACAAGGTAGCTAGTCTTGTTATAAAATTACTTATATATAACACTAACATTGGAATATCACAGTATTTCAAGAAAGTTAATAAGATCGGATCAAGATATAAGAGTTTCCAAATACTCTTATAGTAGATTAGAGTAGAACTTCTAGAACACTCTAAATAATATTCCTGAAGATCTTCCTGTTGTAGTTCCTCATTTCTGGTGGGTTGCTTCTCTTGCAAAATGACTTTGAGAAGATTGGAAACAACATAATAGGACAGTCTAGACAAAGTAACAGGATGGTCTAGACAAGGTGGAAAGATCTATATTAAGAGTTAGTTCATGCTTTTATTATCCTTCCATACATTTATCATTTTATTTCCAATAGGATATCTACTTGTTTCATATATGATTGGTTTTCCTTAGCTTTGACTTTAATTCCTCAATAGAGGTTATATTTGTTGTTATCCATTATTTGTATCCAGAGATACCTTAGTTGTTGAATATCGATGTGGATAGAAATATGGGGTGTTTGTGGAATGAGGACTTAAGATAATAAGTTGATCAAATGGTTCATTCAGGTGTTGTTATTTGATATGTTCACTTGTATAAGATGAATGAGATAATGAGCATGTGAATGTTATTAGGGTTTAGTGACTTATGTAATAGTTGTTAGTTTGTTACTCAGAGTGTCATGTTGCTAGTTTAGATTCTTCTCTTTATTACCTTATTCATTCATAATGCAGATATAGTGGTTTGGAAATATCATATGTCATGATCAAGGTTTAACAGTAGTTGAAGAAGATATGATTGATTTTTTGGGTACTTGTTTTATGGTTGATGAGATATGTACATATTCCATAAATATGTTATTAAGAAGAATTATGTCCTTTCCCACTTGTGGTTTGTGAGTTAACACTTGTTTCATCATTTGTTTTCTATTGGACCCTTGTTATTTACATGTAAAGGTTTACTTAATGGTTATAAGATGATTTATAGAGGTGTAGTGTGAATTGATTTATAACTTTAAAAGTTATTGTTTGATAGGACATAACATCTATGTTCATGAGATGGTTCAATTGTGTATTTCTCATTTGTGGAAGTATGATTATCAGTTATGAGATTTGGATACTCAGCACTCTTTGAGTTCTAGATACCTATGAATTATCCCAAGTCACTTATAGACTTGTGGTTAAGGTTGTTGAGGGTTTGTGTTTGATCATAACCAATTATGGTTTGTCTTATTAGGTGATTTGGTTTCTTAAGATACTTGTTATAAGATCACTCCAAATGTACTCTTGACTAGATGAACTAGACCTATTTCATCATGTCAAATGAACATTGGTCACTTTGATTCGTTTAAACTTTTGCGCCAAAATTTCTCGTATTATTTAGATGCATGCTTTGAAAATTCACATATTATATTTAGATCTGTATAACCTCCCAAATCCGTCCCGAATTTCAACCTCTCTCACGTAAAGATAGGTAGAGAGAACTTCTATAGACCGTTGAATCTTCAGAGTTGTTTTCTTGTGTTGACCTTGGCATGTGTAGCCTCTTGTCTTGATTGTTCACCTTCCACTGTATTGTATGATAATCTAATTACTAAGTCTGTTATTATGACAACTCTGTTTGTTACTATACCTTCCTAATGATTTTACGAAGATCACGTGGTATTTCCTACATGTAGTGGACACCAAGTTTCCTTCTCCGATGAATAGGTATGGTTTCCTATCTCTCATAACTTTCTGAAGAACCTTTGGTACATCCACCAGGTGATGAATAACCAATAAGATTCTTTCGTTACACTCGATATTGTCTATGTTTAGGACTCCATTTGGTTCAATCTAATGGTCTCAAGAGGAATACTGCTCAAAGAAACTTGTACAACGTAGTGTACATTGACTTAGACTCATCTATTAGTGGAAATATATTCGAGTTTTAACTTTTGCCTACAGGTGACTATAACCTATTCCACTGGTTTCTTCCTATGTTCCTTCTACATCTTTGGGTTTCAACTTATATGGGGTGACTCTATGAGTTGACTTACCGATCTTCTACATATTTCCTTCTCGGATATAGAAAATCATGTGATTTTCTTCAGTTCACTGGTCGTAGATCTCCATGTGTTGATGAAGTATGTCACCAACTCCAAGCATGATATGGACTGTGGTCCTTTCCCATCAGTGGCTTCCTTGGCTTTCGCCTTCTTAGCTTTTTGATGTTCCAGAGCTTTGGTGGTTACTTCCATCAGTTGGTATTTCAGACCGCTCTCATACTAATCCTATACCCTCTAGACCAGTAACATCAAGAAAGAACTCAGTGTTTGCGCATGCATTTGCACATCAAGTTCAATCTTCATGTATAGATCTAGTCAATCCAAGATCCAAATAAGATCCAATAAATCCCAAATGCAGCTATCACTCATGCATCAAAAGCCCGTGGAATAAAATTACTAAGAGTAATACATCTCAAGTACCAAGGCTCTTAAATGCTATACACTACAAGTAGGTATATAGTACCCTATAATCCTAGTCTACAGAGCCACTCTTTGCCTCGGTAATTACTTCAATTGCATGGCTTACTGCAATGGAATACACCAATAAAAAATGACCCTATAGTAGTTGTTGTCTAACTTGGTTCCATATAGGACTAAGTACCATGTCAATTGAATTACTTCATCTTAATTATGATAAGCTTCTCATGGCATCTGTTAATCCTTCATGTTGTTGCTCACACCTTAGGAGTAGTAATGTAGCTTCCATCAATGCATATGCCTTCTCCTACTACTATATTATACTATAGTAGTTCAACTCTAGACTTGATAACTAAGGATATAGTATATACCCCATAATTACCAAAACTGAATGAATCTTAATGATTTTCATACATCCCTTCTGGATGCCTACTACACACTCTAGACCAGGTTCTACTCCATCCTATTCATTCATAGAATGGGGTAATCATATCTGTGACTTGATCATCTCTGACTATGTCAGAATACTTTTTCTTAATGAAACTATTACTTACTAAACTTCTAACTATTCATACCTAGGTATAAAGAAAATAAATAAATACATTTACTTAGGTTGAGTAAGAATAATTCTATACAATTATGATTATATCATTCTCAAGTGAATGATCATCATAGTTGTAGGAGATGCGGTTTAGATAAGTTGGCTTCCTATAGTCTTTACCAAGCTACAGATCTCCTAAAAGGTTTTAAACCTAAGGTCGCTTCGCTCTGATATCATCTGTGGTGACCCAACACACCACTCCATGTGTAGTGCAAATGTCATTGACATAATACTCACAGAAAGACTTATTTGTGAATATTACATCTCTTAGAGTGGTACAACAGAAACATAGCAGGTCCAAGCAAAGCTATAGGATACATAGTTCATTGCAAAATCTTGAGAATCTCTTTGATGAATCAAGAAGATCTCATGCAAATGTAACATCAGAAGAAGCAATTCGAAGTTCAAAGCTGGAGAATAGCTCTAGCTCAGAACCTAATCCACTACGGCTGATGTCAGCCCTAATCTATGGCTTGAAACTGCCAAGTCCAAGAATGGACTCCACCTACACCTTGATAGTTGTTACTTCTCCAACGCATCTATAATTTATGATGTTCCATGTTGATATTATGCCAATTTCTACATGTTTACCGTATGTTTTCCTCCGTTTTCTTACGTTTTTCGGGACTAACCTATTAACAAGATGCCCAGTGCCAGTTCCCTATTTTCTTCTGTTTTTAGTTTCAGAAAAGTTGTTCTGGAAATATTCTCGGAATTAGATGCCACGAAAGCCAAAGTCCCTATTTTCTCTGAAGCTTCCGGAAGTCCGAAGAAGAGTCGAAGACGGTCACCGAGTGGACCTCACCATGCCCAGGCGCGGGTCCACCCTAGGGCGCGCCTGGGGGTGATGAGGGCCCCCGGGTGACCTCCCGGAGTTACTGTTCCGCCTATTTAAGGCCTTCCTCCCAAAAACCCTAACCTAATCGGCGAAATTCCACGAAATCTTCCGCAGCCGCCGTCATCGTCAAGCCAAGTTTCGGGGGACAGATCTCTTTTTTGGCACCCTGCCGGGACGGGGAAGTGCCCTCGGAATCCATCTCCATCGACTCCACCGCCATCTCCATCGGCGTTATTGTCTCCTATGATGAGGAGGGAGTAGTTCTCCCCCGAGGCTGAGGGCTCTAGCGGTAGCTATATGGTTCATCTCTCTCTCCTATGGTGTGATCTATATGTGATCGTGAGCTTTGTAATCTAGTTCAATAGGTAGATGTTACTCTTTATCTATTGTGCTACTCAAGTGTTTTATTAATATGAGCTTTGAAGTCACCTTGTCCCGCGGTGTGAAGGTGATAGTGTGCACATCGTGTGTGTCTCCTCTATGAATTGTGGTGTTTGTCTAGTACCTTCTAGGGCGCTCAAGTTGATAGTGTGGAGCTAACTAGACATGGGAATGCTTACTTTAAGGAATGCTTTTTGCATCCCTACACAATGATTAGTGTTCGTTATCCAACCGGTCAGGGTCAAGAGTAGCATAGTGAAGAGATGATATTTAGTTATTCAATTATGTGATCATTGTTGAGAGTCTCCACTAGTGAAACTAGTATCGCTAGGCCTTGTTTCAAAGCATTGAAACACCGTTTTCCGCCTGTTCTGCTACATGTTTGCTTTCTGCCATATTTATTTCAGATTGCTATTATTACTTATAACCATCCATATTACTCACATTTCACTATGTCTTCGCCCAACTAGTGCGCCTATATACCTGACAAGTATATTGGGTGTGTTGGGGACACAAGAGACTTCTTGTATCTTAATTGCAGGGTTTCTTGAGAGGGATATCTTTGACCTCTACCTCCATGAGTTTTATAAACCTTGGGTGATCCACTTAAGGGAAACTTTCTGCTATTCTACAAACCTATGCACTTGGAGGCCCAACATTATCTACAAGAATAGAAGCGTGCGTAGACATCAAGCACTTTTCTGGCGCCGTTGCCAGGGAGGTAAGGTAAAAGGTACTCATATCCTCTGTGAGTGCTCAAAGTTATTTCCTTTAGATTCTCCAATTATATATTTTTGTTTCTTGTTTTTATTTTCACTAGTTAGGCTTAATGGAAAACAACAAAAATATGAGAGACCAGTATAATCTTTATCTTGACTTAGGACATGAAGTGTTTGAAGAGAAAATTAAAAAAACCTATGGAATTTTGTTTGCATAATAGTGGTAGAAATGTTACTAGCATTAATTCTTTGGATAGCATTATTATTTATGCTATGGGAAAATCTAAGCTGGGGGAAGCTAATTTTGATGAATATGATATTTTTTGTCCCCCAAGTTTTGAGGAGGAAATTTTCTTCAATGATACTTTGCCTCCAATATATGATGATTACGATGATGAATATGTTATTTTCAGTCCACCTACTATTGAGGAGAAAATTAATTATGATTACAATATGCCTCCTATTTAATGATTATGATGATGAGAATAATAATGATAGCTATTTTGTTGAATTTCCTCCCACTGCTATTAATAAGAATGCATATGCTTCTATGGAGAGTATTAATTCTTTTATGCATGCGGCTCATGATAAGAATGTTTTATGTGATAGATATAATGTTAATTTTATTCATGATGCTACTGAAGGTGATTATGAGAGAGGGAAACATGGTTTTGTGCATCTCAACAATATTAAGTTTCCCCTCTTTATGTTGAAATTTTTTAAGTTGCACTTATTTTGTCTTTCTATGCTAGTCACTTTGTGCTTTGTTGACTTATTTTTCTACAAGATTTTTTTCATAGGAAGTGGGTTAGACTTAAATGTGTTTTATATATGCTTCTTGATGCTCTCTTATTGTGCTTCAACTCTTACTCTTATGTGAGCATCTTTTATAAATCATTGTGCCTAGCTGAAAGGCATTAAAAGAAAAGCGCTTCCGGGAGACAACCCCTTTTATTTCTCTATTTTCAACCCATTTTCCGTTGTTTATTTATGTTTCCTTTGCACCCGGGTGTTGTCTATTTCCTTAGCAACCCCGTTGTATCTTTTATTTTGTGTCTTTATTGAGCCAAGTAAAGCCTCTAGTGGTAAGTTGAGACTATATTTCGGATTTCTGCGCAGGAAACATATTTCTGCTCTCCACTGTTAAAATCGTATAAATCACAGAAACTTCAAAATGACCTGAGTTTCTTTGTGCGTCATCCTGGGATATATATGCAAATTTTCTTAGTTGGCCACTTTTGTCGCACCCGGACTTCTAGAGAATACTCACCGTACGAACTGAACAGTATTTTGATTGGATTACGGGGCTTGACGGCTCCCGCGTCCCCTTACGGGTAGGCCAGCACTTATGTGTGACAACCAACCGTTACTGTTCACCGTCGATGTAAACTATCCCGTAGAAATCAGGACACAACCATTGACGTACTTCATACCATACACACATGGTACGTCAACGGCTTTGAACAAAAGGATAACACAACATGCCTCTAAGACACAAAAGATCGAAATAAGTTGCAAATGGCCCTCACTAGGACAGAGAATAGCAAATACAATCATCCAGAGGACACATGTCCCAACATAATATCATTACAACTCAGCGGAAGCATTCAAAGGGGGGTCTGAGTACAGACAAATCCAAATAGGCTTAAGAAGCCGGGAAAATAAAGAAGACGAAGCCCATCCACGTAGGTCCTGGATCCAGCCCTGGTCCAGCTATCTACTCGTCTGCAGTCTCGTCAAACTCCACGAAGTAGCCATCCTGGTGGTCATCGTAGCCGTAGTCGTAGTCTGCGTAAACCACAGCCCCAAAGGGGTCAGTACAACAACGTACTGGCAAGCAAGACTCACAATTCACCAAAGTGTAGCCCGTCAACACCAAGCACAGATGCCTTGGGATCAACGGAAGGGAAGGGTATAAAAGATGCTGCAATTGGCTGCACTAACCATCTACAGAACATACTACAACTTCCGGTGTAACAGAAAGAGGAAAGATAGCGTATCGTAACCAACTATAGCTAACCACCAAACAAACCCATCCTGGATCTCGCCCCTTATCCGAAGAAGCAATCCGAGGATAACTCACACAGTTGGATTAATGATGGATCAAGTTGTTGTGTCAATAAGCCTATTACTAGTCAAGTTATCATTAGTTAGGTGTAAGTTGTTCTGAGTACTTGTTAGCCAGTACTTTCACCAAGTTAACCATAACCGCGGAAAACACGGCTTCTCGAGAAGATTTATCCCTGCAGGGGTGCACCAATTTGGCCGTACAAGTAAGAATAACCCGCCAGATGGGAAGGCCTTTCCCACCAAGCGGGGCACTCAACACAACTCAACTCTTCTTCGCATCAAGCCCAAAGCACCACGTGTTGTGCGTGCGTGGCTAACCGAGCCCCCCGAAGAAAAGGAGGACCCTCATAGCACTGGAAGACCACGCCGCCCTAAATGCCGACTACAAAAGTTCCACCCTGGGCTCGGGTTCGTACCTGCATATGCGTGCATCAAATGGAAAGCCCGAACTAAGTGTGGTGATTTGGACGAGATGCGGATCGAGTCAAATTGAGGGGGGCGCCCATACACGCTTCCCACATGCGGATAGTGCGCTCATCATGGATCAGTAGACAAGACCCTTTTCCTATTAGGGTCGACACTAGCAGGCCTCAAAACCACGCCGGGCCTCCTGCCGGTGCCTTATCAGCAAGTTATTAATACCTCAAATTACAAATTGTTGTTTAACATCGAGCCCCAGAATATAATAGATATAATAACAGTAAGTAACTGATAACAGACTCGAGCAAAACAACCCTAAGCATGCTAGTAAGACACGGGCCCAAGCAACGGGGTTTTAGGACTGGAGGTGTGGCAATATCAGGGTTTAGGGTATCATGTGATAGGTTCGTAACAGAAGCAACGATACATAGGGCTAGCAAATATAGACAACGGAAAATATCGGTAACCAATGTTGAAAGGAACACAATGGTTCATGTGAGTGATAACTTGCCTGCAAACCCAGTAGCCGGGTACTGAGCTAGATCCTCAGAAGGGGTGTCGTAAAGATCGTCGGTATCAACGTCGTCGTCTATCTGAGAAGAAGCAAACAAACAAGGCAGAAATATAAACAATCATCATCATGGCATAGTGCACAATCAAATATGATGCATGACAAGTTAATGGTTGCCTCAAAATAAACTAGATAACATGATAACACAATTTAAATGGACACATATGCAACTTTGAGTTGCATATGTAAAGCCCATGGATTTTGGTTAGATTATTTGTTTTCCAACTAATCAACAGGTGCTAGTGGTTTAGTATGATGCATGCAAAAGGGAAACAGCAAAATAACAACATTAGAACCAATTTAAAATAGGGTGTAGCAATTTAGAATTTTATTATTAATTTAGGGAATTTGTGGGTGCCTTAAAGGTGACAAACAATTATTTGTTGTTTTCAACCATTTAAATTGTTCAAAACAAATAACAAAGTTTATATTTGAAAAGAACATCAAATTTTAGTTGGATTACATGTTTCAAATATTGAAATTGGAATTAGGATGAATTTAATTATGAATTAAACAATATTAAACAAGTTTTAATTGAATTTAAACAAGACTTAAATTGTTTAGGCAATTTTAATTATTCAAAACAGAAAACAAAAATTATATTTGCAAAGGTGAGATGAAATGGTATGGAAAACATATTTTATTTGCATTTATTGGATTAATAATTAAATAGTTATTGAATTTAGAAATTAGCATTTGAATTATTCAAGTTTGAATTTTAAATGTATTTGGAATTTTCAAAACAGAAAACAAATGGATTATTTGGAAAGATCATTTGAATTGGAGCATAAAACATATAAAGCTTTTATTTATTGGACTTATAGATTAAAAGATATTAAAGGTTGAAGTTTTAGGTTTAAATCTGTTATTTAAATTGATTTTGGAATAAACAGAAACTGCGCAGAAACGTTTGGTACCTAGTTGTACCCTACCCACTGCCACTGTCCAGTGGACCCGTGGCCAGCGTGGCGCGCGCGCGCGCACGCGTGGCAGAAGGGGCCAATGACTGGTGGGCCTCCTGCGCGTGGGGGAAAAATTCCACCAAAAAGGTTGGGTGCTGCGGGGCTCGAACCCGCGCCCTCGCTTGCGCGCGCAAGGGGCTGAGCCACTGCGCTGTTGCGCTGTGTTTGACAGTAACGGGGGCGGATACAGGTTGAAGTTCAGATCCAAGCAATGACTGAATTTAACTGACGAGCAATCGTTTCCTCGACTGACAGAACAAGGTTCGGTGCTCGCCGTCGTTGAGGTGACCGTGGCCGCGGGCGATAGAAACGATGGATGTGCAGAGGCGTGCGTAGCACAGAGAGGAAGGAGGAGGTGAGAACGGTGGATGCTCACCACCGGTGTAGAAGGAAGCAGAGGGGCGGTGACGATGGATGACGACGGCAGCAGCGGCGAAGGCGTGGACGACGGCACGTCTGTAGGCGTTCTCCGGTGGCGCTCCGGTGTCCAAGCCGTAGAGGAAGAAGCGGGCTTCCGATTCCCGTGCTCAGTGAGGGGAGAGGGTGGCTACCGCGGTGGCGAGCGACATGGATTCAGTCGCCGAACTCCGACGAGGTGAAGCAGAGAAGGAATTCGATGGGGAGGTGGCGATTGGCGGCGGCGGAGAGGGGAACAAGAACCTAGGGGGGCCTAGGGTTGGCGCGGGGCCCTAGGGCGTGTTTTATAGGCTCCCGGGAGCTCGGATCGCCGTCGGAGTGCGGCACTGTCGCGGTGGCACCGGCCGATGGAGTGCCGTACTTCGAACAGAAGATCTGCACGCATTTTGAAGCGGTAAGTGAGGGATAAACGGGCTGGGCTTGCGCGCGCGGGAGATAAGAGAGGGAAACGGGCTGGGCCAGCTAGGTTAGCTGCTGCGCGCGCAGGGTTTTCTCCTTCTTTTCTTTTTCTGTTTTATATTTTTTTTGCAGAAAACAAATTTGGAAGAAAAAGATGGGTTTTAAGTTAGAGAAAAATTTAGAAAAATTAGGGGAGGTTTCTTAGGTCAAAAACAAACAGTTGGTAACTTTTATTTTCAAAAGTTTAAGTATTTGCTTGCTGTTTAAAATTTAAACCAAATTTGGGTGAAATTTTTAATATTAATAATCATTAATAAAAACAATATTGTACATAGGGTAACCCCTATGGTAATTAGGCAATTTGAATTGATTTGTTTTGGTATCAACATAAATTCAAAATGGTTCTGTTTGTGGGTGCTTGGATTTGAATTTTTAATGTGTTTGGAAAATAAATAATTGATTTAAAACCATCATTTTCACAAGGGATCACTATGGAAAAACATGCAACAAATTGGTTGTTTTTAGTTGTGATTTTTATTCAAAATGTTGTAACAGAGCAAGTATGAAACCATTGTTTGAATAAGGTTTGAATTTGAGTTGTGAAAACAGTGGAAAACAAATGCAACAATTAAGAAACAAATGCAACCAACATGGAATCAATATGATGACATGATGCAATACTCTAATAAACATGCAACAAACATTCTAAGGGGATGATTTTCATACTTGGGATGTTACAAAACGCCCCCCCTTTAAGGAATCGCGCCCCGAGATTCCTACTGAGAAATGAAAATGTCCGGATACTTCTTGCGAAGATCCTCTTCGGTCTCCCACGTTGCCTCTTTATCGGAATGATGCGACCACTGCACTTTCAAGAACTTGGTGCTCTTGTTGCGAGTCTTACGCTCGGTCTCATCGAGAATACGGACAAGGTGCTCCTCATAAGATAGATCATCTTGCAGTTCAATGGAATCATGATCAACTGCACGATCTGGATCTTTGAAACACTTCTTGAGCTGTGACACGTGGAACACATCGTGCACTTTGGATAGTTTTTCTGGAAGTTCGAGACGATAAGCATTTTCTGCCCGCCTTGAGAGGGTGTTGAAAGGACCAATGTATCTTGGTGCAAGCTTTCCTTTCACACCGAAACGATGGGTGCCTCTGAGGGGAGTTACACGGAGATATGCCTTGTCACCAGGAGCATAGACCATATCCCTGTGCTTGCTGTCATAGTAGCTCTTCTGACGAGACTGAGCAATCCTGAGATTGTCACGAATGATACGAACTTTCTCCTCGGCTTCCTTAACAATGTCAGGGCCTAAGAGTGAACGTTCACCAGCTCCAGACCAATTGATTGGACTCCTGCATCTGCGGCCATAGAGTGCTTCAAATGGTGACATGCCTAGGCTTGCCTGGTAGCTGTTGTTGTAGGAGAATTCAGCATATGGAAGGCAATCCTCCCATTTCATGCCAAATGAGATACCACATGCTCTGAGCATATCCTCGAGAATCTGATTGACTCTTTCGACTTGCCCTTGAGACTGAGGGTGATAAGCTGTGCTCAACAGAAGTTTAGTGCCCAATGCTTCTTGAAAACTCTTCCAGAAATGAGAAGTGAAGATACTTCCACGGTCTGAGCTTATTTCCAATGGAACACCATGAAGAGGAACAATCTTTGCTGTGTAGAGTTCTGCTAACTGGCTAGCTGAGATAGTTTCCTTGACAGCAAAGAAGTGAGCTACTTTACTGAGATGATCAATAACAACGAAGATTGCATCGTTGCCCTTCTTGGACTTTGGAAACCCAGTAACGAAGTCCATTTCAATCATGTCCCACTTCCACTCAGGAATTTTCAGAGGTTGGAGTAGGCCGGCTGTTTTCTGATGGACTGCCTTAACACATTGACAAACGTCGCATTCAGAAACGTATTGAGCAATTTCACGTTTCATGCAAGGCCACCAATACAGTGTCTTAAGATCCTGGTACATCTTTGTACTTCCAGGGTGAATGGAGAGAGGAGTTTCATGAGCCTCCTTGAGAATAATATCTTTTAGACTTTGAACTTGAGGAACTGCAATGCGTCCTTCAAAGAACACAGTTCCTTTATCATAAACTGAGAAGGACTTGAATTTCTCCTTGCCTTCCTTGATGTGCTCAACCATCTTCTTGATTTTAGTATCACGAAGTTGTTCAGAACGAATCTTGTCCTCGAGAGTTGGACTGGCTGTCAAGCTAGCAAGGTAGCCTTGAGGAACAAGACCAAGGTTCAGCTTCTCGAATTCTTCATGAAGTGGAGGTTGGCTTTCCATGATCATGAGATTATTGCAATAGGATTTGCGACTGAGAGCATCGGCCATAACATTAGCCTTGCCTGGAGTGTAAGAAATGGTGAGATCAAAGTCTTTAATCTTTTCAATCCATCTCCTTTGCCTGAGGTTCAGATCTGGTTGAGTGAAGATGTATTTCAGACTCTTGTGATCGGAAAAGATTTCAGTTTTGTTACCCAACAAGTATTGTCTCCATTTCTTGAGGGCAAACACAACTGCTGCAAGTTCAAGATCATGAGTGGGATAGTTTTGCTCATGTGGGTTCAACTGACGTGAAGCATAAGCCACAACTTGGCGTTCTTGCATAAGAACTGCACCTAAACCTTGGAGAGATGCATCGCAGAATATCTGGAAAGGTTTGGTAGTATCTGGGCCAACCAGAACTGGGGTGGAAGTGAGTTTAGTCTTCAGGAGATTGAAACTCTCATCACACTGTGGAGTCCAAACGAACTTCTTGTCCTTCTTTGTGAGATCAGTGAGAGGTTTGGCAATCTTGGAAAAGTTTTGGACGAAACGACGGCAATAGCTAGCCAAGCCAAGAAAACTTCTGACTTGCTTCACCGTCTTAGGAGGTTTCCAATCAACAATTGCTTTAAACTTTTCTGGATCAATGGCTATGCCTTTGGCAGAGATGACATGACCAAGGTAAGCAACTTCTGGAATCCAGAACTCACATTTGGAGAATTTGGCATACAGACGATGCTCGCGAAGTTTCATGAGAGTGAGACGAAGGTGTTCCCCATGCTCTTCCTCGGATTTTGAGTAGACTAGAATATCATCGAGATATACAACAACGAACTTGTCGAGGTATTCATGGAATACAGAATTCATGAGTCTTGAGAAGGTTGCCGGTGCATTGGTGAGACCAAATGACATGACGGTGTATTCATATAGACCGTAACGAGTGGTGAAAGCTGTTTTTGGAATATCTTCCTTTCTGATCTTTATTTGATGGTACCCCATCCTCAAGTCCAACTTTGAGAATATTGAGGCTCCAGCAAGTTGATCAAAAAGATCATCGATACGAGGAATTGGATACTTGTTCTTGATGGTTTTCTCGTTGAGAGGACGATAGTCAACCACGAGTCTTTTTGTTTGATCCTTCTTGGCAACAAACAGAGTTGGGCAACCCCAAGCGGAGGAACTAGGCTGAATGTAACCTTTCTCCATGTACATATCGATTTGCTCCTTCAACAATTTCAGTTCAGGAGGAGCTATCTTGTATGGATGCTTAGAGATTGGAGCAGTACCTGGTTCAAGCTCGATCACGAACTCAACTGCTCTGTCCGGAGGCATCCCTGGCAACTCTTCTGGAAAGACGTCAGGGAATTCACAAACCACCGGAACATTTTCAAGCAGAGGTAGAGGTTTAGCATCCAGGGTGTACAGCTGAACAGAACTTGATTCACTTGGAGAATAGACTATCTGGCCGGAAGGGTGGAACAGAGTTATTGACTTCTTAGCACAATCAATCGTAGCTTTATTGGCCTTCAACCAATCCAGGCCAAGGATGACATCAATGTCAGAATTGCCAAGCCGAATGAGGGAAGCAAGGAATATGTGACCTCCAATCAAGATCTGATTCTCGTGACTGATCTTGGAAGTTTGCATAGTTGCTCCAGGGGAGTTTACTACTAGCGGGGAACCCAAACCAACAAAAGGTAGCTTAACTGCTGTCGCAAAGATCTTTGACACGAACGAATGCGATGCTCCGGTATCAAACAACACTTTAGCTGGGTTAGAGTTTACGGGGAATGTACCAAGAACGACGTCAGCAGCTTCCTCAGCTTTGTCGGCCTTGATATGATTCACCCTCGCGGTCCTCCCGACAGGCCTGTTGTTGGAGTTGAAGGCTTTAGCCGGGGGAGCACGAACAATTGCCTGGTTGGTGTTGGGGCGAGGAGGTGGTGGAGGTAGCTGCCTCTGAGTGCACTTATCAGCGTAGTGTCCAGTCTCCTTGCACTTGAAGCAAGTGACGACACGAGGAGGACCTGGCCTTGGCTGCCCCATTGGAAACCTCTGACCCTGCATCTGAGATGGGTTGGGTGGGCGGGGACCAAAGCCTGGAGAAGCTTGGGCATTTGGAGCCCTAGTGACAGCACTGTTTGGCACCCAGATGCGGCGCTTCTGCGGAGGGGTGGTCATGTTGGAGGAGGAACCACCCTCACGCGAGTGCTTGCGCGACTCTTCGAACGCCTTGCGCCCATTCTCCTCATTGAGCGCGGTGTTCACGAGCTCCACGAAGTCCTTGCACTTGATGTTGGTGAGAGCGTACTTCAGTTCCGGGTTAAAACCTCGGCGGAACCTTGCCATCTTCTTGGCTTCAGTGGACACCTCGTCACTAGCGTATCGAGCGAGACGATTGAACTCGTTCTGGTAGCCGAGGACGTCCAGCTTGCCCTGTTTGAGAGAGCAGAATTCCTCACGCATCCTTTCCATGAGACCATCTGGGATGTGGTGCTTTAGGAAGGCATCCTTGAAACAACCCCAGGTGATAGGATAGCCAGCTCTCATGGTCTGGTAGTTCTCCCACCAGGTAGCTGACTGGCCCTTCAGTAGGTAGGTGGCATACTTGACCTTATCTTCCTCAGCAACATGAGCAATCTCCAGAGCCCTGTTCATCTCCCTGATCCAGTCATCAGCATCTAGAGGCTCACGTGTTGCCACGAAAGCTCTCGGCCCCATGCTCAGAAACTCCTTCATGCTGACTCGCGGAGCATTCTGGTTGTTGTGCTGGTTAGCCTGGATCTGGGCCATCTGAGCCACGACCTGAGTCATCTGAGTCAACAGCTCCGTGAGCGGAGGTGGTTCAGGCGGGGAGTTCCTGGTTGGAGGCATCCTGAACAGAAATGCATTTTAGCACAACAACAGAAAAGGATAGACTTGGTAACCGAAAGATAGATTATTCCGACGCATGAATAGATAACCAACAGGTACATCATCACATGTTCAAATACATCAGAATATCCAACACACCAATACATGGTTCGAAAGACAAGGATAACTAAACATAGCTAGGAACGGATACATCGGTACTCCCATGCTCATCACGCAGGACGGCGGCGAGTAGTACGACGAGAGATACGGTGAGGAGGAATCCCACGGAAGTAGGTAGAACGACGATCCACATAGAGCGGGACTGCTCTGAGATGGACTCTCGGTGTGGTGAAGTAGAAAGCGTCGTCTCCCTGTGCTCCATAGCGGGGAATCCCTGTGTAACCTGGACCAAGGTCGAGAAGTGGACCTCTGATCGGCTCGTAACCTCCAGCATCTGGCAGCGGTAACCCAGCTGTCTGAACGCAACGTGCAAAGCGCTCGTCTCCAACAAAATCTGTGGTGTACGTCGCCAGACGAGTGAGAGCAAGGTGGAGCTGCTCCCTGACTGAAGCCAACTCCTAAGACAGTGTGGAAGCAACTGCGTCACTGTGTCTCACAAACTGAGCAGTGGTGTGCAGCCTGGAGCTATCAGACTCGTAGGTATCCAGGTTGCCGTGGAGAGTGAAGTGAACTCCCGCCGACGTGATGTAACCACGGGGGATGTGGCGATAGATAGAATCGTCAAACCCCCAGTAGTCAGCACGGAGGACGGTGAGACTCACGTAAGCTGCCTGCTGCACGGCCATATCCACTGTGGAACCTACTGCCTCGTAGCGGTGGACAACGCTCCTGCCATCATCTGACAGAATGTAGACGATAGCCCGGTAGTAGGTATGGTCAAACTCACGCTGCTGCTCGTAGACCTGGTACTCTGGTGCCCAATGGAACCCCAGATAGGTGACAATGTCTCTCAGCATCTCCGGATAACCGGCGGTGCTCTCACAGCGAGTCATCCGAACCACCTGCGGGAAGAACCTGAGATCCATCTGCAGATGATTTGGGAGGTTCTGATTAGACTCCGGTAGAAGAAATGAAGTGGAAAACAACAGCAAGGTTTCAACGGACGAAAGGTTCTTTAGAAGAACAGGATATCGAAGCAACATCGGGAAAACGAGACCAAAAGTCCTGAGGTACTACGGAGAACCCAAAACACGTGAAATCCTAACTTGAAAGTTTAGGTGAGAACAGAAAACAACGTTGCACTTCCTTACCAGAAAAGGGTGGGTGGGTGGGGAAAGAAGAAAAATGGCAGAATTCCTACTCTCACGTTTCATTTTTCCTATATAGCTACAAAATAGTTTCTAGACTCAACTGCGACCAGTAAAAGGGATCCTACAGGCAGACAGGCTCTGATACCATTTTTCGCACCCGGACTTCTAGAGGATACTCACCGTACGAACTGAACAGTATTTTGATTGGATTACGGGGCTTGACGGCTCCCGCGTCCCCTTACGGGTAGGCCAGCACCTATGTGTGACAACCAACCGTTACTGTTCACCGTCGATGTAAACTATCCCGTAGAAATCAGGACACTACCATTGACGTACTTCATACCATACACACATGGTACGTCAACGGCTTTGAACAAAAGGATAACACAACATGCCTCTAAGACACAAAAGATCGAAATAAGTTGCAAATGGCCCTCACTAGGGCAGAGAATAGCAAATACAATCATCCAGAGGACACATGTCCCAACATAATATCATTACAACTCAGCGGAAGCATTCAAAGGGGGGTCTGAGTACAGACAAATCCAAATAGGCTTAAGAAGCCGAGAAAATAAAGAAGACGAAGCCCATCCACGTAGGTCCTGGATCCAGCCCTGGTCCAGCTATCTACTCGTCTGCAGTCTCGTCAAACTCCACGAAGTAGCCATCCTGGTGGTCATCGTAGCCGTAGTCGTAGTCTGCGTAAACCACAGCCCCAAAGGGGTCAGTACAACAACGTACTGGCAAGCAAGACTCACAATTCACCAAAGTGTAGACCGTCAACACCAAGCACAGATGCCTTGGGATCAACGGAAGGGAAGGGTATAAAAGATGCTGCAATTGGCTGCACTAACCATCTACAGAACATACTAAAACTTCCGGTGTAACAGAAAGAGGAAAGATAGCGTATCGTAACTAACTATAGCTAACCACCAAACAAACCCATCCTGGATCTCGCCCCTTATCTGAAGAAGAAATCCAAGGATAACTCACACAGTTGGATTAATGATGGATCAAGTTGTTGTGTCAATAAGCCTATTACTAGTCAAGTTATCATTAGTTAGGTGTAAGTTGTTCTGAGTACTTGTTAGCCAGTACTTTCACCAAGTTAACCATAACCGCGGAAAACACGGCTTCTCGAGAAGATTTATCCCTGCAGGGGTGCACCAATTTGGCCGTACACGTAAGAATAACCCGCCAGATGGGAAGGCCTTTCCCACCAAGCGGGGCACTCAACACAACTCAACTCTTCTTCGCATCAAGCCCAAAGCACCACGTGTTGTGCGTGCGCGGCTAATCGAGCCCCCCGAAGAAAAGGAGGACCCTCATAGCACTGGAAGACCACGCCGCCCTAAATGCCGACTACAAAAGTTCCACCCTGGCCTCGGGTTCGTACCTGCATATGCGTGCATCAAATCGAAAGCCCGAACTAAGTGTGGTGATTTGGACGAGATGCGGATCGAGTCAAATTGAGGGGGGCGCCCATACACGCTTCCCACATGCGGATAGTGCGCTCATCATGGATCAGTAGACAAGACCCTTTTCCTATTAGGGTCGACACTAGCAGGCCTCAAAACCACGCCGGGCCTCCTGCCGGTGCCTTATCAGCAAGTTATTAATACCTCAAATTACAAATTGTTGTTTAACATCGAGCCCCAGAATATAACAGATATAATAACAGTAAGTAACTGATAACAGACTCGAGCAAAACAACCCTAAGCATGCTAGTAAGACACGGGCCCAAGCAACGGGGTTTTAGGACTGGAGGTGTGGCAATATCAGGGTTTAGGGTATCATGTGATAGGTTCGTAACAGAAGCAACGATACATAGGGCTAGCAAATATAGACAACGGAAAATATCGGTAACCAATGTTGAAAGGAACACAATGGTTCATGTGAGTGATAACTTGCCTGCAAACCTAGTAGCCGGGTACTGAGCTAGATCCTCAGAAGGGGTGTCGTAAAGATCGTCGGTATCAACGTCGTTGTCTATCCGAGAAGAAGCAAACAAACAAGGCAGAAATATAAAGAATCATCATCATGGCATAGTGCACAATCAAATATGATGCATGACAAGTTAATGGTTGCCTCAAAATAAACTAGATAACATGATAACACAATTTAAATGGACACATATGCAACTTTGAGTTGCATATGTAAAGCCCATGGATTTTGGTTAGATTATTTGTTTTCCAACTAATCAACAGGTGCTAGTGGTTTAGTATGATGCATGCAAAAGGGAAACAGCAAAATAACAACATTAGAACCAATTTAAAATAGGGTGTAGCAATTTAGAATTTTATTATTAATTTAGGGAATTTGTGGGTGCCTTAAAGGTGACAAACAATTATTTGTTGTTTTCAACCATTTAAATTGTTCAAAACAAATAACAAAGTTTATATTTGAAAAGAACATCAAATTTTAGTTGGATTACATGTTTCAAATATTGAAATTGGAATTAGGATGAATTTAATTATGAATTAAACAATATTAAACAAGTTTTAATTGAATTTAAACAAGACTTAAATTGTTTAGGCAATTTTAATTATTCAAAACAGAAAACAAAAATTATATTTGCAAAGGTGAGATGAAATGGTATGGAAAACATATTTTATTTGCATTTATTGGATTAATAATTAAATAGTTATTGAATTTAGAAATTAGCATTTGAATTATTCAAGTTTGAATTTTAAATGTATTTGGAATTTTCAAAACAGAACACAAATGGATTATTTGGAAAGATCATTTGAATTGGAGCAGAAAACATATAAAGCTTTTATTTATTGGACTTATAGATTAAAAGATATTAAAGGTTGAAGTTTTAGGTTTAAATCTCTTATTTAAATTGATTTTGGAATAAACAGAAACTGCGCAGAAACGTTTGGTACCTAGTTGTACCCTACCCACTGCCACTGTCCAGTGGACCCGTGGCCAGCGTGGCGCGCGCGCGCACGCGTGGCAGAAGGGGCCAATGACTGGTGGGCCTCCTGCGCGTGGGGGAAAATTCCACCAAAAAGGTTGGGTGCTGCGGGGCTCGAACCCGCGCCCTTGCTTGCGCGCGCAAGGGGCTGAGCCACTGCGCTGTTGCGCTGCGTTTGACAGTAACGGGGGCGGATACAGGTTGAAGTTCAGATCCAAGCAATGACTGAATTTAACTGACGAGCAATCGTTTCCTCGACTGACAGAACAAGGTTCGGTGCTCGCCGTCGTTGAGGTGACCGTGGCCGCGGGCGATAGAAACGATGGATGTGCAGAGGCGTGCGTAGCACAGAGAGGAAGGAGGAGGTGAGAACGGTGGATGCTCCCCACCGGTGTAGAAGGAAGCAGAGGGGCGGTGACGACGGATGACGACGGCAGCAGCGGCGAAGGCGTGGACGACGGCGCGTCTGTAGGCGTTCTCCGGTGGCGCTCCGGTGTCCAAGCCGTAGAGGAAGAAGCGGGCTTCCGATTCCCGTGCTCAGCGAGGGGAGAGGGTGGCTACCGCGGTGGCGAGCGACATGGATTCAGTCGCCGAACTCCGGCGAGGTGAAGCGGAGAAGGAATTCGATGGGGAGGTGGCGATTGGCGGCGGCGGAGAGGGGAACAGGAACCTAGGGGGGCCTAGGGTTGGCGCGGGGCCCTAGGGCGTGTTTTATAGGCTCCCGGGAGCTCGGATCGCCGTCGGAGTGCGGCACTGTCGCGGTGGCACCGGCCGATGGAGTGCCGTACTTCGAACAGAAGATCTGCACGCATTTTGAAGCGGTAAGTGAGGGATAGATGGGTTGGGCTTGCGCGCGCGGGAGATAAGAGAGGGAAACGGGCTGGGCCAGCTAGGTTAGCTGCTGCGCGCGCAGGGTTTTCTCCTTCTTTTCTTTTTCTGTTTTATATTTTTTTTTTGCATAAAACAAATTTGGAAGAAAAAGATGGGTTTTAAGTTAGAGAAAATTTTAGAAAAATTAGGGGAGGTTCCTTAGGTCAAAAACAAATAGTTGGTAACTTTTATTTTCAAAAGTTTAAGTATTTGCTTGCTGTTTAAAATTTAAACCAAATTTGGGTGAAATTTTTAATATTAATAATCATTAATAAAACCAATATTGTACATAGGGTAACCCCTATGGTAATTAGGCAATTTGAATTGATTTTTTTTGGTATCAACATAAATTCAAAATGGTTCTGTTTGTGGGTGCTTGGATTTGAATTTTAAATGTGTTTGGAAAATAAATAATTGATTTAAAACCATCATTTTCACAAGGGATCACTATGGAAAAACATGCAACAAATTGGTTGTTTTTAGTTGTGATTTTTATTCAAAATGTTGTAACAGAGCAAGTATGAAACCATTGTTTGAATAAGGTTTGAATTTGAGTTGTGAAAACAGTGGAAAAGAAATGCAACAATTAAGAAACAAATGCAACCAACATGGAATCAATATGATGACATGATGCAATACTCTAATAAACATGCAACAAACATTCTAAGGGGATGATTTTCATACTTGGGATGTTACAACTTTTTTATTTGAGCAACAGAGGATCTTCGAAAAAAAATCATCTTTACATGTTGTTCTGTTTTGACAAATTTCTGCTAATAATTGCATTTGCCTCTTAATCTCTTTTTATTGGTGCTCTTTTGAGAAAAAGAGTTTTAAAAGAAGTTGTGACATTATCCAATGTGTTTATGAGTGTTAGGATTGTGTTTAAACTTGAACATGTGAATTTATTATTTCGATTTGCACTAACGTTGCTAATGAAGATTGTGAGAAGTTTGGTGTGAAGGAAGTTTTCAAGGGTCAAGAGAAGAGGATGATATGATGTGATCAAGAAGCATGCAAGGCCTAAGATTAGAGATGCCCCGGTGGTACATCCCAGAAAATTCCAAGAAGACTCAAGCGTCTAAGCTTGGGGATGCCCAAGGCATCACCTTTATCATCGACAAATTATCAGGTCACTTCTAGTGAAATTATATTTTTATTCGGTCACATCTTGTGTGCTTTACTTGGAGCGTCTTCTATTTCTTCTTTCAGTTTGTTTTTATTTTTGCAATAAGCTTGGTTGGGCCCCAGCATTCTTTTGTTGGAGAGTGACACGCTCTGCTTTTTCATGGGAATACTTTGTATTCTTAATCTTTGTCTGGCTGCTGCATTCATTTAGCTCCTGTTTTGCATTCATCTCTTATTTTGAGCTGTTAGTACTCTCGAGTTTTCATTTCTATATGCCTAGAGAGAGTTTTGTTGTCTCGTATATGTGCTTGGTTGGGAATAGAAATGCTTATGTGATAGTTGGTATAGTGGAAAATTTTGCATGGTCTTGTAGATCACTAAACTACTTCACTTGAATCACTGTTGTTTTGAGATATTAATTTTCTTAATGGATAAATGGGAAGGACTAGTAAATATAAACTTATAATGGTTGTTCTAAGAAACTTGAAATTGTGCCACACTTAAATTACTAGCTGATAGAAACAATGGTATATGATTGCCACAAGTGATACATTTCTGATTGGCCTTTTGTTGCGCGCTATGGTTGGGGTAGGTAACAGTGATTTGTCACTGCCACAGACTCTCTTGGACTTGTTTGAATTGTGTCTTGTAAAGATGATTTGCTTTCTCCAACCTTTTAACTAGTGAGTCTATGTTGCGGTTCCTGGCACTTCCACCATCCATATTTGCTAGCCTCTTCGGTACTGTGCATTGCCCTTTCTCACACTGAGAATTGGTGCAAACTCCACCAGTGCATCCAAATAACGTGGGAGGACTTCGTTCTCCTACACATAAGTATATTCTTCCTCAAAACAGCCACCATACCTACCTATCATGGCATTTCCATTGCCTTTCCGAGATATATTGCTGCACAACATCCACCTCCATTACGTTACTTGATCATGAGCTTCATGGTTATTTATGCATACAGCTACACTGGCAAGAGCATGCAGTTAGAGACATTAGAGATATTTCTTTATGAGTTATGAGTACTAAAAGTGTGATGATTCATTGTAATATAGGATGTTGCCCCTACCGGTGAGAATATATAAATAAATATAATGAAACGGCCTAAAAAGAAAAAAAAGGGCCAAAGAGAGAATAAAGAGAGACAGCGCGCATCACTATACTTTATATACCACACTTGTGCTTCATGTTTGTCACCAATACTTCAGTTTGGAGAAAGTTTTCATATTATCATTCATTCATAAGTATGTGGGGAACTTTACATTATAGAACTTGGCTTGTATATTCCAATGATGAGCGTCCTCAAATGAGCCACTGGTAGAAAATAGGCCTTTAGTCCCGGTTCGCAAAGGCCATTATTCCCGGCCGTGCAACCGGGACTAAATATGCGCGACTAAAGCCCCCCCCCCTTTAGTCGCGCCTCTTACGAACCGGGACTAAAGGCCCGTCCACGTGGGCGCCATGAGTCTGTCGGGGCGGAGGACCTTTTGTCCCGGTTCTCGTGGCTAACCGGGACTAAAGGCCTCTGAAGGGGAACATAGCATAGAAAACAAAAAAAATTCCTACGCGCGATAAACCCGAAAGGCCAAGATCTAATCTATGAGATGAAAGGCAACAGGGAGAAAGAGAGTCTTGAGATAACATACCCTCGAAGACTCAAAGTGGTACGAGAAAAGATCTCGTTGTTGGCGTAGTCGTTCTCACGCCGATCCCGAGCGAGAAGAAGAGCACCGCAATCCGGCGGTGCCTCCGTAATCGGTCACACGTTCAGCTCGATGAAGACTTCCGTTCCCTCGTTCCAGCGGGTTGCGGAAGTAGAGGATCCCTCCGGAATTCCAGCAGCACGACGGCGTGCTGGTGGTGAAGAATCCCACGGTCAGGGCTTCGCCAAGCCGGAGACCATGGAATGGAGCAGCGGGTGGAAGGGAAAAAGATTGGTCAAGTGTGTGAAGAAGAGAGAGCCCTCAGCCTCCTTTTATAGGGGAGGGGGAGGCAGCCCAATGGGGGGTGCAGCCAGCCATGGGTGCCCCCACCCCTTCCTCTCTTCATGTGAGTGGAAACTCCACTCACACCCACTCAAAATTCCTTAATTTCCCACTTAGAAAATCCAAAGGTTTTTCTTTAATAAAAAAATAAAACATTTTTATTTCTTTATTTATATTTGTTAATTCCATTAACAAACATTTGCATGCAGCACCTCGAACCATTTGTTAATTCTATTAACAACCGTTCGACGAAAACCCCTTGATCTATTTCAATTTTCCCCGAAACAATTTCGGATTTCCCTTTGTCTCGCGATATATTACTTGTCCGAGATCCGATCATCGGTATCCACTATACCTTGTTCGATCTCGTTATCCGACAAGTACTCTTTTCTCGTTCCCGTGATATAACATCCTTGTGAACATATCACTTGCTTGCAAGCGGTGTCGATGTGATATCACCGAGAGGGCCCTGAGTATATCTATCCGTCATATTGGATGGACAAATCCCATTCTCGATCCATGAGCTTCAACAAACACTTTCCGAATATCCAATGCCACCTTTATAGTCACCCTTTTACGGGTTGACGTTTGACGTCATCAAAGTATTCTTTCGGTATTAGTGATTAACATGATCTCATGGTCTACGGAATAATGTTACTCCGAATGTAAGATATAACAACAAAACTAAATGACTTGATCGTATTGTTATACTTATTTAGGGTTTAATTTCATCATGTCATTCTCCTAATGACTTGACCCCGTTATTAACAACATCCAATGTTCATGATCAGGAAACCTTGATCATCTGTTTAATCAACGAGCTAGTTAAAAGAGAGGCTTCACTAGGAACGTCGGTTTGTTTATTAATCACACATGTATCAACGTTTCCGGTTAATACAATTCTAGCATGAGAAATAAACATCTATCATAAACAAGGAATAATATAATAAACACTTTATTATTGCCTCTCGGGCATATTCCCTTGAGCCTCCTCCGCAGGTTTAGGGTTTTAGGCCCCCTAAACCTGGTTTCTTTTTAATTTGTTTTGTTTTATTTCTTTTATATTTTATTTTGTGTTTTATTTTAATTTTGATGAAGTTTCAGTACACATATATATTCTACGCAACTATATACATGCATATGAAATTTCAAACAAGTTTCCATACACAATTAAGATGGATGAACATACACAACTTCGAACAAGTTTCAATCTTGGAGATGCATATAATTTTCTTCGTCCTCGGTATAGTGTTCTCCTTTAGGATTGATGACTTGCCTCTTGAATTGGTCGGAAGTGAGCTTCTGGACTAAGCTTCCTCCGCAAGTTATCCGTCGCCTTCCGCACGCTATCTGACGCCTTCCGCTCAGAGGTGTGTCTCCGGATGTTCTCACAAACATAGTATCCACATAGATTGGTCACCGGTGGCTGCTTATCCATATTAACTAAGCTTCTAAATTCTAGCTCATGTTTGAATTCACCGACAGTTTCTTCCGAGAGCCGTCTCCAAACCCTACAGGGCAAATAAAATTAAATGAACAAGGGAGTTATTAGTTACTTGATATTAGGAAATGAAGAAAAGAGATCGATCGATATAGAGCGCAAATGATTGAAAATAATTACTTTTGCAGCATTTTTCTCATGTCGGCCCAACGCTTTGAATCTGAATCCATAGAGTCCATGATTAGAACTCTGGAGGTGTGAAGTTCAATATTTAGCAGAATCCAGTGGAACCCGCGGACACGTTACATGCACAGTCATGCATAACTCATCGATTAGACATACCATGCATGGAGTAAACAAAAGAGAATGGGCACAAGAGAGAAACACTCACCAAAAATGGTAAGGAAATAGAATATGACTTTTGAGTTGATGCTTTCTAAGAAACTTGTACAAGTCTTTCTCCACGTCTTCGGGGTGAAGTTGTAACACATATCCATTAACGATATGTGGGTCAATGAACCTAACATCATGGATGTTTCTTATTTTGCATTCCCAAATCTTCAATCTGCATAATAGCGTACGCAACAATATATTTAGGACTATATATATATATATATATATATATATATATATATAGTGCAGCCAATGAAGAACGATATGAGGTAGAAAAAATTACTTACAGAATGTAGCAACTCAGCATAGATTTGTCGAGCTCACACAGATTGAACAGTTGGAACAATTCACTCATATGAACTTCTACAGAATACGGTTTGGTGTGATGCTCCTCTGTAACATCCGCATAAATATATTCTTTGCTGGCCCATGTTATGAAATTCTTGTACCAACGTAGCAGATTTCGCATTTGTGGTGCTAGACTCTTTTCCTGCGCAGACTCGACGAGAGTCCCATTCCGCACATATTGTAATGCTATCTCACCTACTGGCACATCCTTAAGGCCTAACGAGGCACGAAGAGTCAAACCCGTCTTGGACGCTTGTTTCATGGCACTCGCTACAGTCAATCCATTTGCTGCCGCAGCTGCTATGATCTCGTGGTCCTCTTCCGGACCGGCTTTCACTATGAGCGGGGGAATCGATTGTTTATTCTGCATCCCAAGCTGTTCAACTTGTTTCCCGATTTTTTACTTCCTTCTTTCTCCTCCTTCAATATTTCTGCTTGCCTACGAAGTTCACGTCCATAGTCGTCAGGCATATTCAGCTCGGCTTGGGACGGTGTCGTCAAAAAATCCTTAGCCCACTTCTTTTGCTTCTAAGTGAATACTTGCTTGCGCTCAGGCTCTTTTATCGCCTTCGCATCCGCCTTCCATTTCTCATAATGAGCAGACGCGGCCAATTTGGTTTGAGCTTCACTAAGTTCCCAAGGCCTGGGGAGGATAGGCTTCAGTGATGGCTCCGGTACCCGTGTGGTCTTAGGTACATAAGGGTCCGGGTTAATAGTCCATGAGCGGGTTTCCTTGTTGTCCGCCTGCTTCTGCGTTTGCTTACCCGCCGGAGGAGGATTGGGGGGCGGCGGCTGCTTACCCGCTGGAGATTGTGGATCGGGGGACGGCGTCGAATGGCGAGAAGGAGGTGTACGTGAACCACCACCACCACCACCGCCACCACCACCATCGGAGGGGGGTGGACTTGAAAGCCTTGGCGCCTCGCCTGGAAACACTATGTACTTCTTTTTCCAGAGAATGATCTGGCGCTTGACATCTCCAAGTCTTCTCTCCCCTTCGGGTGTAGCTATGTCAATCTCGAGGTCCTCAAACACTTGGACTATGTCTTCCACCGTGACACGAGCATAGCCATATGGAATGGGGGTGTTGTGGTGGAGTGCTCCAGGTGTACAGGGTAAAGCACTGCCGGTAGCTACCTTCGTGGAAATGTTCCCCACGGGATAATGCAGATCACATTCTTTCATCTCCTTTACATCATCCACGGGGTAGTGAGGCTCCGGTGCACGAATCTCAATCGTCGGTGCATTAGCACCTGCAGGCGGGGCCTCCGTGGAAGCCACGCTGCTTCTCCGATGCTGGCTTCCGAGATCCGCTTCATGATCTTCATGCGGCCATGCGGCCGATCTTTCTTTCACAAGTCCATGCACGGTCTGCTTCAACTCACTAAGTTCCGATGCAACCTTCGCCAAAAGATCTGCATCCCGGTCTGTCTTTCTCTTACGACTTCTGTAACAATACGGGTCATTGTCTTGGGAAAACCCTACTTTCCACGGAATTCTTCCTTTGCCTCGTACATGTCCTCCGTGTTCATCATTCCCGAGGGCTTTTGTTAGTGCGTCTTTCTCTCTGTTGAACTTGACCAAGCCCTCTTGAGCTTGGGTCATTGCGTCAATAAGGGCTTGGGTGGGAGCAAACGTTTTCTGCCGATGAACACACGCCCATGTCTCCGGGTCTAGCGATCCCCCATGCCCGTACCACCAGCTTTTGGCCCTTTCGTCTCATCCATCTGTACCTAGAGGGATTCCTCGCACCCTCAGGCCCTCCTCCATCTTCTCCCACTTAGGTGCCCAAAGGCGGTATCCTCCTGGCCCCATAATATGATGGTACTGTTTCTTATCCGCATTAACCTTATTTTTTTTTGATATTTCCTTGAAATGCTCCGATTTCTTTTGCCTCACAATTTCTGGCCAATCATCTTTCAGTCTCTCATGTTGTCTAGTGAAATCCGGAGTCTTGCCCTTCTTGACATAGTCACGGGTTAAATTTTTCTTGAAGTTCCGGAATGCTTCGGCCATCTTCTAAAGAGCGAACTCTTTGACGCGCCTCCTCCTCTCACGTCCACCCGGAACCTTGTTACCGAATTCATCGACTTTGTTGTATTCCAGAGGTAGAATGAAATGTTCCATAAGCTTTCTCCAGCAATCCTTTTTCGTTCTCTTGTCGACAAAACTGAAACCAAGACTTGCCTTCTTTGGCTCCTTCCATTCCTGGACAGTGATCGGGACATTGTCTCTAACAACGACTCTGCATTGGTTGATAACATTTGTGGTGTGCTGTAGGGGCTTGCCGGTTTGACCGACTAATTCGATGGTATATGTTTCTCCTTGTTTCATCGTCTTGGATTTGCCACGCTTTGTCGTACTCAATCCGGCCGAGGGCTAAAAAAAGAAAGAGAGTCGCGCGCGTTAATGCATATGTATTCACATTTCAGTAAGTCTGTATCACGAGAGGCTCAATGTATATATATACCTCGCCGAAGGTGGTTGCTACTTGCAATTCGAGATCGTTGTTTGTCGACGGTTGACCTCCGTCGACAATGTCCGTTCCTTCACCTTCTTGATCATCGACAATGTTTGTTCCACCGTCAAGGTTCAGAAAAGAAGAGACTACATCCTCTTCTTGCTCATCTTCTGAGCCCGGCACATAAGGAATCTCGTTGTTTATGATGCTCATTATATAACGTTCAGCATCCTGATCCCTAAGCGGCTCGGCTCTATCGTCCGCCATATTCCACTCGTGCACGTAGTAAAAATTAATTAAGTATAAAGGAATTTAAAAAAAAGATTAAGGGGACATAGAGGAGGAGCAGAGATGGTTGAATTAAAACTTTATTTTTAACATTAAAATCCCAAACTCATATTTATCTTAGTGTCATACTAATTGTTACTACAAGACCAGTACCTAATTAATTTGTCAACATGCATGAAAATGATGTTCTCTTATGTTACTTTAAGTGTTTTTCAATTTGGTATAGTTTCCATAATTTTTGGATGAAGGAAACAATGATTAGGAACTATTAATTTTTTTCTTTCATTTCAGCCATTTTTGGAAAACAACAAAAACATAAATACTTTAGATGTCAAACTGCATGTATAAGGTTGAAAACATGTGCCAAATGTTTCACTGAACATTTTGAGGTATTAAACATAATTTTTGGACAATTATTTAATTAGTTATGCCATTTTCTTTTTCCTTTTCTTTTATGAGCAGAACAGAAAATTGATGTTTTTTGGTCAAATTTATACAATTATTCCCAAAATAAAATACCATTGTGCATATTTTGTTAAGACAAAATTTTAGACCTCAAGTTTGCTCAATTTGGGTTAAGATAATTCAAGTTATGAATTTTGCAAGTTTCCATTTTTAGTTCTATTTTCTGTATTTAATTATTTAGTGCAAACATTATTGCAGAAGCATGTTGAACTTTTTCTATAAACAGAAACTGCTCAAGTTCCTGAATGTATAGAAATTTGAATCACTCAAGTTATGGATTTTTGAAACTGCTAAGTCCCTTTCTCTCTCTCTCTCTCTCTCTCTCTCTCTCTCTCTCTCTGCTCACTCTCTCTCGCTCGCTGACGGGTGGGCCCCACCCATCAGCGCCCTCCTTCTCTCTCTCTGCTCTCTCTCTCTTGCTGGCTGACGGGTGGCTCCCACCCATCAGCGCCCTCCTTCTCTCTCTCGCTCGCTGACGGGTGGGGCCCCACCCGTCAGCGCCCTCCTTCCTCTATTCGCGTCGCTGTGGTGGTCGCCGTCGTCCTCACCGGCGCGCGGTGGTCGCCGTCCTCACCGGAGTGTTCAGCGGAGTTCGTGGTCGCCGCGCGTTCGTGTTCGTGTTCGTTCGTGGTCACGCGTATACGAGGGCGTCGCGAGGTACGCGGTGGAACCTACCGGAGACGGCAGCGCGGGGCGGGGGCGGAGCAGGGCGGGCGCGGTGGAGAGATGGGCGTGGGCGACGGCGGGGACGGAGACGACGCGGTCCTCTCTCAGAGTCTCTGCGGGGCGGAATCGGCGACGCGCACGGAGAAGACGAGCAGGGCGCCGACGCGAGGAAGACGAGAAGCGCGGAGATGGTTTGGGAACTTAGAAATTTTCGCGGCACGAAGACAGCGCGAATATATAGGGCCAGCCTTTAGTCCCGGTTGGGGACACCAACCGCGACTAAAGGTCCCCTCTGGGTACCATCCGCGGGCCATTAGTCACGGTTGGTGTCCCCAACCGGGACTAAAGGTTTTTTGCGGTGTTTTCGTTCCCGCGCGGAAAGAGCCTTTAGTCGCGGTTCGTGACACGAACCGCGACTAAAGGTGCCTTTTCAAAAAAAATCGTTTTAAAATCTTAAAAATACAAATAATATATCAGAAAATTTAGAAAAATAAAACTAATTCATTTTAAAATCTTAAAAACACAAATAATATATCAAAAAATTCAGAAAACTAAACTAATTCATTTTAAAATCTTAAAAATACAAATAATATATCAGAAAATTCAGAAAAATAAAACTATTTCATTTTAAAATCTTAAAATACAGATAATATATCAAAAAATTCAGAAAAACAAAACTACTTCATTTTAAAATCTTAAAAATACAAATAATATATAAAAAAATTCAGAAAAATAAAACTACTTCATTTTAAAATCTTAAAAATATAAATAATATATCAAAAAATTTAGAAGAAATAAAACTAAGTCAATTTAAAATCTTAAAAATATAAATAATATATCAAAAAATTCAGAAAAATAAAACTAAGTCATTTTAAAATCTTAAAAATACAAATAATTTATCAAAAAAAATACAAATATTAAAATCCCGCCTCTTTCTTCCCGCCTCCTGTCTCCGGTTCGGGTTTCGTCGGGAAACGGATCGTCCCTTTACTCCCGGCATGTTTTACAAACCGGGATGAAATGGTTAGGGTTTTGTTCCAACCAATCAGAAAGAATCACACGGATCGTGTGTTTCTTTCAAGCGCTTGTGAGTCGTTGGATCAGGGGTGTGTTTCTTTCGAGCTATTGTGAGCCGTTCGATCAGGGGTACGGTGTGTTTCTTTCGAGCGGTTGTGAGCCGTTGGATCAGGGTGTGTCTTAACCGTTGGATCAAAACCCTAGCACAACACTTTGTGAGCCACAGGACCCTATATATAGCTCACCTTCATACACCGATTAGTTCATCGACCAAATACAAAACATCCGGATTCGCCATCATACGTCCTGCCGTGCATTTGGTATGCATATATGCACCCAGTAGCCACGGTAGGGCTGTATGATGGCGATACCGATTGTTTTGTTCTACATCCCCTTTAAGGTTTGATACATCATTCAGTTTATCGACCAAATACAACACATCCGGATTCGCCATGATACGTCTTGTCGTGTATTTGGTATGCATATATGCACCCAGTAGCCACGGTGGGGCTGTATGATGACGATACCGATTGTTTTATTCTACATCCCCCTTTAAGGTTTGATACATCATTCAGTTCATCGACCAAATACAAATCATCCGGATTCTCCATCATACGTCATGTCGTGTATTTGGTATGCATATATGCACCCAGTAGCCACGGTGGGGCTGTATGATGGCGATACCGATTGTTTTGTTCTACACCCCCCCTTTAAGGTTTGATACATCATGCTAGGGTGGGCCCAAGGACGCCCCAAAACACATCAGGGATAATATAATTAACATGATCCATTCAACAAAGTTTGGTACAATAAATTATTACACATCAATTCTTCCCTTGTGTCCCTGCTTTCTTACGATTGTGCCGTATCCATGGAGCATCCACATCATTTAACTTAATGCTTGGGTCAGTGTTCACTTTGAAGGGAGGAATTTCACCAAACATATTATAATCTTCTGACATGTCTGTCTTGTCCTCCACTCCCACGATGCTTCTTTTCCCTGAAAGAACAATGTGGCGCATTGGATCATCGCATGATGTACTGATCGTTTTCTTATCTTTCCGTTTCCTCGGTTTGCTACTCATGTCCTTCAAATAGAAAACCTGAGTGACATCTTTGGCTAGGACGAATGGTTCGTCAAGGTAACCAAGATTGTTGAAATCCACCATTGTCATTCTGTATTGCTTGTCCACCTTTACCCCACCTCCTGTTAGCTTGAACCATTTGCACCGGAATAGAGGGACCTTAAAGGAGGGTCCATAGTCAAGTTCCCATATCTCCTCTATGCAACCATAATATGTGACCTTTTTCCCATTCTCGGTTGCTGCATCAAAGCGGACACCACTGTTTTGGTTGGTGCTCTTTTTATCTTGGGAGATCATGTAAAATGTATTCCCATTTATCTCGCACCCTTGGAAAGTCGTTATAGTCGAAGATGGTGTCTTGGCCAACATGTATAGCTGATCTCCAACATCATTGTCATTAATTAAATGTTTTCGCAACCAACTGCCGAAAGTCTCCATGTGGGCCTTTTTAATCCAGGATTCGGGCTTCCCGGGTTGTCCGAGCGTAAAATATTCTTGTGTTGCTCGAAGTACGGAGCCACCAAGCTGGAATTTTGCAGAATTGTGTGGTGTGATTCAGTCATAGAATGACCGTCCATACATATCATTGATTTCCTTACGATCGTGCCTTTTCCACTTAGTCTCCCCTCGTGCCGCGATTGAGGAATACCAATCGGCTTAAGGTCAGGAACATAGTCAATACAGAACTCAATTACCTCCTCATTTCCATAGCCCTTGACGATGCTTCGTTCTGGCCTAGCACGATTAGGAACATATTTCTTTAATACTCCCATGAACCTCTCAAAGGGGAACATATTGTGTAGAAATACAGGACCGAGAATAAAAATATCTTCGATTAGGTGGAGCAGGAGGTGCGTCATAATATTTAAGAAGGATGGTGGGAACACCAACTCGAAACTGACAAGACATTGGACCACATCGTTCTGTAACCGTGGTAGATCTTCTGGACTGATTACCTTCTGAAAGATTGCATTGAGGAATGCACATAGCTTCACAATGGCTACTCGAACATTTTCCGGTAGGAGCCCCCTCAAAGAAATCGGAAGCAATTGCGTCATAATCACGTGGCAGTCGTGAGACTTCAGGTTTTGGAACTTTTTGTCCGCCATGTTTATTATTCCCTTTATATTCGACGAGGAGCCAGACGGGACCTTCATACTGCTCAGGCATTCAAAACAATGACCTTCTCTTTTTTGGTAAGAGCGTAGCTGGCACGACCTTGAAACCATTCCGGATGCCGGTCATCCGGGTCTTTCAAAAGTTGCTGGTCCTGCCGTGCTTCCTTTGTATCATTTGTCTTCCCATACATGCCCAAGAAGCTTAGCAGGTTCACGCAAATATTCTTCGTAACATGCATCACGTCAATTGTAGAGCGGACATCTAGGTGCGTGCCCGTCAACTCCCAGCGGAACTGATTGTCCGCCAGGACCCTTTCCAAAGATGACTTTCAAATCCTTAACCATATCAAATATCTCAGCACCAGTACGTTCCGCAGGCTTTGGCCGGTGATCTGCCTTGCCGTTGAAATGCTTGCCTTTCATTCTTACGTTATGATTTCGGGGAAGAAATCGACGATGACCCAGGTACACATTCTATTTACAATTATCCAAATATACACTTTCAGTCTCATGTAAGCAGTGCGTGCATGCTTTGTATCCCTTATTTGTCTGTCCCGAAAGGTTACTGAGAGCAGGCCAATCGTTGATGGTTACAAAAAGCAACGCTCGTAGGTCAAATTCCTCTTCTTTGAGCTCATCTCACACACGTACACCAGGTCTGCCCCACAACTGTAAAAGTTCATCAACTAATGGCCTTAGGTACACATCGATGTCGTTGCCGGGATGCTTCCGACCTTGGATGAGCACTGGCATCATAATGAACTTCCGCTTCATGTACAACCAAGGAGGAAGGTTGTAGATGCATAGAGTCACGGGCCAGGTGCTATGGCTGGAGCTATGCTCGCCAAAAGTATTCATGCCATCAGTACTTAGACCAAATCTTATGTTCCTTGCGTCAGCTGCAAAATCTTTGAACTCTCTGTCGATCTTTCTCCATTGCATTCCATCAGCGGGGTGTCTCAACTCCCCTTCGGACTTACGGTCCTCTTTGTGCCATCGCAACAACTTGGCATGCTCTTTGTTCCAGAACAGACGTTTCAACCGTGGTATTATAGGAGCATACCACATCACCTTGGCGGGAACCCTCTTCCTGGGTTTCTCACCCTCAACATCGTCACCAGGGTCATCGCCTCTGATCTTATAACGCAATGAAGTGCATACAGGGCATTCATTCAAATTCTCGTATTCACCGCCGTAGAGGATGCAGTCGTTAATGCATGCATGTATCTTCAGAACCTCTAAACCTAGACGGCAGACAACCTTCTTTGCTTCGTACGTACTGGCGGGCAACTCGTTATTCTTCGGAAACATATTCTTCAACAGTTTCAGCAAATTTTCAAATGATGAGTCAGCTACACCTTCCCGTGCCTTCCATTTCAGCAAATCCAGTGTGCAGCCCAGCTTTTTCAGACTATTATCGCATCCTGGGTACAGCGACTTTTTGTGATCCTCTAACATGCGATCCAAATTCTCCCTCTCCTTGTCAGTTTCGCAGCGTCTCCGTGCATCAGCAATGGTCCGACCAAGATCATCAGCGGGCTCATCATGTGCCTCTTCTTCACCTTCACCTATCCCTTCCCCACCTTTAGCATCATCCTCCATGGAAGTATCACCGAAAGCCTCATGATAGTTGTCATCGATATCATCCCCTTCTTCATCTTCTTCCATTCTAACCCCTCTTTCTCCATGCTTGGTCCAACAATTATAGCTTGGCATGAAACCGTGCCAAAACATGTGCATGTGAACGTATCTTGAGGAGGAGTAACCCTTCTAATTCTTACATTCATCACATGGACAGATAATAAAACCTCGCTGCTTGTTCGCATTTGCCACTACGAGGAAATCTTTCAAAACCGTAGTGAACTCGCCAAAGAGTCGGTTACCGTACATCCATTGCCGATTCATCTGCATTATTATTATATAAAGTATATAATTAACCATCATGCATTTGTTAAACTAACTAGCTAGAAATAATACAAATCATGAAAGGTTCAAGTTGCTAACCGCGATCGCGGAGGAAAAATAAATGAGAAAGCTCAAATGTGGCTCGGACACTTCATATCATGTTTGTTTCACGCTCTCGGGCATTTCATCGAACACCTTGTGTGCATAGGAGGAACCAAAAGCAAACCCACCACCCCCTTGTGAATATTGTGAATAGAAGTGACACCAAATGTGGCTAAGTGAAGTGAGCTGAGTCCTATATAGGGATGGTCCTTTAGTCCCTGTTGGCCTGGCCAACCGCGACTAAAGGCCTTCGGGCCAGCTTGAGGACCTTTAGTCCCGGTTGGCCTGGCCAACCGGGACTAAAGCTCCTCCCGTCCGCCAGCTGTGGACTGAGCGCGCTGGGCCCAGATAGTTGGTCGCGAGTCTCCTCCCGAACCGCGACTAAAGATCCCTTTGGTCGCGGTTCGATTATTTTGGGGGACTAATGGGGGCGTATGGCAGGCCTATTTTCTACCAGTGAGCTCTAGGTCTTCGTGAGCAAGAAAGTTGGATGCACCCCCACTAGTTCCATTGGAGAGCTTTCATACACTTATAGCTCTATGTGCATCCGTTGTGTGGCAATCCCTACTCCTAGCATAGGTTCGATTGTAAGACTTTCCTCTTGTCTAATGAAAACTTTCAGCTTTGTGAGCCTTTCTTCCATTGACCTTCCAAACCACCCATAATGTTCTCTTTTCCATAACATCCCAGTGCCAGGGACCAACGCAGAACACTTTCTTGTTTTTAGTGCGCAAATAGTTTAAGATTCAACCATTGCATCGTGCAGAAAGCTTGACTTGATCCTAACAGGGGCTGTGAAGATCGTTCGACGTGCATGATATTGTTGTTCTTGAAAGCTTAAATCATCTCTAATAAACTTTGCACGGTTGATAGTCTTTTAGTATTGATTCATTAAAAGTTTTTCTTCTTTGTTCTTATTTGTTTATGCATTACTTGTTGATATCAAATATAGACCACAACTTTAGTTCATTTGATCCTAGTTTACATGCTCTACTTTCCATATTATGATCAAGATTGTGTGGTAGCATGTCACCTCAGAAATTATTTTGTTTTATCATTTACCTACTCGAGGACGAGTAGGAACTAAGCTTGGGGATGCTTGATACTTCTCCAACGTATCTATAATTTTTGATGTTCCATGTTGATATTATGCCAATTGCTACATGTTTACCGTATGTTTTCCTATGTTTTCTTACGTTTTCCCGGACTAACCTATTAACAAGATGCCTAGTGCCAGTTCCCTGTTTGCTGTTGTTTTTAATTTCAGAAAAGTTGTTCCAGAAATATTCTCGGAATTGGATGCCACGAGAGCCAAAGTCCCTATTTTTTCCCGTAGCTTCCAGAAGTCCGAAGAAGAGTCGAAGACGGTCACCAGGTGGACCTCACCATGCCCAGGAGAGGGTCCACCCTAGGGGGCTCCTGGGGTGGTGAGGTCCCCTGGTAACCTCCCAGTGTTGCTCTTCCGCCTATGTAAGGCCTTCCTCCCGAAAACCCTAACATAATAAGCGAAATTCCACGAAACCTTCCGCAGCCACCGTCATCGTCAACCCAAGTTTCGGGGGACATATCTCTGTTCTGGCACCCTGCCGGGACGAGGAAGTGCCCCAGGAAGCCATCTCCATCGACTCCACCGCCATCTCCATCGCCGTTATTGTCTCCTATGATGAGGAGGGAGTAGTTCTCCCCCGAGGCTGAGGGCTCTAGCGGTAGCTATATGGTTCATCTCTCTCTCCCATGGTGTGATCTATATGTGATCGTGAGCTTTTTAATCTAGTTGAATAGGTAGATGTTACTCTTCATCTATTGTGCTACTCAAGTGTTTTATTAATATGAACTTTGAAGCCACCTTGTCCCGCGGTGTGAAGGTGACATTGTGCACATCGTGTGTGTCTCCTCTATGAATTGTGGTGTTTGTCTAGTACCTTCTAGGGTGCTCAAGTTGACAGTACTGTGGGGCTAACTAGACATGGGAATGCTTACTTTAAGGAATGCTTTTTGCATCCCTACACAATGATTAGTGTTCCACCTGTTTCGGGTTAAGAGTAGCATAGTGAAGAGAAGATATTTAGTTATTCAATTATGTGATCATTGTTGAGAGTGTCCACTAGTGAAAGTAGGATCCCTAGGACTTGTCTCCATGCATTGAAACACCGTTTTCCGCCTGTTTTGCTACATGTTTGCTTGCTGCAAAATTTATTTCAGATTGCTATTATTACTTATAACCATCCATATTACTCGCATTTCACTATCTCTTTGTCGAACTAGTGCACCTATATACTTGACAAGTATACTGGGTGTGTTGGGGACACAAGAGACTTCTTGTATCTTAATTGCGGGGTTTCTTGAGAGCGATATCTTTGACCTCTACCTCCCTGAGTTTGATAAACCTTGGGTGATCCACTTAAGGGAATCTTGATGCTGTTCTACAAACCTCTTCACTTGGAGGCCCAACTATGTCTACAAGAATAGAAGCGTGCGTAGACATCAATAGTTTCTCCTCCACCAACGTTGTTGATGATGATGCTTTACCGACTAAGTAATAGATCACTCCACCTAAATTCACGAGGTAGCGATAGCTTCAAGATGACGACTTCTATAGGGCTTCAACTCTAAGCATGGGGTCAAACGGGAACAAATGAGTAACGAGCGTTACTCAACAAGTTCATGATATATAGCAGGTAGTTTGATGCACTAACTACAACTTTAGACTCGAAAGAGTCGTAAGATAATGCAAGGTTTTGTAAAACATTTTCAAGAGGTTGCTTTTAATTCTGAAAACTATGCCCGCCAGACCATCACATGAGCTAGAACTTCATGGAGTTGCCTTTCCTGTAGCGTTCGCAGTTCCTTCCCGGAACAGGGGGTAACATGCCACATCCTTTTACACTCTACAAAGGTGTGTTACTTTACCCATGGGATACCAAGAACATGTTGCACAACCAGGCTCGAGATCTTGTCCACGCCCAATTAGGTGTGCGGCCTGGTTGTTGGTCCAAGCCAAACCATGCTTCTCCGCACAACACATGGCCACCCATTTCGACCACCAAGTTGAACCCCTTCTTCCACCCCCTCACGATGAATATCTAGGCGCCCCTGGCAGACCATCATAGATCCCGAATCCGCGGAAGTTAAGGGATCCCACCCATGTGCATGTAGTCCCGCAAGACCTACAACAGACGTCTCTGGCAGCCTGTTGACATGCGAACAAGAGAAGATCACATCTGACTTGCTCGCCTATACAAGACCCATGGTTAACGAGGTATTTACGGTGCACCGAGTTCTGACGACATTTGTGATTAGTTCCTAGGTAATACTTTCCCATGCAGATGGAACCTTCCTTTGACCTATTCATCTTACCATGGTCAGATCTGCCCACCAACCAGAACACTGCCACTCAGGTAGTCATTCAATTAGTCATATTATTATAAAAATAGGATCATGCATTCTTTTGAGAGTAGATAATATTACGAAAGGTTTTTTGCAAATAGTTCGTTATGAAATACTGCAAAGGATATGAGCAAGTGATGAAAACTTGCCTGGGATTGAAATAACCATAATAATCCATGTCTTCGGGTTCAAGGGTCATGTAGAGAAATCCCGAGATCTGAAAGATAGCAAAGTAGTCCCGGTAAGGACTAGTGAAAACAATGTCAAGATGATGTAATGCATATTAATGAAATGCATCGTGAAATACCCTGGAAATACCCCAGCTTACAAGTGTAGGCTATGATCGATACGATACTAACATCACATAGGTTTTAGGTAAGTTGTTTCATTACTTGTGGTGATGCTGTTATTTCTTGTTTTACACTTACATGTGTTTCACTTATATTTACCAAATCAATGGTTATCAAGTTTAAGTAAAATTGTTATCACATGGTTAGGTAATAAGACGACAACAACACATGGAAACGACTATTAAAAAGATAACGAACAAGTTTTGTTTTACGTTTTAAAAGTGCAGAGCTGATGACAACGAGTTTATTTCAAAACACAGAACTAATACAACTAACTCTATCATCACAATATTTTCTAATGACTTGTGATGATAGGTTTAGTAGGTGTAAAAATATGAGAGCTTTATTAATAAGGAAAATAACATTGTGGCAATTGTTTCTGGTTATAATGGAATATTACAGAATTCCATTATACCATTAGAAACAAGTTTGTAAGTTACACAAAATGTTTTATGTTTGACCTATATGTGAATTTGGAAATGCTTTTCTCTTTAATTTGATATAGCATTTTATGCTTTCTGAAAATATTTGAATAAGTTATTAATTTATTAATTTTAAAAGAATTAAATGACTAGGCAAAATATTAAACACATGAAAACTTGGTCAAATTACTATGAAAACATCATAGATGAGTTACATTTTTCATTTGGAGCATTTTGGTATATAACCTGTATTTTTTGATTTTATGAATGATTTATTATTTTCTCAATTTTAAATGATTTAATTTAATTAAATAAATGATTAATTTTAAAATTTATCAAAAAAAATGAAAAGTTGATAAACATTTAGACTATATATTTTTAAACAATTCTATATTTTATTTATATTTTTCTGATAAATCAATTAAAAGTTATTGAATTTAGAACATTAAGGATTTTTCAGCCATTTTTAGATTGACACGTGGGACCCATCTGTCATGTTTGAATTAATAATGAAAAATAAAAGAAAGGAGTTTATGACGTCATGTTGACATTGGGCTCAAGTCACCACCGGAGGGGATTTTCACTATGGATTTCAAATCGGGTGTTCAGGTTCAAATTGATGCAATTCATGGGCTCTACTAGCTAGAGTGTGACACAGGGAGTCTGTGGGTTGCAGCGCTTGACCAAATGGTCGCCAGAGATGATCAGCAGTGAACAACACGCGGCGGCGGTGACCGTGACTCGGTGGCAGAGAGCTAGGGTGCATGGGAGAGCGAACCGAGGAAACGAGGGTGCTCACCGGAGCTAGAGGAGAACAACGGAGTGGTCGGGAAGGCTCGAAGAGGTCTGAACCGACGACAACGTCAAAAATCGCCTGGCGGACGGACCTGTAGACGAGGGGAAAATTCCCAGCGCCCGAGGCATCCCTTCCCTTGTGCGCGCTCGAGGAGGATCAGTGGTTCCCTATGATGCTTCGGAGAGGTATAGAACGGCGAGGGACTCCGTCAATCGACGGCGAGGACGAATCTACCGTGGCTAGAGTTTCGGGTTTTATCCAAGGGAGAAACAGAGAGAGAGAGCGCGAGACGACGAGTGAGAGTGAGGAGGAGGTTCACGGCTCCCTCCTAGCCCTTATCCAGGCAGGGAGATGCAAGCAGGAGGTGACATCGCGGCGGTTACTTGACTTCAACTGACACTGCCTTCTGGCCGGAAAGGAAGAAGAAGAAAAGAAATGCCATATTTCAATTACCCCATGTAGTTTCTGAAATTTGCATTTTAGTCTTTCTGTTCAAAAGAAACACTGTTTTCGGGGCCTTTTTGTAAACATAAAAATAAAAAAAAATCAGTTTTGAAATCCTTATTGAATTTCCAAGCTCACCATGTTTTTCTTTTTCCATTTTCATCAAGATTTAAAGTTTAACTTAGGGTGCTCAATTTTAGGTGCTTTTTATTATTTCCTCAATTTACATGTCAAATGGATTTAAAATTATTCAATACATGTAATAACATGAGCACACACAACAAAAATGTTGTTACCAAAGTGGTGTGTTTGAATTGAACAACTTTGGATACAAATCCTTTTAGAAAATAATTTGGTAACACTACTTAGGAGTGTTTTTATGTGTTATGAAAAAATCACCAATTATGGAATATGCTTCCAAGTCCTACCAAATACTTTGGTTAGTAAATGTACTTGTTTTCTTTTGTAATACTTTGTAATCTTTATAATTTAAACTCTTCACAATTTTGATTAACATTCACTTAGGAAAGAGTAGACCATGGTTGCTATTTTAAGTACTTGATCTAATAGAAAAAAATAAATGGCTCTGAGATCATAATTATTTGTTTTCCACTCAGGTTCCAAGTATGGGTTTATCCCATGTTAGTTTTAGCACATGTAATCATTTGCACAGTTATGTGTAGATGTATTTTTGTTGTTATATGTTAGTCTTATGTATGAAAAGGATCTGGAAACATGGTAGTTAGCTTGTTTGCACCTACCTCAAAATATCATAAGACATTTGGATACAATGTATTGTTATTATTTCTTAATGGATACTTGTTTCCATTTTAGAGATTTATTACATGTTCCTAATCTCTGATGAGCTTGACAAGGCATAGATGTTATTAGTTCTCTAATATTTTATAATGATTCAATGGATAATTTCTTATTGTCGGATATATACTGAATATGGGTATATCAGATGGTAGTCAAAGTGTCGGATTACCAGGGTGGCCCAAGTGGTAGTGGGCTATGGTCCATTGGGCGGCCCAGTAAGCTGACGCGCAGAAGCCGGATTCTAGAAGAACCAGGACCACGGCCCACGTGATCTGGCTTGGAGTAGAAGGCGGATTCCTTACTTTCCAAGTTAATAGTTACCGTAGTCTTCTAGGTTTCTTACTCTGTATGCCCTAATCCGGCTATTATATAAAGCCGTACGGGAGATATGATAGAGAGACAAGAAGCGATAGGCTAACTCGCTGAGAAGTTGATCCTCAGCGAATAGCTAAACCAAACCTCACGTTGTACTTGTATACACAGGCTTTAGTCCAGATTAGTGAGATTGCAGGAGTAGGAACGCTGTATTACTACGACGTACTGAACCTGGGTAAACCCTGTGTTTTTGTCTTCTACCCAACCACGTCTACCCACGTCTCTACCCGTAGTCTCATGGCACCCCCGTCTGTGAAAACTACTACGATGTCTCGACAGTTGGCGCCCACCGTGGGGCAGACAACGTCAGGCGTTAAGTTCCGATCTGGGATACTCGGCGGAATCGGCAGTTCCATAACTGTCGGAAGCCTGGAGTTCGACGATGACGTCGGTCGCTTCCTCGACAATGGATCTTACATACCGGCGCAAAATCATCTGGTAAGTGCCTGCGTGTTACCGATTGGATCTGCAAATATCTTTATCGGACTAACTGCAGAAGCCATGGGGTTTTGCGGTGCAAGCAAATTTTCCCACCCTCCCTATACCCAGTCGAAGATGACTATGATACCGGATTTTGCTCAGATCGCCGACACGAAAGTGATAAACACTTTATCGGTATGGTGCAATCCGAAGTCGCCGAAAACACGGACGATGGAAAACCCGTGCAGGAGGCAAAAACAGCACACCCACTACAGAGGTGGAAGATCCGACATCCGTCAACATGGCGATGAACTCGGAAGCTGACTCGGTGCTAGCCGCCATTGAGGCGAGATTAGAGTCAGAAACCGGATCGGATGATTTCGATTCCGAAGATGAAGATGAGGACACCTTTGAAAGAAAGGTAAAATCTCTTCAAGAGGGATTCCACGAAGTACTAATGGCAAAACCGGCTGAAAACACGGATGCCGGCAGTCAGGAAAGCCCTAAAACTCCTCCGCTAGAGGAAGAGAGAGAAGATGGAGAAACTTCTCCAATATTCCCTAATGTCAAGGAATTGCAGAGGATGAACCTGCCAAAAAGCCTCCCTCTTCCAAGAAAAAGCATAAGGCCGCTAAAAAGCTCCAATACAAGCTCCGGAAGAAAAAACTGGCTGATCCAGCTGATGAAATCCCGGAAGTAGGAGATGCGAGCGGAATAAAGCCCGCGGAGAAGAAAACCAAGGAAATCCTTGTTCTGCCAATGACAGAACAAGAAGAACAGGATCTGTTACAAACGCCCGTGGGACTAAACGAACCCCCTGAGATGCTAGAATCCAGGAGACGAGCTTTCCAAAGGCAACAACAACATCTACTCAGATCTCGGGAACACCTCCAGAAAACCCAGGATGACATCAAGCTCATGAAGGAAGAAATCGAGGAGTACGAGAAAAAGAATAGATCTGCCATAAAACCTACAAGGTTACCCGGAATCGTAAGACCGGAAGTACTGCCGCCAAATGAAAGGTTTCATAACCCATCTTGGCAAAAGCAAGTAAACGGCAAGGATGCCAGAGGTGAACCAATATACAAAACCGCGGCAGAAAACGCGGAAGCAGCGTTCGCCATCCTCAACAATGACATGTACTCCAACGGTGAAAAACTCCAAGGGGTGTATCCTTTCCTAGGAAAAGCATTGCAACAACAACAGCGGGGCCAAGAGCGATCAGGGAAGTTGCATGACGACTCTGCCCTATGCAAAACATCTACTTGCACCGCTGGGGCACCTGGACCGGAAGAACCTGGAGATTCAAACAATTCAAAGGATAAGAAAGCGAATCCGAGAAAAGACAAGAAAAATCCCGACAATAGGGATGAAGCGTCTAGAACCGGATCCCATCTCCCGAAAGGTGGACTCAACCCATACAATCGGGAATAAAAACACCGGAATGACGGCAAAGCAATGCCAAGTAGGAGATGTGATTGGAATAAAGCCCGCGGAGAAGAAAACCAAGGAAATCCTTGTTCTGCCAATGACAGAACAAGAAGAACAGGATCTGTTACAAACGCCAGTGGGACTAAACGAACCCCCTGAGATGCTAGAAGCCAGGAGACGAGCTTTCCAAAGGCAACAACAACATCTACTCAGATCTCGGGAACACCTCCAGAAAACCCAGGATGATATCAAGCTCATGAAGGAAGAAATCGAGGAGTACGAGAAAAAGAATAGATCTGCCATAAAACCTACAAGGTTACCGGAATCGTAAGACCGGAAGTACTGCCGCAAAGGAAAGGTTTCATAACCCATCTTGGCAAAAGCAAGTAAACGGCAAGGATGCCAGAGGTGAACCAATATACAAAACCGCAGCAGAAAACGCGGAAGCAGCGTTCGCCATCCTCAATAATGACATGTACTCCAACGGTGAAAAACTCCAAGGGGTGTATGCTTTCCTAGGAAAAGCATTACAACAACAACAGCGGGGCCAAGAGAGATCAGGGAAGTTGCATGACGACTCCGCCCTATGCAAAACAGCTACTTGCGCCGCTGGGGCACCTGGACCGAAAGAACCTGGAGATTCAAACAATTCAAAGGATAAGAAAGCGGATCCGAGAAAAGACAAGAAAAATCCCGACAATAGGGATGAAGCGTTGTGACGCCCCGGGATCGGGCACTATGCAGATTTCAGCATTTCCGCCAAATCCGCATAATAACCGATTCCAGGTTGCCACTTGTGATAATCATTACAACAGTTCACGAATATTCCACAACAACAACAGAAAAGATAGATACAAGACGACTCGAACGAGCCAAGGATACAAATGATACAATACAAAGATCCAAATAACAGCGGAAGAAACAACAAAGTGTCCGGCTACGGACAAGATCCAAATTGGACTAAGAGTCCTGAAGATAACCGAAGGCGTCCAATCCCTGCCCAGGCCAAGCCGGAGGGATTCCCAAGCTAACGTCGTCAGACTTCAAACCTGCTGACTGCAATGTTGAATATGCAGCCACGAAAAAGGATTTGTGGGTCAGTACGGTTAAGTACTGGCAAGTGGATAAACCATACTCACAAGATACCGGCGTAGACAGGGAGACGAGGCGGGTCGGGCCGAAGCTCCGCGAGGACGGCGACGTGCCACTGCCCGTTCGTGGCATAGCAGTCATCCGGGAGAGGAGGTAGCCGGGGCGCCGCGTGAGAAGGCGACGGGGCAGCGCGGCGAGGCAGAGCTCGGGCGTGGCGGAGCCCTGCTCCTGCCGGCGCCGCAGATGGAGAGGTGGTGAGGGGCGCTCGGCGGCCGTGGGGCGGAGAGGCGTGGCGGAGGACGAGGGAAGAGGGCGACGGCCGGCGGACGGGAGGAGGCGCAGGTGGCGGCGCTCGCCGGCGGGAGGCGGGTGGAGGCGGCGACTGGAGCAGAGAGTAGCAAGCGAAGGAGGCAGGAAGGGCGGCGCTGTAGGGGATCGATCGATCCCCCTGCCCTCCCGTGCGTGCGTGAGTCTGTGTGTGTTGCGTGCGTGCGTTGTGCCTGGGTGTGTGCGTGTGTTGTGTGTTTACGTGAGGGCCTGGGTGTGTTAGGTCTAGGCCTGTTTGGTGGCCTCCGGTTGGGCCACTAGGGCCTGGCCGATTGGCTGCCACCCAGCTAAACATCTTTTTTTTTTTTTGCTTTGAATATTTCCTTGGAAAACATGTTAGGCACTAAACAAAATAATAATTTTGAGGCAACAATTTATTACAGAGAAATTAGAAAGCAAGATTTTATACAATTTTAGTTATTTCACCAATTTTAAAATGCGCGATGATGCAGATGCTATGACATGACGAAAGGCAAACAAGTAGGCAAACAAAAATCTAGTTGGGAAAAGAAAACCCCGGGCGTTACAGACGACACCACTAACAAGGGATTGCGCCCTCGCAATCCACCTGCTAACCCGGGAGGGGAAAGAAGTTCGACTATCGATTCTTCATGCTTCCAGTTGATCTCCTCGACACCACTAACAAGGGCTTCTCGACACCACTAACAAGAGATTTTTGCTCGGGCTGATGACGATGTTCTTCCACCAGGAATCTTCCGATGATCGAACCTATTAGGTTAAAGGCTCAGAAAACGTCCACCCACGTAGGATCCTAACACTTTTGAAAGATTGAGAGGGAGAGAGACTCCAAAACAATTAAGATGGGAGGGGAAATAGAATAGAGATAAGGAGAAAACAGGAATCCTATTGAGATGTTTTCCCAAAATAGTTTAGCAGAAATAGTTTTGACACTCTAGAAACAACGACCGTTAGCTAGGTTAACCTACAGGCTTTGCGGACCCGTTGCTTCGATAACCATTCGTATCGAAACAATATTAGGAATCGGAAACCATGCTCTGATACCATTTGTGACGCCTCGGGATCGGGCACTATGCAGATTTCAGCATTTCCGCCAAATCCGCATAATAACCGATTCCAGGTTGCCACTTGTGATAATCATAACAACAGTTCACGAATATTCCACAACAACAACAGAAAAGATAGATACAAGACGACTCGAACGAGCCAAGGATACAACTGATACAATACAAAGATCCAAATAACAGCGGAAGAAACAACAAAGTGTCCGGCTACGGACAAGATCCAAATTGGACTAAGAGTCCTGAAGATAACCGAAGGCGTCCAATCCCTGCCCAGGCCAAGCCGGAGGGATTCCCAAGCTAACGTCGTCAGACTTCAAACCTGTTGACTGCAATGTTGAATATGCAGCCACGAAAAAGGATTCGTGGGTCAGTACGGTTAAGTACTGGCAAGTGGATAAACCATACTCACAAGATACCGGCGTAGCCACTCATCACCAGATACAAATACTTTGGGATCAACGGAAAGGAAGGGATTATTGCAAATAAGCGGCAGCGGGCTGCACTAACCAACTACAGAAAACCCACTACAACATCCGGCTAAAAGAGGGGGATAAGATAGCGTATCGGAACCAACTACAACTACTCACCAAACAATACCCATCCAATGTCACCCCCTACTAAGGAAGCAACCCAAGGATAACTCACACTCTTGGATTAATGATGGATCAAGTTATTGTGTCAATAAGACTATTACTAGTCAAGTTATTATCATTAGGTGTAAGTTGTCTGAGTACTTGTTAGCCAGTACTTTCACCAAGTCGTCACATAACCGCGGACAACACGGCTTCTCGAGAAGATTTATCCCTGCAGGGTGTGCTCCAGTACCCGTACACACTCAAGCCACCAACTAAAACTCAGGTTGGCTTGACACGACCCAAACCATCTCTACAACCCATCCTCGGAGCCACAGAGCTATAAGGTCCCAGCCACGCAGCCGAATACTCAGCGCAGGTGTGCAAAACTCCCGCAGGACACAACACCCCGGCACTACAGGCCTCGCCCTATATGCATCATCATCATAAGTAACCATGGGGGATCCACCCATTATGCAAGGAGCAAATGGAACACCCGAACTAAGTGTGGCTCTTCGGACAAGCTGCAGATCAGATCTAAGTCGAGGGGGGTCCCATACTACCACCCGGATGCGGTGAGCACGCTCATCATGGATCAGTAGACAAGACCCTTTTCCTAGTTTCGACACCAGCCGGCTCCAAAACCCTAACCCGGGCCTCCTGCCGGTGCCTTAACATCAAATTATTATTGTTACCCCAAACATTAACATGTTGTTGATTGAATTGAAACCCAACTATCAAACTAAACAGGTGATAAGACGGACAACAAGTATTGAGCGCAAACAACACTAAGCATGCAACTACGACACGAGGGCCAACAGGGTAAACAAACAATAGTTAATAGGAAGTGGAAGGAAGGATATATCATGGCTGCAAGGTAAACATATAATAGGATCGAGACACAAGCATCGAATCAACATGCTAGAATAAGAACAACGGAAAGAATCGGTAACAAGTGATGAAAGACAGTCATTTGGCAGCAAGTGAGTATACTTGCCTGGAATCCAGCAAGTAGAGGTACATCCACGAAACTTGTCGTTGCTCACATCATCTCAACGTCCTATCCGGGAAGAAGCAACGAACCTCGAAAAAACACCGGATGCAACAATTACTACTACGGCAAAAGATCCAGCATGATCCTATTTTATATGCATGACATGCAAAGATGCAACACGAGAAAACAACTTAGGCATTTTAATCGGAACCGGAGTCCGGAGAAATGGGAATTGGTTCAAGTTGTTTACCTAACCATCAAGTTAAATGTTGTTAAGCATGGAAAACAATAAGGTAGATGAGTTAGGAAATTTAAATGGAAGGGGGCAACAGTTGAATTAAATACCCCAACACATTCCATATTTATTTATTAGGTGACATTACTATACCCCGAAACCCACAAGATGCAATGCAAACATGATGCGATGACATTGTAAATATAGTTGATATGTTATAGAAAATAGGGCATAGGTATAGGGGTTTGGGTTTGGGATGCACACGTGTGGAGAGGATCTTTGTGTTCGACGCCGGAAAGAGGAGATCTTCGGGGCAACGCCGGTGTCTTCGGGATGAAGAAGAAGAAGACGACAAAGAGGGAGATAGACGGCGGCGAGGAAGGATGGAAAGTAGACGTTCTCGCGTCGTCGTCGAGGTAGTCGAAGTAGGCGTAGTCGACGTCGGGGGCGTAGACGTTCCGATGTCGATGTAGTAGCGGAAGTAGTCGTTCTCGTGCCGTAGTCGAAGTAGTCGTTCACGTCGTCGTTCCCGTTCCGTAGCCGAAGTAGGCGTAGTAATCGAAGTAGTCGACGGAGGAAATGCAGCATCGTCATCTTCGGGGTCGATTGTGCACAGGGCAGCTTCGGGGTACAAGGCACGCACGAAGCGACAACGCAAGCGGACATGGTAGATCTTGTCGAGGTAGCGGAACTTGTCGACGAAGATCTTGTCGTCGAGGTACGGCTCGGGGTCAATCTTGGCACGGTCGTAGTCGAGGTAGTAGTTCTTGTCGTCGTCGAGGTACTCTTAGCATCCTTGTAGGAGATCATGGCGGCATCACGGCCACGAGGACACGGGCACGAAGGCCACGGCCACACCAAACGAAGCATGGGCATGAACAGGTGTCCGCAAGGCAACATGCCTCTTGCAGGAATTTCAACAAACACCCTGCAGGCACCAAGGACAGAGCGAGGATGGGCCGTGGAGGACGAGCTGCTAGCGAGGAGATGACGTACGGCGGCCATGGGAGGCGGAAGGAGGCGTCTCCGGTGCTCTGCTCGCGTTGGTCGCCCAGGACGACGACAGGGAGACGAGGCGGGTCGGGCCGAAGCTCCGCGAGGACGGCGACGTGCCACTGCCCGTTCGTGGCATAGCAGTCATCCGGGAGAGGAGGTAGCCGGGGCGCCGCGTGAGAAGGCGACGGGGCAGCGCGGCGAGGCAGAGCTCGGGCGTGGCGGAGCCCTGCTCCTGCCGGCGCTGCAGACGGAGAGGTGGTGAGGGGCGCTCGGCGGCCGTGGGGCGGAGAGGCGTGGCGGAGGACGAGGGAAGAGGGCGACGGCCGGCGGACGGGAGGAGGCGCAGGTGGCGGCGCTCGCCGGCGGGAGGCGGGTGGAGGCGGCGACTGGAGCAGAGAGTAGCGAGCGAAGGAGGCAGGGAGGGCGGCGCTGTAGGGGATCGATCGATCCCCCTGCCCTCCCGTGCGTGCGTGAGTCTGTGTGTGTTGCGTGCGTGCGTTGTGCTTGGGTGTGTGCGTGTGTTGTGTGTTTAGGTGAGGGCCTGGGTGTGTTAGGTCTAGGCCTGTTTGGTGGCCTCCGGTTGGGCCACTAGGGCCTGGCCGATTGGCTGCCACCCAGCTAAACATCTTTTTTTTTTTTGCTTTGAATATTTCCTTGGAAAACATGTTAGGCACTAAACAAAATAATAATTTTGAGGCAACAATTTATTACAGAGAAATTAGAAAGCAAGATTTTATACAATTTTAGTTATTTCACCAATTTTAAAATGCGCGATGATGCAGATGCTATGACATGACGAAAGGCAAACAAGCAGGCAAACAAAAATCTAGTTGGGAAAAGAAAACCCCGGGCGTTACAAGCGTCTAGAACCGGATCCCATCTCCCGAAAGGTGGAGTCAACCCCCACAATCGGGAAGAAAAACACCGGAATGACGGCAAAGCAATGCCACCTCCGAGACACCCAGCTGAAAAAGCTGGAAGACATGATGTACCTCACAGGCGTGAGAGATCTCGGACACCTCCCAAGGATAAAGAAAGGCACAGGAGTAGAACTCCGCCTCATCCGAAGGGGCGTGATCTCGGAAGAAATAGAGACGATCCCGGAAAAGCGCGTCCGCGCAACAATGGAAAAGAACGGAGTAGATCCCCTTCTGTCCATTCAGCCGGCAGGTACTCCGCACACATGGATAGGGCGGAAAAGGATGATCTTTACTTTGGGCCTAAGTGTTTCACTAATAGGATCCGAAGGATAACCCTGCATTCTGGCTTCGCCAAAGTTGGTCCAACATACCAAAAATATACCGGTAGTACAAACCCGGATACCTGGCTCTCAGACTACTATACAGCCGTCCAGATTAACAATGGGACAGACTTGGAAGCTGTAAAGTTTCTTCCCCTAATGTTATTGGAAGGAGCCAGAGATTGGATCAATGGATTACCATCAAGAACTGTCGACAGCTGGGATGATATGGCTCGAGTATTTACTCAGCATTTCCGGGGAACCTATAAACGCCCGAATAGCATCAACCAGCTAAACCGTTGCACCCAGTTCGAGGATGAACCATATGTGGCAATGTTGCTTCTTGTGGTCCTCTGTTGCCTGATGAACTTTTCTCTAGTTCCCGTCAGTCTTCAAATACTCCTTTTGTCACTTGCAAGTAAGATCAGCTCTTGGATTCCATTTTCAACTATCTCACCCTTGTGGTGAAGACAACTAGTTTTTCCAAGCCAAGATTTACTTAGATGATTATAAAAGTATGTAAGTTTGTTTTATGACATCAAGTTGCCATATGCATATAAGAAGAATTTGTTAACAAGTGGACTTGCCTCCAAATTACTAATCATATACAATAGGCTGAGATGTACTAGGTTATTCAACCTTCTATTTGTTTGTGTATGACACTCGATCACTTGTTTGAGTATACAAAAGTGATCTGTCAACAAGGCCTACTCTTGTTATCAAACTACTTCTATATAACACTAACATTAGAATATCACACTATTTAAAGAGAGTTAATAAGATCAGATCACGATATAAGAGTTTCGAAATACTCTTAGAGTAGATTAGAGTATCACTTCTAGAACACTCCAAATAATCTTTCTGAAGATCTTCCTATTGTAGTTCCTCATTTCTGGTGGGTTGCTTCTCTTGCAGAATGACTTTGAGAAGATTGGTTTAAAGAGAATAGGGTAGTCTAGAGAAAGTAACAGGATGGTCTAGACAAGGTAGAGAGATCTAGTTTAAGAGTTAGTTCATGCTTTTATTATTCTTCCATACATTTATCGTTTTATTTCCAATAGGATATCTGCCTGTTTCATATATGATTGGTTTTCCTTAGATTTGACTTTAATTGCTCAATATAGGTTATCTTTTGTTATCCATTACTTGTATATTGATGTGGGTAGAAATATGGGGTGTTTGTGGAATGAGGACTTAAGATAATAAGTTGATCAAATGGTTCATTGAGGTGTTGATATTTAATATGCTCACTTGTATAAGATGAATTAGACAATGAGCATGTTTGAATGTTAATAGGGTTTAGTGAATTATGTAATAGTTGTTAGTTGGTTACTCAGAGTGTCATGTTGTTACTATAGATTCTTCTCTTTATTACCTTAGTCATTCACAATGCAGATATAGTGGTTTGGAAAGATCATATGTAATGATCAAGGTTTAAAAGTAGTTGTATAAGATTTGATTATTCTTTTTGGGTACTTCTTTTATGGTTGATGAGATACTTAGATATTCCATAAATATGTTATTAATAATAATTATGTCCTTTCCCACTTGTGGTTTGTGACTTAACACTTGTTTCATTATTTTTTCTATTGGACCTTGTTTATTTACTTGTAAAGGTGTACTTAATGGTTACAAGATGATTTATAGAGGTGTAGTGTGAATTGATTTATAACTTTACAAGTTATTATTTGATAGGACATAACATATCTGTTGATGAGATGGTTCAATTGTGTATTGCTCATTTGTGGAAGTATGATATCTGTTATGAGATTTGGATACTCACCCTTCTTTGAGTTCTAGATAACTAGTTAATTATCCCAAGTCACATATAGACTTGTGGTTAAGGTTGTTGAGGGTTTGTGTTTGATCATAACCAATTATGGTTTGTCTTATCAGGTGATTTGGTTTCTTAAGATACTTGTTATAAAGATCACTCCAAATTTACTCTTGACTATATGAACTAGACCTATTTCATCATGTCGAGTGAAACATTGGTCACTTTGATTCGTTTAAACTTTCGCACCAAAATTTCCCGTATTATTAGTTGCATGCTTTGCAAATGCACATATTATATTTAGATCCTTATAGCCTCCCAAAGATTCGGATGTTACATTGGCTCTTCGCAAAGCAAATATTTTTGACAATCTTTCCAAATGCAATTTTTGCACCAACAAGCTTGTTTTCTTGGGATTTGTGATTTCTTCAAGTGGAATTGAAGTCGACAACAAGAAAGTCGAGGAAATTAGAATCTGGGTTAACCCTTCTTCCGTGGGTGAGATCAGACGTTTTCATGGCCTTGCCGGTTTCTATCGCCGCTTTGTGAAAGATTTTTCAACAATTGCTTGCCCTTTAAATGAACTTACAAAGATAAATATACCTTTTGTTTTGGGCAATGCGCAACAAAAATCTTTTGACACACTTAAGAAATGTTTGACCGAAGATCCTTTACTTGTCTTACCGAATTTTGAGAAAAATTTTGAGATTGAATGTGATGCTAGTGGAATAGGAATTGGTGGCATTCTTATGCAAACTGGACGTCCCGTTGCTTATTGCTACGCCTCGATGGTGCTAGGAATTCTTGTTGCTATGCATGGCATGTTGGGAAACCAAAGAGGAGGGTGTGATGAGTGCAGAGGTAAGAATTTCCATCAGTTAAGGACAAAGGTTATCAATCCAGTAGGAGAAATAGGATCTTCGGAAGGTTGTTGCCACTGACGGTGGTGATGGAGCCTCACCGGTGTCAGCAACAACGCGGAACCTGCACACAACACAACCAAAATACTTTGTCCCAACGGTACAGTGAGGTTGTCAATCTCACCGGTCTTGCTGAAAATGGTGGAAAATGGTGTATGCTTGCAGTAAGTAAAGAAAGCAGAGAATTGTAGTGGTCTGTTTAACAGTCTAGGAAAATGGACCAGGGTTCATAGGTTCACTAGTGGTGTCTCTCCATAAAAGATAGCATGCTGAGTGAACAAATTACAGCTGCGCAATTGACAAATAGATGTTGCACCGTAGTGCACATTCATGACATGATGACTACTATGATATTTAGTGCGGGTATTACAACAATATACATAGACCGTAATCCAACTGCACCTATGACTAATAATCCACCCTCAGGTTATCATCCGAACCCCCTTAGGTATTAAGTTTCAAGCAACCGATAATCGCATTAAGCAATGTGTGCAATGTAAGCAATTATTGTGCACGCGGGCACTCACACCGATGTTTTCTCCCTAGAGGCAACATCACATCCTCCCCCGTCACATTTCTGTCACTCGAGCACAGGCGAAAAGGAGGCATGAATCCAACTATCGAGCATAAATACTCCCTCTTGGAGTCACTAGCAACTACTTGAAACAGAGCAACCACTAGCAATGGAAAGCATGCAAGATCACAAATAACATATGCAATAAAGACTATAATCAACTTGGCATAAGTTCAATATTCATCGGATCCCGGTAAACACAGCACATAGAATTACATAAGAACAATCCCGATCATGTTAGGCAGCTCACAAGATCTAATCATTGAGGCATAGGAGGAGAAGACAACCATCTAGCTACTGCTATGGACCCGTCGTCCAAGGATGAACTACTCGCGCATCACTCCGGAGGCAGGCATGGTGATGAAGAGGCCTCGGTTATGATCTCCTCTCCGGTAGGGTGCCGGGAGACAGCTCCAGAAGCCCTTGATCTAGGGTTGACGATGACGGCGGCTGCAGAAATTTCGTGGATTTTTTATCGGGTGCCTAGGGTTTTCCTTCGGAAGGGAATAAATAGGCCAAAGGACAGCGTCGGTGGGCCACCAGGGTGGCCTCACCACCCTCAGGAGCGGCCAACGGGGGCCCGCGCCTCGCTATGGTGAGGGCCCCCTGGTGCCCGTCTTCGACTCCTCTTCGGACTTCTAGATGCTTCCGGGGAAAATAGGAACTTCAGTATTCGTGGGGTCCAATTCCGAGCATATTTCTAGATCAACTTTTCTGAAATAAAAAAACAGCAGAAAACAGGGAACTGGCACTTGGCATCTTGTTAATAGGTTAGTCCCGGAAAACGTGTAAAAATGCTATAAATAAGGGAGAAAACATGTAGCAATTGGCACAATATCAACATGGAACATCAAAAATTGTAGATACGTTGGAGACGTATCACTTGTCATAGTGAGAAGTTATATGGTGCTAGACTCAACTACCCAATTTATGACAAGGAACTATTTGCTTTAGTTCGAGTCTTAGAAGTTTGGCAACACTATCTTTGGCCCAAATAATTTGTCATTCATTCCGATCATGAATCATTGAAATATTTGAAAAGCCAAGCCAATTTGAACAAAAGGCATGCTAAATTGGAACAATTCATTGAATCTTTTCGTTATCTCATTAAGTACAATAAAGGTAAAGAAAATGTCATAGCAGATGCTTTGTCTAGAAAATAGTGTCTTCTTGCCCGCCTTGACATCAATGGCATTGGATTGGATGAGATCAAAGACTTATACACTTCTGATGCTTTCTTTGGTCCAATTTTTGAGAAATGCTTGCCCAATCGTGGTGTCGATGATTACTATATTCAAAACGGTTTCTTGTTTAAGGCTAACAAATTGTGTATTCCGGAGTCCTCTCTTCGTTTGTTGTTATTGAAGGAATCTCATGAAGGAGGTCTCGTGAGACACTTTGGCCGGGACAAGACCTACGCCAGGCTCTCCAACCACTACTTTTGGCTTAATATGAGGCATCAAGTTGAAAGACACGTCAAGAGATGTTCTACATGTCTCTGAGCTAAGTATACTTCCAACCCCCATGGTCTTTACTTAGTATGGACTTTGTGTTAGGAATACCACACACTAAAACCAACATGGACTCAATCTTTGTCGTTGTTGATCATTTCTCTAAGATGGCACATTTCATTCCATGCAACTGAACCGACAATGCTTCACATGTTGCCACATTGATTTTCAGGGAAATTGTGCGTCTACATGGAACATGGTGTGCCCATGTCAATTGTGTCGGACCTCCACGTAAAGTTCACCTCATATTTTGGAATATTTTGATGGCCAAGATCGGCGTCAAGCTACTATTCTCCACCGCCAACCACCCACAAACGGATGGCCAAACCGAAGTGGTGAACCGCACGCTCTCATCACTCCAACGAGCATTGATCAAGACCAACCTCAAGAATTGGGAGGAATGCATCCCACATGCCGAGTTCGCCTACAATCGATCACTACACGAGGCTACTAAGAGAAGACCCTTCGAGATCGTCTACGGCTTCAACCCAAACACCACTATCGACATACTACCATCGCCTCTACGTTAGCAAGTCATCATGGGCATTGAAAATCGCACCAAATACATTGAGAAGCTCCATGATTCCACAAGAGCTACACTCTAGAAACACTCCGAGCACCGAGCCTCTGTCATGAACAAGAGAAAGAAGCCCATGGTGTTCCAAGAAGGTGACCTCGTTTGGCTTCACTTGCGCAAGGACCGTTTCCCACAAGAGCGCAACTCCAAGATCAAGCCAAGGGGCGGCAGACCTTTCAAGATCATCAAGTGCATCAACAACAACGCTTACAAGCTCGACTTACCATAATCCAAGTACCTCGTCCACAAATCCTTCAATGTCAAGGATCTCTCTCCCTTCCATGGATATCCAAGTCTGAGAAGACCGCGAGTCGAGGTCGACTCTTTTTCAAGGGGGGAGATGATGCAGGACACCCCATTCCACCAAGTGGATCAATGACAAGAGAACAAGCAAATGCAATACATGATAAGGTGAACTCATTCCTCTATCTTCATGCTTTCGACGACTTGGTGAATGGTGCGCTACCTCGTGGAAATGCCCTATGCGTGCTCAGGTTTGACCCCACCATGGACCCCCAAGACGATGCTCAAGATGCCCAAGAACGTGCCCAAGTTGATGCAGGGGTACCCAAGAAAGGGCCCGAAGAAGAAGGAGATAAGAAGGAGGAGCCGGGGTACAGGAAACCCGGCCTCCAAGCCGGTGACCTAACCGAGCCGGCCGGTCTCCAGCCCGGCCCAGGCCGGCTGCCTAACCGAGCCGCCCGGCCTGCTGCCCGTCCTAGGCTAGCCGCCCTGCGTCGCCTGGCCGGCCTCCAGGCCGGTTTTTTTTATGCCTCGCAAAAGTGGGCGAAAGAGCCCCTTTCTCCCCCCCACCTACCCCCTAGGCTATATAAGGGGACCCCTTGGGTCAGATATAGGTTAGAGATGATTTTAGAACTTTGAGCATTGATCTTGTATCCCTCTTTAAGGCTGCCCCTATGGTTGTACGTAAGACCGTATTAAGGATACTCCTATGATTTGTATCTAGGATCGTATCAAGATTCATCCAATTACGTATCCTTTTCCCTTGGGATTCAGTTAGGAATTCCCAAATCTTCCTCATCTAATCCTTGACGTTCTATTGGCATGGTCGACCGGCCACGGGTGTGAAGCGATTTCCGATAAGGTGAGTTCACTTGGATGGATCGTTTCGTAGGCGGCCCTCGGGGTTTACTTGATGGAAGATTTGGGGTTCTTCGGTTCTTACTAGTTATCTTCCTTTGATTTCCCGTGTTTCCCCCTTGATTCTTCTCCTGATTTCCCCTCGTTCCCCTTCGTGTTCTTCGTGTTCATCATCCGTTCTTCGTGTTCTTGGTCAACTCATGAAGATCGGGCCATCTAGGAGGTAACTCCTCCATATCATGTGCCCATGTATACAGCGGGGAATCCGCAACCCACCATAAGTTTTCCGCTTTCCTTATTTTTGCATTTTTTAGCCACTGATCGCGATCTAACATGCGTTTGTCAACCTGTTTGCAGTTTGCCGAACTTCTAGACGACCACCTCTCCTCTCTAGGGGATTTGGTGGCAAAGAAAAACGGAAGGAAAAGGCGTCTTCCGACGTCCTGGAGCCCCCATGGATACGCGCCCAGGTCATAAACCTGGAAGGGGCCAGTGTTGGTTCTTCCAAGAAAGTTTTTAGCCCTTTTCCCTTGGATTTTGACATTTCTGCCTTTTTGACTTCCTCTCCTTTGCTCCTTTTTCCATTGTTGCGTTATTTATTCCTTTGTTCCTTTCTAGGCATCAACCTTTTTATCTGAAAAGGCCGAAGAAAGTTTCTGGCCAGAAGAAGAAACCCATGGAGCACGTTCCTGTTATCCTGGAACATAGGCCGTACCTGGGTCCACCGGAGGCAGAGCCTAGAAAGCCGGAGGCCTCTATTGGAGAGAACAAGGAAAGGGCGGGGGTCATTTGAGACGATCCCAATTCGTCAATGCGTGAAGATGACGGGTCGTCCGGCTTCTAGGGATCTTCCACGTCCCAGGGTAAGGAGGAGGTTTTCGACGAGGATGAGAGAGTCATTCCGAGGTATGAGCACTTGCTCGTGCCTTCCCCGCTTCCGAAATCCAACAAGGCGCCAACCAGATCGTACATCTACCGGGATGGCTTCACATTGCACCCAAAGGAAGTGATGGACGAGGGGTTCGGCTTCCTAGAAAGCTAGTTCCAGCGCTACAGCAAGGATTTCCTTGAAGTGCTGGGACGCGTCCGCCATATGAACACGGTAACATCCTTACCCCTAGCCCCTAAGTAATTTTTCGAACATTTTGTCGGATATTTACACATAAGATCTCAAGGGTGTTGCTTTTTCTTTTGTTCTTTTTTGTTTTGTGTTCTAGAAGACGACGAAGCAGGCAAACTCGGAGGTGTTTTCCGCTTTGACGGAAAGCAACAAGAAGATGCGAAAGATGGTTGAACTGGTGAAGAACAAAAACCAGGAACATTCCGATCTTCAAAAGGAGATGGAGAACAACAGAGGTTAGCCTCTCATTCCATCTTCCCATGTTTTGCTTTTCGTCTATCGGCTTTTTCACAAAATCCAAATTTTGCCATTCAAGTTTGTTCTCACTCCGAGTTTTTCCTTATCCCCTTTTGCTTTTAGCCATTGTTGAATCTGCAAAGGATGCTCTTGCCAACGCTAGTAATGAACAAGGACTGCAAGATGAGAATCTTCGTCTTGCAAAGGATTTGGAGAAATCCAATAAGGATCTTGCACTTTGCAAGAAATCCCTTCGCGAGACAGAAAATAAAATGGCGGAGCAGGCATCCCAAGCTGCCAAGGAAGCTGAAGCCATATGAGACCTCCGTATATAAGTGTGCCCTCAGCGTCTCTAGGAAGCACACCACTCACGACCACGACTAGCCTAAATGACTGGTGATGCACCTACTGCCACAAGTAATTAAGGGTCTTCCTGTGGATCGGTGTTGGTTCCATGAATCTCCATTACTCCAACCTTGGAAATCAAAAAAAAAGAGGAGGAGCCACCTTCTATCCATGCGTGTTCACTCAGAACCCTCTGCATCGAACTAACCTTATCAACCGGTTCATACCCCAAAGGCAAATATTAGAGTGGTCGACTTCAAACCAATATCATGAGGATCGTTACGACAAAACAACCAATGAGAAATATTGCATATTTATCTAAATTCATAGTAGTACTTGTTGGATGTATGCCCAAGAAACAATTATATACATCTTTTTCATGATTAAAATATTATGTTTTCATGCTATAACTGCTACAATTATTGAATATGAGATTTGGAGGAAAAACCCATACTCAAGTGTAGAAATATAAACACAATGTTATACCCTTTGTCATGTCTCAGAGACAACTTATTAATACTAGATGACCGTGTTTTCGTGGTCATGGTCAATGTGTTGTCAATATTCATAAGAGCACTTTGTTGTTTCAACATAGTGGCTGGGTAGACCCAAATATTGGAGATACTATAATATTTGTTTTGGTAAATAGTACAAGAATTAGATGGTTGTTTTGTTTGCTTCCTTAGACCATGAGAATATTCAATGATGTTTACCATAAGGATCATTTTGGTATAGTCAAGTATCACACCGTAAACTAGGTGATCAAAAAGTCTAACATTGGGTGGACACGAAAGTATTCATTTATTGTGGTAGTTCAAGATTGGAAATTACTCCTCTAGTTAATAGAGTGCTACATCCAGGATCCACTCGTTGAAATAGTATTTGTAAATAAGTCTACACAGACAAGGATATGACACTAGTCATGGGGATACTATGACATGGTAACGAGTAAAAGGAATCATACTATATATCAGGAATAATGTGATAAGGTGATTAAAGAGTTTAATCTTTGTATTATCATTTATCTCGTCCCGAGGTATTGATTGGTATCGCGAAGTAATTGAAACATACTTAAGAAACCAATAGGTTCAACAGTTTTTTCGTATAACTCGTAGGAAGCAATATGGACGTACACGGTCCCGATGTTGATTACGGATGTCCACTTGTTATCGAACCTGTGGAGTCATACATTTAAGTCTTCCTAGTCACTCTTCCACTTCCGATGGTCCGGAGGAAGAGCGGGTATCATCAGGATGTTATTTGCGTGATAGAATTATTATTCAGAGAGATTACGAAGGACATGAGATGTCCTGAGATATTGGGAATATGTTTCTAACATCGTTATATAAGGACGGTGATTTTATCTATAGGCGTCACTGGGTTCTAGAAGAGTTCTGGGGGGCTTTCCATATATGGGGTAGTGCCGGATGGGGGGGGGAGATTTCCTCCTATGGGAAAACCCTAATTTTAGGGGACACTGATGACCCACAAGTATAGGGGGTCACAGAAGTCTTCAAACGCAAGTGTAAGCCAATTTATTGATTCGACACAAGGTGAGCCAAAGAATACCTATAAGTCTTAGCAGCTGAGTTCTCAATTTAGCCACACCTGAGAAGCACTTAACAAAATATATCAGTAATAAAAAGTGCAATAAAACAGTGGATGGAGTGGTGTTGTGATGTTTCTCTTGCGTTCTCAACACACCTAATACAATGACAATTGTATAGATGAACTGGTTCATGCGAAAAGATAGTTAATATTATAGAATACGGAGTTAAACAAGTGATATTTGTCACCGGGTTCCTCCTCCATCTTTGTTGATGATGAGAAACAGTGGAACAAGCTCTGATCCACCAAAGCATCGGTGAAGATGAAGATAAACTTCGGGCGCTTTGCTCATGACTGTCTACCCAGCGGCACCCAAGCCCAGTTTGATCATTTGTCGATTTGATCATTGCTGTGAACGGAGTCAAGAGAAATAATCTCCCAAGCCCAGTTTGATCATTTGTCGATTTGATCATTGTTGTGAACGGAGTCAAGAGAAATAATCTCCCAAGCCCAGATCAAGACCTCGTCTTCCAATTGGGTGTAGTTCATCGCCCTCGAGCGCTTGTTTGGTTGAGATGTTTCGAACACCTTCCCCTCAATCTCCTCCACCTCATCTTCTTCATTCCCACCGCCACCATCACCGCCACCATCGGTCTCATTGTAAATTAAGTGACAGAGAGAAGTTCCATCAATGTTTACCTCGCTCTCATTCAACAAGTTCACGTATGAAGAAGTAGGTAATTTATACAAGTTGGAGCTACAAATACAAGCGGCAATTTCACAACAAAAGTCTAATTTGAAGCAAACCAGAAAGGGAAAGGAGAATAATACCTCGGTGCATGCATTTCTTCAAACACTTGTGACGCGGCGCTAGTATTCTCGGGCGCGGTTGGCGTTGCAGTCGGCGCCTTCTTTCGCTTATACCATGACGTTCTTCTCCTTCGATGGTTTCACCGTCCCGCCCGCGACGGTAACGGAAGCACCGATAGGGCCACGGGAAGCGACATAGCCGTTGCTCAGCGTTTGCGCTTTATTGGGGGGGGGGGGAGAGATACTGCACCAGCCCGAAAGCAGCGGCGGGGGAAGGGGCAAGCCACGGTATCTTCCCAGCCTGCTGGATCAAACAATGGTGTCGGCGCAATAGGGACAGTGACGAGAGATGGCTGGGAGTCATCCATGACGGCGCTTGAAGGCCGCGGCGAGGTCGTCCGGAGCGGGGAAGGGGGTTCGGCGGTGGCGGTCGAGGGGAGAGGGAACTCGCTCGCGTGAATTTCCATCCGGCCAACTATCTCCTTGTGATTCAGGGCACCGCTAGTGTGGCGGAAACGATATTTCTAGCATTATCGAAGGGAATTCTCATCAGCCTTAAAAATAATTTACAGGTCGGAAGTTCTTTGTTCAACGCGCAATTTTTTCGCGACCAAAAACTGGAAGTGACTTGTACAAGATACGGTTATGCTAGAGATGGTCTTAGAGTCGGAGATACTTGTTCCTTGCTTATCTGTCGTATGGGTCATTAGTTGATTTACTAAAATGATGTTAATTGTCCCCGCATGACCCATTGTGATTATTCCTACTAACTTGTAGTACGTTCGTGCTATTCTACATACACGATCCAAGTGGTAAATGGGACGGAAAACTTGAATTGGCTGGCTCACAGATGTGCAGAATTAGTTGTGAGGGTCGATCATGTGGATACAAATTAAGAAGTTATCTGCGCTTTTGAAGTCCGGATAAAGGCTGGGACGGGTCCCAGCACCACGAATCCCAAGCGGATTAGGACGGGAGGAGGATCGTGCTTCGGTGTCGCGTACTACATGTTCCTGGGCAGTGGCGTTGCGGCTCCCGTGTGGGTGGTATGGTCAACCAGACTGACCTGGGTTCTGCATTCTTAATACAGTATATATACTCACTTTTGAAGGAAAATAATGTTAGCTGTTAGCTGAATAATCTCGTCAGTAGCCGTTTGAGTAGCTTAGGATTCTGTCAGTTAGTTGGTTAGGAGCATGCGTCCGCGAGCTATGCGCCGCATGCAGATAGTTGGCCTAAGCCAGGATCGTGGGATGGCACGAGCCTGTAAGCCAGGATCTAGCGCTAAGATAGGATCACTACTCGGTATAAATAAACGAAGAGAAAACCCTAAAAAGTTGCAAGTTTTACGCAACGCAAAAACCACTTGTCTTTGTCTCTGTCAGTTTCGTTTGAGTTTCAGAGAGCAGACTCACACAATTGGCATCAGAGCCTCTATGATCCACGATCAATGGCGAACACGGCGCCAGGAGGAGGAGGCGCGACGGCTGCAGACGCAGACGCAGCGGCGGCGGCAAGAGCGGCTGCAACGGCGGCCGCAAACGCAGGCGCAACGGCAGCGCCGACGTCGCCACCTGCAACGAGCCGTAGCAGGAGACGCGGAAGGAGTGTCGTACGGAGGGGCGGCGAGGTCGTCGTCCATGAGCGCGTGGTGCAGGAGCGCACCAACTTCGGGAGCAACATCGTGTACCCAACACTGACGGCGTCCAACTACATCTGGTGGGCGCTCGTCATGAAAATCAACCTGCGAGCGCAGGGCCTCTGGGAGGCCGTGTCCGGCATGAGCGCGCCGGGCGACCGCGAGGACATGGCCGCGCTCTCAGCTCTCATCCGCGCGGTTCCACCGGAGATGGTGCCAGTCCTTGCCGTCAAGGACACCGCGGCGGAGGCCTGGGAGGCGATCAAGATGCTGCGCGTCGGGAGCAATCGTGTGCGAGAGGCGACGGCGCAGTGCCTCCGAAAGGAGTTTGAGCAGATCTCCTTCAAAGACGGCGAGTCCCTCGACTCCTTCGGCATGCGGATCACCGGAATCGTGAACAACCTGCGCACCTTGGGCGACACCGTCGACGAGCTCAAGGTTGTGAAGAAGTTCTTGCGGGAGGTACCGGCCCAGTACGCACAGATCGCGTGCTCAATTGAGATGCTGCTCGACCTGGATGGTATGTCAGTCGAGGAGCTGATCGGAAGACTGCGATCCGCCGCAGAACGCTGTTCGATCGGCGTCACGGAGAACACCAGCGGCCGCGTTCTCCTCACTGAGCAGGAGTGGATCGCGCGAGGGAAGCAACACGATCAAGGCCAAGGATCAAACGGCGGCGGAGGATCCAAACCCAAGGGAAAGGGGAAGCACCCTGGCACCGGACGCGACGGCGGCAAGCGCGGCAGCGGCGATCGGGACATGTCAAAGGTGAAGTGTTATAATTGCAAAAAATTTGCAAACCACTTCTCTAGGGATTGCACCGAGCCACGCCGCGAGAGGAAGGAACGTGCTAATCTGACGCGTGAAGAGGAGGAGCCAAAGGAAACGGCGCTCTACCTCGCCAGCATCTGCGCACTCACCGTCACCGAGGGCGTCGTCGAGCACGTACTGCTCAACGAGGAGCGCTCTCAGGCTCGCGTCGCCGCGGAGGGAACGGACTGCGACACCTCGTGGTTCTTGGACACGGGGGCGAGCAACCATATGTCCGGGCGCCGCGAGATCTTCTCCGACCTGGACACCGGCGTGCGCGGCTCGGTGAATCTCGGAGACGGCTCGGCCGTGCAGATTGAGTTCAGGGGAACAATCCTGTTCCAGGGACGCACCGCGGAGCACCTTGTGCTGCAGGAGGTGTACTACGTCCCGAGACTCCGCTCCAACATTGTCAGTCTCGGGCAACTCGACGAGATCGACTACGACACAAGGATTCACCGCGGCATGATGCAGCTGCGAGATCCTGAGGGACGCTTGATCGCGCGGGTCCCACGCACGGCGGCGAGGACGCCTGGCGGTGGCACGCACGCTACGGCCACATCGGGTTCCAGGGGCTGCGTAGCCTTGCCGGGGAGAACATGGTGCGCGGCCTGCCCATCATCGACGCGGCGAACCGAGTCTGTGAAGCATGTCTTGCAGGCAAGCACCGCCGCGCGCCATTCCCTCAGCAGGCGGTGAACCGCGCACAGGAGGTGCTCGAGCTGGTTCATGCCGATCTGTGCGGCCCCATCTCTCCTCCCACGCCGGGGGGGAGCGCTATTTCCTTCTGATGGTCGATGACAAGAGCCGTTTCATGTGGCTACGCCTGCTGTCGACCAAGGACGAAGCCCAAGCCGCGTTGAAGCAATTCCAAGCACGAGCAGAGCTGGAATCAGGACGGCGTCTGAAGGCACTGCGCACCGATCGGGGCGGGGAATTCACCTCTGCCAGCCTCGGTGATTTCTTCGCCGATCGGGGAGTAAAGAGGCAGTTGACGGCGCCATACTCGCCTCAACAGAACGGAGTTGTCGAGAGAAGGAACTAGACCATTGTTGGGATGGCACGGAGCCTTCTAAAGGGAAAAGGAGTCCCGGCGCACTTCTGGGGCGAGGCCGTCACCACGGCAGTGTACTTGCTCAACAGGGCCACCACGAAGGGCGTGGCCAAGATGACGCCCTATGAAGCATAGTGCGGGAAGAAACCGGCGGTGCATCACCTGCGTGTCTTTGGATGCGTTGCACACGTGAAGGTCACACGGCCCGGGGCGAAGAAGCTCGACGATCGCAGCCAACGGATGGTGCTGCTCGGGTATGAACCAGACTCAGCGGGGTACCGCGTGTTCCACCCGCCCACAGGCCGCGTTCTTGTGTCAAGGGACGTGGTGTTCGACGAGGATGCTGCGTGGGAGTGGAACTCGAGCGCCGTCAGCGACAATCAAGACACGAGCCCCCAATCGTTCACCGTCGAGCAGATGGTGTGGACGGAGATCTGCACCTCGCATGCCACGGAGAGGGGAAGCGCGAGCTCGAGAACGGATGCCTCCGCACTCACCGCGTCACCCAGCACTGCCACTTCTCCGGCTCGAGGGAGCTCACCTGGATATGCTGGGGATGAGAGCCGCAGCGAGTCTGCCGCGCAGAATGTTGATGCAGAAAGCGCTGCCGCGGCAGAGCAAATCGAGGAAAATGCTACCGCGGCAGCACCGGGCCATCCCATGCGCACCAGGGAGAAAGATGGGATTGTGAAGCCGAATTCTCAGCTCTTTGACTACGTGTTGGGATATGAGGACGAAGACGACGAGGATGTCTATATGCTGGTCGCAGAAGAGCCCATGTCCTTCATGGAGGCGAAGGGAGAGCAAGGATGGCGGAATGCCATGGACGAAGAAATGCAGAGCATCATCGGCAACAGGACGTGGGAGATGTGCGAGCTTCCATCTAGACACCGCGCCATTGGCCTCAAGCGCGTATACAAGCTGAAGAAGGACGCACACGGAGCCGTGGTGAAGCACAAAGCGAGACTAGTGGCAAAAGGCTACGTCCAACGGCAAGGTGTGGACTTCGAGGATGTCTTCGCACCGGTTGCACGGATGGATTCCGTGCGCTTCCTCATCGCCCTCGCAGCTCACCACGCCTGGGAGGTGCATCACATGGACGTCAAGTCCGCATTTCTGAACGGAGAGCTCAACGAAGAGGTATACGTACAGCAACCGCCGGGGTACGTCAAAGCCGGTGAGGAGGGGAAAGTGCTGCGCCTCCACAAGGCGCTCTATGGGTTGCGCCAGGCGCCAAGAGCTTGGAACGCGAAGCTGGACTCGAGCCTAAACTCATTGGGCTTCGAGCGGTGCCCCTCCGAGCACGCCGTGTATCGCCGGGGCACGAGCGGTTCATTGCTAGTGGTGGGAGTCTACGTCCACGATCTCATCATCACTGGAGTGGACACGAAGGAGATCATCCACTTCAAGAAGCAGATGACTGAGCTATTCAAGATGAGTGATTTGGGGAAGCTCACGTTCTCACTAGTAGAGAAATGCCATTCTATGGAATGGAATCTGTGGCGCATCATGATTTGGTGCGCCATAGAAATATTATTTTGTGGCGCATGGCCGCTTGTGCGCCACAGAAATTGCAATTTTTGTGGCGCATAGACCAGAGGTGCGCCACAGAAACAGTGCGGGGCCCACCCCAATCATTGGACTGGGTGTCAGAAGCCATATTTTTATGGCGCATGCCCCCTAGTGCGCCACAGAAAAGGCCACTTCTGTGGCGCACTACTGTGCTGCGCCACAGAAACACCATATTCTGTGGCGCATATATCAAAATGCGCCACAGAATATGGTGTTTCTGTGGCGCAGCGCAGCAGTGCGCCACAGAATAGTGTACAGGTGCGCCACAGAATAGGTGCATTGTGCACATAAAGATGGCAGCCCCCTCTCTCTCTCCCCCACTCATTTCATTCCAAGTGGATGTTGCTCACTCGCCTCCCCCTTCTCTCCACTCCATTTTTACACATTTAATTCTCCTTTTTTGGTAGGTGCACCTATTTATTCGATGTATAATTGTTGGTGAAGTTTCTTGTTGTTGGGGGGGCCTAATTACTTCCATCTATACTCCGGTCCCTCTCTCTCCTCGCTCTTTTCGTGTCTCGGTATCGAATCTACTAGGTGAGTATAGTTGGAGGTGCATATGTCTCGTGTGGCCATCGATCGATGTGTATGGGTGTTTGTCATGCATGTGCAGGTGGACCGATCGATGGTCGCGCGTGTGGGCGGTCATAGTGCATGGATGTTTGCCGAAATGTTGATTCACTTCCATTTCGGCAAACTTTTGCACCCCATATGTCCTACTTATAGGAGAGGTCATGCCGAATTTTTCCGGCGACTATGCATGCATGTTGTGGTTCTAATTTTCTGCTCTCTATTTGTCTGTGCAGGCAACCATGGTACTAGAAATGAGCTCTGCTCTCTATTTGTCTGTGCAGGCAACCATGGAAGATAAGATGTCTGTGTCGATCATGCAAACTCGTGCGCTGGATTGACCCTGATTCCGGACAATTGGAGGAGCACCTTCTCAGACGCGGTTTCTTTGACGACCGCAACCACGTGGCACCGCCGGCAGCAAAAGTTGTGCACGAAGAAGAGGGCGAGCGAGGTGACGAAGGAAATGACGGCGAAGAAGATCATCATGAAGAAGGATATGTCGGCGGAGAAGATCGACATGACGATGAAGGCATGAACACGGAGACCCCGCTAATTTCGGCTTTGCGCGACTCTCATGTTCAGGATCTGCTGCTTAAGGAGACGAGCAACGACATAGCTGCAGCTAGGGAGAAAGCCAAACTGGCGCAAATGGAGATAGACGGGGTGACTCCGTTGTTTCCTGGGTGCCGCCCCGAGGATACGAGGTTGCATGTAACGCTTGCTGCTCTGAAGATGAAGACGCAAAACAAATGGACCGACTCGAGCTTCAACAAGAACTTCAAATTCGGGCACGATCGCCTTCCCGAGGGGAACACATTGCCAAGCAGTATCAACGAGGCTAAGAAAGTCGTGTGCCCTCTTGACCTACCTCACGAAAAAATTCACGCCTGCATCAATGATTGTGTAATTTATCGGGGGGAGTACAAGGACACAACCACATGTCCGAAGTGCGGCCACGGACGATACAAGTGTGGAACCAACAACAAAAAAATTCCTCCTAAAGTGGTATGGTACTTTCCTATCACTCCCCGTCTTCAACGGTACTACGTGGACCCTAAGGAAGCAAAGCTCATGCAATGGCACGCGAAAAGGGAGAAGCCGGAAGAAGATCCGGAGAAGGGCTATATCATGACACATCCTGCAGACGCTGCCCAGTGGGAAGCATTGGACATAGCTTTCCCGAGTTTTGGGGGCGACGCGAAGAACGTCAGGCTGGGTATGAGCACTGATGGCTCAATCCGTTCGGCAACCAGAGTAGCACACATAGCAGCTGGCCCGTGTTTGTATGGCCTTACAACCTACCCCCGTGGCTGTGCACCAAGCAAAAGTACATACACTTGAGTATTCTCATCCAGGGGCCAAAACAACCCCTGGCACAAAAAACAACCCCTGGCACAAAATCACGGATATACAAGTTAGGAACTTTGTCCGATCCCGGTACTTCTTAGACTGGAAGACGGGGGAATTCGTGACGAAAGACGAGGACGTGAAGGAATTCGAGAAACATTTGGTAAGGACACATATATCTCAAGTACATGTATATTGCATTGATCTAATAATTAGATAATGGGCTCACCTTAATTTCCTTTTGTCCGAAGGAGAGGGAGTTGCGGAAATCTGACTCGTCCGAAGGGTCGACGAGTCGGTGGGACACGCCTTTCAACAGAGCGACGAACGCATACAAGAAAAGGCCGTTGGATGCCCCGCCGACGTCAGCTAGCTGTATCTCCGGCTTTGGGCTAAACATGAAGGTAGCCGAGTACTACTCATCAGATGCCAAGTCGACGAGAAAGAAGAGGAAGACGACATCGACTAAGGATGATCATGAGGTCGCGGAGCTGAAGAAGCAGATGGCGGCTCTAGAGAAGAAACTTGAGAGCAGAGAGGTGGACCCCGACACGCTCAACAGATTAGTGGATGAGAGGCTCAAGGAAGCCATCCCCCCTGGGCTGATGGAGGGGATAGCTTCTTGGAATGCGGGGGGTCAAATTGGACCGATCCATCTGCCCACCTTCGTCAGCAGCAACTCAAGCATGAACCAGCAAGTGCCGCCGCAACAGCTTACCCCCCAGACGCCGGCGCCGCTCCTTCTGGTCACATCACCGCCCCCTTCTGCAGCAATGCCGAAGAATGATGGGCCGGCCGCCGGTACCGCCGCCCTTGTCTCGACACCCGCCGAGCTTGACGCCATCACCAAGGTAACTAATTAGTTACTCGTGATCTAACTACGCCTTCTCAAGATGACTGTCATCTCATGATGTCTGGTATGTTGCCCAACAGGACGAACCTTGCGTACTCCTGCATCGTGTGGTGCCCGGCGGAGAGTTGGTGGATGTTGCTACCGGCACTATTATACAACCCATGCAACGCACTATGCACCACTCTCGAATGGACGAGAACGTGATGAAGGAGAAGTTGGCCAATGTAGTGCCGGAGTATCGCGACGTCCTCCCCCCTTTCAACCTCCAGGCTGCGACGAGGAGGACAACTTGGTACTTGGAGAGTGCACGACTTGGGTGATGAAATGGCCGAAGAGCCAGATTCGTCTTAGGGGGGGTCTTGTGATCAAGCGCAACACCGGAGCCACATCCCCTATGGCCCCGCCGAATAAGATCGTCCGGCCCACGAAGCAAAGAGCCCTCCAGACAGCACCCAAGGCCGCCGCCCCTCAGAAGGAAACAATAGTCGTCGCCACCACCACCCAGAAGGAACCGGCGGTTGTTGCCACCACCACCCAGAAGGAACCGGCGGTTGTTGCCACCACCACCCAGAAGGAACCGGCGGTTGTTGCCACCACCACAAGGCACAAAGTGTTGTTGGGAATTATGCCGCAACGACCGGCCAAAAGATCATCAAATGCAGTTTTGCCTCAACCGCCGGCATCACATCCGCCGTCACCACCAAAGGACGTGGACAACCAGTTTGCTGGAGCCGCCAGTGTCGATGACTATCATTACGATGACAATGTCGACATCAATGCCTACCTCAACACGGGCTACATCCAAGATAGGTACATGCCTGATATGGATCGTGACGATGAAGCCTTCCGCAGTCACGACGATCAACCTAGGCGTACTGAAGTCACGCAGCGCCTGACCTACACGAAGGGTACAGTATTCAGCCCTGGCACACTGCATAAGACAATCGTAGGGTCGTCCCGAGCACCCGCACCCCCAGCTCCCGCACCCCCAGCTCCTGCAGCAGATCAAGCCACCGCCAGCAAGAAGATTAGGAAGAGACCTGCTAAAAAGGTCCAGCATACTAAGATCTTGGCCGACGCCGTGGTACGACCCCGTAAGGATGGCTTGACCCGCTTGCATGAAGCTGGGAAACCGATACTGGGTCCGGACGAGATACAGGGGGCAACTGGACCAATGCTCACATTGCAGAACATTATCGTGATGCTAGAGGGCCTCCTTCTTCAAGACAAGAGTCCAAATTACCCTGCGTTCGTGGTCAAGGTGCCAGAGGGCCCGGACTTCGTCCATGAAGACCCTGCGGGACTGTTCTTCATAGCGTACGAGGATATCTTCAATCTGTTTCACTCGAGACGGCTGGACTATAACTTGGTCCCCCCTATACGCGCTCAATGCTCAGCTGCAGATCCAGCGAGAGTTACCCCCTCACGTTATGGTAGCGGATCCCTACTACATGCGTGATAGCCAGCTGGAGGAAGGATCAAGTACACGGACCAAGGCAGTGAAGTACCTCGAGAGCTTCATGTTGAGAAACAGTGAGAACAAGAGGGACATTCTTTTGCCTGTCTTCCCCGAGTAAGTCTCGCGACCGTCGTAGCTAATGTTTTTTTTTCTAGATTTCATCCATTGCTTATCCTAGATTCAATTGCATTTGTTGAGCAGGGACACATACTGCACACTCATCGTGCTTTGCCCAAAGTGGTCACTTGCCCAGTACTTCGACTCGTCGAATAAGACGAAGAGGAAAGACTACACCAGAATAAGGGGTGTTCTCGATGAGGCTATCAATGGCTACGCCCAAAATGGAGGCACATTCGAAAAGAAACAAGAATGTATCAGGCCGGCTACTGGCAAATACGGGTTCAGGCACGTGACCGAGTTCCCCTGCATCAAGCAGCCGGCTTGGAGCACGAAAGAGGCCTTCTATGCCCTCCATCACCTCAAAGGGATTGTCCGCGATGCAAACAATATGAATCATCCTTCTAAACTCCGAGACTGGTCCAACAAAATGGCGGGGGAAATCTCACAGGACGATCTTATACAAGATTTTCATCGCATCAAAGTCAAGTTGTCGGAGATAATCATTGAAGATGTCACCAAAAAGGGAGGGTCCTTGCACCAAGCGATAGGGTTATGCCAGAGGGATATCCAGGAACGCCTAGAGCGGCAGGCTGATCGTAGAACGTGGATGACGAAGGACCTATATAAGCCGTTTCCGGCGCCGCTCCGGTTGAGGTATCGTTGATCGAGGTGTTTAACAAATTTTGCTTAACTTATATAAGCCTAGCTACTATATTAGTTTAGCTCTAAACTTAGGCCTAGTTAGCTACTATTAGTTTGCTCTAAACTTAGGCCTAGCTAGCTACTATTAGTTAGCTCTACTAGTTAGTGTGCACGTGCACGCACGTTTTTGGGATAACTTAACAGTATTTTTCTTGTTGTTCGATGACATCTTTGGGGTAACTTTTCATAATGTAGACTAATAATAGACCAATAATATGTCACGAACCATGTTATCTGAAACAAAAAACTTTGATGTCAGTGGCACTACCTACAGACCCTCTCCTCGTCTTTTATCTCAGCAAGCTCCGTCAGTGGCACTACCTACAGACCCTTTTTTTATTTATCGCGTTAATGATCCTGTCTGTATCTTGCGACCATGTACAGATGTAGTGTCATGTCCCCCTCAGCTGTGATGACGCCCTCGAGAAGCCGAGCTGCAACTAGCAGAACAGACTGGTCATCGATATTCAATTGCATCAGAAGCTTGCAGCACTGTGAGCCTTGCTACTAGCAAGTCAGGAAATGCTTGATTAAGGCACCCAGCTGGACCTGGAGCAAATTGATAATATTCGTCGTTTCAAGCAAAAAAAAACCTCGGCAAACAAGCATCCCTGCCAAAGGTGAGCAGCAGCATGTCTCGCATAGTCACAGTGCTGCAAGCTTCTGATGGCATAGAACATGGATTCAATCAGTACTTTGCTGGCACCAGCTTCCGACGATGTCAGCTGATCAGCCTACTCTGCCAGTTGCAGCTCGGCTTCTCGACCACGTCACAACACGGCACTACATCTGCACATGGTTGCAAGATAAGTAAAATAGGCTGATACACCCTTGCATTGTGATGCCAGATATGGTAAAAAAAAACTGAAAATTAAACTAGCTGAAATTAAGCGGCAACAGGCTGCCTGAAGTCTTGAGAAAAAAAGAAATAGAGTGTTAAGGAGACAGCATACAACATGTTGTCCACATTCGGAAAAAGCATGTGGTGGAAGCTGATACTTACTGAGTTAAAAACAAAATGCCAATGGGAGCTTGGGCTCCATGGATACCATTATTTTGAAAAAAAATCGAATACGGTGTTCTAAAAAATCTTCAGAAAAAACATAGTGAGTAGTAATGCATTGCAAAGTGATGGGCGGGTACATCAATATGATTTGATAGAATCGGTCTATCTATGACATCAAACAAAACCAAAACTCACTCATCTCAGTTCCTGATGGCATCAAATCTAACTTGAGACATTACAACTTACTGTTTTTGGATATAAGCATATACATGCAGAAGCCAAATAGGATAGCTCTAATTAACCCACAGATTATGAAAGTTTTGTTAACACCACAGAAAACTTTTAAATGTTCTTTCAATTGCTGGAAACAATCCCATTAAAACATCTGTAACATCAACCAAACGATAAAGAGCGAATGAATATGGATTATGTACAACATATTCCTCTTTGAATTGTGGTGCTCTATGGCTATGTTTATGATTATGTACAACATATTCCTCTTTTTGTTTCCTTAGTTGTTTTTTCTGAACATATATGCCTTACTTGTTTTTTGCATTATACTTACTAATATGCTTTGTGTCTATCTATATAGATGACGTACTACGTGGTGTTCGAGGGTCGGGTTCCAGGAGTCTATGACGAGTGGAAGGACTGTAAAGCACAGGTCGACAAGTTCAGCGGCAACTGCTATAAAGGATACGAGACTAGACACGAGGCGGTTGCGAAGTGGAGGGACCACCAGTCGAAACAGAAGAACAAGATGAAGACCTCCATCAAGCTACCGTTCTTGCTCACCATCGTCGCCGTGCTTGTAGTCTATTTCATCTTAGCTTAGGCCTTATCGAGTAACTATGTGGTGTCATGTTCGATGAACTATGTGGTGGCATGTTCGATGATGTTTGACTATGTATCACTATCTTCGATGATGTTCGATGAACAAAATTTGATACTTTTGCACTATGGATCACTATTGTATATTATCGAGTAATGTGTGACTTATATCTTTGTCAAATATCACTTCTATGTTTATATATTTGTGAAATATCACTGCCTGTATTCAAACTGTATAAATACTGTAACATACCTGGTATTTATACCTGGTATTTATACCAGAAACAATTTAAATTTCATAATACTGCAGATATTTCTGTGGCGCACCGTAAAACAATTCTGTGGCGCACCTATTTCTGTGGCGCACCAGGCGGGGATGCGCCATAGAATTCACTATTTCTGTGGCGCACGGGCTGGGTGCGCCACATAATCCAATTTTTCTGTGGCGCACGGTGGGGTGCGCCACAGAATACATTTTTACGGCGTGTATTCTGTGGCGCACCCTGGGGCCCCAGGGTGCGCCACAGAATACATTTTTGGTGCGCCACAGAAGAGGGAATCTGTACTAGTGTCTATCTCGGCATCGAGGTTCGACAGGAGCGCGATGGCACCACACTATGTCAGGCATCATACACCAAGAGGCTGCTGGAGCGCGCGGGTCTCGCCGATTGCAACCCTTGTAGCACCCCTATGGAGCCAAGACTTAAACTGAGCAAGGACAGCGCCGGGGAGCCAGTGGATGTGACCTTTTATCGGAACATCATTGGAGGACCGCGCTATCTCTCGCACACGTGACCTGACATTACGTTCGCCGTCGGCTACTTGAGCAGATTCATGGAGAAGCCCACTGCCGAGCACTATGCTGCAACGAAACACCTACTGAGTTATATTGCAGGCACGATGGAGCACGGCTGCAGATATGGTCGTGGAAAGGGAACGCCCAAGCTTACCGGTTACAGTGATTCTGATCACACTGGGGACACGGACGATAGAAGAAGCACTACGGGAGTACTCTTCTTCCTCGGAGAAAACTTGGTGAGTTGGCAATCACAGAAGCAGCGAGTGGTGGCAATCTCCTCGTGTGAAGCTGAATATATCGCAGCCACAACTGCTGCCTGTCAGGGAGTTTGGCTGGCGCGGTTATTCAGTGAGATGGTGAACGAAGAACCATCGCAGCCTAGGTTGTTTGTCGACAACAAGTCCGCGATATCACTGTCAAAGAACCCCGTCTTCCACGACAGAAGTAAACATATTGAGATCAGGTTTCACTTCATCCGGGAATGCGTGGAAGAAGAGAAGATTGATATTGAGTACATCCGTACCAATGACCAGTTAGCTGATATTCTGACAAAGGCACTTGGGAGGCTGATGTTCCAGGAGCTGAGGAGGAGGATTGGTATGACTGAAGTCCACATGGAATAAATCAAGCAGTGACAAGATTAGGAGGGTGAATTGTTAGCTGAATAATCTTGTCAGTAGCCGTTTGAGTAGCTTAGGATTCTTTCAGTTAGTTGGTTAGGAGCGTGCGTCCGCGAGCTGTGCGCCGCATGCAGATAGTTGGCCTTAGACGCGGTCTTGGCGTTCGTGGGATGGCACAAGCCTGTAAGCCCAGATCTAGCGCTAAGATAGGATCACTACTCGGTATAAATAAACGAAGAGAAAACCCTGAAAAGTTGCAAGTTTTACGCAACGCAAAAACGACTTGTCTTTCTCTCAGTCAGTTTCGTTCGAGTTTCAGAGAGCAGACTCCAACAATAGCTGCTGATTTCCACGTCCATGCTACGCTGCATACACAATTAATCGAGTGGCAAATAAATGGGGCGCAAAAGCTTCAAGAGATGGCTCAATTGCAAAATGAAAAAAAAAAAAACAAGAAAAGGGATGCAGAATTAAAGGCTCTGCGCGGTTTTGAAATCCGGAAAAAATGGCTAGTTCAGGGTCCCACCACCACCGATCCCAAGCGCCTGGGAGGCAGGGAGTGGGGGACGGGATGTGGTCGCCTGCTTCGGTTCCGTCGTGTTGTCGCGTACATGTTCCTGGCAGCTCACGTCGGACGCGGCCGCGCGCGAGACTATGATCCATCGGATGGCAGCCACCTGACATAATGCAGCAACGTCGGTTATTATTTTTATGTTGTCGACTGAATGGAATTAGTTAAAAATTGTAGTGCATCTAAAATAGACGATTTTTTCTAAGTGTTTGAAGAATGCATGCATCGAGGTATAATTTTGGTAAGTACACATACCATGCACAATTTTCGTACGCAATAAGCATTTACTTGTTAACACAGTATAAACCTAGTTTTTTTTTTTGATAACAGTATAAACCTAGTTGATAACAAACTTTCACGCAATAGAAGCATTTTTATTTTAGATTATTAGAAGCATTTACCTTTTTTACTTTAACTAGTAAGTGTGCACGCAATAGAAGCATTTTTATTTTAGATTATTAGAAGCATTTACCTTTTTTACTTTAACTAGTAAGTGTGCACGTGCAATGCACGTCTATACAATGCCGTGTCTCAACACAATATCAACAATTCTTATTCAAATTCGTCACATATATACGACATGACTGGTCTTGCAATGTTTATTAGGAATAAAAGAACCATGCACTAATTTGGGTACAAACTCCACCATATACCATCTCCGATAAACTAAACAGCAGGTCGCAAGTGGCATACAAATATAGAAGTTTTTAGTGTTATTGTACAAATTACCTCACTTAGTTTACGTAACTTGGGTAAATTCTTACCGCTATGCTATGCCTGCAAAAGATAAGATTCATGGTAATACAACATATACAATATCAGGGAACACTGGTAGAAAATAGGTCTATAGTCCCGGTTCGCCAGGGCCAGTAGTCCCGGCCGCGCAACCGGGACTAGCTATGCGCGACTAAAGACCCCCCCCCCCCCCCCCCCCCTATAGTCGCGCCGCTTACGAACCGGGACTAAAGGCCCGTCCACGTGGGCGCCAGGAGTCCGTCGCGGCGGAGGACCTTTAGTCCCGGTTCTTGTGGCTAACCAGGACTGAAAACCTCCTGCGCAGGTTTAGGGTTTTAGACCCCCTAAATCTGGTTTCTTGTTAATTTGTTTTATTTTATTTTTTTATTTTTTATTTTGTGTTTTATTTTAATTTTGATGAAGTTTCAGTATATATATATATATATATATATATATTTTTTTTACGCTACTATATACATGCATATATATATATATATGAAATTTCAAACAACAAGAATTCAATAGGAATATATAATATATATTCAATCTCGGGTGACCATATACAACTTCGAACACGTTTCTATATACACAATTAACATAGATGACCAAACACAACTTCGAACAAGTTTCATTCTCGAAGATGCATATAAGCATCATCGTCGGTGGACGCATGGTGTTCTCCTTTGGAATCGACGACATGCCTAAGGAAAAATCCTGCTATTTCCTCTTGAATTGGTCGGAAGCGAGCTTCTGGAGTAAGCGCCCTCCGCAAGTTATTGAGATTCCTCCGCGTGCTCTCGTCCTTCTTCCTCTCAGAGATTTCTTTCCGTGTGTTCTCACAAACATAGTATCCACATAGACCGGTCCCCGGTGGCTGCTTATCCACACCACGAACCACATTTTTAAACTCTAGCTGATATTCGAATTCACCGACATGTTCATGTGAGAACCGTTTCCAAACTCTACATTGCAAATAAAATTAAATGAACAAGGGAGTTATTAGCTACTGCATATTAGGAAATGAACAAAAGAGACCGATCGATATAGAGCGCAAATGATTGAAAATAATTACCTTTGCATCATTTTTCTCATGTCGATCCAAAGCTTTGTATCTGAATTCATAGAGTCAATGATAAAAACTGTGGAGCTGTGAAGTTCAATTTTTAGCAGAATCCAGTGGAACCTGCGGACACGTTACATGCACAGGCATAACTTATCGATTAGACATACCATGCATGGAGTAAACAAAAGAGAATGGGCACAAGAGAGAAAAACTCACCCAAAATGGTAAGGAAATAGAATATGACTTTTGAGTTCATGCTTTTTAAAAAAATTGTACAAGTCTTTCTCCACGTCTTTGGGGTGATGCTCTAACATAGTCCCATTAATGATTTGTGGGTCAATGAACCCAACATCATGGATGAGTCTTATTTTGCATTCCCAAATCTTCAATCTGCATAATAGCGTACGCAACAATATAGTTAGGACAATATATATATATATATATATATATATATATATATATATATATATATATATATATATATATATATATATATAGTGTAGCCAATGAAGAACGAGATGAGGTAGAAATAAATCACTTACAGAACGTAGCAACTCAGGATAGATTTGTCGAGCTCGCGCAGATTGAACAGCTGGAACAATTCACTCATCTCAACTGGTACAGTGTACTTTTTGGTGTGATGCTCCTCTGTAACATCCACATACACATAGTCTCTGTCGGACCATGATATGAATTGTTTGTACCAACGTAGCAGACTTTGCATTTGTGGTGGTAGATCCTTTTCCTGCGTAGGCTCGACGAGAGGCCCTTTCTTCACATATTGTAATGCTACCTCAGCCATCGGCGCATCGTCCAGGCCTAAAGGGCACGAAGAGACATACTGGCCTCGGACGCATTTTTCATGGCAGTAGCTACAGTCAATCCCATTGCTGCCACAACTTTTATGACCTCGGGGTCCTGTTGCGGATCGACTTTCACTATGAGCGGGGGGATCGATTGTTTACTCTGCACCCCGAGCTGGTCAACTTGTTTCCCGCTTTTTTTCATTTTTTTCTTTCTCCTCCGCCAATGCATTTGCTTGCGTACGAAGTTCATTATCATAGTCTTTAGGCAAATTCTTCTCGGCTTGGGACGGTGTCGACAAAAAACCCGTAGCCCAGTTGTCTACTATCGGAGGGTATACTTCCTTGGGCTTAGGCTCCTTTCGCGCCCTCTGATTGGCCTTCCATTTCTCAAGGTCAGCCTTTGCGGCCAATTTGGTTTCAGCATCACTAAGTTCCCAAGGCCTTAGGGGGATAGGCTTCAGTGATGGCTCCGGTACCCGTGTGGTCTTAGGTACATAAGGCTCCGGGTTAATAGTCCAAGAGCAGGTTCCCTTGCTGTCCGACTGCTTCTGGTTCTTCGCCGGAGGAGGAATGGGGGGCGACGGCTGCTTATCCTCCGGAGGAGGAATGGGGGGCGACGGCTGCTGCTTATCCGCCGGAGAAGGAATGGGGTGCGACGGCTGCTTACCCGCCGGAGATTGTGGATCGGGGGACGGCGTCTAATGGCGTGAAGGAGGCATAGGTGAACCTGCACCACCACCACCACCACCACCACCACCTGCACCATCGGAGGGGGGTGGGCTTTTTATCCTTGGCGTCTCGCCTGGAAACACTATGTACTTCTTTTTCCATAGAATGAACTGGAGCTTGACATCTCCAAGTCTTCTCTCCCCTTCGGGTGTAGCTATGTCAATCTCCAGGTCGTCAAACCCTTGGACTATGTCTTCCACCGTGACACGAGCATAGCCATATGGAATGGGGTTGTTGTGATGGAGTGCTCCAGGTGTATAGGGTAAAGCACTGCCTGTAGCTACCTTCATGGAAATGTTCCCCACGGGATAATGCAGATCACATTCTTTCATCTCCTTTACATCATCCACGGGGTAGTGAGGCTCCGGTGCACGACTCTCGATCATCGGTGCATTAGCACCTGCAGGCGGGGCCTCCGTGGAAGCCACGCTGCTTCTCCGCTGATGCTGGCTTCCGAGATCCGCTGCATGTTCTTCATGCGGCCCTGCAGCCGCCGCTGTTTCTTTCTCAACTATTCCCGCCACGGTCTGCTTCAACTCACTAACTTCCGTTGCAAGCTTCGACAGAAGATCTGCAGCTTCGACAGCAGCCCGGTCCATATTTCTCTTACGGCTTCTGTAACAGTACGGGTCACCCTCCTGGGAAAACCCTACTTTCCACGGCAATCTGCCTTTGCCTCGTATATGTCCTCCGTGTTCAGGATTCCCGAGGGCATGGGTCAGTTGGTCTCTCTCTCTGTTGAACGTGATCCAACCCTGTTGAGCTTTGGTCATTGCGTCAACAAGGTTTTTTGTGGGAGCAAACGTTTTCTGCCGATGAACACACGCCCCTGTCTCCGGGTCTAGCGATCCCCCATGCCCGTACCACCACATTTTGGCTCTTTCGTCCCATCCCTCTGTACCTAGACGGATTCCTCTTGCCCTCAGGCCGTCCTCCATCGCCTGCCACTTAGGCGCCGAAACGCGGTATCCTCCTGGCCCCATAACATGATGGTACTGTTTCTTATCCGCATTAGCCTTATTTTTTTTTCGACATTTCCTTGAAATGCTCCGATTTCTTCTACGTCACAAATTCTGTCCAATCATCTCTCAGTTTCTCATGTTGTCCAGTGAAAAGCGGAGTCTTGCCCTTGCTGACATATTCACGGAACAATTTTTTCTTGAAGTTCCGGAATGCTTCGGCCATCTTCTGAAGAGCGAACTCTTTGACTAGCCTCCTCCTCTGACGTCCACCCGGAACCTCCTCGCCGAATTCATCTTTTTTGTTGTATTCCGGAGGTAGAATGAAATGTACCATAAGCTTTCTGAACATCTTCTTTTTCGTTCTCTTGTGGACATAACTGAAACCAAGACGTGCTTTCTTTGGCTCCTTCCATTCCTGGACGGTGATCGGGACGGTGTCTCTAACAATGACTCCGCATTGGTTGATAAACTTTGTGGTGTGCTGTAGGGGCTTGCCAGTTTCACCGACTAATTCGATGGTATATGTTTCTCCATATTTCATCGCCTTGGATTTGCCACGCGTTGTCGTACTCGATCCGGCCGAGGGCTAAAATAAGAAAGAGAGTCGCGCGCGTTAGTGCATATGTATTCACATTTCATTAAGTTTGTATCACGAGAGGCTCAATGTATATATATATATATATATATACCTCGCCGGAGGTGGTTGTTCTTTGCAATTGGAGATCGTCGTTTGTCGACGGTTAACCTCCGTCATCAATGTCCATTCCTTCACCTCCTTGATCATCCACAACGTCTGTTCCTTCTTCACCTCCTTGATCATCGACAATGTCTGTTCCTTCACCTTCTTGATCCTCAAGGTTCAGATAAGAAGAGATTACATCATGTTCTCCGGCTATAATTTCATATATATAACCTTCAGCCTCCTGTTCCGTCAGGTCTCTATTGTCCGCCATATGTCACTCCTGCAGACATGCATGTAGTAAAAATTAATTAATTATATAGGAGACTTGGAGAGGTGGGTTGGAGAACCCCATAGCTAGGTTAGAGGTGGGTCCAAGATTAGTTTCTCAAATGAATTGGAGAACCCCATAGCTAGGTTGCATTTGCTTTCCTGGTCATTTTGGTATATTATACTTAATATTCTGAATTTATTGAATTAAAACTTATTTTCATTATTTTAATGAATTTAATTCAAATTGTTTTGACTTTTTTTTGACTTAGAAAAAACGAGTGCTGAAAAAAAACTGCCAGGAGCCCAGCCCAACTGCGCCACCGCCCTGTCTAAAAAAAACGCCAGCAGCCCGCGCCCCTTTCTCTCTGCCAGGTGAAACCCACCGGTGACGCCAGCGTGACGTCACCCTTCCTCTGTGGGTGGTCGCCGTCGTCCTCACCGGCGCGCGATGGTCGCCGTTCGCGTTCCTTTGTGGTCCCGTTCGAGGTCCGTTCGCGTTTCTTCGTGGTGCCGTTCGAGGGCGGCGAGAGGCTCGCGGGGGAACCTACCGGAGACGGCGCCGGCGCGGGGCGGGGCGGAGCAGGGCGGGCGCGGTGGATAGAAGGGCGCGGGTGACGGCGGCGACGGGGACGGCGACGGCGACGACGCGGTCCTCTATCAGCGGGCGACGGCGGGCGACGGCGACGGCGACGGCTACGGCGGAATCGGCGACGGCGACGGCGGAATCGGCGACGGCGACGGCGGAATCGGCGCGAGGAAGACGAGCAGTGCGGAGATGCGGTTGGTCCTTAGAAAAAATTCGGGGCAGAGAATATATAGGGCCAGCCTTTCGTCCCAGTTGGTGACACCAACCGCGACTAAAGGTCCCCCGGGGTGCCATCCGCGGGCCCTTAGTCCCGGTTGGTGTCACGAACCGGGACTAAAGGTGAAATTTTTGGCGGCGCTTTCGTTCCCGCGCAGAACGAGCCTCAACATCGTCACCAGGGTCATCGCCTCTGATCTTATAACGCAATGCAGTGCATACAGGGCATTCATTCAAATTCTCGTATGCACCGCGGTAGAGGATGCAGTCGTTAATGCAAGCATGTATCTTCAGAACCTCTAAACCTAGAGGGCAGACAACCTTCTTTGCTTCGTACGTACTGGCGGGCAACTCGTTATTCTTCGGAAACATATTCTTCAACATTTTCAGCAAATTTTCAAATGATGAGTCAGCTACACCTTCCCGTGCCTTCCATTTCTGCAAATCCAGTGTGCAGCCCAGTTTTTTCAGACTATTATCGCATCCTGGGCACAGCGACTTCGTGTGATCCTCTAACATGCGATCCAAATTCTCGCTCTCCTTGTCAGTTTCGCAGCGTCTCCGTGCATCAGCAATGGTCCGACCAAGATCATCAGCGGGCTCAACATGTGCCTCTTCTTCACCTTCACCAAACCCTTCCCCACCTTCGGCATCATCCTCCATGAAAGTATCACCGAAAGCGTCATGATAGTTGAAATCGATATCATCCTCTTCTTCATCTGTTCCATTCTAACCCCTTTTTCTCTATGCTTGGTCCAACAATTATAGTTTGGCATGAAACCATGCCGAAGCAGGTGCATGTGAACGACTTTTTAGGAGGAGTGGCCCTTCTCATTCTTACATTCAGCACATGGACAGATAATAAAACCTCGCTGCTTGTTCGCATTTGCCACTACGAGGAAATCTTTCAAACCCGTAGTGAACTCGCCGGAGAGTCGGTTACCGTACATCCATTGCCGATTCATCTGCATTATTATTATATAAAGTATATAATTAACCATCATGCATTTGTTAAACTAACTAGCTGGAAATAATAAATGAAAGGTTCAAGTTGCTAACTGCGATCGCGGAGGTAAAATAAATGAAAACGCTCAAGTGCGGCTCGGACACTTCATATCATGTGGGTTTCATGCTCTCGGACATTTCATCAAACACCTTGTGTACATAGGAGGAACAAAAATCAAACCCACCACCCCTTGTGAATATTGTGAGTAGAAGTGACATCAAATGTGGCTAAGTGCAGCCACCTGAGCCCTATATATAGGGATGTGCCTTTAGTCCCGGTTCACCTGGACAACAGCGACTAAAGGCCTTGGGGACCTATTAGTCCCGGTTGGCCTGGCCAACCGGGACTAAAGCCCCTCCCGTCCGCCAGCTGTGGACCGAGCTCGCTGGGCCCAGACTGTTGGTCGCGGGTCTCCTCCCGAACCGCGACTAGAGACCCCTATAGTCGCGGGTCAATACTTTCGGGGACTAATGGGGGCGTATAGAAGGCCTATTTTCTACCAGTGGAAAGGAAAAAGCATGAACCACCAAAAGTAAACGCTGAAAGATAAGAATGCAAACATACAAAAATAAATCAAGCAAAATAAAATGGTATCAATAAGCACTTCTAAAACCTTAATGACACAGGTAAAATAGGTGATATACTTTTGTATTCAGTACATAGCCAATACTGCCAATTGTAGTTGAAATAACTAAATGAACGAAATAGATAGATGAAGCATAATTGTTATACAAAATCCTCAAACTTGAATTTATGCATACAACTCCACGACCCTATATGCCTCGATTAACCACTAAATTAAGAAATATTTTAGCTTGTATAGAAGCTTTACAGATATTTTACAGATTACCTTACTTATCCAGGTAACTTGGGTAAATTCTTACTGCCTATACTTTAGATTGTTTCAATGATGCAAAATAAACAATGTTTATAGTCAACAATACGAAATATATAGAAGAAAAAAAAAGGTAAAACCATTAAGTAGAGTCTCAAGATTTAAGCAGAAAATCAACCCAACTTGTTTTAGAACTAAAGTGAAATATAATAAAAAGAATGTTTTGTAAACGACCTTAGTTCCAACATCTTTGTTACCACCTTCGATATTTTTCATCAGAGTGCCAAATTTAAAATCTTATCTTTAGTTGGAGGGACAAATCATGTCTGCATTCTACTATATGCACATGGAAGAAGAACTGGAAAATAAAATAATTGCCTACCAGATGCAGGTGTAATCCTTGCTTGTAGCAGTTCCCTGGAAATGTGAAACTTCAGACAATATATACACTCGTTTAGGCTTAAATCTGCAGTTGGATCGCACTTGTCCTATGAAGCATGATGCATCAGTGGATAAAAGGACCATTAACCAATCTCAGGAATGGGCACTACAAAATGAAATCTCCAATATCAGCTGCATGAAGCATTTATCTTCTGAACCGTACCAAAGATAGCACCAGGGAATGCAGAAATACAGCTGTGATTGCCATCTGTGATCGAAACCACACACTTATCTGCACCGGTGGCTACGTGCGCTCAGTAGCACGGCAGCAGCCGCCTCCGGCGCTCGTTCTTACCCGCCACGTTAAAAATCTAGCGTAGCACGACATAAATTAAGAAAGCGTTGTAAGGAAAATGTGAAGATTATTCGATTGTAAGGTCTGAGAGGGTGTCCTCACGTATGTGCGTGAAGGCGTAGGCATTGTGCTTCCGCATACCGGGATGGCATCGACGGATAACCGGGACGGGGCATCGCCTCTGACTGCCAGGTGTTGCGAGAATATCGAGTTGAAGAGGAGATCAGATGGCGTCGTTGGCGCTCCCGTCGATGACGGGGAGGATGGCGGCGGCGCGGGCGCAGGCAGGATGCGATTTAGGGAGAGGACAGGCCGACGTGGGCAGACGGCCGTGCGGCCCTGGAGCCAACGGCGCGCCGGACGTGGGCTTGTGCGTGGGCGTGACGGAGATAATGCGGGCAGGATGGAAGGGCACGTAATTTCCGGATCTAAGGAGAGGGAGAACAAACGAATCTGGATCGTTGGATGCGCGTGGATGTACGGTGTCGATCTAATTTTCCCACAAACTTCTTGCATTTATTAGTAGTGGAGATAGAAACATTTACTTGCTTAACTGTCAAGCCGATGTTTTCCGTCCGATCGATCAGACCCGGGTGTAGGACATGTCCTGCGGGGCTGCTCATTTGCCCCGGACAGGCCGGATTTGAGCAGCCTGGGCCGAAACCAGGCCCCTGCGGCGCTGCTCATACGGACCACGGTCCTTTTTTTGTCCCGCCGCCGCCTCCGTAACCACGGACCTACTCGTCTCGGCCTGTCCGGCGAAGGCCGTGGCCACCGTCCCGTCGCAGAAGCCGAAGTCGAAGAAGCCAAGGACGCGGTCGCGGAGGCGCGGACGAAGGAGGAGTCGGCGAAGAGAGCGGACCGGAGGAGTAGGGCGAAGGAAGAGAAGGCGCCGCCGCCGCAGAAGGAGGACGAGCAGAAAAGGATCGCCCAGATGGCGGCGGAGGCCGCCATGATCATGTTGGGCATGCAGCCGCCGCCCACCAGGAACGCGGCTCCGGCGCAGGCATGCAGCTCGAATGCCTATGCGTCCCGGCCGCGGAGCGTCCTCCCCCAGCCGTTCGCCTGATGCCCCGCAACCTGTTCGAGGAAAATGCAGGACATGGAGACGCAGCCCACGGACCTGACAAGGGAGGAGGTCGAGGGGTTCATGTCAAACATGATCAACGAGGATGATCAGGCGAGCTACGTCCATGCTGGGGACGAGCTGTACGAGGAGGACGACGAGCAGCCCCACATCGACGACATGCCCATGTTCATGGACGAGCTGACCCAGCAGGCCAAGGCGGCCAAGAGGAACCTGAAGCGGGGCGTTGGGTTCACCGAGGCGGAGGATGAGTGCCTCATCGACACATGGATAGAGGTGGGACAGAACACCATTGTCGGGGCCGAGATGAAGGGCAACGCCTATTGGAGGAGGATGCACAAGAACTACCAAGAGCGGGCCATCCTTTCACCGTACTCCATGGTCACCACAAGGACCGAGCTCTCCATCCAAAAGAGGTTCGGGCTCATCTCGGTGGAGTGCAGCAAGTTCACCGGCTCCTTCGAGCACGTCGCGGCCCGGCCAAAAAGTGGCATCGGCATCGGCGACTTGGTGAGTGGCCACACGTCCCTGTCCTTCATATGCATTGCCTATACGTTCCCGTGTCTAATTCTTGTTTGTGTAGGACTTCCAAGCGTTGGCGGTGTACAAGGCCGAGCATGGGGAAAGTCATTCAACTTCTCCCATTGCTACCGCAAAATTAAGGACAACCAAAAATGGAAGGAGCTCCACAACGCCCTCAAGAAAGGCGCGGCCATGCTGGGCGGGGTGTCGCCGATGGCCATGGGCCAGGCCGCCGATGGCACGACAACTGAACGGCCAAGGGGCCGAAGCAACTCCAAGCTCGATCATCGATTGAGATGGAGTGGGCGTCTGGGGGCGGCTCGGGGGGCGACCACGGTGGCCCTCTCGCCGGCGGGCGCTTCTGGGCGTTGCTCTCGGAGGATGAAGACTCTGAAGACAGTGGCTCCCCTCTCTCCGTGGCGGCGGCGGCGGTGTCGCGGTCGTCATCCTACTACAAGACCCCGTCTCCTTCTTCCTCGAGGGATTTGGTTGAAGGTAGGCAAGGTAAGAGGGAAGAGAGGCGGCGGCAACAGCGTTTGGCCGCGATCACGTTGGCCGTAACGCCTTGTTCCGAGGATTCGCAGGCGGTTCCTCGCACGGCGGTCTTGTTGACGGGAGGTGCAGGTGGTGATCGAGGGCACCGGCTCAAGATCCCGCCAATCCCTCCTTCTACCTTTCCGTTTTACGATGATGAACAGCCGTGGTTCGTAGTCGGTAGAAAGGGTCGAGTGTCCATCCTCCTCGGCGAAACGTCGCCGGTGACGGAGGAGATCGCCGGACGCGGCGGATCTCAGTTTTCAAAAACCGATCCTAGACTTGCGGTGGGCCATACGGGCCCTACGCACCGCCTCGTGCTGGGCTACTCGCGGACCCCCAGTCGGACTCGAGTAAAAACGGGACTCGATCGTATCGATTGGCCGTATAGCCATCGCGTGCTGAAACTAGGGTTCGGGACAAGACAGTCGGCGCCGTTAGTATCGTCGATGGTGAACCCGTGCGGTGGCCGTGGGTATTACGGCGATGGCCGGGGCGCAGCGCGTGGCAACGGAGCGCCGCCGTTCCGTGGAGGGCCGCCGGCAAGGGGAGGACGGCCCCAACTACTTCCGCGGTGGTCCTAGTGGTACGGCGGGGCAAGATCAGCGCCAGGGCGAGTTCGGCCCCGGCAATGGTGGGCAGTTCGGAGGCTTTAATGCTGGCACCGGCTTCAATGGCGGCCAGTTCGGCAATGGCGGAGGGGGAGGTGATCGTCACCGCTACCCGTACCGTGCTAACACCGTGGGAGGAGGTCAGCAACGGGGCTACTCGAGCTCGAACTACCGTGGTAGAGGGCGTGGGCGCAGCCCGGTGGTGCCTAGGGCGGCTACGGCGGCCGGCACTACCGACGGTGGCCTCACCGAGGCGTCGGTGGAAGACGTCGTCTGCCGCGTGACGGCGGCCTTGTGCGCGCAGGGCGTGGCGACGGTGCAACGAGCACCGGCCACTGCTGCGGCGCCGGTGGCTGCGTGACCTGCCGTGGCCCTGCCGAGGGCGCTCGATGCATCTGCCGTGGTGCAGGAAACGCCTGCCGTGGCGCTGCCGGCAGCGCATTCCTCTGTCGTGGCTGCCGGCAGCTCATCTGTTGCCGTGGTGCGTGCGGTGCCTGTCGTGGGATAATCACGACAGACGTTACCGGGGGTAACTGATCTTGGGGCAAGACGACACAGGCGTTTGGGAGAGGGTTTAGCTCAGAGGAAAACATGATGATATTCGATCTGGTAGCCGGCAATCAAGTCGCAGAGTCTCCGATCTCAAGATAATAACTCAACTCTCGTGGTACACTGGATATTCGATATCGGGCGATCTCGCTAGAACTCTTGTGTATCTCTAAACTAGACCTAGGGGCCGGCTTATAAAGCACCCGGACCCCCTGGCTTGCCCTCCAAGGCACACCCTGAATCCTACCCGGACACTACATACAAACCCTAACTTTCCTTACCGTAACCCACAATCCGGGTTACGAGGCCTACCAAATTGGGCCTTCCAGAAGTTCCTTTATCCTTAGCCGGATCTTGCGCAGCATCCTTTAGGCCGGATTACACCTTGGAGTTGGCCTACCAGGTTATTATCCCTCCATCAGTAGTCCCCAGAATAGCTTGGGCTTCACGAGATTCTCTTTGAAGCGCACGCTATTCCCTGCAAAATTATCAAACTTACAAGCTCGATGGAAGCCGGGTTAAATTGCTTTGATAAACAGATAGGCCTAACTCCACGGTGGCCATATAGTAACCCGGTTTTTTCCAAGTCCTTCGCTTTGTTTTCCGGGTTAACACCCTGATAAAAATGTTAAAGATCCGGCTCACTTTACTCGATAATTGACCCTGATGTCGTGGAGAAGATCTCCTTCCCATTTTTGTCCGGATATTTCGTTCAGCACTTAAAGCACAACCCACAGAATCCAGACAAGTAGCCGTTGATCCGAAATTTCCGTCTGCCGCCCGTTGGACTAGGTTTACTCACTCGCACCCTTATAAATAAGTGCTTAGGGGTAAACCTAACCCCAACGGCCCATTTTCCCCCTTTCCTCTTTCTCTTCGCCTCTGCGCTCAAGCTCTCAGAGCACCATCACGGAGACCCCACGCGCGTCACCAGAGCCCATCTGCCGCCGACTGCGATCCGCCACGGTTCGCCCCGTGCCGCCGCCGAGATCCGCCGCCGCACCCCCGACCTGCCCGCCGGGAATCGCAAAGGGACACCAAGCTTGTGCCATTTGCCTCCGCCAGGCTTCGCTTCGATCTCCTCCAGTAAGTCTCATATCCATTAACTTGCCTTTGCAATTTCTCGATTTATTTCAGATTAGATCTGAGTCAACCCGCCGGTCATTTTTCTTGTCACGCCGAATTAGGTCGCTTGAATTCACTCTAGCTCATCCAATGGATTGAATATAGACTTCACTTCACTCCCCTATTGTCCATAGTCATTAATTCCACCACAAATCTAGGAATGGAATCTCCAATCTAAGCTCGGGCCGCCCAAATTTTCCGCTCCTGTCTCTGTCACCCGGGAAATCCTCCTTTTCCCGGTTCTTTTGTTCGCAATAGATACATGGGCAACCATCCATCTTCCCCAAACGCTTTTCAATACGTAAGCCTCCATAATTTTTATGATGATGCTTGATACCCGGATAACTTGCAACCTTACTTCGCAAAAATGATACCCGGATAATGTTTAGCTTCCATGTTATCTCGATATCGCTCGCCAATACTCGGCCAAATCACGGTTTCCGAGTCTTATTTCTTATACCCTTCTTCCTTGTGCTTTGCAGGTTAATCCCATGGCTCCCAAGAAGCAGGGGAAACAGCCGGCCAAGGCCAAGACCACCAACTCCATATCCGCCAACTGGGCACGATCCACGGTTACGAAGGCCAAGTTAGAAGAACTGGCCGAGTTAGGGGTTCTCCCCCCACAAAAGGATATCCACTGGAGGGTGCCGGGTAACGAGACCCGGCCTGCGCCCGCGGATGATGAGGTAATATGCTTTGTGGAGCACGTGACCCGGGGGTTCCGCCCTCCGGGTCACCCTTTCTTTCGAGACATTTTGAGCCACTATGGCCTCCGAATATTTGACATAGGGCCTAACTCTGTGTTAAATATTTCCCATTTCATCGTTCTTTCCGAGTCATACTTGTGCACACCGCCAAGTTTGGCTCTTTTTATCGAACTTTTTCAGTGCAAACCGTGCCGCGAAAGCGGTGACGGGGCACTTCTCGCTTGCGGCGGGGTCTCTATCCAGCGCCGCAAGAATTCTCTGATGCCACCTCTCACCCTCAACTCCCACGTCAAACATTGGCAACTTTCATACTTCTACTGCCGGGACACCTCCCCACCCGGTGAAAAGAGGCTGCCGGGTTACTCAGAGGGCCTCCTCGATATTTCTGAGACCTTCAATGCCTTCGCCCCTGACTCGGGCAGGAAGGAAATCCAACCCTTGCTAGCCAAAATTGCTATTCTTTCGGCCCAGGGACTCATCGGGCTTAACCTGGTGAAAACTTGGGTCGATTTCCAGATCCAGCCCAATTCCATCCGCACAAAGTTAATGTGCGAGTACTCGGGGCACATCACAGACTCGCTTCGATACTCCACCAATAGCTTTGCCGCCGGTGACACCAACTATCAAGAGCTTCTTGACAGAGAAGTTGGAGGTGATCCGGAATATAGCCGGGTTAGAACCCTTCACACGCGAGAACCCGGCCCCCAAGGTAAAGATCCGGCTTTCATATTTTTACCTTCACACTTCCCCTTCGATACAGCTAATAACCCTCATTCTAATATCTTCTTCTTAGGCCGATGACGATTTTTGGAAGATCGAAACCCATCCTAACTCCGAGAGTCCAGAGGAGAAAGAGAACGTCATTAGCTCGGATGAAGGTACATTCCGAACTTCACTTAGCTTCTTTGAGCTCATTGTTGCTCGTTCTTCATTTCCGCCTGTAAACCTTGATAACTTTCAGAACAAGAGGACGAAGAAGAAGAAGAAACTGAAGGCAAGGTGGAGTCAGCGAGCGATGAGGACGACGCCGAGCCACCAGTTAAAGTCGGAGCAAAGAGGAAACCCCGAGGGGTCGTCTTCAAGGTTCCATATCGTTTCCTTGCCTCCAAACCATATTCATTTGATAACATGCATGAGCTAAACTTGGCGTTACTCCACTGGCCGTATCTGAAGGAGTCGCCTATGACCAGGCGCAGGGCGACTCGGAATTACCCGGGTGATGATGCCCTTAACCCGGGTATTCCATCGTCTCCGGCTCGTCGCGCTGTTATTTACCTTATCCTTCCTTGAATGTAAAAATCTTCCCGAACCATTCCCTTACAGGGTAATTCCATATCTTGTTTGATGTTTTTCAGTTTCGTCCGGGTCCAGTAGCGAATTCCCCTCGGACTATGCGGTGAATCCCGGGTAAAATTCCTTTCCTAATGTTTTATCATATTTTCATCACCTTTTTCTAGTTATATGCTAACTTCTCACTCATACTGTCCATAGGGCCACGGTCGTTATTAGCGACCAAGAAGATATGGAGACCGATGACCCGGGTAAGGGGAACCCGACTGATGATATGACAGCCGCAGCTGGCAGCGAAGAACATGTGCCACCACTAAACCCGGCCAGACAAGAAGCCGAGTACCCGATAGCCTCGCACGCAAGCGAGGAGGAAAAAGCTGCAGCTTTGGGTGCGAGAGGAGCATCAGACTCCGATTTTCGGAAGACCCGGATGTCTTCTCCCGCCAAAAAGAAGACTCCTTCTCAGAGTCTCCAAGACCCCGGGTCCTCTAACTTGGGTAATGATACTTTCGACCAGCTGATGAACGCTCTCCTCACTATGAAGGCCTCGGAGAGCAATATTCTAGAGCGCATGGCAGCAGAGCACCAGGTAACAATGCTTGATATCTCGTAGTATCCATCTAGTCCCCAAGTTCCGAGCATAACTTGTTGAAGTTGTGCTTGGTACTTTACGCCATATTCGGCTTGCCCTGATAACCGACTGATACTTGTACTTTTTGTCCCTTACAGGCATAGGTCACCCGGTCTGATGAAATTTTGCTCAAGACCGAACAACTTCTGCTTGCCGAGGTGAAGCGGAGAGAGGCCCTTGAGGCTGACGTGGAAACTTTGAAGAAAGATGTTTCCAAATATAAGAAAAAGTGCACCACCGCTCAGGCCGCACTGAAGAAATTATCGGACCAAGTTACCGATACTTATCGCATCTTGCTTAGTAAGTTTTTGCTGCCGACTGACTTCATGCCTGTATTTTGTTACATGATACTCGGAATTACTGATATGTCCTTCCTTTGTTTCAACTGCAGGTGCCAACCTTGCGGCCCCAGAAGAAGATGATGTTGCGAAGGCCAAAACTTTAAAGACCGTACTCCGCACTTTCTTCGCCGGTACCAAGTTTATATTGGATGCCGTGAAGTGGCCTACTGAGGTATATCCGGGTGAAGAAAACCTTATCCAAGCCTGCTCCACTGTGCCTGCATGGATCGAGCTCTGGAAACGCTCGGCATGACGGATTGGCATGACCCGGGCCTTTGCGCTGGCTAAGGCTTACTTTCCTAAGCTTGAGCCGGCAAAGGTGATATCCGGGTTTCCAGAATTCAAGGCGGACGGCTCCAAGTTTGGGCCCAAGGACTTCAAGGCCGTACAATCCGCAGTGCGTCACTCGGCAACCACTTTGGCCGATAGTATGGATCTGGGTATGCTTATGAGCTCGTACGACGCTGAAGGCAAAATCGTGAAGGAGGAAGCACCCCCGCCCTTCGATATTTTGAAGAAATGGACTGCCGATTCGGCCAGGAAGAGAGAAGAAACCGCGAAGAGGGAGGCCGAGTTAGGATCAGAGCCAACCACTTCTACGCCGACTGTCCCCCCGCCTGTCCGTCCTGATGCGAAGAATCTGGGTAACGATACCGGGAGAGCTGAAGAGCAGGCCCAGGACCAAGACCCGGAGGGCAAGGGCAAAGATGTGGACCTTACTTGGGAAGCTGAGTGAACAAATGCCATCACGATACCTTTTCGACGCTTTTGTTCGAACATATATTCTTTTGTCGGTGCACCTATGCACCTTTGATATTAGTACCGAGATCTGTAACGCACTTTAATCCCTTGATATACCTCGTGCCTCTTCTGGCCTTTGGATGAACTTGATATTTATCTGGTTTTTGAGCTTATTCTTGATATCCGACTTTCTTTATTTTTCCTCTTGTGAGACTCGGTTTCCGAGTATCGTGGGTTTCGACAAGTGGACTTTTCTCTAAGTCCCCAAGTCCCCTCGACTCGGATGTTGGGGTTCTTTGAACTTAATAACTAAACAACTTGTTTCTGTTTCGAAACCCACAGTTCCCAAGGCCCGAATTTCCGAGTCTGTGATATGTGGTCTTTTCAAAGAGAACAAGTTTGTTGTTGCTAAGCCCAAACCCGGAGCCGTTTCACATAGATAATGAAGTTATGCTTGATAAACGTTGAGTTTCCGGCTATTAGCCTTGTACTCTGCATAACTTGTGGTTTAGATGACCCTTTTGACTATCTTGTACTATAAGCCGGCTTTCGCGTGGATACCATGTTGTTACATCTATACGAAAACAGGGTCAGGCAAGTCCCATTGGGCTTCATGGCTGACTGTAATCGTAAGCGAGCAAATCATGCCACTTTAGTGCGAGTCACATCAAGCTTAAGTAAGAAAAGTCAAGAAAATTTGGCTCCTTTGTCCGGTTATAAGATTGCAGCCGTACTCGTTTGCGAGTAATCGGCCCTTATAACTCATAGGCATCAAGGCCGGGTCTTTGGGTTTGTATCTATGCTATTCAAGCAATCAGCCCCCAAGACCTATATATGTGCGACATACTTGATGATACTGATGCAAGCCACCATCTTGGTGTCTTGTACTGCCTTGAACTTTGCTCTCTCATCTACATTACTGGGCCTTTTCGATGTTGTTCTGTCATCCGTGTCTGTTTGAGGCCGGTAATGCTTGAGTTCCTCTTTTCTGCAAGCTTGCTCAGCCATTGCTGCATCTCCTTCGTCGCACTCGGCCGCTATATCCCGGTTTCCTTGTATGGTGATGGTCTGCTTAGGACCCGGGATTTTTAGCTGTAGGTACACGTAACACTGCCTAGCCATGAATTTAGCATAAGCCGGCCGTCCGAACAGCGCGTGATAAGGACTGCGCAACTTGACCACCTCGAAAGTGAGCCACTCAACTCGATAATTGTCCTTTGATTCCCCAAAAGCTACTTCCAATGCGATTTTTCCCTCGGGGCACGCTGAGTGACCCGGCACTATCCCATGAAAAATTGTTGAACTTTTTTGTAGCTGAGACTCCTTGAGACCCATGCGTAGAAAGGTTTCCCAATACAGTATGTTGATGCTACTTCCACCGTCCATCAGGACCTTTTTCAGCTCGTACCCATTGACCTGCGGTGCAACTACCAATGCCAAGACTCCTGGGTGTTCTATTCTTTCCGGGTGATCCCTTCTGCTCCATGTTACGTCCTGTTCTGACCACCTCAGGTATCTCGGAACAGCCGAGGACACCGAGTTTACCGCCTGCTTTAGTATCTTTTTATCCTTGTTGGAACTTCCTGTGGTATGCACATGATATTGACCCAACTGCTTGGGGTTAGCCTGGAAACTTCCGGCTCCCCCTTGATTGTTACCCTGATTTCCGACAGCCGGGTTACCGACTGGGGGTGGGCCGTTGCCCGGGTTTCCACCTGGACCCGGTCCTCCTCCCCAACCTGCACCTCGCATGGCTCTGTTTACTTCCTCGTTCTTCCACCTCTGCAGGTCGGCACACTGCTCCAAGGATGGTTAGCCGGCCTACCGTTCCTGCTGTGCTTTGGGCACGCCATTCTGAAGATGTCCCAATTGTTGCTCGGCCTTGGCGGCCCTTGATAATTTCTTCCGTTGTGATTTCCAGTATTAAAATTTCCTTCTGCCCTGGGTCTCGAAGACCCGGCTTCTGTGTTGGCGACAAACTCAGAGCCTCCTTCAAACGGGCGCTTGTTCTGGCTGTTTCCGTTGTTACCCGGTGCTGATCCATTGGCAGTTCTTCCACTATTACTTGTGTTTGCTTTTGCTTTTTTGTTATCAACTTCCTCTTCTGTAGTATCTGTTGCGGCATGTTTGTTGCATGCATCCATCAGTTATCCCATCGTGACCTCTGAAGCATTCCGGCTTGATTTCATGCGAGTTAATTTTTGCACTAGGGGCGTGTACTTGCATGTTTTTGCCATAGCTTGTAATGCATCCTTGGGTTGAATATCTGTGGATGAATGAAGTATTTCCATAACCCGGCGCACCCAGCTGCGCGCCGATTCTCCCTTCTTCTGAACACATCGTTCCAGGTCATCAATAGTGAATAATTTTCTGCACGTCCCATGAAAGTGCTTGATGAACGTGGTTTCAACTCCTCCCATGACTTGATAGATCCTTCCGGTAGATTAGTGAACCATAACTTTGCTGCTCCTTCTGACATCATCAAGTACATGAACTTGGCTTGAAGATTCTCGGACGCATTGCGAATTGACATGGCCATCTGATAACTGCTCAACCATGTTTCTGGATCCATAGTTGGTTCGTAATTCACTACTTTACCCGGTTCTTTGAATATTTCCGGGTAAGGTTCAGCCCTTATGCTATCCGAGAGGCACTTAGGCCCTGCAAGAATGGTTGAAACTGGCCTTACTCGGGAAACGTGTGATCCTGCGGGGGGTACGGCTGGACGTGGTACTGCTGGTGACCCGTGTACCGCAGACCCGGCCACAGCCCTCCTGGCTCTGGAACTATCCACGACAGCTTGCGTTGCTGATGCTGCCGGTGCTGCCTGAGTACGGGGAGGAGGCGGCATTTGCTGCTGCTCTTCCCTCCGCCGTGCTGAGCTTGATTGGACATTTCCTGTATTGCCTCGCTGCTGACTAGCGAATGGTGTCCCATGCATTCCACTTCTGTGATCCGGATAATTAGCTTGCTGCGCCACCGCGGTGTGCAGCATATCTATCGCCCGCCGGGTCTGTTCTGCGTGGGGCGACTCTCTCACGGGGATTTGATTCAATGCGAGTGTTGCTGCGTACACGTTGTCCATGGGATTGTTGTAGTGACCCGGCGGTGTGCGAAATCGTGCCGGTGGTGGTAGTGGTAATGTATCGCCGGTTGCAACTGTAGTCTGGGGTAGGGGTAACCCGGCCTGCTCGTTGGCCGGCTGTGTTCCCGCAGTTGCCGGCTGAGGTGCAGTTCCTTGGTTCGCCGCTGGAATTGGCTGATCTTGAGGTGTGATAAATAGTGTAGCCGGATTTATAACCCCACCCAACACTGGTAATCTGGTTTGGTGCCTTTGATGTATTCTAGTTGTTTCCTCTCGGAGTCGGGTTTCCAGTGCATCCAGCTCACGTTGGCGCGTGGCTATCCCTTGCTTTTCTGCTTCTACTTGCCTTCTCTGCTGCTCCCATGCACGACGGGCTACATCTAGATCCCTAACGCGTTCCGCCGCGTTTTCTGGAGTGATAACCGTGGCAAGAACTGTGGGATCTAGAATCAAATTGTTATCGAACAGGGCCGGGTGCTGTGGATTTGAAGGACCCGCCCCTGGTGTCCGGTTTGCTAGAAATCCGAACGTGTTTGCCTGCAATTCATCATCTGCTGCGTGGCTGGTAACTGACGCCGATTCTCCATCAACCCGGACCAGGACCGGGTTTCCGTTAGCCGCACCTTGCTGCTGGGCCGATGCCTGTGCTGCTCCGACTGCGTCCGCGGTCGCGTTCTCCTGGTTGAGATTGGTCGCGGGAGCCGTGTAAACCGCAACCCGGCGCGCGACGCTTGGCGCGAATTCATGCTGTTCCTCTTCGCCGCTATTCTCCTCATACCGGTTCTCCAGCAGATCCAGGATAGATTCGGTATCATCTTCTCTCTCGATCCGGCCACTCGGGGTCCAGGCCGGTTCTTCCAGCCGTTCCCACTCCGTGGCGGGTTCTTCTGTCAGATCTGTTGTTCCGACTGATTCTTCTCCATCTGATTGGATATAGGTGGCCTCTCCTGACACAGAATCAGATCCAAAATTGTCAGGGATCAAACCGGAAGTACGTACCATACCGATGAAGACGTTGATCCGGACGATTGTCACGATAGATCCGGACTCGAGGTGATCCGACTCTGGCCCCCAGCCGGAATCGTCAAACATCTTCTCTCCTTCGTGGTCGGTGTAGATCTCGCCGATAATTAGATTCTCCATGTTCTTCCGAGCTCCGTGACGTAAACACCTTTGGACGCAGGCCCCACGATGGGCGCCAACTGTCGTGGGATAATCACGGCAGACGTTACCGGGGGTAACTGATCTTGGGGCAAGACGACACAGGCGTTTGGGAGAGGATTTAGCTCAGAGGAAAACATGATGATATTCGATCTGGTAGCCGGCAATCAAGTCGCCGAGTCTCCGATCTCAAGATAATAACTCAACTCTCGTGTTACACTGGATATTCGATATCGGGCGATCTCGCTAGAACTCTTGTGTATCTCTAAACTAGACCTAGGGGCCGGCTTATAAAGCACCCGGACCCCCTGGCTTGCCCTCCAAGGCACACCCTGAATCCTACCCGGACACTACATACAAACCCTAACTTTTCTTACCGTAACCCACAATCCGGGTTACGAGGCCTACCAAATTGGGCCTTCCAGAAGTTCCTTTATCCTTAGCCGGATCTTGCGCAGCATCCTTTAGGCCGGATTACACCTTGGAGTTGGCCTACCAGGTTATTATCCCTCCATCAGTGCCGCTGCCGGTGACGGGCAGGGACCACGCGTTGCGTGCTGCTGCGGCATCATCGCCTAGTGGAAGTGGTCCGTTGTGCAAGGGTCCTTCAGATGGCGCTTTGGTAGGTCCTTTGTCAGAGGAGTCCGATGATCCTCATGCTAAGAAGGCAAGAAAGAACGACAAAGCTAAATGTTTTCTATGTGGGGTGCAGGGTCATATGAGTGCGGCCTGTACCGAGGTTGTTTGCGAGTATTGCGAGGGCATGGGACATGCTCCTGATGATTGCCCTCTTCTGTCAGTGGCGAAGCAACAGGTCATCACGCATGGGTTTCTAAATGAGGGGCTGATGTTCTACGAGGCGGTGCCTACGGCATCTTACAAGCCCAAGATTGATTCCGTTAGATTGGGTAAGCCGAGTATCACGGGAGGATCGCTTTCCGTGGACGAGTTCATTACTCAACTCCAGCGTCTGGTGCCTTCTGAGCAGTTCAAATGGGAGGTGGTACTCGTAAGTGATAATGTTTATAAGGTCTCTTTTCCTACTAGGGCTGAGTTGGATCGTATGATCGTTTTCGGAGCGTGTCATATTCCAAACACCAGCTGCGTGATTACTGTTGAGGCTTGGGTTACGGAGATGAAGCCAATGTGGCTCCTGCCCGAGATCTGGATCAGAGTGTCTGACATTCCACCTAAACATCGAGGCGATTTTCTTCTTCTGTGGAGTCTTGGTTCGTTATTCGGTAAGACTCTGAAAGTTGACATGAAATTTACTCGCAAGCATGGTGTTCTGAGAGTTCTAGTGGGGTGTATGGATTATACACTCGTCCCACACTCGTCCCTGATGGCTGGCCGGTTTTCTTGCGTGATGGCTTTTATGAGTTAAAATTTCACGTTGAAAATCCTAATTCTGATGATGACGATGGGATGGCGGTGGATCCCAAAGATGTTTCTCGTGATGAGGACGAGGGGGATGGTGCGAGTTCTAAGCAGAAAGGCCCATCTATTGGTAACATGGAGATTGATAAGACGAGTGAGAACACCAGTGGTACAAGTGAGCCTTCAGACGTGGCTGGTAAAGCCGCAGATGTTTCAGGGGTGAAGAAAACGTTTTCCCCCGGGGTGGTTCTTTCACCATCGGTGGCCAGCTCGGTGAGACATGCTCATCTCTTTCTTTGCTCGATGAGTGAGAAGCATCTGGAGATCACCCAGTTGTCCGAGGGGGCTGCGGTAGGCCTTGGTTTGGATCCAGCTGGTTCGTCCGAGGAGATGGCGCACGCGTCGGCTTCAGGTGGTGGAGCACCCCCGGGCGACGTGCCGACGGAGGCTGGTATTGGGCGGGTGGGCATGGTATCTGTGACGCCCCGGGATCGGGCACTATGCAGATTTCAGCATTCCCGCCAAAATCCACATAATAACCGATTCCAGGTTGCCACTTGTGATAACCTTACAATAGTTCACGAATATTCCGCAACAACAACAGAAAAGATATATACAAGAAGACTCAAACGAGTCAAGGATACAACTGATACAATACAAAGATCCAAATAACAGCGGAAGAAACAACATATCGTCCGTCTACGGACAAGACACAAATTGGACTAAGAGTCCTGAAGATAACCGAGAGCGTCCAATCCCTGCCCAGGCCAAGCCGGAGGGATTCCCAAGCTAACGTCGTCAGACTTCAAACCTGTTGACTGCAATGTTGAATATGCAGCCACGAAAAAAAAGGATTCGTGGGTCAGTACAGTTAAGTACTGGCAAGTGGATAAAAACCCATACTCACAAGATACCGGCGTAATCCGATCATCACAAGATACAAATACTTTGGGATCAACGGAAAGGAAGGGGTTATTGCAAATAAGCGGCAGCGGGCTGCACTAACCAACTACAGAAACTCACTACAACTTCCGGCTAAAAGAGGGGGATAAGATAGCGTATCGTAACCAACTACAACTACTCACCAAACAATACCCATCCAATGTCACCCCCTACTAAGGAAGCAACCCAAGGATAACTCACACTGTTGATTAATGATGGATCATGTTATTGTGTCAATAAGACTATTACTAGTCAAGTTATTATCATTAGGTGTAAGTTGTCTGAGTACTTGTTAGCCAGTACTTTCACCAAGTAATCCATAACCGCGGAAAACACGGCTTCTCGAGAAGATTTATCCCTGCAGGGTGTGCTCCAGTACCCGTACACACTCAAGCCACCAAATAAAACTCAGGTTGGCTTGACACGACCCAAACCATCTCTACAACCCATCCTAGGAGCCACGGAGCTATAAGGTCCCGGCCAGTCCGCTAAGCGCAGGGGTGAAAACCACACCCCCCGGCACCACAGGCCTCGCCCTATATGCATCATCATCATCATCAGTAACCATGGGTGATCAACCCATTATGCAAGGAGCAAATGGAACACCCGAACTAAGTGTGGCTCTTCGGACAAGCTGCAGATCAGGTCTAAGTCGAGGGGGGTCCCATACTACCACCCGGATGCGGTGAGCACGCTCATCATGGATCAGTAGACAAGACCCTTTTCCTATTAGGGTCGACACTAGCAGTCCTCAAAACCACTTAGGGCCTCCTGCCGGTGCCTTATCAGCATATTATTAATAACAGGTTGATTGATTAACATCGAGCCCCCAGAACATAAAAGTAATCTAGTAACGGAAGTAACGGGTAACAGACTCGAGCAAAACAACCTAAGCATGCAGGTAAGACATGGTCACAAGCAATGGTTATAGGTGTGGAGGTGAGGCAATATCAGGGTTAAAGGATTCATGTGATAGGTTCGTAACAGAAACAACTACTACTAAGGCTAGCAGAACAGAACTGAAGGGGACCGTAGCATAGAAAACAAAATTTTTCCTACGCGAGAGATACCCGAAAGGCCAAGATCTAATCTAGGAGACGAAGTGCAACGGGCAACAAGAGGGTTAAGGAGAACACATACCCTCGAAGACTCAAAGTGGTACGAGATCAAATCTCGTTGTTGGCGTAGTCGTACTCACACCGATCCCGATAGCGAGAAGATGGCACCGCAATCCGGCGGTGCATCCGTGATCGGTCACACGTACGGTTGATGACGACCTCCGTTCCCTCGTTCCAGCGGGGCGCGGAAGTAGAGGATCCCTCGGAACTCCAGCAGCACGACGACGTGGTGGTGGTGAAGAATCCCACGGTCAGGGCTTCGCCAAGCCGGAGACCATGAAATGGAGCAGCGGGTGGAGGGAAAGGGAAGTGGCCAAGTGTGTGGAGGAGGGAGAGCTCTCACCCTCCTTTTATAGGAGAGGGGGGAGGCAGCCCAAGGGGGGTGCGGCCAGCCCATGGGGGTGCCCCCACCTCTTCCCTCATCATGTGAGTGGAAGCTCCACTCACACCCACTCATGCTCCCATAATTTCCCACTTGGAAAATCCAAAGGTTTTCTTTTAATAAATAAATAAAACCTTTTTATTTCTTTATTTCAGCATTTGTTAATTCTATTAACAAACTTTTGCATATAGCACCTCGAATCATTTGTTAATTCTATTAACAACCATTCGACGAAAAACCCCTTGAACTATTTCAATTTTCCCCGAAACAATTTCGGTGCTGCCCAAAATATTCTTCGATATTCTGTATCCTCTCAAATGCGTCATCGAACCTTAAGTGTGTCACCCTACGGTTCGCGAATAAGATAGACATGATCGAGACTCCTCTCCGATCAATAATCAACAGCGGGATCTGGAGATCCGTGATGACTCCTATATATTCAACGATGACTCTCGTGATCGTGTGAACCAACAACGCCGTGAACTATTCCCTTTGTCTCGCGATATTTTACTTGTCCGAGATTCGATCATTGGTATCAACCATACCTTGTTCAATCTCGTTACCGACAAGTACTCTTTTCTCGTTCCCGTGATATAACATCCTTGTGATCATATCACGTGCTTGCAAGCGGTTTCGATGTGATATCACCGAGAGGGCCCAGAGTATATCTCTCCGTCATTTGGATGGACAAATCCCACTCTTGATCCATGATCCTCAACTAATACTTTCCGAATACTTAACGACACCTTTATAGTCACCCTGTTACGGTGTGACGTTTGATGCCATCAAAGCACTCTTCCGGTATCAGTGATTGACATGATCTCATGGTATAAGGAATAAGTTACTTCGTGTGTTTGATATAACAATGTAAACTAAATGACTTGATCGCATTGCTATATTCTCTTTGGGTATATGTTCATCACATCATTCTTCTAATGACATGACCCCGTTATTAATAACATCCGATGTTCATGATCAGGAAACCTTGATCATCTATTAATCAACGAGCTAGTTAAAAGAGAGGCTTTACTAGGAACCATTGTTTGTTTATTAAGCACACATGTATCAACGTTTCCGGTTAATACAATTCTAGCATGAGAAATAAACATTCATCATAAACAAGGAATAAGACAATAACCATTTTATTATTGCCTCTCGGGCATATTCCCTTCAGTCTCCCACTTGCACTAGAGTCAATAATCTAGTCTGTAAGCACTTAAACACATATGGCGTACCAGTGTTATTACCATGCTTCGCATGCGGTAAACATCATCAAAAAGATCTGAACTGTTCAGGTCCTATTGTATGTGCATGTTCTTTGCGTCTACACGCATCACTCATTCTCTAATGAGATGGCTTTGTATATATATGGTCAATCGGTGAAAACTTAATCCCTCAGCTTAAACTGATGTTACTAACATTGTAAAAATGTAGCTTCATAGTTTCAGCATTCTTGGAAATTCACCAAGTTCCGGTGATACCTTAATTCCTCAGCTTAAACTGATGTTACTAACATTGTGAAAATGTAGCTTCATAGTTTCAGCATTCTTGGAAATTCACCAAGTTCAATAAAGAACTCCTTGACACAAAATACGCTTATAATTAGTTGTTAACACAACGATATACTTTAGCCTTTGTTGTAGTATCTGTCACAATATTTTAATTTTGAAACTCTTTCAAATCCAGCATGGAACTTTCTTCCATCCTATTGTGCTACCCTTCATCACATATTTTAATTGAGATAAAATTACTTGAATAAATGACAAGACTATTAGTGTAACATATTACAACTAATATTTTGTCATTACTATATAGGAAAACATATCCTTAGCATTTCTAAAATGACACAAGGATCTCTCCCACTGTCGTCTAATCATCATATGAATTATCCTACTATAACATTTTATAGCATAGGACTCATCTGGTTGTGTACATAGCATGGAAACATGACTTAGAAATCTCAATTTCAATTATGCTCATCATGTGTCAAAACACATGAATCTTGCTCAATTATTTTCCATGTGACAAGAACTCCTTCTTATCAATTTTATATTGACTTACTTCAATATTTCATCTATGTAATTTGGCTTCAATCATATCAGGCGCTTGAATCCATCTTTTATAGATATCGATGCTCAATATCTTCTAAGCCTTTCATCAATATGAAAATCTTAACCGTGTTAATTTAAAATACATATTTTCCAATCAACCATATGTCATCTACATAAAGTATTGGAAATATGTCATAACGCTCCCACTTAATTTCTTGTAACTCTACAAGCATCTTTATCATTCATGATGGAATCAAACTCTTTTGATAACTTCATTAAGGTAAAGATTTCAACTTCGTTATGCTCACTTCAACCATTGAAGTGCGCATGCCTTTCTAGCAACCTTTTGAATTTTACAAAACTCTCAGACTGTGTCAAGTACACATCCTTGAATAAACTTCCTCGAGAGGAGAATTGGTTTTGTTATTCAACATCCATATCATAATATGTAACTTTGCTAGAACTATCTGCAAAGACTAAGCATCACTACGGAAGATCAAAATCTTGTAGTAGTGAACTCTTTGAACTTCGTCGAAAACAACTTTCCGATAAGTATCCATGTCTTTGTCGCTATATAGACCCTTTTGCTATCGTTAGGCATCATGCCTATTGAAAGGACTACCAAGTCACATACTTGATATTCATACAAGGATACTATGGCGGATATAATGACTCATAGTCAATTTTACGAAGTCAGGGCCCATCATTTGCTTCCTTTATAAGGTCCAGGTCCTTTTGTTGTCAAAACAACACTTTACACTTAAACCACAAGTTGTTCTAAGTACAAAGTTTTTGGACTTTTCTGGTACAGCTCGCAAACTCATTTGAAGTATCTACAACATTTGTAGTGTCTTCTACTTAGTCAAAATAGTACACCCCGGAACAACTTCCAGTGCTGCGCTACTCTTGACATGATAACAAAGATTCTCTAACCTCGTTGAGTTTGTACTGTGCTCCGACTCACTTGTTTCGCAAGAACTACTTTCTCGAGAAATCAACCCTTTCTGACAAACAACATTTGTCTTTTGGTTCGGTGATAGGAGAGATACCCAATGTTTTATTTGGGATAACCTTATAAACATATATTTATCCTATTTTGGTTGTAAACATTTTACACATGCTATGCATACCAAAACTTAAGAAAGTGACAATTCGGGTCACTACCCAAACCATATCTTATATGTTGTCAATTTCAGCGGATCATGATGGTGCTCTTTTCAGTGGAAAAACGGTTGTCACTAATGTATAAACTACAAAATTATAATGGCAATTTTATTAATCTTACCATGTCAAACAGGGTTTGATTTTGTCTTTTGAATACTCCAATCTAATGTGGGGTATTCGAGAAGTATAAGTTGTAGAACAATTCTGCAACTTCTCAGATGTTTTGCTAAACTTGTAACTCAAACTTTATCCTTTATGATCCAATCATAAATAGTTGATTATCTTGTTACATTGATTTTAACTTCATATTAACAACCTTTTGAACCAATTCAAAATGTCAAACTCTGTTCCCTTTAAATAGATATACTCGCATATCTACTTAAATCATCGACAGAATTTTATGAAGGAAAAATTAATCCACCATACATGACTACACATAATGGACTATATACATCAATATGTATAATCTCCACTAAATTAGTAGTCCATTCTACTTTGGCCTAAGAACGGAATTCTAGTCATCTTTTGGAAGAGGTCTCACAAGCGTCAATAAAATGACTCCGGAAGTCCATCAATATGGAGTTCCTTCATGTTTTCCTTTCCGATATGAACTAAAATGGTGGTGTCACAATTTAAGTGAAACTCTTCAACGTCTTGCAACGTTTAGCATTTAGTCTTATAGGTGTTTACTTTACCAACATGATTTATATTAACATATCCATCAATTATGGAATATGATCATAGTTTGAACAATCTCATTTGTTCTCACAAAAGACTAGAACAAAATAACAAATTATTAAGTTCTTCAAATAAATCTTGACTGGTTGGTTCGATACGACAATGAACACAATAACACTTTATTTATGTTCTTGTCATAATCGATTCCACATCTATTACTAGTTCCTTTTAGGCCCTTGTATTTCTTTCATTGCGTTGCTTTGTATGACAACTCATACCAACCAATGTGGTATCAAAATACCCAAAAATACTTTGTTAACTAGTAATACATCTATAACTTGTATATCAAGCATATACTCCTGAGCTGGACTTTCCAGTTATCTTCTTTTTCTGCCATATATCTTTTTGTAATTCTATTTTCAATATTCTCTTTCCTTTATAGAAGAATCATTCGACATCAAACAATGCTAATCTTACTAGCTCATTTTCTTTGGCGTGTTAGTCATATACTATCACCCATTGAGTCATACTTTGAGTTTGATTGTTCTACTAATATCACCATATTAATAGCATTCTTCTAGATTCCACTCTTAACAATTTCCAAGTAAGGTAAACTACTTTACCCATACTTCTAATCCATCCCATCATAACAATTTTATGATTAAGCTACTATAGCTCGAAGGAAGGAATTTAGAGGATAATTTTTAGCATCCAATTTCTTGGAATATTCAAACGCCTAGCGTCTTCAATCATTGCATATATTCAGATAATATAAGCAAACATTGTCACACTAAATTTGCATATATTCAGATAATATAAGCAAACATTGTCACGCTAAATTATACTCAGTCATGTTGCCACAAATAAGTTTCTAGATATCAATATATCTTTCACTTGATTGTTTCTGAAAACAACTCTTTTCAGTTCCTAAATCACCTTGATCAACAAAACATTCTTTTGAAGATAAAGTAATACGGAAGCAATCATGACTCTGGATTCTAAGTAGGAATTATTTGCTCTCTAGATTAATCAATCATTAACCACATGGAGCTAGGTAGGAAATATCAAAAATCTACAATAGGACTCAATTTTAAATTTCACTAATACGGTACCAATCTTAAATGGTATTTACCAGATCATAACAGTTATATCTCAATTAACAATATAAGTGTAAGGTAGTTATGTGGATGCCAATGAATACTACAATTTGTGCAAATTCACTTTGATTTGTTGTTCATGATAAATAAGTTCAAGTTAATTCAAAAATTAAACCATGAACTCCCACTCAAAAACAACATCCCTCTTAGTCGTCTTTAGTGATTACACGAACCAAATTCACTACACCAAAACCGATCATCACGTGAGATGATGTAGCTTCAAAGGCGAACATCGACATGTTCATCATATCAGCCATATGACTCATGCTTTACCTTTCGGTTACGTGTTCCGAGGCCATGTCTGTACATGCTAGGCTCGCCAAGTAGAACCGTAGTATTGCGTGTGTTTCAAGGCCATGTCTGTACATGCTAGGCTTGAAAACACCCGTTGTATGCGAACGTTGAGTCTATCACACCCGATCATCACGTGGTGTCTCGAAACGACGAACTTTCTTAACGGTGCATACTTAAGGAAGAACACATTATTATCTTGATATTAAGTGAGAGGGATCATCTTATAATGCTATCGTCGCTATCTAAGCAAAACAAGATGCATAAAAGGATTAACATCACAAACATCACATGAAAGGATAACGTGATATGATATGGTCCTTCTTGCACTTGATCTCCATCATGTGCATTATGGTATGATCTCAATCATTCCACCGGCGTGGTACCAAGTACCACGGTACCCCAAACTTGATTGTCCATCAATAAGAAGACAACCATATGGATACCTTCCGGTACATCAATAATTTACAAAATAGATCATCTCATAATCAAATTTGTAATATTGACCACATCAATTCACATGCCCAGCAAAAACTAGTTAGACGCTTCTAATTTATTTTTGCATATTTTACGTGGCTTAGGGCTTTCGAGGATAGAACCGTTCATACCTACGAACATCAACCACAACGTTGATAAACACATTTTTAACAACCCTTCATAGATTAGATCTTAACTATAGTAGGAGAAACAGACACCCGCAAGCCACTTATGCAATACAAGTTGCATGTCAGTTGTGGAACAAGTCTCATGTACGTGGACATGTAAGGTTAGTCCGGGCCGCTTCATCCCACTATGCCACTAAGATCATAAAATAATCAAGGAGGTAATAACATGATCATCAACGCCCACATACACCTATGTGTTCTACCCGTACAAAACATCTACGCATAGATCCGGCTCTGATACCACTGAAGGGGAACGTAGCATAGAAAACAAAATTTTTCCTACGCGAGAGATACCCGAAAGGCCAAGATCTAATCTAGGAGACGAAGTGCAACGGGCAACAAGAGGGTTAAGGAGAACACATACCCTCGAAGACTCAAAGTGGTACGAGATCAAATCTCGTTGTTGGCGTAGTCGTACTCACACCGATCCCGATAGCGAGAAGATGGCACCGCAATCCGGCGGTGCATCCGTGATCGGTCACACGTACGGTTGATGACGACCTCCGTTCCCTCGTTCCAGCGGGGCGCGGAAGTAGAGGATCCCTCGGAACTCCAGCAGCACGACGACGTGGTGGTGGTGAAGAATCCCACGGTCAGGGCTTCGCCAAGCCGGAGACCATGAAATGGAGCAGCGGGTGGAGGGAAAGGGAAGTGGCCAAGTGTGTGGAGGAGGGAGAGCTCTCACCCTCCTTTTATAGGAGAGGGGGGAGGCAGCCCAAGGGGGGTGCGGCCAGCCCATGGGGGTGCCCCCACCTCTTCCCTCATCATGTGAGTGGAAGCTCCACTCACACCCACTCATGCTCCCATAATTTCCCACTTGGAAAATCCAAAGGTTTTCTTTTAATAAATAAATAAAACCTTTTTATTTCTTTATTTCAGCATTTGTTAATTCTATTAACAAACTTTTGCATATAGCACCTCGAATCATTTGTTAATTCTATTAACAACCATTCGACGAAAAACCCCTTGAACTATTTCAATTTTCCCCGAAACAATTTCGGTGCTGCCCAAAATATTCTTCGATATTCTGTATCCTCTCAAATGCGTCATCGAACCTTAAGTGTGTCACCCTACGGTTCGCGAATAAGATAGACATGATCGAGACTCCTCTCCGATCAATAATCAACAGCGGGATCTGGAGATCCGTGATGACTCCTATATATTCAACGATGACTCTCGTGATCGTGTGAACCAACAACGCCGTGAACTATTCCCTTTGTCTCGCGATATTTTACTTGTCCGAGATTCGATCATTGGTATCAACCATACCTTGTTCAATCTCGTTACCGACAAGTACTCTTTTCTCGTTCCCGTGATATAACATCCTTGTGATCATATCACGTGCTTGCAAGCGGTTTCGATGTGATATCACCGAGAGGGCCCAGAGTATATCTCTCCGTCATTTGGATGGACAAATCCCACTCTTGATCCATGATCCTCAACTAATACTTTCCGAATACTTAACGACACCTTTATAGTCACCCTGTTACGGTGTGACGTTTGATGCCATCAAAGCACTCTTCCGGTATCAGTGATTGACATGATCTCATGGTATAAGGAATAAGTTACTTCGTGTGTTTGATATAACAATGTAAACTAAATGACTTGATCGCATTGCTATATTCTCTTTGGGTATATGTTCATCACATCATTCTTCTAATGACATGACCCCGTTATTAATAACATCCGATGTTCATGATCAGGAAACCTTGATCATCTATTAATCAACGAGCTAGTTAAAAGAGAGGCTTTACTAGGAACCATTGTTTGTTTATTAAGCACACATGTATCAACGTTTCCGGTTAATACAATTCTAGCATGAGAAATAAACATTCATCATAAACAAGGAATAAGACAATAACCATTTTATTATTGCCTCTCGGGCATATTCCCTTCAAGAACAATGGAAAGTATCGGTAACAAGTGATGAAAGGCAGCCATTTGGCAGCAAGTGAGTATACTTGCCTGAGATCCCGCAAGGTAGCAGAACTTGTCGTTGCTCACATCATCTCAACGTCCTATCCGCGAAGAAGCAACGAACCTCGAACAAACACCGGATGCAACAATTACTACTACGGAAAAAGATCCAGCATGATCAAGGTATGGATGCATGACAGCTTTAAAGATGCATCAAGGTAAACTAGTTGACAAGATAAACAGATTTAAATGGACCCATATGCAATTTGAGTTGCATATGAAAAGCCCATGAATTATGGTTGAAACAATTGTTTTCCAACTAATCAACAGGTGAAGGTGGATTAGCATGATGCATGGATGAGGAAAACAACAAAATAACAACAATAGAACCATTTGAAATAAGGTTTAACAATTATGAAATTCACTTATTAGGTTTTGGGAATTTTGGTTACTTAAAGGTGTCACCCAAGCATTTGGTTGTTTTCATCAAGTTAAAGTGTTCAAAACAAATAACAAAATTTATATTTGAAAAGAACATCAAATTTTAGTTGGATTACATGTTTCAAATATTGAAATTGGAATTAGGATAATTTAATTAGGAATTAAACAATATTAAACAAGTTTTAAATGGATTTGAAACAAGTTTGAATTTAATTGAAGTTTTATTTGTTCAAAACATAATTTCAAACTCACATTTGAAAAGTTCACACTTTGATGGTTTGAAAACATATTTTGCATGTTCAAAATTATTTTATTTTGAGCAAGTTATTATTTTGGCAATTTTAAATGCAATAAACAAGAAACAGTTGTTTTCAGCAATTTAAATTATTCAAAACAGCAAACAAAATTTATATTTGGAAAGTACATGAAAAGTTGATTGGAAAACATATTTGGTTTGTTGAATTTGGAATTTTTATGAACAAGTTATGAATTTTGCAAATTTAAGTGAATTTGACAAGTTTTCAAATGTTTCACCAATTTTAAATATTCAAAACAGTAAACAAACTTTATATTTGGATAGAACATTCAATTTGGGACAGAAAACATATTTAAAAAGTCAAAATTGGAGTTACAATGATTTTCTTATGCAATTTACAAGATATAGTGCAAATCTGCCATTTTTTAATGAACCAGGGACTTAGAAATAATTTTCCAGGGGCTAGAATAATTTGTAAGGGCCTAGTTATGATTACTGAGATGTTGTTGTACCAAAACCTTGCAAAAATAAAAAGGTGGTTTTATTGGTGGGAGGTGGGATTCGACCCCCCCCACCTCCTGATGCGCGCTGGGGGTCTCTGCCAGTGTGCTACTGTGAATGTTGTGATGGTAACCGAGACTGACAGAGGAAATTGTAACAACGATGGTTTAACTGAATTTAACATGGAAGAAAGTTCAGAGATTTGCGCAGGTGAAACAAAAACCAAAGCTTTAATGCTTTGGACAGGAATCGAACTCGTGACCTCCTCTGTGTGGAGCGGACGCGCAACCAATGGGCTAAGCAGGTACTTGTGATGGGTTCTGTGCGGCGCTAGAGAAGAACCGACTCCCTGGTGTAACTGTCGAAACTGAAAAGAAAAGATCTGCAGATTGCAGTTCAAGCATCACGGACGGGAACGACCGGCGACGACCTGAAACGGAGATGATGGCGCCGCTCGACAGCGGGCTTCCAGAGCATGAGGAGGGCAGGGAGGAGGGGCCCCGAGGGCGGTGCTCACCGAGGGGACTTGGGGACGACGCGTACGTGACGAGGACGCGTAGGCGCGTGCTGCGCTCCTCTGGAACGGACGCAGACAACGACGGGAACGGCGACGTTGATGTCGCTTCGGGGCGGCTCGAGCCTCGGCACTCCTGCGATGACGAAGAGGCTAGCGTGGCCATTCCATTCCCACCCTCGCCGGTCTTGCTCAGCAACCACACCGTCCGCCCCACGATGCTCCAATTCCGATCATGGAGGTACAGTACAGAGGAAAGATTCAGAAGGTGGGAGGAAGAGAGGAGAATTGGCGGCGGCTGGGGGGAGGAGGAAGCCTAGGGTTAGGCTAGGGCACGGATTAGGTACTTGTAGGGGCTCGGGAGCAGGTGAGGTAGGGGGGGGGGTCCATGGTGGGGATGACAGCGACGTCCCAGCCTCTCTGCTTCGTCCGTACGAGGAAGACAACGTTTGGGGGGGGGCTGGGCTTCCTTCGGGGTTGTAGGTGGGCTGCCCCTTGTGGGCTGGCCTGCCTCCCCCACAGCTCACCTTCCTTTTATTTTTATTTTATTTGTTTTCCTCTTTTTTTTTTTTTTGCTTGTAAGAAAAGAAAAGGAAAGAGAGAAAGAATAGGTTGGGGTTTTGGGGTTTTTAATTTTATGAATGAATTTTATTAATTTGCAAAACATTAAGTAAAAGCAATGTTAACATTATGTCCAAAATATTTGAATTATTAATTTGAGTTTTAAGTTGTTATTTGCATTTCCATTAATATTTCAAAAAGATTGAATTTTAAACAATTTTATTCCATTAACTCAAACAATTAAGAAATCTTATTGAATTTAATTTGTTTGCAAGAATTTAATTTTTAAACCTCAATTGGATCATGCCCATTAAGAAGGAAATGATTTGAAATTTAATTTGCCATTAGGGTTTTTAACAAAAGGGAAATTTTTATTAACAAGCAATTGGATCAAAACAACTTCAAACTATTGAAAGACAATTGAGGAAATTTTGAGCAAGGTGTGAAAGTTTAAATTGTTTTGAATTTTCAGTTGTGATGCAACATGGTGCAATGCAATGTGATGCATATGATGCAAGCAAAAAAAACAAACAGGTAACACCCCAGGTGTTACAGTATCAAACGGATACCCGACGCCACCTGCCACCTCGCCTTCACGATGTGCGCATAGCGGCGGTGCTATGGCGCCACGCCGCCTAGATGGTGACTTCCACGGTGTGCAGACGCTCTCCATTCAACCAGTCGGGTTGGATAGGGGGAGTTCAGCGGCTACCTCGACCTTCTCTGCGTCACCGTCCGTCTCCTTCGCTCAACCAGGCGGGTTGGGTGGGGGCTCCGGGGGCTGTTGTGGTGACTCCTTCGTTGGGGGATACCCCCTTGATGGCCAGACACGGCTCACCCCAACCAGACGGGTTGGGGTTGGCAGCCGTGTTGGCTACGCCGTCGCGGCCATCGATGGCTGCGGTGATGGCGTATGGGGGTGTCTCAGCGAGCGACATGGAGGTCCGCTCTAGTGCACGCCTGCGGGCAAAACCGGATGCGGATATGCCGCAAGAGCTGCGGGCTATGGCTCTCGCGCAGCGCAAGGACTCGGCTTTTCCTCGAGGTACTCCTACTGTTCCCGTTGGTTTATCATTACTCTCGTTTTCTAATTCCGATATTAAGGCGCGGGCTGATAAGCTAGGGGTGTCATTAGGAAAAAATAAGCAACAGGTTGATGCATCTATTCATGGTTTGTTAGAACAGGAGAGGGTTAGATCACTAACTTTTCTTAAGAACATATGAAGGAAAAATTTGACGATGATATTTTCGATTCTCATTCTAGTTTGGCTATTACGAAAGCGTCTAATCTTAGTGAGGATCTCAGAGATGATGATGTTGAGCTTGAGGATGATCAAACGGATTATCCAACGCTCTCTAAGACGGTTAAACGTAACCGCAAAAAGAATTTAGGCACTCTTTCTAAGCCTAGGAGAAGTTCTAGATTAAAACAATTTAAAAAGTGAGATGAGAGGTCTAATTTGGAATAGTAATGGGTTTGGTGATCATGCGAAACATTTAGCGGTTCATGAATTTATTAAAGAACATAAACTTGATTTCATTGCTCTAATCGAAACGGGTAGATCCTCCTTTACAGCACATTTTTTGGACTTCCTTGCTGGGGTTAGAGACTTTACGTGGTTTTGTCTACCCCCTCATGGTCGCTCCGGTGGGATGCTATATGGCTTTAATGGTACTACTCTCTCGGCACAAACCGTTGTGTCTGGAGATTTTTGCCTTAAGTTTCATGTTAAGACTAAAGCGGATGGTTTTCAATGGGCTTTTGTCGTAGTCTATGGGGCTGCACAAGACTCAAAGAAACCAGACTTCCTTGCTGAGTTGGTTCGCATTTGTGATAACGAAACACTACCGATCCTGGTAGGGGGGGATTTCAACATTATTCGGCGTCAGGAAGAAAAGAGTAATAATAACTTTAATGCGAGATGGCCGTTCATCTTTAATGCCATCATTGAGAGCTTGGATTTAAAAGAAATTACTTTTTCTGGTAGACAATTTACCTGGGCTAGTTGGGGTGATAATCCCACTTATGAAAAACTCGACCGTTTCCTTAATAGCATTGATTGGGAGCAGAAATATCCTCTTGTTACGGTGCATGCTTTGACTCGTACGGGGTCAGACCACACACCACTGCTTTTAGACTCAGGTGTCCAGGCTCATGTCGGAAACAAGAGTCATTTCTCTTTTGAACTTTCTTGGATACGTCAGGAAGGTTTCTTTGAGTTAGTACGTAAAGAATGGATGTCGGTAAATTTTGGCAAGGATCCGCTGGACAGGTGGCAAAATAAAATAAGGCACTTGAGACAATTTTTGCGGGGATGGGCAAAAAACCAAAGCGGAGAATATAGGAAGCTGAAGGATAAATTAACATCCCTTATTGATATGTTAGATATTAAGGCAGAATCGACTCCTTTGTCTGCGGCCGAGCGGGCTGCAAAAAAGGAGGCCGATGATTACCTAAGAAAGTTGAAACGAGATGAGGAATCCAAATGGGCGCAGCGGGCAAAAGTTAAACATATACAAGAAGGGGGAAATAATACGAGATATTTTCACCTAATTGCAAACGGCAAGCATAGGAAAAAAAAGGATTTTCCAATTAGAGCAAGATGATGGTACGATCATAGGTGATATTAACCTTAGGACATTTATCTCCGAATACTATAAGAAACTATTCGGGGCACCGGCGCCGGGTAATGTTTCTTTAGTAGAGGATATGACTGCGGATATGCCTCAGATTTCGCAGGAGGAAAATTGTATTCTTACATCTCCGTTTACGGAAAAAGAGGTGTTTGAAGCAATCTCTCAGATGGAGCACAATAAGGCTCCAGGGCCGGACGGGTTCCCGGCTGAATTTTATCAGAGATTTTGGGAAGTGATTAAACTAGACTTAATGGCTATGTTTGCTCAGCTGTTTGCCGGGAATTTACCACTACACAAATTGAACTTTGGGGTTATTACGCTACTTCCTAAAAGGGAGGATGCGAGTCGTATTGAGCAATATAGACCCATTTGTTTACTCAATGTTAGTTTCAAAATTTTCACCAAAGTGGGTACTAATAGGGTAACCTCTATAGCGAGTAGAGTTATCCGGCCAACCCAATCAGCGTTTCTACCCGGTAGAAATATTCTCGAGGGGGTTGTGGTTCTCCATGAAACTATTCATGAGCTAAAAAAGAAAAATCTTGACGGGGTTCTGTTTAAAATTGACTTCGAAAAGGCTTATGATAAGGTGAATTGGTCCTTCTTACAACAAGTGTTGAGAATGAAAGGGTTTTCACCAATTTGGTGCGATTGGATTGCTTGTTTTGTTCAAGGGGGAAGTGTCGGGATTAAAGTTAATGATGACATCGGTCATTATTTTCAAACGCTAAAAGGACTGAGACAGGGTGACCCGTTATCACCTATTCTCTTTAACCTTATAGCTGATATGTTGGCTATCCTCATAGATCTAGCTAAGGAGGATGGTCAAGTTGGAGGGTTGATACCACACCTTCTCGAAGGAGGGGTATCCATCCTTCCGTATGCCGATGATACGATTATCTTCATGGAACATGATGTGCAAAAGGCTCTGAATATGAAGCTTATACTTGCGATGTTTGAGCTTCTGTCAGGCCTTAAAATTAACTTCCATAAGAGTGAGATTTTTTGCTTTGGCAAGGCCATTGAGGCACAAGAGGATTATCGTATTATCTTTGGCTGCGAATTAGGTAGCCTTCCCTTAAAGTATCTAGGCATACCAATCCACCATAGAAAACTTCTTAATAAAGAGTGGAAACCAATTGAAGATAGGTTTGACAGGAAGCTTAGTTCTTGGATAGGAAAATTGTTATCGTATGGGGACCGCCTCGTTCTGATTAACTCTGTCCTATCAAGTTTACCTATGTTCCTGTTATCGTTCTTTGAAATTCCTGTTGGGGTCAGGAAACGTTTGGATTATTATCGGTCAAGATTCTTTTGGCAAAGTGATGTGAAAAAAAGGAAATACCGCCTAACAAAATGGAACATTGTGTGCCGTCCGAAAAGATCAAGGAGGCTTAGGGATTGAAGTTTTACAAATTAAAAACATGTGCCTGTTGAGTAAATGGTTATATAAATTATTGACTGAAGAGGGGGTCTGGCAAGAGTTACTCTCTAACAAATATCTTGGGGATAAAACGTTATCTCAGGTAGAGAGTAAGCCTTCGGATTCTCCTTTCTGGAAAGGGTTGATGAGAGTTAAGAATGAGTTTTTTTCACGCGGCAAATTCTCTTTAGGTAACGGTCAGCAGGTGCGGTTCTGGGAAGATACATGGTTAGGCGATGAACCGTCATCACAATCCTATCCATCATTATATAATATCGCCTCATATAGACATGTGACGGTTGCGGATGTGCTCGCACATAACCCTCTAGACATTCGGTTTCGGAGGAATTTTGTGGGTCACAGAAGGGATCGTTGGTTGCATTTGGTAGAAAGGTTGATGGGAGTTTCGTTATCTAATAATAGTGACGTGTTTCGTTGGAATTTGACTATGGATGGGGCGTTTACAGTCAAATCGTATTATGTTGACTTGATGCATGGATCCACAAGATTTTTACGAAAATATTTGTGGAAATTAAAAGTGCCATTAAAGATTAAGATCTTTCTATGGTTTCTTAACAGGAAGGTCATCCTCACTAAATACAACTTGATTAAGAGAAATTGGCATGGTTGTAAAATATGTGTTTTTTGCGATACGGATGAGTCTGTAGAACACTTGTTTATAACATGCCCTTTTGCCCGTGATATTTGGCGTCTTTTACATTTTACGTATAGCATTTATCCTCCTACTAGCATTGCGAATATGTTTGGTAACTGGCTAAGTGGTATTGATAGGAAAACAAAAGCACGAATACGAATTGGTGTGGCTGCTTTCCTATGGACGATTTGGAATTGCCGCAATGATGTGGTTTTTAACAAACAAACGAATATTCATTTTTTGCAGGTTGTAAACAAGGCGGTTTATTTTATCCAGATGTGGGCTTTTCTGCTGCCCGTGGATCAAAGAGGACTTATGGATTCAGGCTGTGCTCGACTGATGGCGGTCGTTCGGGCTATTTACAGCCAGACTGGGTGGCTTAATTCTAGGCGAATTGATGTGTAATTCGTCGTTGTTTTTGTGGCTTATCTTTGTGGCCACGTTATCAGATCCATGACTGTAATTCGGAGTGAATTCTGGAATTTTCTTCATCTTTATTAATAAAAAACCGGTTGTGTGCATCATTTTGATGCAGAGGCCGGGGCCTAGGCTCCCATTTCTAAAAAAAAGCGCGATGCCACGACCATCGCTTTGCAAGAGACCCTCCAAGGGTTCATCTCGCAGAAGGACAAGACCAGCGACAAGAAGGACGAAAGGGAAGAGAAAAAGCGCCGGGAGCGCGAGGAGATCACGAAGAACTACTTCATCGTGTAAACGAAGAAGCTTGAGATAGAGGAGGAGAATGCCAAGACAAGGGCCATGGAGGCCTCGACCAGGGCCATGGAGGCCGAGAACAAGAGGAAGAAGGTCGAGCTCGCTCTGGCCACCCAGGAGGCGCAGATCATGGCCATGGACCTGAGCTGCCTGACCCCGAGGAAGAAGGCCTACTTCGAGAAGAAGCAACAACGGTACATGAAGGGCGAGGAGTGATCGCGCATGGCCTCGACCGTGCCCGGCGCCGGCCTTAACCCGCGGCCGGCGTCACTTTTGTACATTCTGGCCCTGGGCTGGCATGGCCTCACCTGGCCGCTGAACCTTGCACGAACCGTGGCCGGCATGGCCTGAACATGGCCGGCACCTGACGTGAACCGTGGCCGTATGGCCGAACCGTGGCATTTTTTGCATGTGTCAATATTCATTTGCTAAAATATTTAGGGCATTTTGGTACTTTATTTCGAATCGTGGCCACCGTTTGAGCAGCCCCGCAGGGGACAGTGACCAAAACTGGCCGGACACGGTCCCGGATGGCTGCTTAAATTGATAAAACGGACAGCAATTTGGTCCGCATATGAGCAGCCCCGTAGGAGATGTCCTTAGAGCATCTCTAGTAGTACCCCTAAACCCCTAAACCCTTAGAGCAGTTTTAAGGGTTGAGAATGGCACTTTTTGTGCACTTTTACGGGTTGAAAAACAGGGGCAAAGACTAGAACCCTTAAACCTAACCCTTAAAACGGAATATTCCTTAAAAAGGGATCAAGCGGTAGCGGCCATTTCATCGAGCACGTCCGGTGCGGCGGCGGCGGCCAAGGGCTTCTTCCTCGGGGCCCTCGGCTTCGCCACGACGGCCTTCTTGCGTGGCGTGGCCTTGGGGTCCTTGGGAGCACCTCGCGGCCCCGCCCCGGCCGCCTTGGGACAACTTTTGGGTGCGGCTGGGACGGGCGCGGCCATGGCGGCGGATGGGGCGGTCGGGACCGGCTCGGCCGAGGCGGGCGAGAGGGGCGGGACGAGGTGCTTCCTCGGCCGCCGCCGCTTGGCGCCCACGCACGCGGCGACCACGGCCGCGATGGCGCGAGGGGCGGGGGCAAACGTGGCCGGGGCGGCGACGGACGAGGCGGGAGGGACGGAGGCCGGCGCGGGAGGGGCCGTGGCGGCCATGGTGGCCGCGGCTGGGGTCGGGGACGGCGCGGGAGGGGCCGGGGCGGCCGGGGCGGCGCGGGGGACGGCGGCCATGGCGGCGGCGCGGAGGGAGGCGGCGGCGGTTGGGGAAAACTCCCTCCCGTGCGTTTGTGATGCTGGGATACGGGTTGGTGAGGGTCAACCCCTCCAACCCTTATTTTTAGAGGTTGGGAGGAGATTCCCGGGTCCGGCCTGTAAATTTATTTACGGGTTTAGGGGTTCAGGGGTTCTAATCTTTGGATTTTTTTCGTCAAAAACTGTAAAAAAACAGTTACTTTTAGGGGTTTGAGGGTTTAAGGGTACTACTAGAGATGCTCTTAGAGCATGTCTAACAGACCCCCTAAATGGCCCAAACCCGTATAATAACCGCCGATATACGGGTTTGGGCTCTACCCGGCCATCTAGCACGCCCCGTAAATGGACCACCCCGGACGATTTTTTACAAGTTTGGGTAGGGGGCGGCCCGTCGACCCCTACATGTGCGGGTCGGGAGGAGATATAGAGGTCCAACCCCTCACCTTTTCCCCCATCGCGCGCGAACCTCCCAACCGCCGCCGCCGCCGCCGGAAATCCGCCTCCTCGCCATCCCCGGCCACCGCGTGGCCAGATCTCGCCGCCATGGACTCCTCGCAAGCCCCTCCCACCGCCGACGGCGCGGCACCCATGTCCGAGGTGGTGAATACTGCCACCGTCGACGCCGCGGCCTCCGCCGATGTCGCCGCCATCATCTCGGCGACCATGCCGATGAAGAGGAAGAGGATCCCGAAGCTCTTCTTCGACACACCGCCGGGGCCTGCGGTAGCGACGGCGGCGGGGGCGGCGGCGGCCACTGTTGGTACCGCCAAGAGGGTGAAGTCATTCGCGACGAGGGGGCGGCCGCCAAAGGTGAAGAAGGCCGGCACGCCTGCAGCGGACGATCCGCCCACGCAGGTGGTCGCCGAGGTTCCGTCACCGGTCGTTCTGCCTGCTCCCACGCCGCCCACGCCGCGGTTGCCCACGCCGCCGCCCGCTGGTGCCCGCCAGGTGCTCGACGATGTGCCTGCGCCTGCTGCCGCGACATCCTACATGGATGTGCTCAACGATTCTGCGGTGGACTTGGATTCGGGCATTGGTGGCTTCGACGACGAGTACGCTGACTATGGCGAGGATGAAGAGGCGGACGAAGAGGTGGACGACGACGTGGTTGAGGTGGACGAGGCTACTGCGCGGCGGAGCAAATCGGGGAAGCAGCCCAACTACACCGAGATTGAAGATGTCACATTGGTCCGTGCGTGGGGCAAAGTGTCTATGGATGCTGCCACCGGCACCGATCAAACCGGCAAGCGCTATTGGCAACGAATTGAGGATCTTTACCACAAGCTCAAGCCTCGCACGAAGACTTTGGCGGATCGATCCTACCGCTCCCTTGAAGGCAGGTGGAACGCGATCAAGCCAGCTTGTTCTCGTTGGAGCGCTGCCATGGACCAAGTGGCGGATAATCCACCAAGTGGATGTGTGGCAACGGACTACGTAAGTTTTGTGACAGATTTCTTGTGCAAACTATGTGTTCTTGTGTAAACATCACACTACATTGTTGTTGTGCAGCCCAAGTATGCTCAATTGCGGTACAAAGATATGGCCGGGTCAAAGAACAAGGAATTTCAGTTTGAGCATTGCTTCAAATTGCTCCAACACCTTCCCAAGTGGAAGTTGAGGGACGAAGAGCCAAAGTGCAAGAAGGAGGCAATGCTCAACATGGATGATGAAGAGGAAGACATGGGTGGTCGCAACGTAGGCAAGCCCGAGGGCACCAAGAAGGCGAAGGAGAGGCAGAGGCTAGAAGCCGAGGCAGCTAGCTTCAAGGACAAGATGGATCAGCACATTAGGGCAAAGGAGGAAATAGCATTCAAGACATTGGAGACCAAGGTCCTCATCACCGAGAAGAAAAAGGAGGTGAAGCTTGCCAAGGTGGCTGCAAAAAGAGAGGAGGCTATGCGCAAGGCCGAGTTGGATGCCCAAATGTTGGCTCTCAAACAAACCAAAGCCATGAAGGAGCTCTTGGCCGAGGAGAAGGAGATCATGATGATGAATACCAAGGACATGGACGAGGATCAGCTGCTGTGGTGGAAGGAGAGCAAGGCCGAGATCATGGCGAGGAAGTTGCAGGCGCGTCAAGCTCGCGAGGCATCCAACCTTGGTGCTTCAACTTCGGTGAGTGGTGGTGCCGACGGTGGGCTGCAAGATTGATGTGTATCGCGTTGGTGGTGGCAGTACTTTTGGGAACCTCTATACCTAGAACATGACCTATGAACTTGTTGATCTATTTGTGATGTAAAACTATGGATTATGCATCCCATATCTTGAATCTGCCATATTTGATATGCTTGTGTAGTTGTGCTAAACCCTGCAAAACCCTGTTTTGTGAGGGGCCAAAAGCTCGTGCGAGCTAGCAGACCCCCTACCCCCACCCCGTAAAACAGAATATTCTGTTTTACGGGGTGGGAGTAGGGGGTCTGCTAGCTCGCCCGAGTTTTTGGCCGGCGAAATGCGTATACAGGGCCCTCTACACGCGTCTTAGGGGACGAAAACATAAGTGGTGTGTTAGACATGCTCTTAGCTTTGCTTCACGACACCACCCAGACGCTGCAGGCAGCGCGCAGCCGCGTCCCGTGGGAGCCGCAAGGCTGGAACACGTATGCGACAACACGACGAAACAAAAGCGAGGACCACAGGATCCCTCCTCCCATCGTAATTCTTGCTTGGGGTTGGTGGTGGGACCCCGTCCCGAGCTTTTTCCTCAGTTTCAAAAGCACGCCGTTCCACAGCTGAGCTAGCTAATTCAAGTTTTCCGTCCCATTTACCACTTGGATTGTGTATGCAGAATAGCACGAGCGTGGAAGTTAGGAATAAGCACAATGGATCATGCGACGGCAATTAACATCATTTTAGTAAAGCAACTGATGACCTATACGATAGATAAGAGTATCCGAGACTCCAAGATCATCTCTAGCATAACCTGTATCCTTCATGAAACTAGAAAATAATCGCCACTTTGAGTTTTTTGTCGCGAAAATAATGCGCGAAGTGAGAACATGCGTCCGACCTCTAAATTATTTTTAAGGCCGATGAGAATTTCCCTCTTCAACCCCACAAAACAACGTTTTCGCCGCAGGCCCGAGGATGCCCTGAATCACAAGGACATAGTTGGCGGGATGGAAATTTCACGTGAGTGAGTTCCCTCGCCCCTCGACCGTCATCGTCCGGCAGACGGGTGACGACCGGCCGGTCTTCAACCGGCGGCGGGAGCTGCCGACCGGCGGCGCTCGGTGGGGACGGGGCGGGTCTGGGGGAGAGAGAGAGAGAGAGGTCGGGACAGGAGGCATGGTGATTTTCGTTTTTCTTTTTTCTTTGTTGTTGACTGGTTCGGAGAAAGTGCGTCCATAGGCGGTGGTAATTTGGGGTAAATAACTCCAAACGAAATGACCTTCTTCCAGTACGTATTTGGGTGGGAGCCCAGAAACTCGGGAATCTGCTCTAAGGCAGTTTCTCGTTCACTACACAAAATGAGTTTCTCGATGCGGAGAAGCGGGGTAGAAACTGGACACCTCTTTGCGGTTTGTGGCATACTGTAGGTAGAAGCAGTCCAAAAACATAAAACAAGTATCCCTAAGCCACGGGAGTATGGGACGGCCGTCACTAAACCTCGACGAGCAAAAGAATATTATCAATAAGAGCCTTGTTCTAAATCACTCAAATTAGGTACTCCCTCCGTTCCAAAATGTGAACCATTTTAGCAAACTAGTTTAGTTTTCTAAAAATGATTAGATTTTGGAAACAGAGGTAGTAGTAGATAATGTAAAAATCCAACTGTGAAACTTTTTTACCACACGCGTCCCACGGAGAAATAGTATGTACTTACTAGAGAAGACAAGGAAGGATACGCTTGTGGGGTTGCACAGTTGTCCCTACACACAAGCGTATCCTTCCCTGCGCTCTACTTTTAGCATCTGTCGGATCAAAACACTGCTCTATCCGGTCTTCTCAAAGAGCCCAATCCGCCCTCTACTCTTTGTTCAAAGGCGCGTCGCAGTTCATCTCTTGTGCTTCTCGTGTACCGGCGATTCGTCCTACTTTCTGTCAGTCCGGCAGGACACAGCAGATTCCCAAGCCCAGTATCTTGCTTGTCTCATCACCTCTCTCTCTCTCCGGTGTCGACACATTTTCACCTTATTTCTGTGGCTAGCTCCACCACTGCTAGCTTCCATACTTTCCGACCAAGACGTTGCCGAGGGTTAATTGTTTGCTCACCGTGGTGTCCAAGATAGTAGTGAACTTGGACATTGCATGGGTTAGAGTAGTACTGTACTAGGGAGTATAACACACACTAGGTAGGGAACATAAGGATTTCTTGGACATGCATGCTTGTCAAATTGTGTCCCGTTTGAACATAAAAGTTTTCTTGGACATGCATGGATGTCCCGTTTGAGTCTATGCTGACAGCGGCCTCCTCGGGGGGCGGGGTTAGGGGCGGCGCAACATGGTCTTTCTGGCGTCTGCCATACTTGCACCTCGGCATCCTCCCCCCCACATCGCTGGGAACAGACTAGGCCGTGATAGCGTCGACCTTTCCGCCAATGTGAAGTAGGGCGGAAAAGATCTTTGGGCGCTGTGAGGTGAGATTATCCACTTCGAGCGTCGGTTACTTCTTCTGCTGGCCAGATGAGCATGTGTGCCTGCGATCGACGATCACCACCGCTTTTTCTTACTTGTTAACTCGTTTTTACGTTCGTGTTTCTTAGCCGTTTCTTGTTACTTTGTTACACAGAATCGTTGGCTGTTTCATGTGTGTTATCGTTTCGGTATCCGCCGGCCTGAAACGAATATGCAATGTTCGTGAATTGATCATTGTTTATTACTATGTTCACTTTGTTGAACTCTTTACACTCATACCTTTCGAGCTCCACCCTACAAATCAAGCATAGGAGTGTTGTCCCACAAATAGTTGGGATGATGCATTGGCCATGCTCTAAATAATGCATCATCCCAATTATTTGTGGGACAACATTGTAGCCCGAGAACCTGGAGAGAGCCCTGGGCTCTGGATGTAGCGGTGTACTGCCTTATGCGATAGTACTGAGAAAGCCTGGTAGTACCGCCCGTTGAAGGAGAGCAACAACAACGCCAAAACCTCCAGCCCCTCGAATTGTCGGTGGTACCAGACGGAACCCGATAGTTCCGGCCTACGCAAAAATGTCTAGAATTGCTTGAAATGTTGAGGGGATTCTTTTGGCATTGACAAAGGGGAACATAGATGATATAATCATGATCCAAATAAAGTTAACGTCTGCAACACTTATCACACATTACGGTGCTCATTGTGTTGTCGACAAACATAAAAAAAGGATGAAAATGCTCTTTCAACCCCCCTCCCCTTTTTGGTGTTTGATGACAACACAATTATTGAGCAAATGATTTGAATCAAGTGCAATAGAATTCTAGCAAGTAATATCACAAAGGTATCTAATAGCTAGAAAAGTAGACATGCAAGATAGATAATAAGAGTGGACATGCAAGATAGTAATAGCTAGCAACTAATTAAAACCCGCGAATGTCGAACCTCCACCTCTTGCCTTCCGAGCCGCCTCCTCCGCCGCATGGTACACGGCCTCCAGGTTCTTCGTCACCTGGCCTTTCATTCTCCCCGTTCCATTCCCTCTCGCTCTCCCTATCCTCGGCGGCGACCCCCCTTCTTAGTTGTTTTCGCTTCCTCCTACCATGATTCGGCGGCCAGAAATGAGAAACATGAAATCGATTAGTAAACATAGAAAACAAAAATAAACTATGTAAAATGAATATGATCATGCATGGAAAGAAAATAATCTACATGGAAAACATGCAAAGCAAAAAAAAACTAATTTAATAAATATAAAGCATGCAACAAAAAATTGATAGAAAACAAGCAAAGAAAATGAACTAGGCTAAATAAATAGAACATATACATATACTCGTCTAGATAGGAATCATCTAGCTCCGGAAAATCGTATTCTAGTCTAGCATTAGCCACTAGAGGTGTAGTCCCATCATCACTAGCATGCATGTCATCAACCGTGGCCTCCAACTTTCCAGCGCCGTCCGCATTCAGTGTACTCAATTGGTCGAGAAATGCTAAGTCGTTAGGGTCATTAACCTCTTCTTTGTCGGCGTCACCATCTACTTCCAAGTTCGTCAATTCGATCACTAAATTTCCCGTGAGCCCACCTTCCTCTTGAAAGAATTCACCCTCATATGTCTTTTTTTGTTAAAGAGAGGGTTATTATCTTCTCGTTCTGCTTCGTCGCCTGGTCAGACATCCGCGATCATGTCTTATTTTATGGAATGTTGTATGGGTGGGTGATATGGTCTTTCATGGTCGGTTTGGTATACTGATCGTACCTTCAAACAATTTTGTGATTTCGTATAGGACATAATCCTCCCTGCACATTCAACTTGAGGTTTGTACCGTGACCGCTTAATAAGTAATACCCTTTAGACCGGAAAAAACATATGACCGACACAAGAGACACATCTTAACGGAAAAGGACAAGATAACTAAGAAAAACAGTGCTTTGCAAAACTAATTTATTAAAATTCCATTTGCGTGTGGTCAATCGACAATTATACGATAAGGGTGATGCCTCCCCCGACCTCTCGTTCAACTCCGCCCAACCCAAATCTTCACTTACGTCGGTGGTTCCCCACCGCCCTTGCGATACTCTAAGCCCCTAGTGCACCCATTCCTTCTGATGTGTCATCGGCATGCAACCTACACATCATTCCGACGTTGGAGTCCGCACCTCACACATGCAACCTTAAGTGATTTTTCTTGCCTTCGTTGCGGCCGACAAAGTCCGTGTTGGCTTCTGCGAGCTGGGCAGCCAGGCGCTGGATCACTGCCCCATAGTGTTTTCTTTCTCCGCAACGGGTTGGAATAGGGAGAGGTGAGCATAAGGTGAAATTACGACATCGGTCGAGGCTATGAAGCTTCTCATGTCAAGTTCTTAGTGTTGCCGCCTTCATATGCTACAGTAGAGAACAATCTCAAATTAAGGTACATTACATGAATACATGATGATTGAACATAAATTAAGATAGTAGTGCAAACAAACAAAATAGTGGAAGTGAAATTAAGATACACTCCCGTGTTAAATTTTAGATACATTTGGGAGATTATGTTGATTCAAAATGCAGGCTTGTTCTTGTTGCCTTTTACCACCTTTGTTTTTCCTTCACACAGACACGTCCTTTTCGTCGTATCCCCAGATACGTCAATCCTCTCACAAACCTCTTTCTGGTGGGATTTCATTTTCAGATTCTTCGTATGTTCCTCGTCTTGCTAACACTACAGGAATCGCCCGATATGCCGACGGCCAGCAGCCGTCGGCACAGGCTAAAACCCCGTCGGCACAGGTTGTGCCGACGGCCACCGTCGGCACCTTGCCGTCGGCATATGCCCGCGTCGGCATAGGTCAAATGACCGTCGGCACACTAAAAGCCGTCGGCACAATATTTCCAAAATAATTGAAAAAAAATTCAAATTTTTTTGAACTTATTTTTTGAATTTTTTTGAAATTCTATTCCTCCAGTCCAAGCACGCTTAACCTTTGAGTTCCTTCCAAACTAGATTCCATATGAGATGTTAGAACTTACTGATATTAGTATCATATCAATCATATTAACCTGTGGTGAATAATGTTAAACTTTTCTATTGTTTAAATTTAAAACAATATTTAAACTTTTCTATTGTTTAAGTTTAAATTTAAAACAATGATTATATAATTATCTTTATTGACTAAATAACAATATAATGTCAGAAATTCCTTTATTTTTTGAATAAATTATTTAATATATAATAATTTATATCTTTAAATCCGTAAATCGAAATTTGACAAATAAAATGTCTAAATCGATTAGAAAAATTAGAGAAATTCAAATATGACATCCATATCATAAAAACATCGATAGTTTTAAAAAATTTAAACTCTTTTGATGAATAGACATGGTGGTCATTTTGACAGTTTCTGCCGATTCAGCTGGAAACAGGCCAAATGACGGGTGTAATGGCAAAATCCATCGCATAGTTTGTTTAAATGTGCCCATATTCCACACAAATATGCATATTGGAAGCACGGACAATGTTCCCGAAGGAAGTTTTCCTTTTCATTGAATAAAAAAAGCATTTTCCATCTTCAGAGTGTGAAAAATGGCTTTTTTGTGAAGCATCAACCACAAATATGTCGCAAAACCTGGGAGCTGCATTTTTTGAAAATACTGGACCATGTTATATGCACAAATAACCAATTATTTTCCTCTGAAAAGGTTTTCATCCATCTCTTTTGAAAAACACAAGTTTCTGCCGATTCAGGTGGAAACAGGTCAAATTTGAACTACAGGTGCCTCATAGTTTGCTCATGATTTTTGGAAAAAATAATTTTTCGGTACACAACTACCTATTTCTCATGATTTTTAGGTCCACCTAGATTTTGGTTGGATTCAGACGCCCCACAACCCTCTCAGAAGAAACTATACGTTAACCCATTATTGCTAGTTGCGTTCTTTCTCATTATTTTTTTCTAAGAATTTAGATTTAACAATATGCATGATAATTTAGATATGTTTGTCCTTATCGAAACGAGCAAAAGAACGTCAAAATCCGAGTTGAAATGCAAAAGTTATGATCAAAACGGTGATTAAGTTAAAAAAAAATTTGAGCTTGGCCGCATAGCTCAATTTTTTTTTCGCAATTCGGAATTCCCTCTTAGGGTCTATGCCGACGGCAGCCGTCGGCACAGCTCAAAAAAAAAAGGCCGACGGCATAGCTAATTTTTTTTTTCGCAATTTAAGATTTCCTCACTGGGTCTATGCCGACGGCCCCGACAAATTGCCGTCATCATAGAATTTGGCCGTCGGCACCTAGCGCCATTCCTGTAGTGTAAGCTTGATCTTCTCCTGTGGACACGGAGCAACGCGTCATGCTTTTTTTAGATACATTTCGTAGATTAAGTCGATTCGAAATGGCTTATTTTCGCTGTCTTTTACAAGCTTTGGATATAGAGAGAGGCAGAGGGCAATTCATCGTATATGTTTTTTTTGGTCTCTTCGGGCAAAGCCATGCCTACTAGGTAGTAAGTGGATGTTTTTATAGAGTACGCGGCCAAATAGCTGGAGAATTCTGTTTTTTTTGGTGAAAACGTTTGGTACCATTAATCAGGTTGAAGGAAAGAAAACCCATCCCCAGTTATACAGTTCCAAACTGATCACGCGGGCGGTAGCAGACGAGTAGCGCACGCACAGGAGATGGTTTTGAGATGTGGACGAGGCCGAGATTTAGTGGGACCCACCACCGGAAGGAGGTTCGTGTGTGCCAGCGTATGTCGGTGGAATTGGAACTGAAGGGATAACGATGGGGTAGGAAGGTAAACAAATATCATCTGCTTTGGTTATGACTTTACTACTGTAGTAACATTTGCTCTTCCGCTCAAAAAATTTACGGTCAAAATGTGATTTCTTCCGGTCGCTCTGGCCTTTGGTGTCTTGTAGCGGCAGAGGCAGGGGCGCAGGACGGACTCATGCAGTAAGTACTGTGCGATTGTGAAAAGAATTCTCAGTGGTGGTACTCATGCGGTTTTTTTTGTACAAGAGAACTCATGCAAGTTACGATGGGTTAGCATGACAACGCCAGTCGCATGCCATGCTGTGGCTGTGGCAGACACAGGGTGGGCCTCTGCCGCTACAGAACCGCAGGGCCATTCTGCAGAAACTGCTGCAGGGGAATTCTGCGGTAAACACAACCCCGTCCTCCTCAGCCTTCAACAAAAGAATGAATGAAAAGGCAGGAAATAAAAAAACAGCTAGGGCTTTTTTTTTTGGCTTTCTTTCAATATTATGATGGTACGTTTTGAGCAAAATTTAGCTGACGTGGTCAACATTGACCACCTTTCTTGCACATGGTATAGCTAGCATCAAAATATTTCATGCGCCAAATAGTGTAAGAGCATCTCCAGCTGTTCGGCCCTACAGGGGCCAATTTTTGGCGTATAATTATTGTCATTTCAATCTCAGGCTCACTTGCTCATATTCTTTGCAGTATCTACACATGCTTTATTATAAAAATGACAAGTCCTACACATGCTACATATGCTTTACTATAAAATGTTATGCAAGCTAACAGAGGTATTAACTTCAAATTAACAGTACCAAAATGGTACTGGACTCAAATAAAACATAGCACAAAATTTACTAAAGCAAGCACACAAAGATCTTGTTCACACAAAAATTCCAAAGAATAAAACTAGAAAATAACAAATGCAAGTTCCATTTTTATTTGAGTTTTCCAATCATGCACACACTTTCTAAGGTTGATGTACTGCAAGAAAACAACTGAATAACATGTCCTAACACTCTATACTAGCTAAGAAACAAAATAGAATCAAACACCCATTTCAAATCAAACAAAAACACACAAAGAAACATAAACAGAAAGCTGATGTTTCTAGATCTGTCCACCAAAATTAATCTAGAGCTTCAAAAATTAATATACGATAGGATAAGATATATCTAGTCAATATAAAACTCATCCAATTGGATTTACTCCAAAAATAATTTTTAAACTCATTCTAAAAATCACAGAAGAGGCTACTGGTATTTTACTAAACTGGATGGCATTTTCATTTGGTAACTCACCTTGCTGTGAGGCCAAGTGCTATGGATAGATCTATTCAATGGCTATCCATAACATTTTAGTTTGTTCATTTTAGTTATGTATTTTAAAAGTTATGGTCCAAATATTCTCACAGACACTCTGTGCCAAAACAGTCCTTGTGTCCAAAATAATTGTCCAATTCTTAGATCTACAAATTTTGTATGGTAAGGAATTTTCTTAGCTACCACCCTAATTTTTGTTTTTGTCAAAAACCGATTATTTCTATTTTTATCAAGGCCAAAGCTACATGTCAGTTTCTGCCTAAACAGGAAAAAAGATAACTCTCAGAAAAAATACTAAGCGGGCCGGATCTGTTGTGGCCGAACTGCTACTAGGCTGTGCTGGCCTGGACGTGGGGTGAAGAGGTAAGTGAGTTTGGACGGCCAGGATTAGACCAGATCGACGGCTGGTGTGCATCTTCAACCTCTAGCTATGCAAAACATGAGAAGAAACCCTAGAAATGTTTGGGCATTCATGGTGGCTCACCTAGGGTGGTTCTAGGCGATGTAGAGGTGCTGCAGGGGTTGAGGGAGGTTGAGGAACGCAGGGGATGCATGCAGCTTCGACGGCAACGCTCCTAATGACGGTGGTGCTCCAGGACGTCCTCCACGGGCCGTGGATGGCGCCACGAACCTGCAGGTCCACAAGCCAAACGCCCATGTCAGGTACGTGCTCCTCGAGCAGGTATTTCTAACAGAACAATCAAGGCATGGAAGGGAGCACGGAGGTGGCGGTAATCTTCCCGGGAAGGTTCCACAGGCAACGGCGAGAGAGAGCTTCTCCTCACTTGAAGAGAGTAAGCGTAGAGCTGAGGGCTTGGTGGGGTGGGGAGGCAGAGGTGGGGGATCTTGGTGGCGAAAGGGACACGACATTGGGGGCTTATAGCCACGGGGGTGAACGAATGGAAAGGGGGTGCTCTAGGTTGATGCCATTGAGTGGCACTGGGGTGCTCAAGGGGCATTTCAGACCATGCACAAGCAAGGCATCGTGCTAGGGGCCAAGACTAGCAGAAGGGGCAAGTCAACAATGGCTCAATGAGTGGGGAGAGGCCAAGGTATGGGCACAAGGCCCACTGTACAGTAGCAACAGGCAGTGCCCACCCTTCTCTGACCATCCCAAATTCACACTCGATTTCTCCTTCCCCAAGCCTTCTAGAAGCAGTCCAAGGGATCAATTGTGGAGTCTAAGTTATGGTCAACACACTAGACAAGGTCTCACTTCGAATCTTGCAAGGATAGGCAGTGAAAAATTCTGTCCAAAACTGTATCTACTACTGTTCCAAAAAAATTCAGACAAATCAGTTTAAGGACTTAGTGAAATTTCTAAGTGTTGAAAACCGATGAAATGAGCAAAAAGTTTGGAATGTTTTCAGAGATCAAATGGATTCCAATTTTTTATTTCCAAGTTGGAGTTTGATAAACATGTTATAAACTTTCAGAAACATCTTTTGAAAACAAATTTGAAATAGTTTAAGGCCATGAAAACAATGTGGGAAAAGGTGTACTTTCTGTTTTTATCTGTTTTTCAAAAATGCCTTTTTTTGTCTTAATTTTATACCACAAAAGCAACAAGCAAAAGATAATTTTTATTTGTCCAAAAGTAAAACTAAGCTTATGGTTTTGTAGTACATATATCAAGGATTAATTAAAAGTAAATAAATCATAACACAACAATTTATAGCTTACTGAAAATAAGGGTAGAAAACAGGTACTTGGCTTTATATACGTAACTGCTAGGACCACCCTGGTGGTAGTTTCCGAACCCACCCGGCGCGCCGCCACGGTTAGGGGGTCCAGAATTGCCGCGGGGGTAGCCACGGCCATCACCATACTGTCCACCGCCGCCGCCTTGGTTCGCCATGATCCGCAGCACCGGTGCAGCGTCCCTCCGACTCGCGAACCCTAGTCGAGCCGGTGCTCGATAGGTCCAATAGATACGATGCCATAGGCCCGCCTGACCCTCGCACTCTCGTTTACGCTGACATGCCCGGTACTGGCCCATCCCAATTCGGATAATACGGCCCGCATGGCCTACCGACAAAAATGGATCGACATTTGAATTCGGACCACCGACGGCGACGTTTCGCCATCGAGAACGTACCAAATTCTAACACGAATGTTGAAGGAGGAAGACTCGGTAATTTCATCTGGTGTTGTCGATCCACGATCGAGGAAACAAGAGGAATCATGGGCGGCGATCCACCCAAATCACATACCTGCGTAGATGAAGACAGCAACTGCGTTTCCGCCCAGCGCTGCTGCCGCTTCTTGTCCTCTCTCTTCTCCCTCCGGCTTTCTACCAAGTCCCTAGTCGCCGACGGCGTCGGGGTTCTGCAGAGATAGCTCAGCGAGCAAGGAGAAGGGGTTGAGCCGCCACTCACTTCCTCACCGTCTTCTTCTGCAGAGATCGCCCAGAACCGCGCTCGAGGGAGGAAGGTGCCGGAGTCGCCAGTGGCGCCATCGCTGTCGCACTCCATCGCTGTCCAGCAGTGTAGAGAGAAAACTTGTCTAGATACATGTAGAAACGTCTGAATGTGGAAAAGAGGTAAAACCTAGATACGTCAATCTCAATAACCTCGTTCCGGTGGCTTTTCATTTTTCTGCTTCTTCGTATGTACGTCCTCTCGCCAAGTTTCATCTTCTCCTTTGGACAGAGAGCAACGCATCATGTTTTTTGAGATACGTTTGTGAGATTATGTTGATTCCAAATAGCTTATTTAAGAGGTGGATAGCAATTCATCATGTTTTTTTTTGGCCTCTCACTAGGTTTGGGCAAAGCCATGCCTACTGGTTAAGTGCACATACACAACGCAGACTCTTAGCTAGGGGCGGTAGGATTTTTATCGATCCCTAGCAGTTACGTACATGATCCCGGGTAGTGGACGCATAATCGCAAGGGTGAGTCGTCGCAAACTTTTGTGCCATGCGCTTAGCTTGTTTTTTACCAGCCCCTTCAATATCGGACGGCGAGTTAGAGCGCTTGAAATTTGGAGCCGCGTTGTGGCTATGAACACTCTTCCATGGACGCTAGGATTTATTTTTCCAATTCTTTACCGTTTAAGCGGCTGCCTAAGCGCCTAGTAGTGTACATGCCCTAAGGGCTCATTTGGTCGTGGGGGGAAAATCACCCAGGGAATAAACGCCCCTACGGGAATTTTCCCTCGCACGTGGGATCCCATCCCCGATGGGGGAAAATATTCACATTCCCTCTGGCCATTTGGTAGCAAGGGGAGGCGGGAGAAGACCCAGGCACACAATTATCAAGAAAGCTGAAATATACATAAATTTGTGCATAGATTATTGGTATTTTTTAAATAAAATCAGATTAAATATCAAATCTACATATCAGAAGTACTCCATCCGTCCAGAAATAAGTGACGCATCACACTTCATATGTACATTCTAAATAAAACAAAAAAAAAGATCAATACATTGAGCTCCTCCGCTCGGCCAGACGACCGCATCCGACACTCCTCTACAAAGCTCTTCTAGTCGCTAGCCATAGTAACTACTGCAAATAATCACCAGCAGCAACTCCGCAGTTCGCCATGCTAGTCGTCATGGTCAAGCAGCGGAAAACGACTCGCTCAACGGGCACGGTGAGACCGCCCTCTGCTCGACATGCCGCAGCTTGCTGTGCTCTGCGTCTTCAGTAAATTTCAGCAAGGGAGGCGCCATGCTCTGCAAATTCAGGTTGTGCTTGTTGCATCAACCTGAAAATCCGTCAATGTGGAGGCGGTGGCCTCTCGCCGCCGGGCAGCACGGGATCTCGAGCCTGGTACGTCCCAGCTGTCCTCTTCTCGCCCCCCGCTTCCACCCTCTCCTTCCTCCGGCTCTCGTTTCTCGGTTCTAGACTCGGCCCAGCTGGATCATCTGGCCCAGGTGGCTGACGACTGCGATATAGTGTTCCGTGGTGAGAAGGGCCCGAGATGTGAGCGGATTGAGGCGATTCGAGCGAAGGAGGTCTACGAGAGGGCCCTTGCTGCCGCCCGCGCTCAGGTGGAGCGTGAGTGTCAAGGGCCCCTGGACCCGAGCAGGTAATGCAGGGGTCCGGTAGTGGTGCCCCTCCTTCGGTGTCCCCTGCGGGTGTTCTTGTGGCGACCTCCCAACCTGGGAGGAAGCGCGGGAGACCCGCCAACTCGGTGTCTCGGCCCTCGACCTCTGGTAGGGCCCGTTCAGTCCCCCGTAAGGGGACAACCCCGTCAGGTTCCAATGAGTGTTAGCCACTTCATTTGGAACATGCGGGGGTTCGGGCAGGAGGGGCGACGCCGACAGTTAGTGGATTATCTTCGTGACGAGGACCCGGATATTGTCGGGATACAGGAGACGATTCGGCAGGATTTTTCGATCCCGGAACTGGAAGGCCTGAGCCGCCATAAATTTGCGTGGCAATGGCTTCCAGCGACGGGACGCTCGGGGGGGATACTCCTTGGTGCCAAGGAAGATTCCCTTGAGGTAGACGATATGGACCGTGGGGAGTTCTTCCTGAGCATGTCCGTGACCCACAGACGGTCTCTCCGTCGGTGGGAGGTGATTGTGGTCTATGGCCCCGCGGATCATAGTAGATCCCCTGAGTTCCTTGAGGAACTCAGGGGTAAGATCAACAGGTGTACTATCCCTGTAGTGGTGGCGGGAGATTTTAATTTGATCCGCTCTCTCGAGGAGAAGAGCTCGGACAATGTGGATCTCCCGAGGATGAGGCTATTCAACGATTTCATTGCTGACATGGCCCTTATTGAGATTGAGAGAGTGGGGGCACGATACACCTGGTCCAACAATCAGGCGGATCCTATCCGCAGTGTGTTGGACCGTGTGCTGGTGTCAGTCGAGTGGGAAGCGGCCTTTCCGCTATGCGCACTTCGAGCAATCACACGAGTAGGCTCGGACCACTCACCATTGATCTTCTCCTCTGGCGGGTCGGTTGCTCCTAGGCAGAACCGATTCCACTTTGAAGAATTTTGGATTGGGCAACCAGGCTTTGTGGATGCGGTTCGAAGTAAGTGGTTGGCGGCGATGGCCTCCCCACCTCGCCGATATAATGCGGTGGATGTGTGGCATTTTTGTGCCAAGAGCGTCCGCCAATTCATGCGAGGTTGGGGAGCCAACCTAGGTGCGGAGATACGTAGGAATAAGGCTTCTCTCCTTGGCCAGATCCAAGCCCTAGACATAATAGCTGATGCGGGGGGGCTTACCCCCGAGGAGTGGTCCCAGCGCTATGCCCTGGAGGCCTCCCTTATGGGGATCTATAAGGGGGAGGAAACTTACTGGCGCCAGCGTAGCCGCCAGAACTGGATCCTCAAAGGGGACTCCAACACGGCATACTTCCATGCCATAGCGAATGGTCGACGCCGGAGGTGCTCCATCCCTTTTCTGTGGGAAGACGGAGCTCTCTTGGAGACGGAGGAGGCCTTGTCCTCCCATATTTACTCCTTTTATAAGGAGCTATTTTCAGCTACCCCCCGCACGGGGGTGGCATTGGCCGAGGAGACCTGGTCCTCTGGGGGCCTTGTCACTCCGGAGGAGAACTCACAGCTGTGGCTACCATTCCTTCCTGAGGAGGTGCAGCGGGCCCTGAGGGAGATGAAAGCTAATTCGGCCCCGGGGCCGGATGGCTTGCCGGTCTCCTTTTTTCAGTCCTTTTGGGAGACTTTGCAGGGCGTGATCATGCCATTGTTCCAGGAGTTTTATACTGGTACGTTGGTGATGTCGCGCCTAAACTATGGTGTGGTTACGCTGATCCCGAAAGTAGTCGGGGCCACGGACATCCGCCAGTTTAGGCCCATCACTGTGATAAATGTGATCCAAAGGTTACTCTCCAAGGTGTGTGCAATGCGATTAGCACCAGTGGCTGAGCGGATTTTACACCCCTTGCAGTCTGCCTTCCTCAAGGGGAGATTTATCCATGATGGGATCCTTGCTCTTCATGAGATTGTGCATGAGGTCAAGGTTCGACAACACAAAGGGGTCTTTCTGAAGCTGGATTTTCAGAAAGCCTATGACCGCCTTGACTGGGGGTTCCTCCGTCAGGTGTTGCTGCGACGAGGATTCGATGGTCGGTTCATCACGTGGATTATGCAACTTGTCATGAGTGGCAATACCGCAATTAACATTAATGGGGACGTTGGCCCCTATTTTAGGTCGTCGTGTGGGGTGAGGCAGGGGGATCCTATTTCCCCCATCCTCTTTGACCTGGCGGTAGATGCCCTGGCTGCTATCTTCGATAAGGCCAGGGGTGCCGGCCACATCTCTGGTGTGGTTGGTCATCTCATTCCGGGTGGAGGCATCACCCACCTGCAATATGCAGATGACACGATGATTATGGTTGAGGGCTCGGAGTTGGACATTGTCAACCTCAAGTTTTTGTTGTTGTGTTTTGAGGCCATGTCGGGCCTCAAAATCAACTTTGACAAGAGTGAGGTTGTGGTCCTTGGGTATTCCCCTGAGGATCAACAACGGATAGCGGACAACCTCAACTGCAGGTTGACCTCCTTCCCGGTGAACTACCTGGGAGTACCGCTGAGCGACTCCAGGATTCTTATCCGGGACCTGGAGCCTACTGTGGGTAGGGTGAGGAATAAGGCAGAACCCTGGCGTGGACGTTTTACCTCCAAGGGGAGCAAGTCCATCCTAATTGGGTCATGCTTATCTAGTGTCCCCTCATATTTGATGGGGATTTATTCCCTGCCGGAGGGAGTCCACGCAGCGTTTGACAAGGAATTGTCGAGGTTCTTCTGGCAAGACGCGTCAGGGAAACAAAAATACCACATGGTCAAATGGGCGGATGTTTGCGCCCCCAAAGACTTGGGGGGCATAGGTATCCTAGCCTCCCGTAAGATGAATGTGGCCCTAATGCTCAAGTGGGTGTGGCGCATTCTACGGGAGGAGGGGGGACTCTGGTTCCAGCTTATTAAAGCCAAGTATCTACAGGACCGCCCACTTCTAGCATGTGAACGTCAGGATGGTTCGCTCTTCTGGAGGTCCATCCAGTCGTTTAAACAGGAGATCCGGAAGGGGGCGAGGTTTGACATAGGAGACGGTCGAGGGACCATGCTGTGGTTGGACCCTTGGCTTCGGGAGCGGCCTCTCCAGTTAGAGTGTCCTAGACTTTTCGCGATCTGCTCGGAGCCCTCCCAACTTGTGGCCGCAGCGTTCCAGAATGGGAATTGGAACATCTTGTTCCGACGATCTTTTGGTCCGGCGGAGGCAGCTGAATGGGAGGCTCTCAGGGGCGACTTGCCCGAGTCCCTTCCCGGAGGTGCGGACCAGGTGTCCTGGTCGTTGACCCCTTCGGGAGTGTTTTCGGTCAAATCGGCGTATAGGGCCCAATTCTCTGGGCCGGTTAGAACATGGGCTACTCCCCTATGGAAGGCCCCAATCCCGCTGAAGATAAAGATTTTCGTCTGGCAACTTCTTCGCGATAGATTGCCCTCCGGAATTGAAGTGGCCAAGCGCCATGGTCCGGGGGACGGGGTCTGTCCGTTATGTAGGTGCCCGGAGTCCAACACACACATTTTCTTTGTGTGTCCGGCGGCCCGGTTTTTGTGCAATTTCGCCCATGAGGCTCTGGGGCCAGTGTGGCAGGCCTCAGACCTTGGTGAGTTCCTAGAAGACCAGGCTCACCGGGCTGGAGGGGGTCGTCGCCTCTTCTGGCTGGTGTTCGCGTCTATGATGTGGTCCCTGTGGACGACTCGCAATAAAATGGTGATAGAGAAGATTTTTCTGCGTCGTGCATCTGACGCCTTGTTTAAATGCTTGGCTTTGTTGCAGCAGTGGTCCCCGCTGTGTAGACAGCGGGACAGGGAGCGGCTTGACGACATCATCGACAGACTTCTAGTCGCCGCGCGCCGCATCGCCTCCTCGTCGCCCTCCTGAGGCGTCACCTTCCCCTCTACCCCCTCCCCCTTTACCGGAGGCTCTCTAGCTTGTCTACCCACACCACCACCCCCCCCCCCGCCCCGCTCTTGCTTTTTTTGTCCTTTCTCCCTTTGGGCATTGTGTGTGCTGCTGCCCCAGCATGTGGTACCCTATTTGCTTCTTGTTGTAACCGGTACTTTGTATGGATGTTGTGGTTGCTTTATTTATAAAGCGGGGCGAAAGCCTAGTTCGAGAGAAAATCCGTCAATAAATCTTTGTCAATTAACCGAAAATAAAACACCTCTAGGTGTTTCATAGTTTAGTGCAATTTTTTTATGATAAAGAGACACAGTAATCATGATAACATAAACAAGGAAATGTGCCAATCATGATTAAACATCCATGTATTGGAAAGAAAAGAGCTTAGCGCCCGACTCTTGGCTTTGCATCGACGCCGGCAAGAATCCTGGCCTTGGAGTGGAAACTAGTGTAACTGCGTTGTACATTTTCTAATGACTTCAGATTTTACCTTCAAGCCATGGTCTCTTGCTTATTGATTGATAAACTGCAGTAGACTGCCATGGTTTCTTGCTCAAGTTGTGTACGAGGCGGCGACGCTACTGCGGAGATGACGTAGGACGACAATCAGGAGTCTTGCTCTGGTCTTCTATACGCCGCACCTCCATCACGTAGAGTGGCTCAAAGTGTATTGTATTAACTGAAACAAAAAGTTAGTTAGCAACTGTTTCATAATACAACAATTTCAATAAGCTGCTTTCCTAACCACATTGAAGTTTGGGCAATGCAAAATAGGGCAATGACATTTTGGCCAGTTTGGGCAGTGTCAAACTGAAGATATCTCAAACCGAAGAGCTTCTTATTTTTATTGTATTACAATGTCATTTTGGGTAGCTTCTTCTACAGCAGACCAGGAGCTCTGCCTCACCATAAGAGATACAAAGTTTTCTTATATATTATATATATCTATTGCTGCCAATGATTCTTCATAGAATTAAACACAACCACATCATGATGCAGCAAAATCCAGACCTCCCTCTAATTATTATTAATATTTTCATGCAGGAAAGTTCAGGATTGTATCATGTGAATGAAAAGGCTGAGATTCTAAAGGATAGCCAACACTCACAAAGAAATCAAGGCAAAAAGAATAAATTAGCAAATTGTGATTGCTTGGCTAGAAGGATAATAAAAAAAAACTCACATATATGAACCCAGAATCAGAAAACCAAATACCATATCATGATCAAAAGTAACCTTGCCATGGGATGTAAAAGACCCCATCATGCAAAAGGTGAAGCAAATGGGTATTGGACTGCCAGGCAAGGATTAGAAGGCTACCTGTTGAAACCATTGGATTGTGAAAAGCTAAGGCCTTGTGTCTCCTCCTTTCCATGGTCTTCCTCTACCCCTGATGGATATTTGTGTCTTGATTATTTTGCCAACAAATCAACAGAAAAACAAGAATAAATATTAACATGGGAAATACTAATTACAGTAAGGCGTCCAACATACTCACTTTTACACATTTACTTACACTACTGATGTTGAAAGTAATTAATTCCATAAGTACTATATGAGGACTACTATATTCAACCAAGACATAATGCTTGGAAATTTTCATTGACTTTGCTCTAAGGAACCTGCGAGCTAAAGTACCTCCAATTTGATATGTAATTACACAGTCTACTTGATATTATGCTTAGCCCAAATAAAAGTCTGGCAACAAACCTTGTATGCAAAGAGAAGCTGCACCAAAACTCAAATAAATGGATCTCTGGCTTGTAGGAGCTGCCAAAGGCAGCTCCCTTTTTTCTACCTTGAGTTGCCTCTCACAACTCACTCAACAGCAATGGTGAGACAACTATTTGGTGAGTTACTGCCTCAGGCAGCGTGACTCTTTTCTCTTCTCTATTCTCATGACTCACAAAACCATGCTGATTACATTGCCTTATTTAGGCTAACTCACACACGCCAACACTCAGGCCACTAACTCCACTGAACACTCACGCACGCCATGCACCGACAATCATACTTGACACAACAAACTAATCCTGGAATCTTTCCACGATCGAAACGACCCAGCTATGCAGCTAACAACTCATGCATGCACTAGCAAAGGAGCAGTACATGCAGTTGAATAGTTGATCAATCATCTAAAATCTAAACAATGGTGACTTGAACAAAGTATTCTGAGCCTGACAAACAACTGGATTATTTTGAGCATGACATGTGCCTGGCAAAGGACTGGACAAAGTAAACAATAGGTGATCGATCCTTGCAGGACAATGGAGGTGCATAATATTCCACAGATTAGATAGCTCCAAGTTCTAGCTAGCCTTTATTTCTCTCGTTGCATCCTAGCTACAGCTACTTAAATATGAGTGTGCCTGCAGTATACTTGTACATATTCAGTACAGCAATTTTGTAAGTGCACCTCATCAGAAAGTCCAGCAGTAAGCTAGCAGTTACGTATATGATCCCGGGTAGTGGACGCATAATCGCAAGAGTGAGTCGTCGCAAACTTTTGTGCCATGCGCTTAGCTTGTTTTTTACCAGCCCCTTCAATATCGGATGGCGAGTTAGAGCGCTTGAAATTTGGAGCCGCGTTGTGGCTATGAACACTCTTCCATGGACGCTAGGATTTATTTTTCCAATTCTTTTCCGTTTAAGCGGCTGCCTAAGCGCCTAGTAGTGTACATGCCCTAAGGGCGGGTACAATGCAAGACGCTTACTTGGTCGCTTAAGGAGATAAAAATAAATAGCAGTAAATCGGATTATTTAGTAATACAATGCAAGACGCTTACTGGCTCAAGTGCTATCTGCTGCACTTTATCTATACGTTGGTTTAATTAGTAATATTTCTCTTCCACCGACAAAGGCGATGAGCGACGCGGAGGCGATTGGCGACGCCGATGCTGCGGCCACCGCGGCTGATCTCGACCCCGTGGTTGTTCCGCCGGGGCATCAGGGTGATGCGCCTAGGGCGGGTAAAGGGCGGCGCCTAACTCTCGCACCGGCGGCGTGGTCTGCGCCGTCGTCTCCTCCCAGTGGATCCCGTTTCTCGGCCCTTCATGTCCTGGCGGGAGATGAGTGGGGCGACCGGCTTGCCGGGGAGACGGCGCGGCTCTGCGGAGAGGAGGTGCTGGCAGAGAGCCGGGAGGTCTCTCGGGATGACGTCCGGCGGATTCCCAGGACCGATGAGGAACTGGCAAGGGATTTCTGGACTGATATCGGATTTCCGACGCCGGCTTCGAGGTTTTGGGAGAAGACTCCTCCGGCATTCATCGATGGCCACGAAGGTAAGAGTTCTTGCAGGTTGACACCGGAGGAGGGCGAGACGGGGAAGGAGAAGATGGAGGCGGGCTCCGGCAGTGGAGCGGCGGCTTCTCGGCGGAGGTCGCTGCGCATCTCGCCGGTGCAAATGGCGTGGCGTGGTCCTCTACCACGACAACGGATCACGCCGCCGGCTGTTTTGGGCGATTTCTTCCCGCCGGAGTTGCGCACGGTGGACAGCCGGAGTTCGTCGTCCGGCGACCTGGGTGAGAACTCGCTGATCGCTGATCCGAGGTTTCCGCTCGGGTCCGATTTTCGAATTCCCGAGGCGCTGGCGGATGGGGCTCGGTTGCGGTCCACCGGGGCAGACCGATGGGGCCACTTGGCGGACATGTTGGCTGGGCTTTGGGCTCGTGAAGAGGTCATCGATCGGGCATCTGCTAGGGATACGTACGAGAACCGGTCTGTGCCTACGCAGCCGCCGTTCTCTCTCGCTCCAGCGATCGCCTGCGTCCACGATTCTCCTTCGTCGAGCCCTGAGAGGAGGTCGTTTGCGGAGGTGCTAATGGCGGCGCCGCGGCCGGTTGGGGCGGGAGGCTCCAATCCTGTCGCTACTGCTGCCGGGAGAGGTCGCGGTGGGGTGGTCTTTGGGGCCTTCGCGGGGCCGCCGACGTTTGCTCCGGCCGCGCCCAGGGTTGCTGTTCAGCCAGGAGGTGCTAACGCTGGTGTGGTGCAAGGGGGAGGGGCAGTTCCTGCAGCGGGAGTCGGGCAAGTTTTCGGCATCGGCCCGCCTACGTTCGCCCCTGTTCCACCTGGGACGGGGATGCCGAACGGAGGTGGAGGCCTGCAGCCGGGGGCGCCTGGCTTCGCTTTTGGAGTCGCCCAACCCGCGGTGCCGGCACCGGAAAAGAAGCGGAAGAAAAAGAAAAAGAAACCGGCAGGTGCGGCTCAAGTGGCTGGGCAACAGGCTGGGGGGACGGCGGTGACTACGGTTGCGGCTGCAACGCAGCAGGTGACACATGAGATGACAGTGGTTACCCCTCAGGCGACAGTGCCGGTGGGGGTCGACCAAGGTGCTAAGAAAGGGAAGTCGTGGTGCTGGAAGTGCGGGGTGGATACACATTCTACCAAAGACTGCCCAGTCCAGCATTATTGTTTTGTCTATGATAATCAGCTGCACCCTACTAAGAAGTGCCCAGTTCTGAAATTACCGAGACCATCAGTAATTGTGGCAGGACAAGGTAACAGAGAGACGATGTTTAGTATGCTTCCTGATAGCGTTCACAGGGCAGAGTTGGCTCCTAGTACCTCGTCGATTGCTTTAGTCATGGTTGAGGGGACGGCGGCGACGGCTTCGCAGGTGGAGGCTCAGATAGCGAGGATGTGTCTGAATCCATCTTGGGTTTGGGAGGCTATTCCACATGGGGATATGTCGTTCACTTTGGGTTTTCCTTCTGTGGAGGATTTGCAGAGGTTTGATGGGATGGTTCTTGGGGTGCCAGCTCAGTCCACGAGATTGTTATTCAGCCAGTGGGCGCCTGAGGAGATTGAACCTATTATGGAGTTGCATCAACAGTGGGTTCATGTGACAGGGGTTCCACATCCGATGAGACACTTCTTGGGTCTGTGGGCGGCGGGTTCGCTTATTGGTACTACTATCGATGTGGACTTAGTTGCTCTTCGGAGGCGTGGCCTTGTCCGTATTCGTATCGGTATGGTTGACGATGATTGCTTCAAAAAGACTGATGCATTGGGTCCTTTTATTAAAACAACCGGGGTGTTGTTGTTGAAAGGGTTTGAGTTTACGTACAGACCTGAGCCGGAAGACTATGTGCCTGAACCAGATTTTGTGCCGTTCTTTTGGGATCGCAGAGGTGATTCAGAGGATAAAGGCATGGAGGAGGGGGGTGGTCCTGGTCAGCAGCGGCTTGGTGAGCCATCTCGTGAGGCTTCGGCAGGTGTTGATAGCATGGTGATTGACACGAGGCCGGGAGATAGTTCATGTCAGCAGAATGGGATGTCTCTGTCAGTTCTGCTGGGGGGTGTGGCCGTTACGCCTTTGAATCCTAATCCTAAGACTCCCCGGGGAAAGGAGATTGTTCGTCAGTTTATTTCGTCTGAGGGGAGGAGTGTGGCTGAGGTGGTGTTGAGAAATTCCTTGTTGGTTCCGCGGCAGCTTCCTTCGAGGAAGGAAGGAGACAGTGGGCTGATGGGGAAGTTCGACGACGTGGCGGATAGGAGCTTGCGTGACGTTGATGCTCTGGCTCACAGACAGCAGCAACCGGCTGTGTCCCCTGCATCCGAGATGGGCCGGCCCAACCTGCGGTCTGCGGCCGGGCTGCTGCATGCCGCTCCGGGTGGTGCGCAGCGCGGAGCTGCGAAGGCAGCGCCCACTCCATCTGGTGCACCGGGCGGGCGGCCCAAGCTCGGCCAAGCCGAAGTCCAGCCCACGCAGGGACCAGGAGGAGCGGCCGAGCTCGCTGGGTCTGCTCTGGGCGTCGAGGCGCCGTCCTCCGCTCAGGGGGGGTCCTGGGCCGGCCCGACGGCAGCGTATGGCAGCCCATCGCGAGTTGTGGGCTCGGTGGCTGTATCCGCGCCTCCCGAGCCTGCGCGGTCTACTGGGGAGGAGATGGCGCTGCCGGCTCTTCGCTCGGCACCGGCGTCTACTGTGGTCGAGGGGGCATCTTCGCCACCACTGCCCCCTTCCGCAGTACCGAGGGCTACGGGGACGCACAATGTGACGATTCGTCGTAGTGCTCGACACCCCGTGGCGGCGGATGGCTCATCAGCTACGGATGAAGACGCAATGGCCAAGGCGATGCGCCGCAAAGCGGCCATGTTTTCTTCTCCCCACGCGGGTACGACCTCTGGTACTAGTTCCTTTTTATCATATTCTACTTCTATATTATCATCTAGCTTAGCTAATATAGGAGTTAAGATTGGTAGAAATGAGGAAGAAATTAATGTCTCGGCTAATGTCTTGAAAAACATGGAGTTTGATCGCCTTCGGGTATCCCCATGTGGTTCTTCTAAGCCGGTCACATCGCCCTTAGATGATGAGGAAGCGAATTCCATGGTTGATGGACAGCTTCTATCACATTTGGTGGGCGAGGTGACGGAGGTAGGAATGGATGAGGATGGGCTAGGATCTTTGCATGATCTGTATGCCTCAGGCCGAAAATCCAAGTCTGCCAAGGACAAGAGAAATAAATTAGCTCGCAAAAGCGAGAAAAGCTATAAAAACCAATCTGTTTCTCAATGAACGGCATCTTCACTAATAGCAGAGGTCTTGGTGACTTGGCTAAACATTTGAATATTGCTCAGTATGTGAGGGATCATAGGTTGGAGTTTTTGGCTATTTCTGAAACGGGTAGAAGGGATTTTTCCCCAAGTGTGTTGGACCGCCTTTCAGGAGGTGTAGATTTCACTTGGCATTCAATCCCTCCTCGTGGAAGATCTGGCGGCATTTTACTAGGCGTCAAATCAGACTCCATGGATGTATTGGCAGTGACGGATGGTGCCTTTCACATTAAAGCACATATCCGGAACAGAGCTGATAATTTTATGTGGAGTTTGGTTGCTGTGTACGGTGCCGCCCAAGAAGAATATAAAGCTGCTTTCCTTCGCGAATTGGTGAATCTGGCTAATGAGAACCCGTATCCTATTTTAATAGGTGGGGATTTTAATATGCTAAGATTTCCTCATGAGAAAAGCAAAGGGAGGTTCGATAGGCATTGGCCTTTCTTATTTAACGCTGTCATTGATAGCTTAGATTTGAGAGAGGTTCATATGACTGGGAGACAATTCACCTGGGCGAATAGTCTACCGGAGCCGACATACGAAAAACTGGATCGAGTACTTATGAGCACTGATTGGGAAGATAAATACCCATTGGTCACAGTACGAGCTCTCGAACGTATTGAGTCTCTATCGGATCATGCACCCATTCTACTTTCTACTGGTATATTGAAACCAACCACACAGCCACAGTTCAAGTTTGAGCTGGGTTGGTTGTTAAGGGATGGTTTTGATGAATTGGTAAAAAAAGAATGGGCTAAACCAGTGGTGGCGAATACCCCAATCGGAAGATGGAATATGAAAATGCACAATGTGCGTAGATATCTTCGTGGTTGGGCTAGACAAACTGCTGGCAACCTAAAAAAAGAGAAAGAGCGCATGTGTTCCATTATTAATGAACTTGACCTCATCGCAGAAATAAGACTGTTAACTCCGCAGGAAATTGAGCTAAAAAGCCAATCAAATGCGAAGGTAGCCTCTTTGTTGCGTGAGGAAGAGATCAAATGGTACCAGAGATCCAAGGCTAAATTTATCCTGGAAGGAGATTCAAATACTCGCTATTTTCATAATGTTGCCAATGGGCGACATAGGAAAAAGCGGATTCATTCTCTTATACAGGATGAAGGCCTGATCGAAGGACATGATGAGCTTAAGGTTTATATAACAAAGTTTTATAAAGATTTGTTCGGGGCTCCGATGGATACTCATGTATGCATGGATGAGTCGCGAACAGATGATATCCCCCAAGTATCCACTGAGGAGAATACTTTTCTTAATGCTCCCTTCACTGAAGAGGAGATTAGAAAGGCAGTCTTTTTGATGGAACATAATAAGGCGCCGGGTCCAGACGGTTTTCCCGCAGAGTTTTACCAACATTTCTGGGAGGTCATCAAGGATGATTTACTAGAATTGTTTGGATGCTTACATGCGGGCCAACTAGATCTGTTTCGCCTAAATTTTGGGGAAATCATTTTGTTACCTAAGATTTTGGAGGCGGAAAGGATACAACAATACAGACCTATCTGCCTTCTAAATGTTAGTTTCAAAATCTTTACAAAAGTGGCAACCATTAGGCTGAATACGGTGGCTGATCATGTGGTGAAATCTACACAAACTGCTTTTATGCAGGGTAGGAATATCCTAGATGGGGTCGTGGTTCTACACGAGACTGTCCATGAGATGCATACTAAGAAGCTTGATGGTGTACTACTTAAAATTGACTTTGAAAAGGCCTATGATAAAGTTAATTGGTCGTTCCTTCATCAAACTCTGAGAATGAAAGGTTTCTCGGAGGAGTGGTGTGCCATGATCCATAGTTTTGTGTCTGGTGGTAGTGTTGCTGTCAAAATCAATGATGAGGTTGGCAAATACTTCCAGACCAAAAAAGGATTGAGGCAAGGTGATCCATTATCGCCCATACTTTTTAATATTGTGGCTGATATGTTAGCGATCATGATTGAACGTGCTAAGGAAAATGGCCTAATTGAAGGATTGGTTCCTCACCTCGTTGATGGGGGTCTATCTATTCTTCAATACGCAGACGATACAATTCTCTTTATGGAACATGATCTAGAGAAAGCTACGAATCTGAAATTAATTTTATCAGCGTTCGAGCAATTATCTGGATTAAAGATCAATTTCCATAAAAGTGAGTTGTTTTGCTTTGGCAAAGCCCAGGAAGCAATTGCTGAATATTCCGATCTTTTCGGTTGTGAGCAAGGTCAGTTTCCTATACAGTATTTGGGTATACCAATACACTATAGGAGACTGACTAATGCAGAATGGAAATATGTCGAAGATCGACTGCAGAAAAGGCTGGCAAGTTGGAAAGGAAAACTACTATCCCTAGGTGGAAGATTGGTCCTCATAAACTCAGTCCTAAAAAACATGGTACTGTATATGATATCATTCTTCCAGATACCTAAAGGAGTCTTGAAGAAGTTAGACTACTTCAGATCGAGATTTTTTTGGCAAGGGGATAGTGAGATGAAAAAATATCGACTGGCAAAATGGGATGTGGTGTGCCGACCCAAGGATCAGGGAGGGCTGGGGATTCATGACCTTCAAGTCAAAAACTCAGCTCTCCTAAGTAAATGGCTATTTAAGCTGCTTACAGAAACTGGGGTTTGGCAAACCCTTCTCAGGAGAAAATACATAGGCACGAAAGCGATTTCACAGGTTATTTGGAAACCAGGTGATTCTCACTTTTGGGCTGGCCTAATGGCGTCTAAGAAACACTTCTTTCGCTATGGGGTATTTAACATCAAAGATGGATCACAGATACGGTTTTGGGAGGATAAATGGTTAGGAAACGCCACCCTCCGAGAACAGTATCCAGCCCTATACAGTATTGTCCGTCATAAAGGGGATACGTTAGCTACGGTAATGCAAACATCTCCGCCGAATGTGACGTTCAGACGGGATGTTGTTGGACCAAGATTACAATCTTGGAATGCTCTGTTGGATAGATTGGCTTCGATCCATCTAACACAGGGCTCCGACGAGTTTCGTTGGAATTTAACTAAGAATGGTAAATTCTCGGTTGATTCCTTGTATAGGGCACTCGTCCATTCTGGAGTGCCTGTCGATAATAATAACAAAATATGGCGCATGAAGCTACCGCTGAAGATGAAAATCTTTGCGTGGTACCTCCGTAGGGGTGTCATATTGACTAAAGATAATCTTATCAAGCGTAACTGGCATGGGAGTACAAAGTGTGTTTCATGTTGTAAGGATGAGACTATAACACACTTATTCTTCGAGTGCGGTTTTGCGCGTTCTATATGGTCAGCTATCCAAATGGCTTCGAATCTATATCCTCCAACATCCATTGCAAATATATTTGGCAATTGGTTGAATGGAATTGATAAAAGGTTTAAAACTATTTTTAGGGTAGGAGCGCTAGCCGTTATATGGTCGCTCTGGCTGTGTAGGAATGACAAGATTTTTAATGATAAAAGTTTCTCTCGTTTGCAGGTTCTATTCCGTTGCACAGGTATTCTCTGTTCGTGGTGCATATTACAACGGGTGGAGTATCGAGGCCTTTTTACGGAGGCGTGTGTACGGCTGGAAAAAGTGGCGAGGGATATTTTTATCCAACATGGGTGGCCGCTTGATCGTAGGATCGAGGCCACTTAGGCGACAGTTTGATTCATCTTTGATTGTAATCGGCATGTCGCCCCTTTGCTCTATGCTATCTTTTATTTTCTTTTTTCGGCCGTGTGCATCTTTGTTATGCAGAAGCCGGGTGTAATACTTAACTTTTAAGTAATAAAGCCCATTATCAAAAAAAAAAAAATCGGATTATTATCTAAGCGCCCTGGTTAGCAACGCTGGGCGCTAATTCGGTCGCTAATAAATTTTCTTAAGCGCCCGTCTATACAACGCGCGACGCAAGCGAGCCTACGGAGACAGAAAATACAGTAATTCCACCGACAGCTAGCTCTATTCGACCAAGCTAGCTCTCTCACCAAGCCTACCATGCCCAGAGACCCGCGACCGTCTCCATGACCGCCCCTTCCCCTGCCTCCCCATTGATATCACGAACCCTTGCAAAATGATTCGTCGCGGCCCGCTCTCCAATTTGCGATTTGTTGCTGATGCCGGTGCATCTCACGCCACCGTGCAGTTTTCACTCCTCCGTGTTGCCGTATCCGGCCACATGGGCAGGGTCGCTCGCCGGCCACATGGGCTGGCCCTCAATGATCACCGGCGACGGCGAGCCACCTCGCAGGTTCCTCCCCGACCCCTCTCGACCAACCCTACTCAGTTTGAGGCGGATCCTAGGCTAATAATCTTTTTTTTTTTTTTGCGTTGCTAGGCTAATAATCCGACGACTGCACTTAAGCGTTGCACCTAATCCTACCTGGACTCCAATTCCGTATTACGTATCCAAGCCCCTACCCAATCCTGGCCTATTTAACTACGCCGTCTCTCTGATAGAGTAGCATATTGTCCAATCCATACGCGCGCTGCCGATCGATAGCTAATTTATCGAGATGGACGACGCCGTCGCCGCCGCCGCCGCCGCCGCCGCCGTATCTACTTGTAGTAACGTTTATGATGATGACCTGGTGAGTTACCGATCGGTGCGTGGCCTGGCCCATCCACAAACCTGGGCGTGTACCCCCGCCGACGAGTTCGAAATTCTCCAAGCCGGAGGCGCATTCATCACCAAGGAGGCCGGCGACACCGACATCACCATCCATGATCGCAGCTATCTCCACGCCGGCCAGATCGTCGTTTCCGCATCCGACGTTCGCGAACAGATCGGCGTCGTCACCGGCGTCACAACCATCGTCGACCTCGTCCAGCTCACGGACAGCGGCGACCCAACGGAGGTCCAAGCCACGGGTGTGCCGCTGTCTAGCCTGCGCCGCGTCAGGGAGCTCTGCCTTGGCGACTACGTGGTGCACGGGCCGTGGCTCGGCCGGGTGGTCGAGGTGTCCCTTGACGTCGACGTCACCTTCGACGACGGCGCTCTGTGTAGGGTCACCGACGCAGAGAGCAAGGGGGAACCAATGACGGTGGCAACTCGTTATTACCGAACCCAGGCCAACTCCTTCTTCTACCCGGGGATGCGCGTAGTCACCAGCGCCCTCACCACCTTCTTCAGAGGCTCACGCTGGCTAAAGGGCCACCCCAAGCTAGTGGAGAGGGAAACCGGCACCGTGTCCAGGGTCCACATGGCCGGCGTCCTTGTCCACTGGATCGCGGCCGCGCACTTGGGCACCGACCACCAACTCATCCAGGAGTACGCTCCTCCCGCCTACCAGAACGACCCTGACAAGCTCACATTTTTCTGCTCAGACTCCACTTGCTACTGGATTCTGGGTGATAAGTGCTTCCTCAAGGAAGAGCAGCAGAGAGAGATGTCGACAACTGACCGGAAGCACAACACGAAGCAACGACATAACAAACGGCCGGCTCAGCTAGCCACCATGACCGTCTCTAACACTCACACGACCGTCGACGTGTTGTGGCAGGACGGCACACGCCAGTACGGGGCACCGTCAGTGTCCCTCAACCCCTTCAGGGTCATGAACGACGACGAGGTTTTCCCTGGGCAATACGTTGCTGACGCCACGGTTGACGACATTACTGGTGATGATCTCCTGACCGCTGCCAAGGGACCCACGATCAGGCGCATCGGCGTCGTCAAAAGTGTAAACTCCAAAGACCACACGGTGAACGTGTCATGGTTCAAGCAAGCTTCGCTCCCTGACGAGGCCAATACTTGGGAAGCCGAGTGCGAGGAAACTGTGAGTGCGTATGATTTGGACACGGACCATGACCACTCTCTTTTCTACGGAGACGTCGTCGTTCGTCTTCCGCCAAAGGTCGACAGTGGGATTACACAACTAGAGGACCAACCACAGGCGCAATGCATCAACAAGACAGCCCCTGCTGCTGACCTTTCATGGGTCGGTCGTGTTGTAGACCTTTGTGACGGCAATGTTCAAGTCAAATGGGGCGACGGCAGCACTTCAACGGTATGTGCATCATGCATGCATGCCCACCATACATCTTATCTTACTAGCTAGTTGATTTTGCAAATACTCACTTTATTCATATAAAATAGATTTTATATGTTTTACATACCTAACGATTTTGCATCCGTATCATGTTTCAGGTGTTACCGCATGAGATCAGTGTGGCCAACAATGAACACTACAGGGATTTGCAGGCTGAAATGGGCGAGTGGGTGGAGGAGGACAATGCTGATGCTCCTCGGGAACTTGGAGGCGACAACATGGTATCTATCTTCAAACGTTAACAGTCTCATGCAATATACTTATCATATCTCCAAATCTAGTTAATTCTATACCTACCATTCATATTACTAACCATATACGTTGCAAATATCTTATGTCAAACCTATAGGACAATCCTCCACCTGATCCAGCAGATGCTAGAGACGTTGAAGGAGGCATTGTCGAAGGCGGTCAAGACTCTAAGAATGAATTAGATGGCTCTGCCGCAACAGAGACGGACCGGCCGGGTGGTTTTATCCGGTCCATGATCCGAGTGGTTATTCAAGTATTGTCTCGAGGCAAGTGGTATCTTGTGAACGGGTTAGCGTCATCACCCTCTGATTTGTCTCAGACCACGGAACACACCGAAGCGCTTGATTTGTCTCAGAAAGATCCCAGCATTGATGAAACTGAGATGGAGGCCAGCAGCTTGGATCTAGTGACAAGAAGTGATGCAAGTGTCGATGACGATGACTTAGCTGAGGACATGGTTAAAGTCAGAGAAACAAATGGTGATGAAGATTCCTCTAACTTCCGACACTTTGATGTAGTGCAGAGCCCACCGGACCACCATTACCTTGACAATATTGAAGAGGTAGGTTCACCAAGAGAACTTCAACAGTATGCATGGTATTTATCATTTCTAAATAACTTTATCCAAATTTAGTATTGCCCATGTGGTGTGCAGTCTTCTTGGAGCTCCGGCTCCATTGAGCCCAACACTTGAATTTTTTTTTTAATGGCATTTTGACTTTTTAGAAACCGAGGAAAAAATTTCCTAGATGTAGATAATGATGAAATATACTAGTGTAAAAAATAATTCACATTCTAGGCTGAGAAAAAATGACAAAAGTGTTGATCTGCGTGCTGTGAACGGTGCATATTTTGAAATTTTCAGATTTTATCAGAATTGTTAATTTTGTGCAGTCTAGAATATAAATTATTTTTCTTTGATTTTCTGCACACACGTGGAGTTTGACGTATCACATCAAGGATTTTTGTTCAGAATTTTTTGACACTTTAAAAACCTTAATTTTAATTTTTCAATAACTCTTGCTCGTTTTGGACTTTTCTCACCCATGTGCCCTTAATTCCAATGAAATGCTTTGGTCTAAAATATATAATACCCTTATTCACTTGTTGTAGTGCAAATGAAATTTCTACCTCATCACATACAAATATACAACAGATTATGTTATAACTATTAAGAGACTAAAGCTAATCAACCATCAACTAGATAAGGTATCATCTTGTTTTCCTGCTCGGGATGGTAATATTGTGGCTTGGTGCATGTACGTGTTTTCAGTCATGTCATCCTTATTTAGAGCGAGTACAAGTTAACTAATATGTTTTTTATCTCTCGGCAAATAAACTGCAGGGTGGCAGCGGCGGAAAGAAGTGGATCAAGGCGGTGCAAAAGGAATGGAAAATATTGGAGAACAGCTTACCGGGTATGTGCACAATACCATGTTTACGTTGGCTCCCTCTTTTCACATGTACTCTCAATGAAGACATGGATATAATTGACAATTTAACATCACATTATTATACAGACACCATCTACGTACGGGCGTTCGAGGACCACATGGACCTACTTCGGGCAGTGATGGTGGGCGCGAGTGGGACACCGTACCAAGACGGACTCTTCTTTTTCGACCTGCATCTGCCGCCGTCCTACCCGGAGGTACCACCAGAGGTGTACTACCACTCGTTCGGCTTCCGCCTTAACCCCAACCTAGACGAGTCCGGTACAGTTTGCCTCAGCCTGCTCGACACCTTCGGCGGTGAGGGCACCGAGCTGTGGTCGCCGGGCACGTCGAGCCTCCTCCAAGTCGTCGTCTCCATCCATGCCCTCGTCCTCAATGACCAGCCCTTCTACAACGAAGACGGTTATCAGGCCTTGGTCGACAAGCCGGAGGGACACCGCAATGCGCTGCCTTACAGTGAGAATGCCTTCCTGCTCACTCTCCGGACGGCGCTCCACTTGCTGCGCCGGCCGCCTAAAGGATTTGAGGGGTTCGTCACTGAGCACTTCCGCCAACGAGGGAGGTATATGCTCAGGAGATGCGAGGCATACCTGCGGGGTTGCGTGCCTGCAGAGGAGGAAGGCATGGAGCTTCCATGCTCGGCCGGCTTCAAGATCACACTAGGCAACATGGTGCCGAGGCTGGTGGCTGCGTTCTCCGAGATCGGCGCCGAAGGGTTGCGACCAATGCCCTCTCACTAATGTCCAAAGACTCGTCTGATAGAATCACGCAACTACTTCGGTTGGAGGCCGCAATAGCTGTATACTGAAATAATGTGGAGTATTACCTGCATACCTTGTGTTTTTGTCCAAGAGCTATGATATATGTACCGACTAAATTCGTCCACAAAAAATGAACACATTGCTCCTTAACTTGTACTAGACCGATAGGCCAGTTTCGTCTCGCCGCCTGTATTGCGTTCTGAAACTGTGTGATAGGCGTGGTGGATGAACACATTGCTCCTTAACTTGTACTAGACCGATAGGCGAGTTTCGTCTCGTCGCCTGCATTGCGTTCTGAAACTATGTGATAGGCGTGGTGGATCTACATATGATACCATGTTTAGTCTTTTTGGCTTCTTATTAATGCGACCTGAAAATTAAATAGATGGATACATAATAGTTCTTTTTTGGCACGTACCCTTGGTAGTTCTTTAAGCAATTTTCGATGAACTACATATCGGATCGTTTGTATGTTTATTTGCAAATAATATAGTGAAATATCGAGAAATCTTGGTAGAGTGTTCTAGAATATATTCGTGTGTACATTTGTCACTTTTGCGCTTGGTATAAAAATCGTAACATTTGAAACATACACGAGTATTAATAATTCAAACTCTCTATGTTAAAATGTATTTCGTCTGACTATTTTAACTTATATTTCAAAACAAACTATTATAAGGCCTACATTCTGTACTCAACTCAAAATCTGAATTATACATTCTCGATATTTTTCCCTATATTATTTGCAAATAAACATACAAACGATCCATCAATTTCGGAGAAAAACACGCAGGTAAGTCGGTGACGGTAGTTTCGCACGGTGACGTCATGAGTGGCGACCGCGGTGGCGATCACCGCTGCGAATCCGGCGGGGCTCCTTTCGGCGGGAGGTTTTGGGCGCTCGGAGGGGAGGATTCCGATGCGGAGTCTTCGGAGGAAGACCCTCCTTCGCCGGCGTCGACGTTCTTCTGCCGGACGCCATCTCTCTCTCGCCCTCGAGGGACTTGGCCGAAATGTAACATCCCAAGTATGAAAACTCCATTGGAATGTTTGTTTCTTGTTTTATTTATGTTTTGCATCATATCATCATAATCATTGCAATTGTTTTTCTGTTGTTTTCCATTTGAGTTTCAAACAAATTCCAAATCGAATTGTTTCATACTTGTTCTGTTACAATTTTTCAAATGAAATATTCAAATCAAACTAATCTTTTGTTTCCAATTAACATGAAAGTACAAACTATTTAATTTGCATCTCTCAATAATTTAATTAATGTCAAATTCACTCAAATTCATTTAAATTCCCAAACAGCAACTAATTTCAAAATTTTGAAAAACAAAAGTTTGCACACTGGTGCTCCTACAATAAATAACCTATACAAAAAATTTCCTAAATTTTTCCTATCCTAAAAACCCATTTTTTTTTCTTCTCTTATTCTTTTCTGCAAAACAAAAAAGAGAAAGAAAAAATTAAAAAGGAAAACGGCTGGGGAAGGCAGACTGAGCTAGCCCAGCCCACCACCCCAGCACACACGCGCGCAGCATGGCCCGCAGGCCCCTTCTCCCTCCTCCGTACGGCTAGCGTCATCCGACGCCAGCACACACGCAGCACGCACCTCCCCCTCGCCAAATGCTCCCTCTCCTCGCCTTTATCTACCCACCGAGGCCACCAAACCCTAGCCCTAGGTTTCTTCTTCCTCCCTGCCGCCGCCAGCTTCCTTCCTCCTATCTAATTCTTCCTCTCCGGCGAAGTTGGGGTAGTGGTCGTTCATGGCGCCGCCGTCGACAGCAGCCTAGGGGGCGCCATCGTGCACGCCAGGGGCACGAGCAGGACCGCCACCTCTTCCTCGTCCTCATCGATAGTTGCAGCAGGACCCAGGGGCCGTTGATCCTCGACGACGAACTCGACGCCGTCGCAGCTACTCTGAAAAATTTCATCGCGTCGTCGACTCCGTCTACCTCACGTCTCTCTCTCGCCTCCGACAGCCCCGCGGTGAGGCACCCGTCGATCCCTGCCTCTCTCCAGCCTCCCTCGTTTCCTGTTCGCACGCGCCAGTTTCTGAAACTCCGGCAGCGTCCGCCACTGTGCCGCCATGGTTGCAATCGAGCACGTTTCCGTGGGTGTTCAGGCCGTCCAAGCACACGAACACACTCAGCACGCACGCACGCACACCCTAGCGCCGCCAGTTGTTGGTCATCAACGGTGAGCGCGCGCCGCCGTGCCGTCTGCCGCCGCGGTTCAGACGAAAGACTGAATTTTTCTTCAGTTTCGTCAGATAAGAACAGATGCACATCAAAACCATGCGCGTGTCTCTCTGTCAACAAACGCATCCGCACCGCACTGGTTGCATCCAACGGCGCGCAGCGCTGCGTCGCGGGTTCGATCCCGCCGCGCGCAGAATAAACCCCATTTTTGCTCCACTGTCACGCGTGCACACTGGCCCCACCTGCCATTGGCAGTGGTGGCCACGCAAGCATCCACACGCGTGCCACGCAGCGCCAGCTGGGCACTGGCCCACATGCCAGTGACCCAGGGGTCGTTCTGCTGGGTAGAAAAGGTCCCCAGGGACCTAATCTGAAGTTTATTTTTGCACCTAAGCCCCTGGACCAAATCTAAATAGTTTAAAATTGCAGAATAGCCCCCAAATTTCAAATTTGAATAACTTTTGCATAACAAGTCCAAATAAAATAAATAAAATATGTATTTTGTACCAAATTTAATTATCTACCTGTTTAAATCAATTGTTTACTGTTTTGAACATTTCAAATGTTTTCAAATTTCAAATTCAAACAACTCATTTTAAATTTGGTTAAATTCATAACTAATTCAATTTAAACTCAAATTTAATTTGTAAAATGTGTTTTCAAACCAGAAAAACATAAGCTTTTCAAATATGAATTTTATTTAATGTTTTGAACAAATAAAATTCAAATAATATTAATACTTGAATTAAATCCATTTAAATCTTGTTTAAACTTGTTTAATTCATAAGTAATTCATTTTAATTCCTTTCTCAACAAATGAAACATGTATTCCACCTAAAATTTTGTGCTCTTTCCAAATATGAACTTTGTTATCCATTTTGAACAATTAAAATTGGTGAAAACTACAAATTCTTGTGTAACTCATTTAAGAAGCCAAATTCCATAACTTAATAAATAAAATCCCAAACTTGGTAAACAATATATCAAATGGAAACCTAATGTTGTTGTCTTATTGTTTTCATCATCCATGCATCATGCTAATCAACTTTCACATGATGGTTAGTTGTAGATCATTTAATTCAACCTTAATTCATGGGTTTTTCCATATGCAATCCCAATTGCATATGGGCCCATTTAATTATGTTACCATGTCAGCTATCTTACCTTTAATGCACCAATTAAATTGTCATGCATCATCCCATGTTTGTACATTATGCCATGTTATTGATTGTTCGCCTCTCTTCGATTGTTTGTTTGCTTCTTCTCGGATAGACGACGACGTTGAGACAGACGAGGTTTACGACACTACTTCTGAGGAGTTAGCTCAGTACCAGGCTACTGAGTTTGCAGGCAAGTATTCACTCACATGAACCATTGTGTCCTTTCCACACTGGATACCGATACTTTCCGTTGTCTTTTCTGCTAGCCTTATGACTCGTTGCTTGTGTCCCGATCCTATCACATGTTATCCTATAACCCTGATATTGCCTCACCTCCACGCCTATAACCCCGTTGCTTGTTGCCTGTGTATTACTAGCATGCTTAGGGTTGCTTGTGCTCGAGTCTGATGTCCGTTACTTCTTTTACCATATTTATTATGTTCTGTGGGCTCGGTGTTTAAACAACAACCTGTTAATGTCTTGGGTAATAATAATTTGATGATAAGGCACCGGCAGGAGGCCCGGCGTGGTTTTGAGGCCTGCTAGTGTCGACCCTATTTAGGAAAATGGTCTTGTCTACTGTCCATGATGAGCGCACTAACCGCATGTGGGAAGCGTGTATGGGCGCCCCCTCAATTTGATTCGATTCGCATCTCGTCCAAATCGCCACACTTAGTTCGGGCTTTCCATTTGATGCATGCATATGCAGGTGCGAACCCGAGGCCAGGGTGGAACTCGGCATTTAGGGTGGCGTGGTCTTCCAGTGCTATGAGGGTCCCCCTTTTCTTCGTGGGGGCTCGATTAGCCGCGCACGTACAGCACGTGGTGCTTTGGGCTTGATGCGAAGAAGAGTTGGGTTGTGTTGAGTGCCTCGCTTGGTGGAAGTGCATTTCCATCTAGCGGGTTATTCTTACGTGTACGGCTACATTGGTGCATCCTGTAGGGTTAAATCTTTTCGAGAAGCCGTGTTGTCCGCGGTTATGGATGACTTGGTGAAAGTGCTGGCTAACAAGTACTCAGACAACTTACACCTAACTATAATAACTTGACTAGTAATATAGATTACTTCCACCATAATAATGATGTCACGCTAATCAACAGTGTGAGTTTTCCTTTGGTTGCTTCCTTAATAGGGGTAACATTGGATGGGTTTGTTTGGTGGGTAGTGTAGTTGGTTACGATACGCGATCTTATCTCTTTCTGTTAGCCGGATGTTGTAGCGTGTCTCTGTAGTTGGTTACTGCAGCCCGCTGTCGTGCTTTGTATCACCTATTCTTTCGTTGAACCCAGAGCATCTGTACCTGGTGTTGCCGGGTACACTTTGGTGAATTGTGAGTCTTGCTTTCCAGTACTTGTCTGTACTGACCCTATGGGGATGCGTGTTCTCCAGACTACGTTTCCGAGGATCCCCTTGGTGGCTACTATGTGGAGTACGACGAGGCTGTTGACGAGTAGATAGTGGACCCGGGCAGGATCCGAGACTACGTGGATGGGCTCCGTTTTTCCTTTCATTCCCGGCCTCTTAGGCCTATTTGGTTCTTGTCTCTACTCAGACACTTTGGATGCTTCCGCTGTGATGTAATGATGAATTATTGGGACATGTGTCCTCTGCATGATTGTATTTGCTATCTCTGCTCTAGTGAGAGCCATTCACAACTTATTTCTATTTCTTTGTGTCTTAGAGATCTGTTGTGATGTCATTTTGTTAAACGCCGTTGACGTACCATGTGTGTATGGTATGAAGTATGTCAATGGTAGTATCCTGATCTCTATGGGATGGTTTACACCGACGGTGGACAGTAGAGACTGGTTGTCACACTATATGTGTTGGCCTACTCGTAAGAGGTGCGGGTGCAAGTAGGCCCCGTAATCCAGTCATCTCCTGTTTAGCGGCCCGGTGAGTATCCTATAGAAGTCGGGGTGCGACAAATGGTATCAGAGCCTGTGTGCCTGTAGGATCCCTTTTACTGGTCGCAGTTGAGTCTAGAAACTATTTTGTAGCTATATAGGAAAAATGAAACGTGAGAGTAGGAATTCTGTTCTTTTATTTCTTTCCCCACCCACCCTCCCTTTTTCTGGTAAGGAAGTGCAATGTTGTTTTCCCTTCTCATCTAAACTTTCAAGTTAGGATTTCACGTATCCTGGTTTCTCTAGGATGGTTATATCTACTAGACCATAGGAATGGAGGTGGTTGTGACGTGATTTATCATGTTTCCTACTCACGATTGAGAACGGAGGCGTGTAAGCCCCGGAAGCAGATCCTCTATTCCTTAAGCAGTAGATATTGATCCTTTAGAAGCCCGGATGGGGTTTCCGTAGTACCTCAGGAGTTTTGGTCTCGTGTTTCCCGAATGTTGCTTCGATATCCTGTTCTTCTCAACATCCTTTTCGTCCATTGAAACCTTGTTGTTGCTTTCCACTTCAGTTCTTCTACCGGCGTCGAATCAAAGTTTTTCCCCGAATCATCTGCAGATGGATCTTAGGTTCTACCCGCAGGTGGTTCGTATGACTCGTTGTGAGAACACCGCCGGTTATCCGGAGATGCTGAGAGACATGGTCACTTATCTGGGGTTCCGTTGGGCACCAGAGTACCATGTCTACGAGAAGCAGCGAGAGTTTGAGCAGACCTACTACCAGGCTATCGTCTACATTCTGTCAGATGATGGCATGAGCGTAGTTCACAGCTACGAGGCAGTGGGTTCCACAGTGGATATGGCTGTGCAGCATGCAGCTTATGTGAGTCTCACCGTCCTTCGTGCTGACTACTGGGGATTTGACGATTCCATCTATCGCCACATCCCCCGTGGTTACATCAATTCGGAGGGAGATCACTTCACTCTCTACGACAACTTGGATGTTTACGAGCATGATAACTCCAGGCTGCACACCACCGCTCAGTTTGTGAGACACAATGACGCACTTGCCAGCACACTATCTCAGGAGTTGGCTTCAGTCAGGGAGCAGCTCTACCTTGCCTTGACTCGTCTGGCGACTTACACCACATACTTTGTTGGAGACGAGCGCTCTGCATGTTTTGATCAGCCAGTTGGGCGTCGTCTGCCAGATGTTGGAGGTTACGAGCCGATCAGAGGTCCACTCCTCAACCTTGGTGCTGGTTACACTGGGATTCCACGCTTTGGAGCACAGGGAGTCGATGCTACGTACTTCACCACACCTAGAGTCGGGCTCAGACCACGTCAGTTCTACGTGGATCGTCGTTCCACATACTTTCGTGGGCGTTCTCCTCACCATACCTCTCTCCGTACTCCTAGTCGCCGTCCTGCGTGATGAGCATGGGAGTACCGATGTATCCGTTCCTAGCTATGTTAGTTATCCTTTCGCATTCGAACCATTTATGGTGTGTTGGATATTCTGATGTAATTGAACATGTGATGGTGTACCTGTTGGTTATCTATTCATGCTTCGGAATAATCTCTCTTTCGGTTGCCAAGTCTATCCCTTTCTATTGTTGTGCTAAAATGCCTTTCCATTCAGGATGCCGCCAACAAGGAACAACACGCCTGAGCCACCGCCAATCGCGGAGCTGTTGACTCAGATGACCCAAGTCATGACGCAGATGGCCCAGTTTCAGGCTAATCAACACATCCACCAGACAGCTCCACGAGTCAGTATCAAGGAGTTTCTCAGTCTGGGCCCAAAAGCTTTCGTGGCCACACGCGAGCCTCTGGATGCTGACTGGATCCGTGAGATAGCCAAGGCTCTGGAGATTGCACACGTAGCTGAAGAAGACAAGGTCAACTATGCCTCCTATCTGCTGAAGGGTCAGGCAGCTTCGTGGTGGGAAAATTTCCAGGCCATGAGAACTGGGATGCCAGTCACGTGGGGTTGTTTCAAGGAAGCCTTCTTGAAGCACCACATTCCAGATGGTCTCATGGAAAGGATGCGTGAAGAGTTTTTCTCTCTCAAGCAGGGCAGCTGGACGTCATCGGGTATCAGAGTGAGTTCAATCGCCTCGCTCGATACGCTGGAGACGAGGTGTCCACTGAAGCTAAGAAGATGGCAAGGTTCCGTAGAGGTTTTAACCCGGAACTTAAGTATGCCCTCACCAATGTCAAGACCAAAGACTTTAAGGAGCTCGTTAACACCGCGCTCAATCAAGAAAATGGGCGCAAGGCGTTCGAGGAGTCTCGCAAGCACTCGCGTGAGGGTGGTTCCTCCTCCAACATGACCACCCCTCCGCAGAAGCGCCGCATCTGGGTGCCAAATGGTGCTGTCACTCGGGCTCCATACGCCCAAACTTCTCCAGGCTTCGCTCCCCGCCCACCCAACCCAGCTCAGATGCATGATCCAAGGGGTTCGATGGGGCAGCCAAGGCCAGGGCCTCCTCGTGTCGTCACATGCTTCAAGTGCAAGCAGACGGGACACTACGCCGACAAGTGCACGCAGAGGCAGCTACCTCCACCACCACCTCATCCTAACACAAACCAGGCAATGGTGCGCGCTCCCCCGCATAAGGCCTTCAACTCCAACAACAGGCCTGTCGGGAGGACCGCAAGGGTGAATCATGTCTAGATTGACAAAGCTGAGGAAGCTCGTGACGTCGTTCTCGGTACTTTTACCGTAAACTTTAATGCAGCTAAAGTGTTGTTTGATACCGGAGCATCACATTCTTTCGTGTCAAAGATCTTTGCGACAACAATTAAACTCCCTTTTGTTGGTTTGGGTTCCCCCCTAGTAGTAAACTCCCCTGGAGCAACTATGCAAACTTCTAAGATCAGTCACAGAAATCAAATTCTAATTGGAGGACACATATTCCTTGCTTCTCTCATACTACTTGGCAATTCTGACATTGATGTCATTCTTGGTATGGATTGGCTGAAGGCCAATAAAGCAAAAATTGACTGTGCTCAAAAGTCAATAACTCTGTTCCACCCTTCTGGCCAGATAGTCTATTCTCCACATGAATAAAGTCCCATTCAGCTATACACCCTCGATGCAAAACCTCTACCTCTACTCGAAAATGTTCCGGTGGTTTGCGAATTCCCTGATGTCTTCCCAGAAGAATTGCCAGGAATGCCTCCGGACAGAGCAGTTGAGTTCGTGATCGAACTTGAACCAGGTACTGCTCCAATCTCTAAGCATCCATACAAGATAGCTCCTCCTGAACTGAAATTGTTAAAGGAGCAAATCGATATGTACATGGAAAAAAGGTTACATTCAACCTAGTTCCTCGGCTTGGGGTTGCCCAACTCTGTTCGTTGCGAAGAAGGATCAAACAAAGAGACTCTTATTGACTATCGTCCTCTTAACGAGAAAACCATCAAAAACAAGTATCCAATTCCTCGTATCGATGATCTTTTTGATCAACTTGCTGGAGCCTCAATATTCTCAAAGCTGGATTTGAGAATGGGTTACCCTCAAATAAAGATCAGAAAGGAAGATATTCCAAAGACAGCTTTCACCACTCGCTACGGTCTATATGAATACACCGTCATGTCCTTTGGTCTCACCAATGCACCGGTGACCTTCTCTCGACTCATGAATTATGTCTTCCATGAATACCTCGACAAGTTCGTAGTGGTATATCTTGATGACATTCTTGTCTACTCAAAATCCGAGGAAGAGCATGAAGAACATCTTCGTCTCACTCTCATGAAACTTCGCGAGCATCGTCTCTATGCCAAATTCTCCAAATGTGAGTTCTGGATTTCAGAAGTTGCCAACCTTGGTCATGTCATCTCTGCCAAGGGCATAGCCATTGATCCATAAAAGGTTAGAATAATTGTTGATTGGAAACCTCCTAAGACCGAAGCAAGTAAGAAGTTTTCTTGGCTTGGCTAGCTATTGCCGTCGTTTCGTCCAAAACTTCTCCAAGATTGCCAAACCTCTCACTGATCTCACAAAGAAGGACAAGAAGTTCGTTTGGTCTCCACAATGTGATGAAAGTTTCAATCTCCTGAAGACTAAACTCACTTCTACACCAGTCCTGGTTGGCCCAGATCCTACCAAACCTTTCCAAATATTCTCTGATGCTTCTCTCCAAGGTCTAGGTGCAGTTCTTATGCAAGAACGTCAAGTTGTGGCTTATGCTTCACGTCCGTTGAACACCCATGAGCTCAATTATCCCACACATGACCTTGAACTTGCAGCAGTTGTGTTTGCCCTCAAGAAATGGAGACAATACTTGTTGGGTAATCGCACTGAAATCTTTTCCGATCATAAGAGTCTGAAATACATCTTGACTCAACCAGATCTAAACCTCAGGCAAAGGAGATGGATTGAAAAGATCAAAGACTTTTATCTTACCATTTCTTACACTCCAGGCAAGGCTAATGTTATGGCCGATGCTCTCAGTCGCAAGTCGTATTGCAATAATCTCATGATCATGGAAATCCAACCTCCACTTCATGAAGAATTCCAGAAGCTCAACCTTGGTCTTGTTCCTCAAGGCTATCTTGCAAGCTTGACAGCCAGTCCAACTCTCGAGGACAAGATTCGTTCTGAACAACTTCGTGATGCTGAAATCAAGAAGATGGTAGAGCACATCAAACAAGGCAAGGAGAAATTTAAGACCTTCTCAATTGATGACAAGGGAACTGTGTTCTTCGAAGGACGCATTGCAGTTCCTCAAATTCAAAGTCTCAAAGATGTCATTCTCAGGGAGGCTCGTGAAACTCCTCTCTCCATACACCCTGGAAGTACAAAGATGTACCAGGATCTCAAGACACTGTATTGGTGGCCTAGCACGAAACGTGAAATGGCTCAATACGTTTCTGAATGCGACATTTGTCAACGTGTTAAGGCAGTTCATCAGAAAACAGCCGGTCTTCTCCAACCTCTGAAAATCCCCGAGTGGAAGTGGGACATGATTGAAATGGACTTCGTCACTGGTTTTCCAAAGTCCAAGAAGGGCAACGATGCAATCTTCGTTGTCATTGATCGACTCACTAAAGTAGCTCACTTCTTTCCTGTCAAAGAGACAATCTCAGCTAGCCAGTTAGCAGAGCTCTACACAGCAAAGATTGTTCCTCTTCATGGTGTTCCATTGGAAATAAGCTCAGACCGTGGAAGCATATTCACTTCTCATTTCTGGAAGAATTTTCAAGAAGCATTGGGCACCAAACTTCTGTTCAGCACAGCTTATCATCCTCAGTCTCAAGGGCAAGTCGAAACAGCCAATCAGATTCTCGAGGATATGCTCAGAGCATGTGGTATCTCCTTTGGCATGAAATGGGAAGAATGTCTTCCATATGCTGAATTCTCCTACAACAACAGCTTCCAGGCAAGCCTAGGCATGGCACCATTTGAGGCTCTCTATGGCCGCAGATGCAGGAGTCCAATCAATTGGTCTGGAGCTGGTGAACGATCACTCTTAGGCCCTGACATTGTTAAGGAAGCCGAAGAGAAAGTTCGCATCATTCGTGACAATCTCAAGATTGCTCAGTCTCGTTAGAAAAGCTACTATGACAGCAAGCACAGGGATATGATCTATGCACCTGGTGATAAAGCATATCTCTGTGTAACTCCCCTCAGAGGCACCCATCGTTTTGGTGTGAAAGGAAAGCTAGCACCGAGATATATTGGTCCTTTCAACATTCTCTCAAGGCGTGCAGAAAATGCTTATCGTCTTGAACTTCCAAAAAAACTATCCAAGGTGCACGATGTGTTTCACGTGTCACAGCTCAAGAGGTGTTTCAAAGATCCAGATCGTGCAGTTGATCATGATTCCATTGAACTGCAAGAAGATTTATCTTATGAAGAGCATCCTGTTCGAATTCTCGATGAGACCGAGCGTAAGACTCGCAACAAGAGCACCAAGTTCTTAAAAGTGCAGTGGTCTCATCATTCCGATAAAGAGGCAACGTGGGAGACCGAAGAGGATCTTCGCAAGAAGTATCCGGACCTTTTCTCTTCTCAGTAGGAATCTCGGGGCGCGATTCCTTCAAGGGGGGGCGTTTTGTAACATCCCAAGTATGAAAACTCCATTAGAATGTTTGTTTCTTGTTTTATTTTTGTTTTGCATCATATCATCATAATCATTGCAATTGTTTTTCTGTTGTTTTCCATTTGAGTTTCAATCAAATTCCAAATCAAATTGTTTCATACTTGTTCTGTTACAATTTTTCAAATGAAATATTCAAATCAAACCAATCTTTTGTTTCCAATTAACATGAAAGTACAAACTATTTAATTTGCTTCTCTCAATAATTTTATTAATGTCAAATTCACTCAAATTCATTTAAATTCCCAAACAGCAACTAATTTCAAAATTTTGAAAAACAAAAGTTTGCACACTTGTGCTCCTACAATAAATAACCTATACAAAAATTTTCCTAAATTTTTCCTATCCTAAAAACCCATTTTTTTCTTCTCTTATTCTTTTCTGCAAAAAAAAAGAGAAAGAAAATTTTAAAAGGGAAAACGGCTGGGGAAGGCAGACTGGGCCAGCCCAGCCCACCACCCCAGCACACACGCGCGCAGCACGGCCCGCAGGCCCCTTCTCCCTCCTCCGTACGGCTGGCGTCATCCGACGCCAGCACACACGCAGCACGCACCTCCCCCTTGCCACCTGCTCCCTCTCCTCGCCTTTATCTACCCACCGAGGCCTCCAAACCCTAGCCCTAGGTTTCTTCTTCCTCCCTGCCGCCGCCAGCTCCCTTCCTCCTCTCTAATTCTTCCTCTCCGGCGAAGTTGGGGTAGTGGTCGTTCATGGCGCCGCCGTCGACAGCAGCCTAGGGGGCACGAGCAGGACCGCCACCTCTTCCTCGTCCTCATCGACAACTGCAGCAGGACCCAGGGGCCGTTGATCCTCAATGACGAGCTCGACGCCGCCGCGGCTACTCTGAAGAATTTCATCGCGCCGTCGACTCCGTCTACCTCACGTCTCTCTTTCGCCTCCGACAGCCCCGCGGTGAGGCACCCGTCGATCCCTGCCTCTCTCCAGCCTCCCTCGTTTCCTGTTCGCACGCGCCAGTTTTTGAAACTCCGGCAGCGTCCGCCACCGTGCCGCCATGGTTGCAATCGAGCACGTTTTCGTGGGTGTTCAGGCCGTGCAAGCACACGAGCACACTCAGCACGCACGCACGCACGCACACCCTAGCGCCGCCAGTTATTGGTCATCGACGGTGAGCGCGCGCCGCCGTGCCGTCTGCCACCGCGGTTCAGACGAAAGACTGAATTTTTCTTCAGTTTCGTCAGATAAGAACAGATGCACATCAAAACCATGCGCTTCTCTCTGTCAACAAACGCATCTGCACCGCACTGGTTGCATCCAACGGAGCGCAGCGCTGCGTCGCGGGTTCGATCCCCCCCGCGCGCAGAATAAACCCCATTTTTGCTCCACTGCCACGCGTGCACACTGGCCCCACCTGCCATTGGCAGTGGTGGCCACGCAAGCATCCACACGCGTGCCACGCAGCGCCAGCTGGGCACTGGCCCACAGGCCAGTGACCCAGGGGTCGTTCTGCTGGGTAGAAAAGGTCCCCAGGGACCTAATCTAAAGTTTATTTTTGCACCTAAGCCCCTGGACCAAATCTAAATAGTTTAAAATTGCAGAATAGCCCCCAAATTTCAAATTTGAATAACTTTTGCATAACAAGTCCAAATAAAATAAATAAAATATGTATTCTGTACCAAATTTAATTCTCTACCTGTTTAAATCAATTGTTTACTGTTTGCAACATTTCAAATGTTTTCAAATTTCAAATTCAAACAACTCATTTTAAATTTGGTTAAATTCATAACTAATTCAATTTAAACTCAAATTTAATTTGTAAAATATGTTTTCAAACCAGAAAAACATAATATTTTCAAATATGAATTTTATTTAATTTTTTGAACAAATAAAATTCAAATAATATTAATACTTGAATTAAATCCATTTAAATCTTGTTTAAACTTGCTTAATTCATAAGTAATTCATTTTAATTCCTTTCTCAACAAATGAAACATGTATTCCACCTAAAATTTTGTGCTCTTTCCAAATATGAACTTTGTTATCCATTTTGAACAATTAAAATTGGTGAAAACTACAAATGCTTGTGTAACTCATTTAAGAAGCCAAATTCCATAACTTAATAAATAAAATCCCAAACTTGGTAAACAATATATCAAATGGAAACCTGATGTTGTTGTCTTATTGTTTTCATAATCCATGCATCATGCTGATCAACTTTCACATGATGGTTAGTTGTAGATCATTTAATTCAACCTTAATTCATGGGTTTTTCCATATGCAATCCCAATTGCATATGGGCCCATTTAATTATGTTACCATGTCAGCTACTTACCTTTGATGCACCAATTAAATTGTCATGCATCATCCCATGTTTGTGCATTATGCCATGTTATTGATTGTTCATCTCTCTTCGATTGTTTGTTTGCTTCTTCTCGGATAGACGACGACGTTGAGACAGACGAGGTTTACGACACTACTTCTGAGGAGTTAGCTCAGTACCAGGCTACTGAGTTTGCAGGCAACTATTCACTCACATGAACCATTGTGTCCTTTCCACACTGGATACCGATACTTTCCGTTGTCTTTTCTGCTAGCCTTATGACTCGTTGCTTGTGTCCCGATCCTATCACATGTTCTCCTATAACCCTGATATTGCCTCACCTCCACGCCTATAACCCCGTTGCTTGTTGCCTGTGTCTTACTAGCATGCTTAGGGTTGCTTGTGCTCGAGTCTGCTGTCTGTTACTTCTTTTACCATATTTATTATGTTCTGTGGGCTCGGTGTTTAAACAACAACATGTTAATGTTTTGGGTAATAATAATTTGATGATAAGGCACCGGCAAGAGGCCCGGCGTGGTTTTGAGGCCTGCTAGTGTCGACCCTAATTAGGAAAAGGGTCTTGTCTACTGATCCATGATGAGCGCACTAACCGCATGTGGGAAGCGTGTATGGGCGCCCCCCTCAATTTGATTCAATTCGCATCTCGTCCAAATCGCCACACTTAGTTCGGGCTTTCCATTTGATGCATGCGTATGCAGGTGCGAACCCGAGGCCAGGGTGGAACTTTTGTAGTCGGCATTTAGGGCGGCGTGGTCTTCCAGTGCTATGAGGGTCCCCCTTTTCTTCGTGGGGGCTCGATTAGCCGCGCACGCACATCACGTGGTGCTTTGGGCTTGATGCGAAGAAGAGTTGGGTTGTGTTGAGTGCCTCGCTTGGTGGAAGTGCATTTCCATCTGGCGGGTTATTCTTATGTGTACGGCTACATTGGTGCATCCCTTCAGGGTTAAATCTTCTCGAGAAGCCGTGTTGTCCGCGGTTATGGATGACTTGGTGAAAGTGCTGGCTAACAAGTACTCAGACAACTTACACCTAACTATAATAACTTGACTAGTAATATAGATTACTTCCACCATAATAATGATGTCACCCTAATCAACAGTGTGAGTTTTCCTTGGGTTGCTTCCTTAGTAGGGGGTAACATTGGATGGGTTTGTTTGGTGGGTAGTGTAGTTGGTTACGATACGCGATCTTATCTCTTTCTGTTAGCCGGATGTTGTAGCGTGTCTCTGTAGTTGGTTACTGCAGCCCGCTGCCATGCTTTGTATCACCTATTCTTCCGTTGAACCCAAAGCATCTGAACCTGGTGTTGCCGGGTACACTTTGGTGAATTGTGAGTCTTGCTTGCCAGTACTTGTTTGTACTGACCCCTATGGGGCTGCGTGTTCTGCAGACTACGTTTCCGAGGATCCCCTTGGTGGCTACTACGTGGAGTACGACGAGGCTGTTGACGAGTAGATAGCGGACCCGGGCAGGATCCGACACTACGTGGATGGGCTCCGTTTTCCTTTCATTTCCGGCCTCTTAGGCCTATTTGGTTCTTGTCTGTACTTAGACACTTTGGATGCTTCCGTTGTGATGTAATGATGAATTGTTGGGACATGTGTCCTCTGCATGATTGTATTTGCTATCTCTGCTCTAGTGAGAGCCATTCGCAACTTGTTTCTATTTCTTTGTGTCTTAGAGATCTGTTGTGATGTCATTTTGTTAAACGCCGTTGACGTACCATGTGTGTATGGTATGAAGTACGTCAATGGTAGTATCCTGATCTCTATGGGATGGTTTACACCGACGGTGGACAGTAGAGACTGGTTGTCACACTATATGTGTTGGCCTACTCGTAAGAGGTGCGGGTGCAAGTAAGCCCCGTAATCCAGTCATCTCCTGTTTAGCGGCCCGGTGAGTATCCTATAGAAGTCGGGGTGCGACACGAAAGCAGACAAGGTAAGAGAGAGGTGAGGAGGATGCAGCAGAGGGCGGCGGCGATTGCGCTCGCCATTTCGCTGTCATCCGCGTGCTCGCATGAGCTGGGACGGGTGTCCATGGCGACGGCAGAGAGAAGCTCGTCTAGGGATCCACGGCAGCGGCTAAAGATCCCGGCGATGCCTCCCTCGACTTTTCCATTGACATCATCGGACCAACCGTGGTTCCAAGTCCAAAAGATTGGCCGGAGGTTGAAATTCATCCTCACCGGTGAACCGTCGCCGGAGGGGGTGAAGATCGCCGATGGCGTTCGATTTCGTAATTCAAACTCTCATCCGACAATCTCGGTGGGTCACACGGGCCGCGCACACCGGATTTTTTTGGGCCGCTCTCCGGTGTCCAATGCGGATCACGGCTACACGGGCCCGCATCGGATTTCTTGGTCATATCGGATCACGAGACGAGGTCTAGGTCTCGGTTTGCGCAGAGGTACGGCTCCTCTCGTACCTTCGATGGCGAACCAGGGCGACGGCCGGGGGTACTATGGTGAAGGTCGTGGTGGTGCTCGTGGCAACGGAGCGCCGCCTTTTCGAGGAGGACCGCCGGTGAGGGGTGGATATGGCCCCAATTACTACCAAGGTGGGCCGGGTGGTGCCGCGGAACAACAGCAGCGGCAAGGAGAGTTCGGCAACGCCAATGGTGCTCCGTTTGGGGGCTTCAACGCCGGCGCCGGCTTCTACGGTGGCCAGTACGACAACGAGGGAGGAGGTGGTGACCGTCACCGCTTCCCAAACCGCAACAATGGTGCGGGCCGAGGTTTTTACAGGGGCAACGTCAACGCGACCTACCGAGGTCGTGGTCGTGGCCGAAGCCCGGTGGCTCCACGGGAGGCGACGGTCCCGACCATCAGCGAGGTCTCCGTCGAGGCAGTGGTCAGGCGGGTGACCGAGGCGCTCTGTGCGCAGGGCGTCGCGAACGTCCATGGCGCGTTTACGTCATCCACGTCGGCGGCAGCGGATCGTCCGCGGTTGCCTGCCGTTTGTTATGCCGCGGGGCTGCCGGCAGCCACTTTCCCTGCCGCGGGGCTGCCGCCCGCTATTTCTTCTGCCGCGGCCACGACGGCTGCGCGTCTTCCTGCTGTGGTGATGCCGGCAACAGCAGCACCGGCTGCTGACCCTGTACCACTACCGGTCACGGGCCGTGACCATATGCTTGCTGCACAGCGTATGGCCGCTGCATCGACAGGAGCGGGTGCGCTCGGTGTGGGCGTGGTGCATACAGCGACTGATGAGACTGATGATTCTATTGCTAAAAAGGCTAAGAAAGACAAGACGAAGTGCTTCCAATGCGGCGTCCAGGGTCACTTGAGCGCTGAGTGCACGGAGGTGGTGTGTGAATACTGCGAGTGTACTGGTCATATTCCTGATGGTTGCCCATTGCTCACAGTGGCGAAGCAACAAGTTATCACACATGGTTTTATCAACGAGGGTTTAATGTTTTATGAGGCGGTACCTACGGCATCTTATAGGCCCAAGATCGATTCTGCATGTCTGGGTAAGCTCACTATCACGGGTGGATCGCTGTCCGTGGAGGAGGTTGTTATTCAGCTGCAGCGTTTGGTACCATCAGATCAGTTCAAATGGGAAGTGGTGCAAGTGGGTGATGGGGTTTTCAAGGTGTCCTTTCCGACTAGAGCTGAGTTGGATCGCATGATTGTTTTCGGTGCTTGTCGTGGTGGTGTCACGGCAGATGCCATGGGATGGCTAAAGATGTGGGGACGATGGACGCTGGAGGTGTCCGGGGAGGGATCACGCGACGAGTAGCCGCGTGAGGTAAGATCCACACAACACAAACAACACGATGTACCCAGGTTCAGGGCCCTCGTGAGGAGGTAAAACCCCTACTCCTGCCTTTCCCTATGTATTACGGTGTCTCACCGAGTAGCCACAGTACAAATGGTAACGCTACCGAGTAGCCCCTTGCCCCTCTCCGAGTAGAGCTAGGTCAAGGACTTAGGGTTTCTAGGGTTTCTAGTGAGGCACTATGGGAGCATATGAGCATTCCTCTACCTCTCGCAGGAGGCGGCGGGGCACCTTATATACATGGTGTCCAGCCGGATACGTCCAAATCCTAGACAAGTGTCGACATAGTGTCCACACTGTCCTTTCTCCGAGTACCCGCTGACAGCTTTGGTCGTTGGTCTTGGCTGCTTCTGTAAAGTCGTTGGGCAAAACTAGGGGACAGACTGGTATCACTGTACCTAGTCACAGAGTAGGTCCCCCTTATCCTGCCACCGACTGCTTCCATGCTGTCACTGTCAGACAGACCGTCCCCACGTGATCAGTAGTTCGAATGCTGCCAAGTACGGACCCAGGATACGCGGGATCCTGTGTCAGAACGGCTCCTTTGACTTCCCGCCCGAGTAGTTTCCCGCCAAAGGTTCCCGCCAATTGTACTCGGGCCAAACCTTCTACTCGACATGGTAGAAACTGATTGATATCTCCTTCTGATCATCTTGAGGTGAGACCGGGTAGCAGTCGACCGGGTAGCGAGTACCCGGTAGTCGGCTACTCGGCCAAACCTCTCTTCTGTAAGCGGCCTTTACCACCTGTCTTTACCCTATTCGGGGGTAACCCCCCAACAGCAGTCCCCGAAGCTGGTTGAGTCTTGCGAACTTGTTCACTAGGCTCTGCCAGCTTAAAACCAGCCTTTGCATCCCAGCCATCGAACCTCAAGATGCCGAGTAGGTCCTCCGAGTAGCTATCCGGAAAGTATCTTGAGTCTCCTCTTTCCGAGTAGCACTTGCTTTCTACTCTGTATCCGAGTAAAAAGACTTAGCGAAATTTCGCAAACTGAGCCTCTGCAGCGCAGAGCAACATCCAGCCCTTCACGCAGGCACTGCCTACGTGTCAAGCATCCACGACCTTGTCGTTTGGTTGCCCAGGACACGACGCCACGTGTCCAGTTTTCACGCCGTGGGTCCACCGGCCGTCATGTCCCATCACGCGCATTTACTGGCCATGATCTTGTAGTGGGATCCAATGCGGCCGTTACGCGCGCGGTTCTCGCGTGTGTGCGTTTCTAGCCGGCCACAGGACCCACCACACGCCACAATCGATCCCACTCCCGTAGCGGTAACGGTAATCTCGCCGAGGAGGTATAAATACCCCCGCGGTAACTTCCTTTTCCCCTTCCCTGCTCATTTCCTCTTCTTCCTCCCGTTCTTCTCCGCCACCGAGCGCTCCGCCGCCGCACTAGCCTCTGCGCCGCCGCGGACTCGCTCCACCACCAACCCCGTCTGATTTCCGATTCTTCCACCCGCGACCATGGCCAAGTCCTGCTGGGCCGGTTCTTCCATCACCCAAGCCAACCTCGCCTGGCTCGTGAACGAGAGAAGGGTTCCCCCCGGCGTGGAGTGCCGGGCACCCGACGACGAGGTCGTGCCCAAGCCCAGGGACGGAGAGCGCGTGGTGTTCATGTCCCACTTCGAGCGCGGATTCGGGCTGCCAGCATCGGACTTCATGCGTAAGTTCCTGAATCACTTCGGGCTGCAGATGCACCATCTGCCGCCCAATGCAGTCGTTTTCCTCGCATACCACGTCGTGGTGTGCGAGGCCTTCCTCGGCATCAGGCCCACCGTGGAGACGTGGCTCCACTACTTCCATCTCCGCCAACAATCCGTCGGGAAGAAGGACAGCGCGGGCGTTGCCCGCGCCACCGACGTCGGCTGCGCCATGATGGTGCAGCACAACGGGACGAACCACCCCCGCATCCAGGGGCTGGATTCCTGCCGAATGTGGCAGCAAACGTTCTTCTACGTGAGGAACGTTGCCGCCGCTGATGGAGGCCCCGTCGACGATCGGATCAACCTGCCCCCTTGGAGCAAGCGTGCTCCACTCGGGTCGAATTGGAAGGAGAAGCCCGTCAACGACGAGAACGCCACCGAGATAGAGACGCAACTCGCCTGGCTGAAGACGCATGGCCTCAGGAATGACGACCCAGTAGCGTGCTGGATCAAACGCCGGGTGCTTCCTCTGCAGGAGCGATGCCACCTCATGTGTTACATGGGAGGGCCTCGCGATTGCACCAGGACCACCACCGTCGAGATCGACGATGCTGACGTTCCCAGGCTTGCCAGGAACATCCTGAAGACCAGCCTCAACGAGAAGTGGCGGTACGGGTTCCTCCCGTTCAGCCGTAGGACTCCAATCTTGCGGGTACGTCTCCCTTACTCTGTTTTCATCTCTGCCTTCCGAGTAGATAGCTTCTCCTTTCGCCTCGACTGGCAATCGCCTTGTGCACCGAGTAGGACACTTAGCTAAATCGCCTTAGGCTTAGTGTGCTTTGTGCCTGCACGCCTCGTCGAGTAGGAATTTTTAGAAAAAGGCCTAGGCTTAGTGTGCTTTGTGGGTGCACGCCTACCCGAGTAGAGTTCTATTCTGGTACTCGGCTAACTTGTGATCCTTCTCTGCCTTTCAGACTCTTACTCGCCAGCTCACTGAAAGCAGCGAGGTCTTCGAGGACAACTGGTCCAAGGATCGCGAGGAGGATGATGTACCCCCCTCTGATGACGCGGAGCAGAGCAGCCCCGTTCCCGAGAAGCGCGACGTCCTTAACACTTGGGCGGACGATGGCTCCGACGGTAATAGCATCCTCATCTTGCTTGTTTCCGGGAAGCATCAACTCCTTGTATTGCTATTTCTGATTCACTTCTTCTTTCCTTTGAATTTCTCAGATGAGGCCGCTGCGGAGAAGGACGACCAGGATGAGGACGAGAACGATGGTGATGCGCCCCTTGTCGTCAAGCCTCTGTCGGTTGCCCCTCCCGAAACTCGCAAACGGACAGGCGGCGAAGCACAAGCGCCTCCTGCCAAGAAGAAGAAGAAGCCCGCCGAGGAGGGAGAGACCTCCGAGAAGAAGAAACTCACCAAGCTCACCACGAAGAGAAAGAGGAAACAGCTCTCTTCCACTACCGCGTAAGCCTCCTTCCCGGTCGTCTTTCTTCTCGCGCAGTGCCATTTTCCCCATTTTCTTCCAATTCCTGATTCCCTTCTCCTCTTTCCGCAGAGCTCCCCTGGACGTGAACGCCGCTTGTGCATCCGGCCAAGCCAAGGAAACTCCAATTCCTCTGATCAATGTCGATGACGACGAGGAGGACAACACTGCCCACGCTGCTGCCGCCAAAGCACCGATCACTTCCGCTCAGGGAGCAGGATCAGAAGCGGCAGCTCAGGACGCTGCCGTCCACCTCGAAAGACCACCTTCTCCTCCGGCTAGCAATGCCGAGGAGGTCCGAGACCAGGATTTGCAAGACACTGCCGCCCCCGAGCGGCCTGAAGTAGAACAAGAGCAAACCAGCACAGAGGCTGGTGCACGAGACAATCTTGCTGCCGAGCAGCAAGTAGGAGACAACACCGCTGCGGACGCCACCGTCACGGATGCTTATCCGTTGCCGGGCGGCGCTCCGAGTAGCGCCCAGCTAGTGACTGCACTGGACGATGGGTCCGTAGCGCCACCAACTGCGCAAGACCCTACACCGCCGATATCTTCCTTGTCACCACAGAGTAAGAACACATCCAGCCCTCCTGGGCGAGTAACCAGGCAACGGGCCCTTGATGCTCTGAGGGATTACTGCTCCGAGAAGGGCCCTTCTGAGAAGGTGACTGCCGACAAGGTGGCTGCCGAGGAGGCCAAGGCCAAGGAGGAAGCCGCCGAGAAGGCCAAAGCCGAGAAAGAAACTGCTGAGAGAGCCAAGGCCGAGCAGAAGAAGGCCAGGGCTGAACAGAAGAAAGCCGAGAGGCGAGCTGCCGAGGAAGCAGTCGCCGAGAAGGCAAAAGCCAAGACAGAGGGGAAGAAACCCGAGGATTCCGAGAAGCAGAAGATCGAGAAGGAGCAGACGAAGAAAAGGGCCAGGGAGCAAGGCGCATCCGCAGGCGGAGCACTCGTGATCCGCGACTCCGGCTCGATTCCTGCTGCACTCTCTGCGGGCGCTCGCGCTGCTGGCCAGCCCTGCTACCCGGAATATATGATTGAGGTTAGCCACCAACACCGCATCGGCTTCCCTCCCCAAGATAAAGCTGTAGCTATTCAGAAGGGGAGGAAGGCAGTAGCCAGGAATACTCCTCCCTTCGATCCAGCCCAGAATAAACCCGTCAATATTGCTTCTCGGGGACCTCAAGACAAGCCAATAACCTCCAAGGGTCTTGAGCAGGTACTGGATACTGTCGGCTATATCAGCGCTAAGTGGGACAGCGGGGTTCTCGGAGAGGAGAAGTGGCACGGCTTGACCCTTGGCCCCGTCGACCACTACCGCGTGGAGTGGAACAAGATCGACCTGGGACACCAGCCCATGTCCGTCTCCACCGACACCGCCACCCTCGCAGCCAAGATGTTCTTGCACCGCAAGAACGCCGAAGATATCGAACATAGCTACGCAGTAAGTCTTTTTGCCTTTTCCGAGTATAACTTTCTTCTCTTCTACCCGCCTTTCTTCTTTCTCACCATCACTCCCAGTCCCCGAGATTTGGGTCGAGTAGGTGGATACTCTCCGAGTAGCCTCCTACTCGGGCCGAATCTTCTCTGCTTTGCCTAACTCATTTTCTTCTCGGTTTTCAGGATAGCGTTCTCAAGCGGACCAACTTGTACCGCATCCTACTTTGGAACCACTCCATCGCCAGGAGACGCATCGCCGCACTGGAGAAAGAGAAGGCAGATGCCGAGGCCGCAAGCAAAAACGCCAATGAGAGCAGCCAGCAGCTGGCTGAAGTGCAGGGTAGGCCTTTTAGCTATGCGGTTTCTGCGTTTTATTTTTACGCCCGCTCCTGCTTTCTTTGGCGCTAACCTTCCCTTCTCTGCAGCTAACCTGAAGGCCCTAGTCGACGAGCACGAGAAGTGCCGCGCTTTCGTGGCGAACGCCGAGGCCACCATAAAGAAACTTGAAGGTGAGTTTGCCGTTTACTCGGTGCTGTCTCGAATTTGTTTCTTCTCTGCATATCTGCTGACCTTATCTATCTTTCCGCAGAAGATCATAAATCATTTGCTGAGGCGCACCAGGATTGCATCAAGCCAGCGGAGGTGGAGAAACAGCTGTCTGACCAGGCCGTAGCCCTGGTGAAGGACCACACCACCGAGATGGAATCCCTGCAGCTCCGACTTCAGCAAGCACTCCAGGATGCCGTTACCATCGGCGCAGAGAGAGACAGGGCGATCTCCGAGAAGGCCAAGGCCGAGACCACCTTCCGAGCCAAGGAGAAGGCCCTCGAGTCTGAGTGCGAGACTCTGAAGAAAACCAATGCCGATCTCTTCGCTCAGATGACCACTCTTCGCGGAATCCAAGACAAACACATTGGCAACGAGGAGTCCTGGAAATCCAAGCTGCAGCAGCTGCGCCGCCAATTGATCGGTAAGTTTTCTTCTTCCCTGCATCTTTTCTTCTCGGTCTCTCTCTTCTTGGTTTTTGAAGTTGCCATTTGCTATTTCAGATATCTGGCCTGCTCTTGATTCCACATCTGCGCCTATTCTGGCCACAAACCGAGCACTTCGCCTTTCGAAGGGCGAGGCGGCAGATACCAGTTCCGAGATCGAGGACGTCTTGCTGGTGCTCAAAAGCTTCTTCGATCAGCTAGTCGGTGTTGGAACCGACTTGGTGCACGTGGGCTTTGAGCTCCACAGGTTGTTCTGGCCTCATGACCCCCAGCCAAGAAAGATGCGGGATCTCGCCCACAAGCTGGAGGAAGCGAAGGCCGAGCTGAAGAAGTGGCGAGCCTCTGCAGCCCGTGCCGGTGCAGATGTGATGCTTCTCTGCATGGCGTCTTGGTATGAGAACCTTGACATGCAGCGCATCCGCGGGAAGCGTAATAACTCCAAGTGGGAGAATGATGCCGCTAGCGTGGCCTTGCGCAAGCAGATCGCTTATGAAGTTGCCGAGTGTGCCGAGACGGAGGTCTACATCGACGGCCCCCCCGAGCCGGACACTGATTATGAAGACGAGGAGGAAGCCGATGTGGAGGACGACGAGGACGACGAGGAGGACATGGACGAATACTTCGCATCTCCCAGGAGCAAGGCCGGGAAGGGGAAGAGCGCCGCCGTCTCGGGTAGCGATGAGGAGGAGCATGCCCACATCGACAGCGAGCCACTCAACTTCGGCACCTCCTCGGGTGCTGCTCTTGACGACACGGTGCCACCTCCTAGCCACACCGCTGGCTCCTCTTCGGCTCCAGGCCCCATCTCGGTGGCCACAGCTACATCCGAGCAGACGGCCACCCAGGATGATGTTGAGATGGAGGAGTCCGCCGCCGTGCAGACGGAAACGGACGCCACCAACAACGAAGAAGCTGCCGAGAAAACCACCGCCGAAGAAACTGCTACCAAGACAGTCGTCGAGGAAACAACTGCCCATGCCAGCGCCGAGAACACTGCCTCCTCAACCTGAGGCCACCTGCAACTCTTTTAACTTAACATTTATCAGATCCCCGGGATGCCGGGAGCATATGTATCAAACAATATTTGTTTTCGCTTGCTACCCAGTTTTTATGCCCACTCAGTTTACGTTGACATTAATCAATTTGAACGACAGTGGCTCAATGCCGAGCTGTGTTCCCATGCTAGTCCCCGAGTAGCTTTTCTTATTCACCCTGTCTTTTCATCTCTGCTCTACCTGCGACTTGTCGCTTGTTTGGTATTCGAGTCACAAGAATCAAAGAACAAGGCTGCAAATACTTAGCCGCTAGAAAACAATCATGATAACGCAGCCCACCACTTAACCGAGAAGACGAAAACGAGGAACAAAAAGTAACCGACAATCTACTCGGTTCCTGCACTTTTTCTTCCTTAGTGATTTTCGTGTGCTCATTGACCTTTTGCTTGTTCTCTTGCTTGCCATGAAGCCGGGTTTCGGACAGCAGCAAAGTCGAAGAGTTGGCATATAGGTTTAAACACAGTACTCAATGCACTTTTGAGTTCTGAAGTGAAGCAACCGAATAGACAAAGGAACGAGCCGAGTAAAAACACTTAGAGCAATTTTGGATGAGGGCAGTCCCCGAGAACAATTTTAGATTGCAGAGTAGAATTTCAACTCGGATGAAAGGGTACATACACATCTTTGCTTACGAATGAAAACGACGAAGTAGAGCTATATTCCAGGGACGCTTGGTTTCCTCTCCAGCTTTATCTGCCCTGTTCGCCTGCGATGGGCGCACATCTACAAGATAGTACGCGTCATTGTGCAGCGCTTTGCTGACAATGAAAGGCCCTTCCCATGGAGGAGACAGCTTGTGCATCCCGGCTGTGCGCTGCACAAGCCTAAGGACCATGTCTCCTTCTCGGAAAACCCTTGGGTTTACCTTTCGGCTATGATAGCGCCGCAGGTTTTGCTGGTAGATAGCCGAACGTGACAGAGTCAGCTCTCTTGCTTCTTCAAGCAGGTCAACGTCGTCTTCTCGAGCTTCTCTCGCCTCCACCTCAGTGTAGAGGGCTACTCGGGGGGAGTCATGCTCTAAGTCTATTGGCAACACGGCCTCAGCCCCGTATACCAAGAAGAATGGCGTGTAGCCGGTTGACCGGTTAGGGGTAGTCCTTAGACTCCACAACACCGCTGGCAACTCTTCTAGCCAACACCCAGGTGTTTTCAGCAGTGGCTCAATCAGCCTCGGCTTGATGCCTGCCAGTACCATCCCGTTTGCTCTTTCAACTTGCCCATTGGAGGCAGGGTGCGCGACTGACGCAACGTCTAGTCGGATATGCTTATCTCTGCAAAATCGCACCATTGCCCCCTCTGCAAAGTTGGTGCCGTTGTCGGTGATGATACTGTGCGGGTAGCCATATCTCATGATCACATCTTTCACAAACTTCACAGCTGTGACTCCATCGCACTTCCGAATAGGCTTCACCTCGATCCACTTGGTGAACTTGTCCACCATGACCAAGATATGTGTCATATTGCCCTTAGCCGGCTTGAAAGGACCAACCATATCCAAGCACCAAACAGCAAACGGCCATGTGATAGGAATTGTTTTCAACTCGGATGCTGGCACGTGAATCTTACTTGCGAACATCTGGCAGCCGGCGCACTTCCTCACAATGTCCTCAGCTTGCTGCAATGCAGTGAGCCAGTAGAAGCCATGCCGAAAAGCTTTCTTGACTAAAGCCCGAGAAGAGGCGTGATGCCCACACTCTCCTTGATGTATCTCCACCAGGATTTCTTCTCCTTCCTCTGGGCTTACACAGCGTTGCAGCACACCAGTGGCACTTCTCTTATGCAGCACATCTCGGACTAAGGCGTAGCCCTTGGATCTTCTCTGAATCTGCCTCGCAGTCACCTCATCTTCAGGTAAAGTGCCGTCCCTTAGAAAGGATAATATGGGCATTGCCCAACTCGGTGTCTCCCGCACGGGAAACACTGGTTCGTCCATTTCCATTGGGACAGGCTCTGGTGGTTGCACAGGAGGAGTAGGAGCGCTTCTCTGCAGCCCAGATCGATTGGCGAGAACTTCTTCAATGAATGCAACAGCTTCAGGGTTGAGGGCGGCAGTCCCCGAGTAAGGAATGGCAGTCCCCGGGTAAGGAACGGCAGTCCCCGAGTAGGGAATTGCAGTCCCCGAGTAGGGAGCGGCAGTCCCTGAGTAGAGAGCGGCAGTCCCCGAGTATAGGACGGCAGTCCCCGGGTTCCCTGCAGCACTCTCCCAGTCAATCTCCATTGGGTCAGATTCCTCACTTGGCAGAGAAGGGACAAAGATGGATTCCGAGTTGGGGGAAGGCTTGATGGATGGCTTCCTCAAATGCTCCAAGGCAATCCCTGCCGGGATGGACTGCCGAGAAGATCCCAACTTGGACAGCTCATCTGCGGCTTCGTTTTCTGCTCGGTGAATGTGCTGGAACTCACAGCCTTCGAAAAACCCAGTCATTGACTGCACCAGGAAGCGATACGACGCCATGTTGGCATCCAAGGCATCCCAGGTACCCGAGACTTGCTGCACCACCAGATCTGAGTCGCCATAACAGATAATGCGCTGCACGCCAACCTCCTTTGCTACTCGCAAACCATGCACAACTGCCTCGTACTCGGCTACATTGTTGGATGCCTTGAAATGGATCTGCAACACATACTTGAGCTGATCCCGCTTGGGTGATGTAAGCACAACGCCAGCACCAAGGCCTTCTTTCACCTTTGAGCCATCAAAGTGCATCTTCCAATAGTTGGAAACTGGAGCAGGAGGTTCATACTGCATCTCGGCCCAGTCGACAAGAAATTCCGCCAGTACCTGAGACTTGATTGCTTCTCTTCTCGTATACGCGGGAGCGTACGCGGCTAGCTCGATCGCCCACTTGGCTACTCTGCCACTCGCCTCCTTGTTACCCATGATGTCCGAGATGGGAGCTGAGCTCACGACAGTGATGGGATGCTCCTGGAAATAATGCTTCAGCTTCCTGGCGCCCAGGTACACACCATAGGTCATTTTCTGGTAATGCGGGTAGTTCTGCTTGGAGCCCGACAACACCTCGCTCAAATAGTACACAGGGCGCTGCACACTCTTGCCTTCTTCTTCTCGCTCCACCACTATCACCACGCTGACTACTCGGTTAGTCGCGGCAATGTATAGCAGCATAGGCTCCTTGGGTAGCGGACTAGCCAAGACAGGAGCGCTAGCCAACATTGCTTTCAGCTCATTGAATGCTACATCCGCTTGCGGAGTCCAGACAAACTTGTCGCTCTTCTTCATCAGCTGGTACAGAGGCAGAGCCTTCTCGCCCATTCGGCCCAGAAAACGGCTCAGTGATGCCAGACAACCCGTGAACTTCTGCACATCCTTCAATGATCTCGGCAAAGACATGCTTTCAATAGCTTTTATCTTAGACGGATTGGCTTCAATGCCCCGACTAGAAACCAGGAAACCGAGTAGCTTTCCAGCTGGTACACCAAAGGTGCACTTACTCGGATTCAGTTTCATTTTGTACCTGCGTAGGTTAGCAAAGGTTTCCTCCAAGTCGGCAAGCAGAGTATGTGTTTTATTCGTTTTGATGACAATGTCATCTACGTACACCTGCACATTCTTGCCGAGTTGGTCGTGCAAGCATTTCTGCATGCATCTCTGATAGGTTGCACCCGCATTCCTCAGGCCAAAACACATGACACGATAGCAATAAGCCCCGTACGGGGTAATGAAAGCAGTCTTTATTTGATCAGCAGGATTGAGTGCAATCTGGTGGAAACCAGAGTAGGCATCTATGAAAGACAACAGTTCACAGCCGGCAGTGGAATCGATCACCTGGTCGATGCGAGGTAGCGGGAAAGGATCCTTGGGGCATGCCTTGTTCAAGTCGGTGTAGTCGACGCACATGCGCCATGCAGTGGCAGCCTTGGGATCTTCCTTTTTCTTCTCGACCATGACCGGGTTGGCTAACCAGTCCGGGTGCAGCACCTCCATGATGAAGTTACTGATCAGCAGCTTGGTGATTTGATCACCGATGGCCTTCCTTCTCTCGTCCCCGAAACGGCGCAAGGCCTGCTTCACGGGCTTTGCGTCAGGACGCACATGCAAAGAGTGCTCAACCAACTCCCTCGGGACTCCTGGTAGATCTTCATTGGTCCAGGCGAACACGTCCCGATTCTCACGGAGGAAGTGGATGAGCGCGCTTTCCTATTTCTCGGCCAGCCCGGCACCAATGATGGCCACGCGCTCCGGGAACTCGGGGTCAACCTGGACTGTCTTGGTCTCCTTGGCAGCTTGGAAAGCAGTACCATGCTGAGTACTCGGCACGCCTTGTGCGCCAGCTTGTGCGGACTGAGCCATGGCCACCACCTCGTACATCTTTTTCTTCTCGGCAGCAATCACCATCGATTCCGCCAGCTGAGAGCTAGCAGAGGCACACTCCATGGACTTCTTGTAATCTCCCGAGATGGTGATGATGCCATTGGGCCCGGGGATCTTCATCTTCAGGTAAGCTACATGGGTAGAGGCCATGAACTTGCTCAGAGCAGGCCTGCCGAGTAGAGCGTGATAGGGACTCTGATGATCCACCACCTCAAACTGCAGGCGCTCTGTGCGGCAGTTCTCCCGAGTACCGAATAGCACATCAATCCACACTCGGCCAATCGGGTTGCATGAGATCCCGGGTACAATGCCATGGAAAGTGGTCTTGCTGGGCAGCATCATGTTCTCGGCCAGGCCAAGCTTCTCGAGTGTGTCCTTGTACACAATGTTGATGCTGCTGCCGTTGTCGATCAGCACCTTGCTGAACCTCACGTTCTTCTCGGGGCCCAAGAAGGTGGGATCCAGCACCAAGGCATAGGCACCCGGATTGGGCATCACCTTGGGGTGATCCGCCCGAGTCCACCTGATCTCCTGGTCGCACCAGTACATGTAGTGAGGGACAGCCGGAATCACTGCATTGACCTCCATGGCCCGCCTATGCTGTGACTGCTTGTCGACTGCCTCGGAAGTGAAGATCATATAGCTCTCATGGTGCTCTTGGTACTGGTTAGGGCCATTGCCCCCATTGTTGCCGTTGTTTCCATTGTTGTTGCCCTGATAGTTGTTGTTGCCTCTGTTGTTGTTGTTGCGGTTGTAGTTGTTGTTGTTGTTGCGGTACCTCTCGTTGTTGAAGTTCTGGTTGGCTCCTAAAGCCACCTGGTTCACGTTCTCTCTTCTCGGATAGACTGGCGGCCGAGCTGCGGGTGCCCGAGTAGGCTGAACAGTGGCATTCGCGGCTGGCAGAGGAGGTGGAGGAGGCAAGCCATCACTCTTGATCACATCCCACCATTCGCATTGCCGAGTAGTGTGGTTCGCAGGCCTTGAGGGGTGATGAGTGTGGAAGCTGCATGGACCATCCTTCATGTCATCGAAGACAAACTTCTTCGGCTGCTCGGAGTTCCCGCTACTCGGCTGCGCAGTGCGGAACGGTTTCTTGTTGCCTTGGCCCTGGTTCTGGTTCTGCCCGTAGGCTCCAGCAGGTTTCTGCCTTTGGCCACCACCGCCTCCAACATTCACTGCATTCACCTCCTCGGGATCATACCGAGTATCTACTCGGCGCTTGTTGCGGAACTCGTTGCGCTTGTTGCTGTTGAAGTTTCTTCTCGGCTCAGAGGAATCCATCAGTGGCTGAGTAGGGTCACCGAGTGCGTACTGATCCGCAATCTTGATGGTCTCGGCCAGGGTGTTGGGCATTTCCCTCTGCAATCTCTGCCACAGCATGCTGCCATGTCGGCAACCCTGCGCAAACCAAGTGATGGCCTGCGCTTCATTCACACCCTCACAGGTGTTCCTCAAGGTGCTCCACCGAGTAAGGTACTCGCGGTCCGTCTCGTCTTCTCGCTGCCGGCAAGCCGACAACTGCTGTGGCCTATTCGGCCTCTTGTAGGTGCTGGTGAAGTTGCTGATGAAGGCATCCGAGAAGTCCAGCCAGCAGTTAATGCTGTTCTTGGGCAGGTTGTTGAGCCAAGTGCGAGCTGGACCCTCTAGCATCTGCGGCACATAGCGCACCGCCCATCTCCTGTTGCCGTTCGCGATATGGACCGCGGTGACGTAGTCGTTGAGCCAATCTTCAGGCTTGGTGCTACCATTGTAGCTCTTGGTGCCTCTCGCGAGCTGGAAGCCCTTCACGGACGGCTCGTTCATGATGCGCGGGCCAAAGCACTCGGGGCCAGGAGGACCCGTGCTCTCAAGCCGCGCCGACAAGCTGATACGGTCCAGCTGGTGCCTTGCATCTCCAGGCGCCAACACGCGCTCACCCACGCGGTCATGGATGTCATAACCAGCCATCTCCATAGCCGAGTAGCCATCATCATACCTATCCACCTGCATAGCAGCAGGCTGCTCCACCGGGCTGGCGACTGGTGCCACCGGGCGCGGCTGCTGCCTCTGCCGAGTAGGCGGAGCTGCGGGTTGCCGAGAAGTACCCGGGCGTGCGGCTTCTCGGACACGGCTTTGAGCTTGATGGGCTTGAGAGCCTGCTCTTGCAGCGTTGTGTTCCTGCCCGGGCTGCTGCGGCACAGCAACCTGTTTCGCGGCAGCAGCCGGGTCATACACCTGCATTTGCCTGTCTCTTCCCGTACGCCCGCTGCGGCTCTTCTCGCGGCTAGGATGCGGAGATGAGGCTTGATCGTTAGATCTTGCCGCGTGCGAGTGAACCACCTGCGAAGCTCCAGCTCCCGGGTTGGCCTTCCGGAACTCCTCGTTCTGCCTGGCGGCCTCCAGTACCAACTCGCCAAGCCTTTCCTGCTGCCTGCGACGCGCCTCTCCCTCTAGGCGCGGCAACTCGGCAGCCACAGCCTCCGCAGCCCGCAGCGTCTTGGCGGGCGTGCTGTACCTTGGCCTTGTGAAGGTGTTCGCGGTGGCGGACTGCGCGGGCTCCTCCGCAACAGTGGCCATCTCGGCGCCCAGGTTGCGCCGGGTAGCGCCTACCCTGCTAGGCCTCCTGGCAACCGGCGTGAAGCCGTGAGCCTTGTTGTACTCGAGCTGGTCTAGACTCAGCTCAAGCCTGATCTTCTCCAACTCCGCCTGCTCGGCGAGCAGCTCGTGGCGTTGCCGCTCGAGCTGGTCTCTTACGGCTAGGAGCTCGACGTCGGTGGGAGTGGGCATGCCGGTTCGCGCTGCAGACGCGGGGATGACCGTAGACGTGGAAGGCGGCAGGTTGCTCTCCTTCTCGTAGGGCCGGTGAGTCCTGCCACCCGCGGGCGGGTCGTCAACCTCCTCGACGACGGCCGCAGCGCCAGTAGCAGCTGCGCCAACGTTGACCGCCACGCCCGTCACCATCACCTCAGCGCAGCACGCAGAACTGCATGCAGGCCTTCCGCGAGCAGCAACAACCGCGGGAGGATCCTCCGCGTCGTGCACCAGCTCGGGGTAGGCGTCGTTGGCGACGGTGGCGACGTAGACGAGATGCGAGCCGAAGGAGATCACCGAGCCGCCCTCCGGCATGGCCTTGCCGCCAAAACAGCCGGCGTTGTCGGTGACGAAGTCGAAGGAGCCGAATCTGTGGACAAGGCCACAAACTACGCGCTCTGCAGATGAAGATCCCGTCCGAACAGAAACTCCAGCCAGCGCCGCTGGTTGCCCCACGGTGGGCGCCAACTGTCGTGGTGGTGTCACGGCAGATGCCATGGGATGGCTAAAGATGTGGGGACGATGGACGCTGGAGGTGTCCGGGGAGGGATCACGCGACGAGTAGCCGCGTGAGGTAAGATCCACACAACACAAACAACACGATGTACCCAGGTTCAGGGCCCTCGTGAGGAGGTAAAACCCCTACTCCTGCCTTTCCCTATGTATTACGGTGTCTCACCGAGTAGCCACAGTACAAATGGTAACGCTACCGAGTAGCCCCTTGCCCCTCTCCGAGTAGAGCTAGGTCAAGGACTTAGGGTTTCTAGGGTTTCTAGTGAGGCACTATGGGAGCATATGAGCATTCCTCTACCTCTCGCAGGAGGCGGCGGGGCACCTTATATACATGGTGTCCAGCCGGATACGTCCAAATCCTAGACAAGTGTCGACATAGTGTCCACACTGTCCTTTCTCCGAGTACCCGCTGACAGCTTTGGTCGTTGGTCTTGGCTGCTTCTGTAAAGTCGTTGGGCAAAACTAGGGGACAGACTGGTATCACTGTACCTAGTCACAGAGTAGGTCCCCCTTATCCTGCCACCGACTGCTTCCATGCTGTCACTGTCAGACAGACCGTCCCCACGTGATCAGTAGTTCGAATGCTGCCAAGTACGGACCCAGGATACGCGGGATCCTGTGTCAGAACGGCTCCTTTGACTTCCCGCCCGAGTAGTTTCCCGCCAAAGGTTCCCGCCAATTGTACTCGGGCCAAACCTTCTACTCGACATGGTAGAAACTGATTGATATCTCCTTCTGATCATCTTGAGGTGAGACCGGGTAGCAGTCGACCGGGTAGCGAGTACCCGGTAGTCGGCTACTCGGCCAAACCTCTCTTCTGTAAGCGGCCTTTACCACCTGTCTTTACCCTATTCGGGGGTAACCCCCCAACAGTGCTTGTCATATTCCCAACGGCACATGTGTGATTACAGTGGAATCTTGGGTTACGGAGATGAAGCCACTCTAGCTCTTACCTGAGATCTGGATCAGGGTGTCAGATATTCCGCCTAAGCGTCGAGGTGATTTTCTTCTTCTTTGGAGTCTTGGCTCTTTTTTTGGAAAGATTCTTAAGGTGGATATGAAGTATACTCGTAAGCATAGGGTGTTGCGGGTTCTTGTTGGGTTTATGAACTACACACTTGTCCCTGATGGTTGGCCCGTGTTCATTCGTGATGGGTTTTATGAGCTGAAGTTTTTTGTAGAGAATCCAAATTCTGATGATGAGGATGGTATGGCAGTTGATCCTACAGATGATTCACCTGATGATGGGGGAAGAGATGGAGGGAGTTCTACGCAAAAAGGGCCTATGAGTGGTAACATGGATCTCGATAACAAGAGGGAGAATGATAGCGCACCTAGTGAGGGGAATAACGGGGCGGATAAGGCGACGGACGTGAACGGTGTGAAGAAAATTTTTGCTCTCGGGGTGGTCCTTTCTCCTTTAGTGGCCAAATCGGTAAAGGAAGCTCGGTTACATCTCATCTCGTTGAGTAGGGAGGCACAATACGTTGATACTCCTATTACAGAGGCGGGTGCTGATGGTTCTTCCGGGCATTCGTGTGAGTCTGTTGAGCACGAGATGATTTCTACGCATGGGGCTTCGGCGGCTGAGGAGTGTGACGGTGGTGCTGCTTTGGACCCCGCTTTGGCAGGGGGATCTCTTGGACGGGTGGCCCGGGTATCAGACGGATACCCGCAGTCACCCTCTTCATCTTCGACGGGGTCTCCTTCTGGACAGGTGGTCCGGATATCAGACGGATACCCGCAGCCACCTAATGCTTCTTCGACGGTGAGCACACCGAGCGGGTGTGCCAGAGAGTTGGCACCACGGCGTCTGGTAGACGCGTTCCACGGAGTGGCTGTTCTTCCCACTCAACCAGGCGGGTTGGGTGGGGGGATGTTGCCGATGGGCTCACCTCTGGCCGCCCACTGCTCACCTCAACCAGGCGGGTTGGGGTTGGAAGCGGTGTCGGTAACACCATCGCGACCATCGTTGGCCGCGGTGATGGCTTATGGGGGCGTGTCCGAGACCGAGGTGGAGATTCGCTCTAGTGCATGCCTTCGGGCAAAGCCAGATGCGGATCTTCCACAGGAGCTGCGTGCTATGGCCCTTGTGCAACGGAAGGATTCGATATTTGCTAAAGGTAATCTACATTCAGTTGATTTGTCATTGCTTTCATTTTCCAATTCTGAAATTAAGGCGAGAGCTGATAAGTTAGGAGTTTCGCTAGGGAAGAATAAGCAACAAGTTGAATCTTCTATTTCGGTTTTGCTAGATCAAGAACGTGCTAGATCCATTATATTCTTAAAAAATAATTTAAATGATAAGTTGAATGATGATTTAGTTGACTCCCGCTCCAGCTTGGCTTTAACGAAAGCTACTAACTTGAGTGTGGATCTTTGTGATGATGGGTTAGAGGAAGAGGATGATCATACGGATCATCTATCATTCTCCAAGACGGTTAAACGTACCCGGAAGAAGAATGCTTGCAATTTGTCTAAGCCCAGAAGGAGCTCTAGAATTAAAAAATTAAAAAAGTAAGATGAGAGTTTAATTTGGAATAGCAATGGGTTTGGGGATCATGCAAAACACCTAGCCGTTAATGAATTTATCAAAGATCACAATCTTGATTTTATTACGCTGATTGAGACAGGCAGATCTTCTTTCACTCCTCATTTCTTGGACTTTCTTGCGGGGGGTAGAGACTTTACGTGGTTCTGTCTACCTCCACATGGACGTTCTGGAGGGATGTTAGTTGGTTTCCATAACACTACTCTCGCAGCACAAACCGTTGTGTTTGGGGATTATTGTCTAAAATTTCATGTTAACACCAAAGCGGACGGTTTCTTATGGGCTTTTGTTGTAGTTTACGGAGCTGCACAAGACTCTAAGAAACCCGAGTTCCTCGCGGAGTTAGTTCGTATTTGTGATAACGAAACTCTTCCGATTTTGATCGGGGGGATTTTAATATCATTCGTCGACAGGAGGAAAAGAATAATGATAATTTCAATGCTAGGTGGCCTTTTATTTTTAATGCCCTTATTGAGAGTCTAGATTTGAAAGAGATTACTTTATCTGGTAGAAAATTCACTTGGGCGAGCTGGGGAGATAATCCTACATACGAGAATTAGATCGTTTTCTTAATAGCATCGAATGGGAGCAGAAATACCCTCTAGTTTCGGTGCATGCTTTGACCCGCACGGGGTCTGATCATACACCATTGCTTTTAGACTCTGGGCTCCAGGCACATGTCGGAAATAAAAGTCAATTCTCATTTGAATTATCCTGGATACGCCAGGATGGTTTCTTTGAGTTAGTGCGTAGAGAATGGATGAATATTAATGGTGGAAACAATCCGGTTGAGAGGTGGCAAAACAAAATCAGGCATCTGAGACAATTTCTTCGTGGATGGGCTAAAAATCAAAGCGGTGAATATAGGAAGCTGAAAGATAAATTAACGACTCTCATTGATATGCTAGATATTAAGGCAGAATCGACTCCTTTAAACGCAGCCGAACGGGCTGCAAAAAAGGAGGCTGATGACTATTTACGAAATTTGAAACGGGATGAGGAATCTAAATGGGCACAAAGAGCTAAAGTAAAACATATACAAGAAGGGGGAAGCAATACGAAATACTTCCACCTGATTGCGAATGGCAAACATAGGAAGAAAATAATATTTCAGCTAGAACAAGACGAGGGCACCATTATTGGAGATTTAAACTTGCGGGTTTTCATCTCCGAATACTATAAGAAATTATTTGGGGCACCGGCGCCGAATTACGTTTCTTTAGTAGAGGATATGACAGCTGACATGCCCCAGATCTCACCTGAGGAAAATCAAATTCTTACATCTCCTTTTACGGAAAAGGAGGTGTTGGAAGCTATATCTCAGATGGAACACAACAAAGCCCCAGGACCTGATGGGTTTCCCGCAGAATTTTATCAGAAATTTTGGGAGGTAATTAAGATAGACTTGATGGCTATGTTTGCGCAGCTATATGAGGGAGACTTACCATTATATAAGCTTAACTTTGGGGTCATTACGTTGCTGCCTAAGAAAGAGGACGCGAGCCGTATTGAGCAATATAGACCTAATTTTTTACTAAATGTCAGTTTCAAAGTGTTCACAATAGTAGGGACTAATAGGGTTACCTCTATTGCGAGTAGAGTTATCCGACCAACTCAATCAGCGTTTCTACCCGGTAGAAACATTCTGGAAGGGGTGGTAGTCCTACATGAAACTATACATGAATTGAAAAGGAAAAATCTAGATGGGGTTTTGTTTAAAATTGACTTCGAAAAAGCTTACGACAAAGTGAATTGGTCTTTCTTGCAACAAGTGTTAAGAATGAAGGGGTTTTCACCAGTTTGGTGTGAATGGATCGCTCGTTTTGTTCAAGGAGGGAGTGTCGGTATTAAAGTTAATGATGATATCGGGCATTATTTTCAAACATTAAAAGGACTTAGACAAGGTGATCCGTTACCACCTATTCTTTTCAACCTCGTAGCGGATATGTTGGCAATTCTCATAGATCGAGCTAAGGAGGATGGCCAAGTAGGAGGGTTGATACCACACCTTGTCGAAGGAGGGGTATCCATTCTTCAATATGCGGACGATACGATCATCTTCATGGAACATGATGTGGAAAAGGCCCTGAATATGAAGCTTATACTTGCGATGTTTGAGCTCATGTCGGGTCTTAAAATTAATTTCCACAAGAGTGAGATATTTTGTTTTGGTAAGGCCAAGGATGCCCAAGATCATTACCGTAATATCTTTGGCTGTGAGGTAGGCAATCTACCTTTCAAATACCTAGGCATACCAATTCACCATAGAAAACTTCTTAACAAAGAGTGGAAACCCATTGAGGACAGGTTTGACAAGAAACTAAGTTCTTGGATAGGTAAGTTGTTATCTTATGGGGATCGCCTCGTTTTGATTAACTCAGCCCTATCTAGTTTACCTATGTTTTTGTTGTCCTTCTTCGAAATTCCCGTAGGGGTGAGGAAACGTTTGGATTTTTATCGATCGAGGTTTTTCTGGCAAAGTGATGTGAAAAAGAGGAAATATAGACTAACTAAATGGAATATTGTTTGCCGTCCAAAGGATCAAGGAGGCTTAGGGATCGAAGTCTTACAAATTAAAAATATGTGTTTGTTAAGTAAATGGCTATACAAGTTGTTAACTGAAGAGGGGGTGTGGCATGAGTTACTCTCTAATAAATATTTAGGGGATAAAACGTTATCTCAAGTAGAGAGTAAACCATCGGACTCACCCTTCTGGAAGGGTTTAATGCGAGTTAAGAATGAATTTTCTTCACGGGGCAAGTTCTCTTTAGGAAACGGGCAGCAGGTGCGGTTTTGGGAAGATACTTGGCTTGGTGATGAACCGTTATCCCAGTCCTATCCGTCCTTATATAGTATCGCTTCCCATAAAAATGTTACCGTCGCGAATGTGTTAGCTCATAATCCTTTAGATGTTCGGTTTCGAAGGAATATAGTTGGACACAGAAGAGATCGCTGGTTAAATTTGGTGGAGAAGCTTATGGGAGTTTCTCTAACAAATGATAGAGATGTGTTTCGTTGGAAACTAACAATGAATGGAACGTTTTCTGTTAAATCGTACTACGCTGATTTGATGCATGGGTCCACAATATTTTTACGAAAATGCTTGTGGAAATTGAAGGTGCCATTGAAGATTAAGATCTTTTTATGGTTCCTTAATAGAAGAGTTATTTTAACTAAGGACAATTTGATTAAGAGAAATTGGCATGGTTGTAAAAAATGTGTTTTTTGCGATGCAGATGAGTCTGTAGAACACTTGTTTATAACATGTCCTTTTGCCCGTGATATTTGGCGTTTGATACACTTTACTTATAGCATTTATCCACCTACTAGCATTGCGAATATGTTTGGCAACTGGTTAAATGGTATTGATAGGAAAACAAAAGCACGAATACGAGTTGGTGCGGCTGCTTTCCTATGGGCAATTTGGAATTGCCGCAATGATTTGGTTTTTAACAAACAAACGAACATTCACTTTTTGCAGGTTGTAAACAAGACGGTCTATTCTATCCAGATGTGGGCGTTTCTTCTCCCTCTGGATCAGCGAGGACTTATGGATTCCGGCTGTGCTCGACTGATGGCGGTCGTTCGGGCTATTTACAGCCAGGCTGGGTGGCTTAATTCTAGGCGAATTAATGCGTAGTTCGTCTATGTTTCGGTGGCTTGTCTTTGTGGCCACGCTTTCGGACCCATGATTGTAATAAGTTACATTCTGGATGCTTTTTCTGATTATTTAATAAAAAACCGGCTGTGTGCATCATTTTGATGCAGAGGCCGGGGCCTAGGCTCCCATTTCTAAAAAAATCAATTGATCCATATATGAAGCGTAGAAACTTTTGGTTTATTAAATTTAGTGTGAATCCACTTAATAAATATAGTTCCTTAAATCAAACTAAATAAATATAATAGAATACCATCTATAGTAGCTTGTTTTTATTTTTGCACGAAGTAATGTATTCTTATTAATTAAAATTTGACAAAATACGATAATCCATGAGACTAATAAGATTACGATTGAATATTTTTTACTTAACTACATACATTAATTAACAAGATGAGTTTTCCGATTAATTAAAATGTCAGCACATATCAATAAAAACAACACACATTTCATGAGAAGGTGAATTTCCCGATAAAGTAAAATGGTTCAATATAAATAAGGCCAGCGCATCAAGGCGTGTTGGAGGCACACATTTCATGAGAAGGTGAATTTCCCAAAGTCCACAACGGCGACTAGGAGGCGAAAGGCGAGCAAGAGGAGTGAGCGCTCAGCGCGCTACAATTCCCATATGATCGGTGTCTTTTCGGCGTCTGTGTGATTTTGCTGCTCTGCTCTGGATTCTCGATGGGTTAGGCCTCGGGGACATGCTCTTCGTCGGCGATCTCCGGCGTCAGCCTTACTTGGACCTCAAGCGCTGGGACATGCTGAGGTACTGTACAATCCAAGGGTGGCCGGAAGCGGCCGATGTAGATCCTCAAGCAGTTTGTGTTGTTACCGTCCTTGACGCGCGTCGGTTTTTGGCTGGATCGAGTAGGACATCCCTGCGGTACACATCGGTTTTTTCAGTTATTCGCGGCGGTGGCGCACGGGCGTCGTGGACCTACCGTCGGGGCGGCGTGGTATGGATTTCGTCGGCAGAAACCATGTTTGTTCTGTTTCGATCTTCCGGACTTGGGCCGTGAGCGTCGACCTTACACCGTGACCCCTTCCCAGATCTTTGGGCGCCGTGAGGTGAGAATATCCATGTGGAGCGGCGGCTACTTGTGCTGCTAGCCAAATGCGCTCGATCGGGTGCCTGCGAATCGGCGATCGCCGCCGCTTTCTTACATGTCAATGAGTTCCCGCATTGTTGTTTTCATGTTCATGCTACTTGTTACCAGAAATCAGCCGTCAGATCAAAATATGTGTCTCTTGTTTCTTGTTCATGCGTCCTACTTTTCTCTCCCTGCTATCCGATCCTCTGACAGAGCCAGCCGTCCTTATCTCTGAACTCTATCTCTCCCGAGATCCTTACCCATGTGTTCGGACTCGAAACAAGCACTAGGTATGGAGTGTCATTACCTAGATGTTTTCCTCACAATCATATTCCAGAATCAACAACCTCCGCGGCTCCCTCAACAATACCAAGAAAAACGACTACTCCGCAGCCGGCTACTACGCAAAAATGAAAGAACTCTCCTCCAAGCTCGCAGCTGCGGGCAAGGCCGGTTGAGGAGGATGAGCTTGTTGGGCATATACTCAACGGGGTGGACCACACCTATGACTCCATAGTCGCCTCCTCCAATGCCAATCCCGGCATCACCCTGTTGACGTTCTGTTTGGGCAGATCTGCGTCCACAACACTTGTCAAGACATGCTAGCAGAGCCAGGCAGGTGACTGGCGCCTTCACTTCCTAGGCAAACGTGGCCAGGCGTGGCCATGACCATCGTGACAACGCCCGCGACACCACCCGTGAAATGCGCTGGCGCCAAGACACTACGGGAGACGAGTTCTTTCCCATGTGCCAGAATCTTTGCCGTGTGCCATGCATCAGGCACACGACAAACGTTCTCTTTGCCGTGTGTCGCGCACGGAAATGACAAACACACGGCTTAGTATAAACTTGTGCACACGGCAGAGAATGATACATGTCAAAGATCATAAAATACACACGGCAAAGAATGTGCACGGTAACGTTTACTGCCACATGTCCGTTACGTCACGCTGCACAGCGGAGCCGTTACACCAGCTCTTTGTCGTGTGTGTGCACACGGCAAAGATATGTACTTTACCGTGTGTGCGTGCACACGGCAAAAAATCAACATCGTATCCCCCCTATCTAGCCCATAGTCAGTTCTTTGCCGTGTGCATGCACACGGCAACAGTTCATCCTTTTTCGTGTGCATGCACAAGGCAAAGAATTTTTTTTTTTCTGCCAAAATAGCTCGTTAAATTTATAATTACAAATATAATTTTATTTATCAATTTATAATATATCCGCTTGTTTACCCTAACACAAGCATGCAATTAGTTTGACTTTGCTACCGGCTTTCAACACGTTGAACTTTTCCCCCTCTCGTTTAGGGTTTCTCCGTAGAGGGGCTCTGTCGTGGGATAATCACGGCAGATGTTACCAGGGGTAACTGATCTTGGGTCAAGTCGACACAGGCGTTTGGGAGAGGGTTTAGCTCAAGGGAAAACATGGTGCAATATGATCTGATAGCCGGCAATCGAAGTCGCCGGATCTCTATTCTCGATATGATAACTCGATTAGGGTTTACACTGGATGCTCGATATCACGCGATATTGCTAGGGTTCTTAGATCTCTACCTAAAACTATACCTGGGGGTCGGTTTATAAAGCACCCGTACCCCCTAGCTTATTCGGCAAGGCATATTTCGGATCCTACCTGGACACGGCGCGCTAACCATAACTTTCCTTTACAATAACCCATAACCCGGGCCGTTAAGCCCACAAGTTTGGGCCTTCACAAGCTTCTTTATTCTTAGCCGAATCCTGCACACCATCCTTTGGGCCGGGTTATTCCTCAGAGCTTGGCATACCGGGTTAGCATCCCCCTGTCAGTAGTCCCCAGAATAGCCTGGGCTTCATGGATCCTCCTTGAAGCGCTTGCTATTCCCCGCAAAGATGTCGAACATACGGGCATATGGAAGCCGAGTTAAGATGTTTTGATATTCTGCTAGGCCTCACTCCATGGTGGCCATGTAATAACCCGGATTTGTCCTCCAAACACTTAGGTTCAAATTCCCAGGTCCAGACTACAATAAAAATGCCAAGATCTCATGCTCGATAATCAGTCCCGTCATTACGGAGCAAATCCCTTCCTTCTTCTATCCCAATGCCTTGCCCAATACTTGACGCATATCTCGCGAAATCTTCGCTGATAACCATTACCCCGCGGCTTCCGGCTTCTGGCCGTTAGGATAGGCTCACCCTTGCCTTATAAATAGCACTTAATGGGTAACCCTAAGCCCCTCACCACGCCACAACTTCCCCTCTTCTTCCTTGCTCCTAACACCCTCGCAGCACCACCTTGAGGAGCTCGTACCTGCTACCAACGCAAGATCGCCAGCGGCCGCGCCCGCCCTTGAGTCGCCTTGCGCCACCGTCAAGTGTCACCGTTGCTCCTCCATTTCTCTCATTCGAGCCACGCCGCTCGTCGCCATCGTATTAGACTCCAATCTCCCCGGTAAGCTTCTCGCAACCAGTTAATTCAACCTCACAACTTTCAATTTATCCAAGATCGGATCTAGGTCAACCTGCAAGTCATTTGTCCGATTGCACCAAATTAGATCGATTCAACGCTTGCCAACTCCTTCAATCATCTGCCCTATAGTCACAAATGATCCTCCAACCATCATTGATTACCAATTTTACTTAAAAATCATCCGCAAACGTTTCCATCTAGATCCGTTCCTCCTCGATTTTCCGCTTATTGCATTAACACCCGGAAAAACCCTCCTTTTCCAGCTATTCCATTTGCGGTATAAATATGGGCAACCATCCGTCATCCCCAAATACCTTTCCCTACGTAAGTGACCAACAATTTCCACAAGTGTGCTCAATACCCGGACAGTTCTCAGCTTCGTACCTTCTTGATACCTTTATACTCGGATATTTCAGCATTCCCGGGTCTTATTTCACACGCCTCTTCTCTTTGTGTTTTGCAGGCTGGCCCCATGGCTCCCAAGCGACAAGGAAAACAACCGGCTCCAGCGAGGACCACCCAAACCATATCCGCCAACTGGGGGCGTTCCACAACCACGAAAGCCAAATTGGACGAGCTAGCCGAATTAGGAACCCTCCCTTCTCAAAAAGACATCCACTGGAGGGTACCGGGTAATGAGACTCGTCCCACCCCCGAAGAAAACGAGGTAATCTGCTTCGTTGAACACGTGACCCGAGGATTTCGTCCTCCGGGTCATCCTTTCTTTAGGGAGGTCTTAGATCATTATGGACTCCGGGTGTTCGACATAGGACCTAACTCCATGTTGAACATTACCCACTTCATTGTTCTATCTGAGTCGTACTTGTGCATGCCACCGAGTCTGACTCTTTTCATTGAGTTATTCCAGTGCAAGCCGTGCCGCGAAAGCGGCGACGGAGCGCTTCTCACTTGCGGCGGGGTATCCATCCAACGCCGTAAGAATTCTTTGATGCCAACCCTCAACCTGCACTCCCACGTTAAACATTGGCAGCTATCTTTCTTTTACTGCCACGATACCTCCCCCGACAGCGAAAAGAAGCTGCCGGGTTACTCAGAGACCCCTCTCAAGCCCTCCGAGTCTTTCAATGCCTTCGCATCAGACTCAGACAGGGAGGCAATCCTTCCTTCGCTAGCCAAGATAGCCATTCTCTCAGCCCAAGGCCTCCTAGGGCTCAATTTAATAAAAACTTGGGTCGATTTCCGAATCCAACCTAATTCCGTTCGCACCAAATTGATGTGCGAGTATTCGGGGCACACCACAGACGCACTCCGCTACTCCACCAAGAGCTTTGCGACCGGTGATACTATAAAGACCATCAAGGGTTTCTTGGCGGAGAAACTGGAGGTGATAAAGGGCATCACCGGGTTACCCCCGTTTACCCGGGAAAATCCAGCTCCAGCGGTAATACCCGGCGCTCATAACTTGTTTCCACATTTCAACTCGATACTGCTTCTAAGCCTTAATCTTATCTTTTTACCTCAGGTTGATGACCCTTTCTGGAGAGTTGAACCACTCCCCCCCTCCAGAGACCCGGAAGAGGAGGACGAGGCGGCTGACGATAGTGAAGGTACTCATTCAGGATCTGCATATTTTTACTTGCATTACTTTCCTCTCGTCTGTCTTTTTTCCAATGAATACACACCTGGTTCGCAGGGCTAGAGGACGAGGGTGGAAACAATGAAGACGACCCGGAGAGAACCGAGTCTGACCCAGAGGCAACAGTCGGGGCCAAGAGGAAAGTCAGGGGGACAGTGTCCAAGGTTCCTTTTTCCTCATTATCCTCTGAACCTTACTCCTTTGACGTCATGCGACGACTTAACCATCAATTATCAAATTCGTCATGCTTGAAGGATTCTTTCCCAGCCAAGCGCAGAGTAACTCGGAGCTCCCCAGGTGAAGATCCCCTTAACCCGGGCATCTCCACCCCCTCGGTCCCTCGTGGCAGTGCTCCTCCATCTCGTTCTTCCAACTCTCCTCAGCGCCACCCTTCTCCTAACCACCCACGTGCCGGGCAATTCCGGGTTCCACTAGTGGTTCCTGCGAAGACCTCATCTGCTTCCAGTGGCGAGCTTCCACCGGATTACACCGTAAATGCCGGGTAAGTTTTTGCTATATTATTTCTTTTTGCATCTGACGAACTTTCATTCAAGCCGCCGTCATCATTAATAACTGCCTTTTCTCATCTTTCCTTCAGCGCTCAAGTCACCGTCAGTGACCCGGAAAACACAGAAACGGATAACCTCCAGGTGGAGAAGCCGACTGACGACGCAGACGCCGCAACTGGTGGTGATGCGACAACTAACCGGGAACAAGGCCCTCTGAACAATCCACTTTCCCAAACCGTCGGATCTCCTTCCTTATCGGAACCAGTAGACGAAGAGATAGAAATTCTAGATACAAGGATGAGTTCTCCCAACCCGGACACTCAGACTGTCCGAGTCTCCACTCCAAATGCGAGGAGAACCCCCCTACCAGATGATCAAGCTGCCGGCTCTTCCGGGACTCGCTCCGAGGAGTTAACTTTTGCCCAGATGCTGGAAACTCTGCGCACCTTAAGGGCTAACGAGGAAAACATCTTGGGGTCTTTAATAACCAAACACGAGGTAAATTCGATTAATATTGCTTGTACCTTTGTCCAGTCCCCAAGTTCCGAGTGAGTTCATTCATGACTTGCTCGGGACTTTTATTATACCAATGACTGATAACTGTGCTCTTCTACCTGACTAATGCTTTTTTAACATCCGTGCAGTCTTTCGTGACTCAATACGAGGAGAAACTTGCGGACGCCGCCAAGCTCATTGAAAAGGAGATATCTTTACGTGAAGTAGCCGAGGCTGAAGCCAGGAGGAATAGGCAATTAATGAAGAAGTACCGAAGAAGGGGTCACCAAGCCGAAGATGACCTGACAAGCCTTTCCGTCGAAATATCTGATACCTATCGTTCTTTGCTTGGTACGCTTCCTTCTCCGGGTTTATCCTTTTGACAAACAGCAATAATTTTCCAACTTATATCTTCATTTTACTTCAGGCCCGGACGAAGCCATGCCGGATGAAGATGACATTGCCAAGCTGAAAACCATGAATAGCGCTATCCGGCAACTATGTGCCGGAACCAGATGGATCCTTGATGAGTTGCGGTGGCCGGGCAGAGGACATGTTGATCTGAAAAGGCTGTTGGACGCCCTATCCACTGTTCCCGAGTGGATTCGGCACTGGAAGCGCTCATCTTGCCGGGTTGGAGTGACCCGGGGGCTTGCACTTGCGAAAGCTTATCTCCCCAAGCTCGAGCTAGCGAGGCTTATGGGCGGCTTCCCAGAGTTCAAGCTTGACGGATCCAAGTTTTCAGTAAAGGATTTTCAGGCCGTCAGAAGGAGGTCCGTTACCCGGCCAGCGTAATTGCTGATGAACTAGATGTTAACATACTTGTTCCAGCATATGATTCTGCCGATAAAGTAATTAAGTCGGATCTTCCTGAGCCGTATGACATGCTGGCTCGGTGGAAGGAGGAAGCTGCTGCGATAAGGGCGGAGGCTGCCAAGAAGCAAGCTGAAGCCGGCTCTGCTCCTGCTGCCTCAACACCAGTCGTTCCGCCCCCTGCAGGGGCTGGTACCGCTGATCCGGGTGCTGCTGCTACCACCAATGATGGCAAGGGTAAGGACAAGATGGACGCCGAGTGATATATGGTTTCTAATGCCTCTTCTTAAGCGCCAGTCGGTCGACATACTTTTTGAAATAGTCCTATTTTGGGCGGTGCGCCTGTGCACCTTTGATATTTTTTCACCAGGATTTTGTAATGCACGCTAAGGCCTTGATATACTCGATGCCTGTTCCAGCCTTTTTAAGTTTAAGCTCATTTGTTCTCGATATCTGGTTTTACTTATTGTTCCTGTTGTGAAAACTCAATTTCCGGGTCTCATGGGTATTGACAAGCGGATTTTGCTTCGAAGTCCCCAAGTCCCCAAGACTCGGATATTTGGATTTTTGCAACTATACAAGTAAGCCAGTTTTTTCTCTTTTCAAGATTTCAAGCTACCGGGCCCGGATTGCCGAGTCTAGGACACTTGATCTTGAAAAGGGGACAAAATGCTTATTGCTACTTTCACAAAGATCCACGAGTTGTTTCACATAGGTTTTGAAGTTATGCTTAATAGTCGTTGAGTTTCCAGCTATTCAGCCTTGTACTCTGCATAACTTGTGGTTTAGATGACCCTTTTGACTGTCTTGTACTGTAAGCCGGCTTTCGCGTGGATACCATGTTGTTACATCAATACGAAGACGTAGCTAGCCAATCCCCGTCGGGTTTCATGACTAACTGCCATCGTAAGCGAACAAATCATGCCACTTTAATGCGAGTCACATCGAGCTTAAGTAAGAATAGCCAAGAAATTTGGACTTCTTTGTCCGGTTATAAGATTGTAGCCGTACTCGTTTGCAAGTAATCGGCCCTTATAACTCATAGGCATCATGGCCGGGTCTTTGAGTTTGTAACTGTGCTATTTAAGCGACCAGCCCCCAAGACCTAGATATACGCATCGTACTGAGAATACATAACCTGATAACAACCATCTCTTTTCTTGATAACCATCTCTTTTCTTGATAACCATCTCTTTTCTTGATAACCATCTCTTTTCTTGATAACCATCTCTTTACTTGATATGAAAAATGTAGGTCAGCAAGCCGCCTCATTAAAAACCCGTCCAGTCCCCAAAGGTACCCTGGATAGGAAAAGAGTACGTCAGAAAACCTGCTGCCTATTACATCGTGCAATTCCACTTGCCAATATAGTCTTTACTAAGTATAATACGGACGTAGCTGAGCCACGTTCCATGGTCTATCTCTTTCTTGCATAGATGAAGTGGTGTGTGCGGTGTCGTTGACTGTAGCCGACTCTTCCCTTGCATCTATCAAATAATATGATCCGTTATGTAGATTCCGGCTTATGATAAATGGTCCTTCCCATGGTGGTGATAATTTGTGTTTTCCTTCGTTTGACTGTACCAGGCGCAGAACCAAGTCTCCTTCCTGGAATACCCGGGTCTTCACACGCCGGCTATGATACCTCCGTAGATCTTTCTGATATATGGCTGATCTTTCCAGGGCTTGTTCTCTTTGCTCTTCTAACATATCTACGGCGTCTTGCCGGGTTTTTTCGTTCTCTACTTCGACGTAAGCTGATACTCTAGGCGAATCGTGAATAATGTCACTCGGTAACACTGCTTCCGCACCATAGACCATGAAGAAGGGTGTCATCTGAGTGGATCTGTTAGGTGTAGTGTTGATACCCCAAACCACAGAAGGAAGTTCTTCGACCCATGCACCAGCAGCCCTGACACAGGGAACTCGCAATCGTGGTTTTAATCCGCGAAGCAATTCTTGGTTTGCCCTCTCCACTTGTCCATTGGCCTGGGGATGAGCCACCGATGCCACATCGAGCCGGATTCCATTGTTGCCACAAAACTTCTCCATCTCACCAAGAGACATGTTGGTTCCATTGTCGGTAATTATGCTGTGGGGGTACCCGAACCGGTAGATAATCCTTTTCAGGAACTTGACTGCTGTAGCTGCTTCGCAATTAGTAACTGGCATAACCTCAACCCACTTGGTAAACTTATCAATAGCCACCAAAAGATGTGTCTTCTTGCATGGTGACATATGAAAGGGACCAACCATGTCCATACCCCAGACGGCAAACGGCCAAGTTAACGGGATAGTCCGCAACTCCATAGCCGGCACATGGGTTTGGCGAGCGTACCTTTGACATCCGTCACACCTTGCTACCAATCGTTCCGCATCCGCTAGGGCCGTGAGCCAGAAAAACCCGTGTCGATAAGCTTTAGCCACAAGAGACCTTGTGGACGCATGATGTCCACAGTCGCCTTCATGGATTTCCTTGAGAATCTGTCTGCCTTCTTCCGGCGCTACGCAGCGCAAAAAGACTCCTGCTGCACTTCTCTTGTACAATTCCCCATTGATGATAGAATATCCCTTTGCTCGCCTCAAAATTTGCCTTGCTAATACCTCCTATTGTGGTAACTCGCCTCGTGATAGGTAGGCCAAAAACGGTTCTGTCCACTCGGGAATAGTACGTACAGTGGCTACGAGTCCTGAATCCGGATCTTGATTTGCCAATTCCTCCTCTGACTCGATTTTAACTGATGGTCGCCATAATTCGTCCAGGAAAACGTTAGGTGGAACCGGCTCTCTGCGCGAGCCGAGTCTGGCGAGGGCGTCGGCTGCCTCATTCTTTCTTCTGTCTACATGCTCCACCTCATACCCGGAAAAACATCCTGCAACCCTATCAACTTCCCTGCGGTATACTGCCATAGTTGCGTCCTTTCTATCCCACGTTCCTGACACCTGCTGTACCACAAGGTCCGAATCTCCGAAGCATCATATCCTCTTGATGTTCATCTCTTTGGCTACCTTTAAGCCATGCAATAGGGCCTCATACTCGGCCACGTTGTTGGAACAGTCGAAGTGAATTTGTAGCACGTAACTCAATTTGTCCCCTTTGGGTGATGTTAGCACCACCCCAGCTCCTGATCCCTCGTACTGCTTTGATCCGTCGAAGTGCATGATCCATGACTCGGAATTTGGAACCGTTGCAGTCATGCCTGTATGTGTCCAGTCGTTAACGAAATCAATTAAAGCTTGAGATTTGATTGCTGACCTGGGTTCGTAGTTGATGTGATAATCCCCCATCTCTATCGCCCATTTGGCTATCCTTCCCGTCGCGTCCGAGTTTCTGATGATATCCGACATTGGTATTGAACTAACCACTGTTATGGGATGTTCTTGGAAATACGGCTTCAGCTTCCGGCTGGCCATAAAGACCCCGAACACCAACTTTTGCCAATGTGGATAGCGCTGCTTTGCTTCTGATAATACCTCACTGACGTAATAAACCGGCCTCTGAACCGGGTAACCTTTCCCGTCCTCTTGGCGTTCCACAACAACTACTGCACTGACGGCTCAGGGGCCAGCTGCCACATATAGTAACATAGGCTCTTTAGGACCCGGCGCCGCTAGTACTGGTGCTTCAGATAACTGTTTCTTTAGTGCCTCAAATGCCTCGTCCGCCTCTTGATCCCACACGAACTTATCCGACTTCCGCAAGAGCCGGTACAAGGGTATTGCTTTTTCTCCGAGTCTGGATATGAATCGGCTCAAGGCTGCTACGCAGCCCGTGAGCTTTTGAACATGCTTCAAATTTTCCGGTTTTCTCAGACTCTGGATGGCCTTGATTTTATCCGGGTTTGCCTCGATTCCTCTCTCGGAAACTATGAAACCGAGTAATTTCCCAGCTGGAACTCCAAACACGCACTTTGTCGGGTTAAGCTTCATCTGGTACCTCCTCAAGTTTTTGAACGTCTCCTTTAGGTCATCGATAAATGTCTCCGCCTTCCTGGTCTTGATGACCACATCATCCACATAGGCATGGACGTTACGTCCGATTTGGTCCTCAAAGCACTTTTGAATACACCGTTGGTAAGTTGCGCCAGCGTTCTTCAACCTAAACGTCATAGTTTTATAACAAAAGGCCCCAAAAGGGGTTATGAATGATGTTTTCTCCCAATCCTCCCTTTTGAGCTTAATTTGATGATACCCGGAATATGCGTCCAGGAAGCATAACAGATCGCTTCCAGCTACTGCGTCTATAATCTGATCTATCCTTGGTAGCGCGAACGGATCCTTTGGGCAATGTTTGTTGAGACTCGTAAAATCAATGCACATCCTCCACTCATTAGTCTTTTTCATCACTAGAACCGGGTTAGCCAACCAATCCGGGTGAAATACTTCCATGATAAAGCCGGCTGCCAATAGCCGAGCGATCTCTTCGCCTATAGCCTTCCTTCTTTCCTCATTCATTTTCCTCAAACCTTGCTTCACGGGCCTGGACTTGGGATCCACATGCAAGCTGTGCTCAGCCAGTTCTGTAGGGATACCCGGCATGTCGCTAGGTGTCCAGGCAAACACATCTGCATTCGAACGAATAAACTCCACGAGCGCTTCCTCCTGCTCTTTTCCCAAGTTAGACCCTATGGTAAACTGCTTAGTGGAATCCCCTTCGACAAAATCCATCTTCTTGGTGTCCTGCGCTGCCTTGAATTTTGCTCTCTCATCCTCGGTATTCGGCTTTTTCAAGGCTGTTCTATCGTCCGGATTTACTTGAGACCGGTAATATTCGAGCTCTTCCTTCCTGCATGCCTGCTCGGCCATAACTGAATCTCCTTCGTCGCACTCGGCCGCTATATCCCGGTTCCCATGTATAGTGATGGTCCGTTTAGGACCCGGGATTTTCAGCTGCAAATACACGTAGCACGGCCTAGCCATGAATTGGGCGTAAGCCGGCCTCCCAAACAGCGCGTGGTAAGGACTGCGCAATTTGACCACCTCGAACGTGAGCCACTCAATTCGATAATTATCCGTCGATTCTCCAAAAGCAACTTCCAAGGTGATCCTTCCCTCGGGGCTCGCCGAGTGACCTGGCACGATCCCATGAAAGATTGTCGAACTTTTTTGTAACTGAGACTCTTTGAGACTCATCCGTAAGAAGGTTTCTCAATAGAGGATGTTGATGCTGCTTCCACCGTCCATCAGGACCTTCTTCAATTCGTAACCATTAACCTGTGGAGCAACCACCAATGCCAAGACTCCTGGACGCTCTATTTTCTCCGGATGGTCTTTTCTACTCCATGTTACCTCTTGTTCCGCCCATCTGAGATGTCCCGGCGCGGCCAACGAAATCGAGTTTGCCGCTTGCTTTAATGTCTTCTCGTTCCTGCTGGAAGTTCCTGTAGTGTGCACATGATATTGTCCTTTTAAATTAGTCGTTCGTACCGTGCCGATGAAGATGTTGATCCGGCCGATCGTCAATATAGATCCGGACTCGAGGTGATCCGATTCTGGCCCCCAGCCGGAATCGTCCACCATCTTTTCTCCTTCGTGGTCGATGTAGATTTCGCCAATGACAAGATTTTCCGTGCCCTTCCGAGCTTCTCCCGTGATGTAAACACCTTTGGACGCAGGCCCCACGGTGGGCGCCAACTGTCGTGGGATAATCACGGCAGATGTTACCAGGGGTAACTGATCTTGGGGCAAGTCGACACAGGCGTTTGGGAGAGGGTTTAGCTCAAGGGAAAACATGGTGCAATCTGATCTGATAGCCGGCAATCGAAGTCGCCGGATCTCTATTCTCGATATGATAACTCGATTAGGGTTTACACTGGATGCTCGATATCACGCGATATTGCTAGGGTTCTTAGATCTCTACCTAAAACTATACCTGGGGGTCGGTTTATAAAGCACCCGTACCCCCCTAGCTTATTCGGCAAGGCATATTTCGGATCCTACCTGGACACGGCGCGCTAACCATAACTTTCCTTTACAATAACCCATAACCCGGGCCGTTAAGCCCACAAGTTTGGGCCTTCACAAGCTTCTTTATTCTTAGCCGAATCCTGCACACCATCCTTTGGGCCGGGTTATTCCTCAGAGCTTGGCATACCGGGTTAGCATCCCCCTGTCAGGCTCCGAGCATTAGAATGCCACCAAACCGTAGATGGTTCCATACTATGTGTGCTAGAGTGTCACATGTGTCTTCTATGCCCAAGATTCCCTCACTCCCTGTGTTATGGCCTCACCGGCGTCGGATTCTCTCTCGCGGGTTCTCGGACTACTTAAAACTCCCGGATCTGGCGAAACGGGGGGAACCTTGCCAATAGGTGGTCCCTACCACTATCCTGGATGTTCCTTGGGCCTAACCTAACACAACCAAGCAATTGGTTCCACTTTTCTAACCCCTTCCGGCTCATGTAGAAGTGCCAGAACAACTGTTCCGTGTATTTCTCCAGCGGGTCTAGGGTTTCACCGGAGGGGGGCTACGGAGCGTCTGGATCCCAACACAAGCTAGGGGGTGCCATACCATGCTAGTACAGGTGTGTTGTGGTCTTTGGATGGAAAATATTGTACTCCGTGGTGTGGGCCGCTTCACCGGCATCCACTTCTCTCTATGGAGTTTACATGCGCTTATAGGGTGAAACTCCCGTAACGGACGAAACATCGGGAATCTTCTGAAGAGTTGTGTTCTACCAATGTGCTTTGGGTTGCTATGGACTACCCTAACACAAAAAGCAACTATTTCCACGTTGCTAACCCCTTTCGACGTTGTTACCGCGTGTTTTCTGTATAAGTCCGGTATTTCTCCAGCGGGTCTAGGCTTTCACCGGAGGGGGGCTACGGAGCGTCTGGATCCCAACACAAGCTAGGGGGTGCCATACCATGTTATTAGAGGTGTGTTGTGTGCTTTGGATGGAAAATACTGCACTCCGGGGTGTGGGACGCTTCACCGGCATCCACTTCTCTCCATGGAGTTTACACGCGCTTATAGGGTGAAACTCCCGTATCGGACGAAACATCGGGAATCTTCCGAAGAGTTGTGTTCTACCAATGTGTTTTGGGTTGCTATGGCCTACCCTAACACAACCAAGCAACTAGTTCGACATTGCTACCCCCTTTCAACGCCGTTACCGCGTGTTTTCCTTATAAGTCCGTGTATTTCTCCAGCGGGTCTAGGGTTTCACCGGAAGGGGGCTACGAAGCGTCTGGATCCCAACACAAGCTAGGGGGTTCCATACCATGTTAGTATAGGTGTGTTGTGTGCTTTGGATGGCTAAGATTGCAATCCGGGGTGTGGGCCGCTTCACCGGCATGCACTTCCCCCTATGGAGTTTACACACGCTTATAGTGTTAAACTCCCGTACCGGACCAAACATGGGGAATCTTCCAAAGAGTTGTGATCTACCTATGTGTTTTGGGTTTCTATGCCCTACCCTATACAACCAAGCAATTATTTCCACATTGCTACCCCCTTTTGACGCCGTTACCGCGTGTTTCCGTATAAGTCCGGTATTTCTCCAGCGGGTCTAGGGTTTCACCGGTGAAGCTGCCCATAGCTGAAGATACTGATAATACGGTACAACTCATAAGAAATGTACCCATCGGCGGCTGCAAAATCAATGTTGACCTGGTGATGTGGTCTCCTCTCCCAAACATTGTCCCCCCAACTTGGGTAATCTTTCTTCATGCTACTGTACTTCTCGTCAATCAATGATGCTTCCATATCAGCCATCCAAGTCCTTTCATATTTAAGCTAAAACAGGTCTTGGAGATCAATATGGCACTAAGATGGTATCTCAATACCCCAGGTGTCCCTTATCTTCAACCTGTCATTCCTTATATCGACGTATGCCGCTGTTGACAAGGAAATCCAGGAGTTCTAGATATTTTTTGTCACTACTTCAACAAAAAATGGAACAAATAATGTTATGCAACAACAAATGGATCAAATGTTATGCAACAATTATATTGTTTCAATGCAACAAGTATATTATTTCAATGCAACATGTATATTTGATTCAATGAAACAAATTTATTCTTTCCAATGCATGTACATATAGGATTCAAATGGGAACAATTTATGAATACAAATGTATACACACGTACATGTTGCTATCCTATGCAATTTCTGATCCTATATATAGAATCAAAATAAGATCAAGGAGAACAATGGGGAAAAACAAAGAGAGGAAAAGATCGGTCGGAGAAAGTTTGTGCTTATTACCTTTCCCATTGGAAGAAAAGGACACGCCTCTTGTGAGCAATTTTTTTGATCGTCCGTGTACTCGAGATCAAGGTCAAGAAAATCCCCACCATCCTTTCAAAGCCATAGCTTCAATAGGTTAAGAGGACCCGGACTCCGGTTCTCTCGTTCGTGTAGGGGACTTAAAAAATCCTACCATGTGTGTTCAAATCCAACAACTCAATTCCCATGGTGGAAAATGAGGGAGATGAGAGAGGAGAGCAAGAGGAAGAAGAGAGGGCCACGATATTGTAGCAATGTGCGCGTTTCTCTGTTTTTAAGCCTCCCCGACAGTGGAACAACTTCCAAAGCGCGCGGGAGACAAACAGTTTGGGCATTTAGTCCCAGTCCGTAACACGGCCCGGGACTAAATGCTCTCCGGCCATGCGAACGGTTTCCTGAAGACATTAGTCGAGACGGACGGTTGCCCTGCCCCCCTCTAGTCCCAGTTGGTAAGCTAATGGAGACTAGAGCCAAAAACCTATAGGGTTTTTCTTCTAGTGTGCGTGCCCAAAAAATAGTAATATATGTCCCACATGCATTTTTTTGCAATATTTTAACCATGCATGTGGAAGCATCCATCTATCTCTTATATAGTATAATAAAAGCAATATAAGAGGTTCTTATTGAAATCTGTATAGATTGTAGATTGGTTGTGTTAACGATGCCTTGGACTCGGCTCGGTTCCGTGTTAATATAGGAGGTCACACAACGACCGGATTACATTAGGGTTACAGCCTTGACAGGCAAGTTTAACAAGGATAAGCACGATCAGTTTATATTCTACCGATCGGTGCAACAACAAACATTCTAGAAGATCTACAAGCCTTATCGTTTAACATCCTCCCTCAATCTTAACGTCTCTAAGTTGAGATTGCTCTTGAAGGATTGTAACTATCTGTACTGTAATGGTTCAGTAAAACCATCTTCCACTTGATCTCCAGTTGGAATGAACCTAATCTCCAACAGTTTCTGTGCAACCCTTTCTCTCACAAAATGAAAGTCCATTTCAATATGTTCTGTTCTTGCATGAAAGACAGGGTATGCAGAAAGGTAGGTTGCACCTAAGTTATCACACCATAAACATGCAGTCTCTGGATGACTGACTCCAAGTTCATTGAGTAAAGATTCTATCCATATCACCTCAGCTGTGGCATTAGCCAAAGATTTATACTCAGCTTCTGTGCTTGATCGAGACACTGTGGCTTGCTTCCTTGCAGTCCAAGATATAAGATTAGACCCAAAAAATACAGCAAAGCCACCAGTGGACCTTCTGTCATCAGGACATCCTGCCCAATCAGCATCAGAAAAAGCACTCACAAGAGAAGATGACGATCTACCAATTTTTAACCTAGTGGATGCAGTCCCTTTCAGATATCTTAATATCCTCTTCACTGCTGTCCAATGTACTGTAGTAGGAGCATGTAAGAACTGACATACTTTGTTAACAGAAAAAGAAATATCAGGACGAGTCAATGTAAGATATTGTAATGCTCCAACTATACTCCTATATTGTGTTGAGTCTTCAGGACCTAACACTTCCCCTTGGTGTAATGACAACTTTTCTGTAGTGGAAGTAGGAGTACTCGAGGCCTTGCATCCCTTCATCCCTACACGTGTCAAAACATCCATAGCATACTTCTCTTGAGTTAGGATAATTCCATCACCAATCTTCTTTACTTCAATGCCTAGGAAATAGTTTAGATGGCCTAAATTCTTAAGAGCAAAATCTTTTCTCAAGTCACCTAACAGTGCATCAGTTTCTTCTATAGATGAACTAGCAACAATTATATCATCAACATATATGAGCATAAAAATGACAACTCCTTCTTTCTTATAAAAGAAAAGTGATGTATCCCCCTTGGATGGCATGAAACCGAGCTGTTGTAGTTTTGTACTTAACCTTGAGTACCATGCTCTAGCTAGGTGCCTGTTTCATGCCATACAAAGCTTTGTCCAACCTACATATGTGATGCGGCATGTCCTTGTTCTCATAACCTGGAGGCTGCCACATATATACTTCTTCCTCGAGAACGCCATGAAGAAACGCATTATGCACGTCCAATTATCGAAGACTCCAACCCCTGGAAACAGCAATAGACAACACCAACCGAATAGTAGCTGCCTTTACAACAGGACTAAAAGTATCCTCGTAATCAATGCCATAGCGCTATTTAAACCCTTTAGCCACTAGTCTAGCCTTATATCTATCTATAGTCCCATTGGGTTTTCTTTTAATTTTATAAACCCATTTACGGTCTATAATATGTCTACCATGACTAGGTGCCACTAAGTGCCAAGTTTTATTTTGCATGAGTGCATCATATTCTATATCCATAGCATCTTTTCAATTTCTATCTTTTAACGCATCAACTAAATTAGTAGGTTCATTTATCGAAGCTAAGCATGCATAACGAATTGTACCATCTTTTGGAACAAAGGGCCGAAATATACCGCTTTGTGACCTTGTGTGTGCTCTGATTTGCACACCCGTAGCCTCAGATCCAGTGGGCGCAGAAGATCCGGGCGAATTAGCTCAGGGATCCGCCCCGTCAGGTGACAGAGAGGAAAATTCCTCCCCCTGTCCGTTGTCTCCTGCGCCTGGGTCAAGTCCTGCGCCAGCCTCCTGACGCAGCCGCGTGCCAGTTCCTGGACCAGTCGCGGCGTGTGGTTGCCGCGCGCCTCTGTGGGGACCGCGTGGCGACGCGGTTTCGCCTGGCTCCGCGCCAGTGCTTTGCCGACGCGTGGTGGAGCGAGCGGATCCCGACGAGGATGGCCCCACGTCGCTGTGAGGACCACGTGAAGACGCGTTGTCCGCGCCAGTACGCCGCTGACGCATGTCTCCGGATGTAGACCCCGACGCAGACGACGACGCGCTTTCGCCTGATTGCCGCTGGCGCGTGTCTGCGCGGGCAGATGCCGATGCAGATCGCCCTGGTGTTTCGTGCAGGGATCTCTCGGGATCAGTTCTGATACCTGAATCTTCGTGGCTTTCCGTGCCTGTTTGTCTCATCTGAAAACAGCCATTTGGTACACTTTTGGCACCGTTAGATTCAGGAAAAATTGGAGCATCCTCCATATTATGATTAACAGCATTATCTACCTCCTGATCAGAAAGAAGGAGAATTTCCGAGCGCAACTTTGCACCAGCATTTGGATTGAGAGTAGAAAATGGAAATATATTTTCATCAAAGATAACATCTCTAGAAATATAAATACGACCATTTGGTATGTCAAGGCACTTATATCCTTTATGCAAGTTTCTATAACCAAGAAAAGCACATTGCTTTGAACGAAAAGACAACTTGTGAGAATTATATGGTCGGAGATTTGGCCAACACGCACACCCAAAGACACGAAAAGACTCATAAGTTGGTTTTTTGTGATAGAGACGTTCTAGAGGTGTCACAAAATTGAGTAATCTACTAGGTGTGCGGTTTATGAGGTATGTGGCAGAAACAAATGCTTCATCCTAAAATTTCAATGGCATTGAGGAGTGAGCAAGTATGGATAGACCTACTTCAACAATGTGGCGATGTTTTCTTTCTGCTAACCCATTTTGCTGATGTGCATAGGGACAAGAAACATGATGGGATATACCAACTTTGGTAAAAAAAGGAATTTAGACGTTCATACTCGCCACCCCAATCTGTTTGCATGGCAAGTATTTTTCTATCAAATTGTCTCTCAACTAAATTCTGGAAGTCATGAAACTTCTGAAACACATCTGATTTATTCTTAAGCAAATATATCCAAGTAAATTTGCCGAAATCATCAATAAAACTCACATAATATTTCTTTCTTCCAACAGACTCAATGGCAGGACCCCAAACACCTGAAAAAATAAGCTCTAAAGGAGCACTAGACTCACTAATGGAGTGTGGATATGGGAGTTGATGACTCTTGCCTTTTTGACAGGCATCACAAACGGAGTCATCATTATTTAACAAACCAGAACATGGAAGATTATTTGTGCTAAGCACTTTATTGACAATAACTGATGATGGATGACTTAGACGAGCGTGCCACCTCTCCGAAGATGGTTTGATGGCACCAAGAACATGCTTGTGTGATCTAGATGAATCGGAAGAAAGAGGATAAAGGCCTCTCCTACATCTTCCTTGAAGAAGAATTTTCTTCGTTTCCTGGTCCTTGACATAAAAGGAAAAAGGGTGAATTTCTACGAATGCATTATTATCATATGCAAGTCGATGAGCAGATAACAAACTTTTATTTGCTTCTGGAACATGGAGAATGTTGTTTAAGTGGAGATTATGATCAGGAGTAGTAATAGCTGAATAACCAATATGGGCAATGTCCATACCTGAACCACTAGCAGTATGCACTTGCTCGTGGCCGTTGTGTTTGTCACGAAACGTCAACTTGTGAAGATCACTCGTGATGTGATCGGTGGCACCTGAATCAATGTGCCAATTCGTGTCCACCCCATAATACGGAGTGGAAGCCGACCCAGCACGCTTCTCCTGCACGGGAACAAAATCTTGATTGTAGCGTTCCCAGCACTTCAGCGCAAGGTGGCCGATCTCCCCGCAGAGCTGGCACCGAGGCTTGGTGTCGGTGTTGTTGTTGACGTGCGCGCCGTTGTGGTTGGAGCCACCATAGGGGCCTTGGAAGCCTCCTCCATTGTGGCCTCCATAATTGCCACGACCACCATATTGGCCACGGCCTTGATTCGATGAAGAGTTGCCACGGCCACCACCGTAGCCGCCGCCACCGTAGTGGCCACCACCGAAGGCGCCACGTCCAGGACCGCCGCCGCGACCTCCACGTGCAGCAACGTTCACAAAAGACTGTGATCCGCTGCCATTAAGGAGATTCAATCTCATCTCGAAAGAGAGGAGTTGGGAGTAGAGCTCTGCCACCGTGATGGGTTCCTCCCGAGAACATATGGTGGCGACCATGGCGTTGTAGTTGGAGTCGAGGCCGGCTAGGAGGTTGGAGACGACGTCCACCTCATCTAGTTTCTTCCCGGCCCCCTCCATCTCACCCGCAAGATTGCGAATTTTGGTGAAGTAGTCAGCCATGCTCAAAGACCCCTTCTGAGAGTTGGCGAGGCTGATGCAAAGGTTGACGGTTTTGGCGCGGCTCTGTGCGTTGAACATGCCTTCAATGGCTGCCCAGAGCGCCGTCGCGCCGGTGTTGTCGACCACCTACTGTCCGATCTCACGAGACAAGGTGGTTAGCAAAAAACTAAGGACCTGTTGGTCCTGTGCAATCCAAGCTGCATACGCGGGGTTGGGTTCAGTTGTTACTTCGGTGCCCTTGGTCACCGTAAGTTGCTTGGGCGGCGCCGTGGTCTTCAGGTTGAGGAAGGACTCCATCTGCACCCCGCGGATCGCCGACAACACCTGGGCTTTCCACAAGGTGTGGTTGCCCTTCACAAGTCTTTCGGTCACGCCTTGACCGAAGACATTGCCTCCGAGACGGGAGGCCGGAGCAGTGTCGCTGGAGCTCGCCGCGGACGTGGTAACAAGGCTGCGCTTTGATACCATATTGAAATATGTATAGATTTTAGATTGGTTGTATTAACTGTCGAGACATCGTAGTAGTTTTCATAGACGGGGGTGCCATGAGACTACGGGTAGAGACGTGGGGAAACGGGATCGCGTTGAAGACAAAGACACAGGATTTACCCAGGTTCGGTACGTCGTAATAATACAGCGTTCCTACTCCTCCAATCTCACTAATCAGGGCTAAAGCCTGTGTATACAATTACAATGTGAGATTCTGTTTAGCTATTCGCTCAGGATCAACTTCCCGGCGAGTTAGCCTGTAGCTTCGCGTCTATCTATCTTATCTCCCGTCCGGCTTTATATAATAGCCGGGTTAGGGCATACAAAGTAAGAAACCTAGAAGACTACGGTACCTATTAACTTGGAAAGTAAGGAATCCGCCTTCTACTCCAAGCCAGGTCACGTGGGCCGTGATCCGGGTTCTTCTAGAATCCGGCTTCTGCGCGTCAGCTTACTGGGCCGCCCAATGGACCATAGCCCACTACCACTTGGGCCACCCTGGTAATCCGGCACTTTTGACTACCATATGATATACCCCTATTCAGTATATATCCGACAGTAGCCCCCAAGAAGGATTAAAACTCTGATTCGCCGTCTTTCGCCACATGTATATTGTCCGAGAAATATTGGCCAGCAGTCTTGATTCTTCTTATTCTTCTTTAAAAAGAGAGGGTAACGTAAAACTCGGAATTCTGGAAATACGGCTTTTCTCTCACGATCCTTCGCGGAGAAGGAACTTCCTATGTCAGCACTGTAATCATGCTGACGTAAGGGACGTTTGGGTTTCAAGCGGCAAACCCAGAAACATATCTCTAACAGATTCTCGCGGGAAACGAGGAGATAGCCAAAATCACCCTGTCGATTCATTTCCCGGATTTTCCGGCGAGTGACACGCGTTGATCATCCAACGGTCAAAAGAGCCGTTAGCACGCATCGTGACGGATTTACGGCTATAAATAGCCTTCTTCGTCCTCTCGAAAACCTTCCGCTCCCACTTCGAACACCATTACAGCGCCCAAGCTTCCAGCAGAGAGAAATTTCCGAACGCGCACCGCGTGCAAGACCTCACCGGAGGCGAGCCAGCGCCGCCACCTAATGGCCTCTCCATCGTCTTCGCCCGCCCACACCATCGCGCAAGACATTGAGGATATCATCAACACGATGGAGCCTATGTTGGACTCCCCAGTGCACGCCGGCGGCGACGAACCAGTGAAGACCGCGGGCACCGCGGCGGACGGAGGAAATCCATCCGCCGCTGCGGATCTTGCGGGTTCGAGCTCCGCGCCTACTCCGCCGTTCGCTCCCGAGACGGCGGAGGAGAAAATCACGCTCGTTGGCGACGAGCTCGCAGCCGCGAAGGCCGCCGCGGAGGCCGCTGCCGGAGCCGATGAGGAGATGGAGACTGCCGGCAATTGGATTTCCTGCAGCATTCCGTCGTCCCTCCTTCCAACCATGGAGAAGGAGGGGTTAGTGCTGAAAGGGAAATGGCGGCTTCCAGAGGACGAGTACGAACCCATGCCGAACGACGGAGAACGGGTTCTTCTCTCCTCCCACCTTCTGAGAGGTATGGGACTGCCACCTTCTGCCTTCTTCCTCCAAGTTCTCTCCCACTACAATATCCAACCTCATAACCTGCCACCAAACTCTATTCTGTATATGGCCAGCTTTCAGGCCCTTTTCGAGGGTTATCTAGGCATAGAACCTAGATTAGATTTATGGCTATATTGTTCCGGGGTTAAGCGGAACTCTTCGGAGGGCGCACTCCCGACTTGTGGAACCATTTCCTTCACTCTTCAGAGATTTAGGGAGGATTGGTTCCCCAAGGTAAAAACCTCGGAATCCGTCAAATTTTGGACGGGTTCCTTCTTTTATCATCCCAATGTCCCTTTCCCAGAAAAGGCCATCGGGGTTCCACCTTTCTCGAACACTGCTACTGTTCCCCAAAAAAATTGGGGAAAAGAAGTTGTCCAAATTCTGCCGCCTGATCTTCTAAGGATCAAGCGGCGCATCGCAAAACTCACCTCCTCTGATCCGCCTCTAACCGGCATGGACACAGTCCTTTGCTGGTTGGATAGGCGGATCCAACCATTAGCCAACCATAGTGGCCGTATCCTTTGCGAGTATAGGGCACCGGCAACAAGATGCGGACAACCAGCAAAGACTGGGCCGCGAGAGATTTGCGGAGGCGCGTGAATCAGTTGGTCGCATCCCGCGACCAATATGAAGCGAGTCGGCCAATGTATATGGCCGACAATCTGGCTCCCAAGGTATTATTTTCCGTCATTTGGGATTAAACTTTTCCGTGTTTTCTCGGATTTTTTGCTTCTAACTCTGCTTTTTTTTTGACAGATTGCCGACCTTCCTGAGTCGGAGCTGGCTTCTGAAGCCGAACTGGAGGCGTTGCACGCCACCTTTGCCGGTGGGCGAAAGCGCAAGAAGATCTCCTCTTCTGAGGAAATCATTGATCTTGACGGGGTTCCCGTCGCCACCTCCAGGTTAGAGCATCCGGGTTATTTTCCTTTGCCGGAAATTTCTTTTGTCTTCGGAGTTTTAACTTTTTCCGGCTTTTTTGTCTTTGTCTTTAGCCTGCCTCCCTCTACCTTAAAGCCGAAAAAGCTGAAGAGGCACAAGGTTGTCTCTAGCACAGGCTCTCAACCTTCTCCCGCCATCGCACCGGACACGCCATCCACGATTGCAGAAGAGCATGCCGCAGCCCCCACCATCGAGTCTTTGGAGCCCAGCCAGCCCATTGTGCCGAACACGGACACGAGGGAAAGGGCGGCTCCTGAGGTGGGAAATTCTTCTCGAGCAACCGAGGAAGAAATCCCCACCTTTGACAAGGACTTCAAGAACAACAACGATGGCCTAAGCGCGGCCGGAATTCTTTTTGCGAAATACGCAAAAGAGTTCAATGAAAACTTGGCAGGGTTGCAATGGATGAGCCAGGTATTAACTCTAGCCCCCAAGCATTAAGCAAAATGTATACTTTTCGCCTTGATGCTTTTTAGTGACTTTTTTCCTTATCGTGTTCCAGCAAAGCGCCGAATCCATTAACATGCAAGTTTTCAATAAACTTTCCGTCAAGAACAAAGAGGTTAGAAATCTTCTTTCTATTCTTGACGTGAAAGAGGCGGAGCTAGCATCGTCTCAACTGCAGCTGTCGGAAACAACAGGTATACTTTTTCCTCAGAATTTTTTGATTCAGCTTTTTGTCTAAGTACTTCTCCCGAGCTTTTCTAAACTCGGAATTTTTCCTTACTTTCCAGCTGCTTTGGCTAAGGCCAAGGAAATAGCTGAAGATCCGGTAATGCAGCCAGTCTCCGTCAGGAGAATTCGGACCTTCATAAGGAGCTTATGAAGGCCAAAAAGGATCTGGAAGCCAGCAACCTGGCCCTTGGAATTGCTCAATCCAAGGCTTCCGAACAGGCGGAAAAGGACAAATCCACTATCCAGGACTTGGAGAAAGCCTTAAACCTGCGCCTGGAGGAAGGCTCCAAAATCGACAGGATTCTCGGTAAGTTTATTTCATTTACCAATTTTTCCATGTCTTGCTTCCTTTCTCTGCTTTTTCACTTAACCTTTTGACTGTTTTGTCTGAAAAAACAGGAGATAACCAAGATCTCACTCGGATTGATAGAATCCGAGCCATTGGGAAGGTGTGGACTGCGATCAGAGCTGCTGGAATGCAGCTGGTCAACAAGTTCCTTCCCACAAGGACTGGGGAGTTCTCGGAAGTTGAGAAACTTCCGGGTGCTATCCTGGAGGTGGCGGAGTCCAGGGAGTCCACCTTACGCTCCGCAGCACGGGGTGGTGCACGCATGGCTCTCGGCCTTATGCGTATGCATTACCCTGGTGCCAAATCTTGGCGCGTGGCGTCCGGTATCCCTCAAGGATACACGGAAACTCAGCGGACCACCATCTTTGATGAAATCAAAGGTCATGCCACCAAGATCGCCTCCATGGTGAATATCTCCATCACCTATCCGGAAGAGGAGATCCCCGAAGCCCCCGAGAATGACAGCAGCGAAGAAGATTCGGATGCTTGAAGTGATGTCCTTAACCTGGATGGTGGAAGTAGACAATAGGAGCATTACCGCACTTTTACAATGTAATTTATATTGTAATTCTTCTATTCCTTTTGTATAAACAAGAACTCCTCCTTTTGCAGTTTTAACTATGAAATTCTTTGCAAGGTTTCCGGGTTTTAATATTCCTTTGTCTTCTAAGTTTTCTGGCTTATGTGCTTTAGCTGTCCTTAGTGTTTGAAATGGCTCAATAGTACTATGAATCATCATGCCGAATTACTGGGTATAACCAATCAGTTCAAACTCGGAAACATGGATCATACTAAGGGCATTTTTACTAACTAGCTGCAGTGACCCAACACATAAACAATCAGATAATACTTAGAGAAAAGTAAGGAATTTTTTGAATGGAACTTGGGCACGCAGGCACAATCCGAGTTTCCTTTAACCGTTAGTAGGCTGAAAATCCTTCAGTTTTTAAACACCGAGCACGCAGGTACAATTCGGGTTAACATTGAGTATTTTGTAAGATCATTGGGAAATAGATAAGGTGGAATCATGCTTTGTACTGTAATAAACTTGTAAAAACATGGATATAAGAATTCCGACAACTTTATTTCATGATCTCAAAGATATTTACATAGAAATTGAACTAAGTATAGAAGGGATGTAACTGCTGGATACTCCAGGGCCTCTTTGTCTCTCCTATCTCAACATCTATCTTTCTCTTTCTTTTGCGATTCGGCTTCTCGGGATCGTCTTCCGTATCTCGAATGTCGACAAGATAGTATGATCCATTCTTCATGGCTTTACTAATGAAAAATGGTCCTTCCCATACTGGGGCCAGTTTGTGCTTCCTTTGCTGTACCAATCTTAGCACTAGGTCACCTTCTTTAAAAGAACGATGCCTGATTTTCCGACTATGGTAGCGTCATAAACCTTGCTGGTAAATGGCGGATCTTTGAAGCACAAGCTCTTGTTCCTCTTCTAAGAGATCGACGGCATCCTGTCGTGCTTCTTCGGCATCCGAGTCGTCAAAATCCCGCACTCTTGGGCTATCATGGATCATGTCCGTTGGAAGAATAGATTCCGCACCATAAACTAGGAAAAACGGGGTTTGCCCAGTTGACCTGTTTGGCGTCGTTCGAATACTCCAAAGCACGGAAGGTGGCTCTTCTACTCATGCTCCAGCTGCTCTATGAAGAGGAGATTCAAGTCTTGGGTGTATTCCTTGCAGGATTGAGCTATTCATTCTCTCAACCTGTCCATTGGATTGCGGGTGTGCCACAGATGCGAGATCTAGGCGAATTTCCGTTTGTCGGCAATATTTTGCCAACTCTCCAATGGAGAAATTTGTCCCGTTGTCGGTTATTATGCTGTGTGGAACGCAATATCTCATGACTATGTCAATGATGAAATTTCTGGCAGTTACACCGTCCAGCTTTTTGATGGGTTTAGCCTCCACCCATTTGGTATACTTATCCACAGCTACAAGTAGATGTGTAAGTCCGCCTCGCGCAGTTTTGAATGGTCCCATCATATCTAGCCCTCAGACCGCAAATGGCCATGTAATTGGGATAGTTTTGAGTGCTTGGGCCGGCATATTAGTCTGCTTGGCGTAATATTGACACCCTCCACATGTGTTGACTATGTGCTCAGCATCTGTCTTGGATGTTAGCCAGGAAAAACCCAGCACCGAATGCTTTTTTAACTATGCTTTTTGATTGAGCATGATGTCCGCAATCTCCGGCATGGATTTCTTGCAGGATTTCTCGTCCTTCTTCTGATGAAATACATCGCAGAAAAATTCCGGAAGTGCTGCGTTTGTACAGGAAATCGTCAATTACCGTGTATCCTTTGCATCGACGCTGGATTTGCCTCTGCAAGACTTCGTCTGCTCCTTCCAGATACTTCTGGTTGACTAAGAAGTTTAAATATGGAATTGTCCAGTCCGGGTTGACGAGCATAACTTCAATTGACTCGGAAGCCAGAGGATAATCAACATCTCTACCTTTTATGGATGGTTCGTACAAATGCTGGACGAATACACCTGGTGGTAGGATTTTTATCCTTTCTGACCCCATGCGGGCTAACGCATCCGCGTTCCAATTTTCCTCCTTTTTAACGTGGAGTACTTCGAATCCGAAAAAACAAATGGCGAACTCGTCCACCGTTCTCCGGTATTCGGCCATTATAGGTCTTTTTGCGTCCCAGGTTTGGTTAAGCTGATGTTGTACCAAATCCGAGTCGCCGTAGCACAAGATGCGGTTAACCCCTATTTCTTTTGCAATGTGCAAGCCATGAAGCAGAGCTTCGTATTCTGCCACGTTATTGCTGACGTTGAAGTGTATTTGTAATACGTACTCCATTGTGTCTCCTTTAGGGGATTTTAAGACTACACCAGCTCCAGCGTCCTCCTTCATCTTAGATCCGACAAAGTGCATGATCCAGTACTCGGACTCCGGCATTGGTGTTTTCTCCATTGCTTCCGTCCAGTCGGCGACAAAGTCTGCCAAAACCTGGGATTTTATTGCCGTCCTTGGCTGATACTTAATGTCGAAGGCTACTAGCTCGATACCCCATTTGGCTACTCGGCCAGTTGCCTCCGCATTGTTTATTATATCCCCTAGTGGCACTTTACATACGACTGTTATGGAATGTCCTTGGAAGTAACGGCGCAACTTTCTAGATGCGAAAAATACGCCATATGCCAGTTTTTGGTAGTGTGGGTACCTTTGCTTGGACTCGGAGAAAACTTCACTTATGTAATATACCGGATGCTGGTCTGGTATGCTTTGTTCGTCTTTCTTCTGTTCCACAACAATTACTGCACTGATAACCCTGTTTGTAGCCGTGAGGTACAATAACATAGGTTCTTCGTCTTTGGGAGATGCCAAAATCGGAGCTTTCATCAAAGTTTGTTTTAACTGGGTTAATGCTGCATCGGCCTCTTCTCGAACTTGTCGGATTTTTTCAGCAACTTGTAGAGTGGTAAGCCTTTATCCCCCAGCCGACTAATAAATCTGCTGACGGCAGCGGCGGAACCCGTCAATCTTTGGACATCTTTCACACACGTGGGTTTGGAGATGTTCAAGATTGCTTTGATCTTTTCCGGGTTGACTTCTATTCCTCTGTGAGAAACGATGAAACCCAGAAGTTTTCCTGAGGGAACCCCGAATACACACTTTGATGGATTTAACTTCATCTTGTAAGTGCGCAAGTTTTCAAAGGTTTCTCGCAAATCTTCAAGGAGTGTGTCTCTTTCCTTGGTTACGACGGCTATATCGTCTATGTAAACGTGGACATTTTTGCCAATCTGACTATGCAAACAACGTTGCATGCAACGCTGGTAAGTTGCACCTGCGTTCTTCAGGCCAAATGGCATGGATATGTAATAGTACGTCCCATAAGGGGTTATAAAAGGTATTAATTTGATCTTCCTTCTCCATGCGTATTTGGTGATACCCGGAATATGCATCCAAAAAGCATAAAAGCTCAGAGCCTGCGGTGGCATCTATTATTTGATCGATTCGCGGTAACGCGAACCTATCTTTTGGACACAGTTTGTTCAAGCCGGTGTAATCTATACATATTCTAAGAGCAGTAGTGTCTTTCTTCGGTACTAATACCGGATTTGCAGACCATTCAGTGTGTATTACTTCCTGGATGAAATCTGTTGCTAAAAGCCGGATAATTTCCTTGCCAATAGCCTTCCGTCTTCTTCCGTCAAATCGACGGAGACCTTGTTTGACGGGTTTGGAGCCTGGAATCACCTTAAGTTGATGCTCAGCAAGTTTCCTGGGTACGCCTGGCATGTCAGCCGGACACCAGGCGAAAATATCCCAGTTCTCACGGAGGAACTTGATGAGCTCGCCTTCCTATTTGTCGGTCATCCCAGTTCCTACTACGACGAATTTTGTCGGATCTTTGGGATCTAGGATTACCTGTCTTGTATTCTCGGGTGCCTTGAAGCAATCTGCTGGCTTCCGGGTTTCTTTTCCTGCCGGCATTTCTGTCGGCGATACCTCCTTAGCTAGCTCCTTCAGCTCTTTCTTTGCTATAACCCTCTAAGCGCAAAGGGCGTTTTATTTTTCCAGCTTGTTCGCCAGTTTGAAGTCTCCAGTTAGGGCGATTACTCCTCCTTTCGGCCCTGGCATCTTCATCTTGTTATAAATATAACATGATCTTGCCATAAATTTGGCGAAAGCTGGACGTTCGAGTATTGCGTGATACACACTTTCGAACGGCACCACCTCGAAGGATACTTTTTCCTGACGGAAGTGATTTTTTCCCCGAAAGTGACATCTAGGGAAATTTCTCCTAGGGATCGTGATTGCCTGCCAGGAACAATGCCATGGAAGCGTATGTTGCTGTAATTGAGCTGGGACTCGGAGATTTTCAGATGACTCAGTGTATCCAGATACATAATGTTAATGCTGGATCCTCCGTCCATCAGCACTCTTTTTAGCCTAGTGTTATGGACAATAGGGCTTACAACAAGAGCTTATGTGCCGGGTTCAGGGATGTTTCCAGAATGATCAGACTGATCCCAGGTGATTGGTGTGTTCGAATACTTCAAGAATTTCGGGGTTGTCGGAACAACCGCGTTTATTTCTCGAAGTGTTCTTTTTGCCACCTTTGCTGATGGAGTTGCCAGGAAAGTTAGGGCGCACTCTCCATCAACTCTCGGAAACTTGGGTTCGCCTTTTCGCTGTTGTTCCTGGATTTTTTCGTCAGTGTCCGATTCACTGTCTTCTTTCTCAGCTTCTAGCTTTTGTTTGGAAAATTTCCTTTTGGAACTCTTCCCCTATTTCCGGATCCTGCACTGTCTTTCATGTGCTTGTTCAGCCGGCATTGCGCGTTCGTATGGGTGGGTTTCCCGAATTGCGAATGGTGGATGCAGGGTTCCGACTTAATCTTCTCCCACTCTTCTTTAGTGTAGTTGATTGGTTTTGGACTGCGTCCTTTCCATCTGTTCCCTTTTTCACTTCCAAAGGCTATGTTAACCTCTTTGGGTTTTGGTGTTGCATCTGAAGTTTCTTTTTTCTCAGGGCGAGGATTTTTCTTGGCCAGTATCAGTGCATCGATATTGCCTCCTTTTGCTCTGATGTCGTCTTCGGCTGCAGCGTGTTCATTGGCGGTTGTAAGCATAGATCCGAGATCTTTGTGCTGTTTGGAACCAACCATGAATGGTACAAGTCCGGGTTTTAGGCCATTGACGAAAGCATGCATACCACTTGGGCCACCCTGGTAATCCGGCACTTTTGACTACCATCTGATATACCCTATTCAGTATATATCCGACATTAACGATGCCTTGGACTCGGCTCGGTTCCGTGTTAATATAGGGGGTCACACAACGACCGGATTACATTAGGGTTACAGCCTTGACATGCAAGTTTAACAAGGATAAGCACGATCGGTTTATATTCTACCGATCGGTGCAACAACAAACATTCTAGAAGCTCTACAAGCCTTATCGTTTAACAGTTCTTAACGGAGCCACCACATTGAGCCTCATCATCCAAATTATTATATTAGTTGGATCTAAATTCCGTGGCTAAAATTTTAAATCACACCGCAAGATTTGATTTATTTAACAAATATGACATGTCCTATTAGTACAACAAGCACATCACGACTACTAAATTCAGGTCCATAATAATTTGGATCCAACACGCATAGCTAGAGTCCTAATTCACATACTCATGAGTACATGAAGCGTGTGACATACCATTTCACGTATATATTCCTCTAATGATCCACACATGTGACAATAAACACACGTGAGACACATAGAAATCTTGGAAATTTCTGCATAATATCGTCTCCTATTTGTTGTGGACATTTGATGAAAGAGAAATATCCATATAACCGACATGATTTTAGGCTCCCGTGTCTGATGTCTCGAAGTAAAATTTATGACGGATTAAAATATTGATACCATGTACATCAAGTATTGTTTTAACTTCAGTATGTTATACGAAACTATGCGACATATAAGTGCATGTATTCATTGTGACATGACAAAATACAAATATGTGTTAGTGAGAGATTATAATGAAAAATGGTGGATTATGGGAGAAGAGAAAAATATATATGTATAAATAGCAGTTCATACGTCTATAAGCAAAGCACCGTCTAGAATGTGTGACAAGATTATTTAAATGTAAAGGATACCTTCTCTCCCATAAATTGAAAGATTCCACACAAGTGATATTTTATCTACCAAAATACTTACAGCAGCAATGATATGCTATGATTTAGATTTTCATCTTTATCTACGAAACCAAAATTTTAGTTCATGAACATATTTCCATCGCCTACAGCAATGCCCTTGCATTTGCGTAGGCATGCTACCAATTAACGTTGTCTTCATAACACATATTGCAAAATATAGTTTATGGTTGAGAAAACAAAAGTATTCTTCCTCCAACTGAAATAGTTGTATGATCTGGAGGACAGGCGTTATGTCTGGCGACCGACCAGGCGACTCAACAGGCGATTTTGACGGCGTTGACCCGGGCGCTCCGTCACCGGCGTGCTCTGCTCCGGCCATCGACGGCCTAGGCGCTGCCCCTCCCGTTGAGTGTTCTTGGCGGACGGCCCGCGCTGTTCTGTCCGAGTTCGCGACACGGGGCCGGTTCTGGCTGCTCTCGGACGGAGCCGGAGAAGAAGAAGATGAAGATTCGGAAGCGGAGGGGATTGCTGAGGATAGGAGGTGGCAAGATTGGTGTGCTACGCCACCATCTGCAGTCTCCAAGGACATCGGAGAGAAGAGGGCGCGGCGCCGAGAGGAGAAGCGGAGGTTACAGCGGGAGGCGGCGATTCAGCTCACTGCCAGTGATGACTCGCCGTCTGCTTCAGATAAGCAGGTAAATTACTCCAACTCTGTCCTATCGAAGGCGGTTTTAGATGTAGATCGCGCTGGATTCCTACATCTGAAATTACCATGTATGTCTCCGTCGATGCGTTGCGAATCCACGGATGATGATACTGCTGGCTGGACGTTGGTCCACAGGCGCCGGCGTTTTTCGCGGAATGGTGAATTGTCACCCCTTAATCCGATGGGATCAGCCGCGAATCGCGGTGTGATTGATCACACTGATTCGAATTTTATTACCTGCCATCGTGGTCTCGGGCCGATGGGTCTGCGTTTTAGGGACCGCTGTTCAGGCCTATTTCCATCAAAGCAGAGCGATCAGATCGCATCAAATATTACTAGAACCATCGCTGCGGGTACGAGGCTATCGCAAAGACGGCGCCGCCTAGGTTTTTCTTGGGCTGCATCTGCGTGCTCAATGGCGGGGCGCGGAGGTGGCGCAGGAGGGGATCGTGGAGCACCTGGCAGAGGGGGGGGGGCGCGGCTCCTTCAACTCCATGAACTTCCATGCTGGAGGTTCTAGTGCTGCGGCGGCGGATCAACAGCCGAATAGGGCTGCTGTCCCTCGGTATCAAGGTGTGCAGCAGGGCACTGTCAATCGTGGAGGATTTCAAGGTAATAATAGTGGCTATCAAGACAATCGTGCTGTCGCGAACAATCCTAATGTCTTTGGACAGAATTTTGATAATCGGAATGGCCAATTCGGCGGGCAGAATTTGGGCTCTCGGGATGGATTCAATGGAGGAAGTGGTAACAATGCACTTCCATATGGGGGCTTCAATGCGGGCTCAGGTTTTCAGCGTGGAGGGTCTCGATTCCCTGCAAGATTCCCGGGTAGATTCAACAATAAGGGTGGCATTGGCCGTGGTCGCGGTAGGAGCAGTGGCAGGAATTTTGAGGGTTCAGCTACTGTTTCCTCGGCAAATAACATGACAGGTACTGCCTCCAATGATGCCCAAGTTTCTCAAGCTGCTGCTGCTCTGATCCCAGTGGCGCAACAATTGGTTGCCAAGGCCACCGCAGCGCAAAATTCAGAGGAGATTGACGAGGTTAGGCGAGGTAAAATTCCTGAACCAAAGTGCTACCAATGTGGTCGTTCTGGTCATGTTCTTGCGGATTGTAAAACTCCTTTGTGTGATTGCTGCGAGAGTGCTGCTCACGCCTCTGAAGAATGTCCATTGTTGGATGCTCCTAAACCTCAAGTTCTTATTTATGGGCATTATCACGATGATCTCACTTTCTTTGCTATGGATTTGACCCAGTCTTATAGGCCAAAAACTGAGAACACTAGGCTTGCTATGGTGACTGTTACTGGTGGAACTATGTCGATTCCGCAAATCGCGAGACAGTTGCAGCGTGTGGTTCCAGTTGAAAATTATAATTGGGAGGTGCTACAGGTTGGTCAGAATGTATACAAGGTCATGTTTCCTTCCAAAGTGGAGCTTGATAGGCTGAAACTCTTTGGCGGTTTTCGGGTACCTAATAGCGTATGTGAACTGAAAGTTGATGATTGGTTTGCTCGCATTGAGCCCATGTGGATGCTTCCCCATGTTTGGGTCCGGATGGAAGGGATTCCTGAGAGGCATACTGGGGATTTTTTAGCTCTGTGGGGTCTTGGTACATTATTTGGGAAGACGTCTAAGGTAGACATGAGTTACACACGCAAGCACAAAGTTTTGCGTATTCTTATTGGGTGTGTTGATCACACGAAAATCCCAAAGGATTTGCCCCTCTGGATTAAAGATGGGTTCTATCAAATAAAATTTGTTGTTGAGCCTACTGTGTTTGAAGAGGAAGGAGATATGGAAGTGGACAATGAACTAGATCATGATGAGGATCAACATGATGATTATGATAAGCTAGAAGAACGTGGGGCTCAAGATGGGAAGGACTCGGATCCTTCCATTGTTAAGTCCACAAATGTGACTGACAAGGAACCTACTGTTACTGATGGCCTTGGTGATAAACAGAAAAAATCAGTGGCTACAGGAGTATTTTTTTCTCCGGGTTTGTTTGGCTCGGGCAATTCTATTAACAGTGCTATTCCTCCTATGAGTGGGGAGTTAAGTAAGGTCCAGAGGATCGTGCAATACGAGAGGGAATTATTTAGGTCACCTATTGCGGTGAATAAACTAGCTTATGTTCCGAAGCCTGATGCTAGGAATGTACATACCTCTGATAAATACAAAACCACGAATTGTCGGGGTGAATTTGAGTCCAACATGGATAAAAATCCTTTATCTGCGTCTCCTGTGTCTGTGAGTGCTATGGTGGATGCCAAACTAACTGGCATGGATACGGACGGGGCACTGGCTCCTGCTGCTGGCTCGGATAAGGCCAACTTAACTGCTCATGATCCGAAGCCTGATGCTAGGAAGGTGCATATCGCTGATAAATACAAAACCACGAATTGTCGGGGTGAATTTGAGTGTAACATATATAATCAGCCTTTACATGCATCGCTTCTTTCTGAGAGTGCCATGGCTGATGCAAAGCTGAGTGGCATGGATACGGATGGGGCACTGGCTCCTGCTGCTGGTTCGGACAAGGCCAGCTTAAGTGGTGGTGTGGGAGTCTTGCAGCAGCACATGGCGATGGCCACAAGTGCTGGCACAACTCCACGGCAGAGTGTGGTGCTGCCGCAGGCTCAACTGTCCGAGTTTGGTGCTGCCACTCGCTGTGAGCCTGCTAGAGCTACAGCAGCAGGCGCTCCCTCTGGAAATTCATGTATTGATGTTACTGGTACTAGACCTGGTGATGCTACGGAATTGTCCAAGTTACTGCCACTTACCACAAATGATAGGAATACGAATTTTGAAGGTGGACAGTTTTTTGAGGATAAAGACGTGATCGCGTTTGGAGGGATCACCTCACCGAACTCTGATGGTATTCGATCAAGCGCAAGGATTCGCGCACAACCCCATGCTGATGTACACTCTATGGAGCGTGCGATGAGGTTGGCTCAACGGCGTGACGTGGAGCAGAATATAGGTACGAGCTCCCGCACTTTGCGTTCTTTTGTGGATTTGAGTGATGAGTTAATTATCGAAAGGGCGTCGAAGTTAGGGGTGTCTTTAGGATCAGATAAGGCACAGGAGTCTAGTTCGGTTAATATTATTAAGAGTATTGAAGCAAAACGTAAATTAATCTTTTTAGAACAGCCTGGTTTGGATATAGAACATGATACAAGTAATTTGTTAATTAAAAAGGTTTCTGTTCTATCGGAAGATTTAGTGGAGGAGGATGAGAATTTGGCAAGAGATACTATGATCTCGGATCATCCTACAATTCATAAAAAGAATACACGCAGAGCTAACAAAGGCAATGGCCTTTCTATTAAAAGGAAGAGTGCTAGATTAGAAAAATTAAAATTATTATCACAATGAGAGGAATGATATGGAACAGTGATGGGTTTGGGGATGCGGCAAAACATTTGTTTGTTAAAGAAACCATTATTGACAAGAAGTTGGATTTCGTAGCCATTATTGAGACAAGAAGAACAGATTTTGCACATCATTTCTTGGCTCATTTATCTAGTGGATTTGATTTTGTATGGTATTGTCTACCACCACAAGGTCAATCTGGGGGGATACTAGTAGGTTTCAATAGACAGAGTATTTCAGTTCAGAATTTTGTCACTGGGAATTTCTGTATTAAGTTCAACCTGAAATTATGTATGGATGGTTTTGTTTGGTCTTTGGTGATTGCATATGGGGCAGCACAAGACGCGCTTAAACCAGATTTCCTGGCTGAACTGGTGCGAGTGTGTGAGAATGAGGAGTATCCTATGCTTGTGGGGGGGGATTTTAACATTATTAGAAGACGAGAGGAGAAGAATAATGATAATTTCCATGCTCGTTGGCCTTTTATTTTTAATGCGATTATTGAAAGTCTCGACTTGAAAGAATTGGAACTTTCAGGCAGACAATATACGTGGGTCAGTAGAATGCCGGTACCAACCTTTGAAAAGTTGGATCGTTTTCTAGCGAGTGTGGATTGGGAACAAAAATTCCCCCTAGTATCGGTTCACGCCTTGTCAAGGTCGGGGTCTGACCATACACCACTCTTGTTGGACTCAGGTGAATGTGCTCACCTTGGGAACACATCAAAATTCTCTTTTGAGCTATCCTGGTTGAGAAGGGAGGGTTTCTTTGAGATGGTAAGTAGAGAGTGGAGAGAGACGAAGGGAGGGTCTTCTCCGATTGAGATTTGGCAAAACAAAATTAAACACGTAAGACAATTTTTGAGAGGATGGGCGAAGAATATTAGTGGAGAGTATAAACTTTTAAAACAAAAATTGACACTCCTTATTGAGGAGTTAGATATTAAGGCGGAAACAACCATTCTTTCTACTGATGAAAGAAAGGCAAAAAAAGATGCAGATGAGTGCTTAGCGAAACTAAGGAGAGACGAGGAATCAAAATGGGCTCAGAGGGCAAAGGTTAGACATGTTCAAGAGGGAGGAAATAATTCAAAATATTTTCATTTGATTGCAAATGGAAAACATAGGAAGAAACGGATTTTTCAGTTGGAGCAGGATGAGGGGACGATTGTTGGTGAAAATAATTTAAAAGTGTTTATATCTGAATACTATAAAAAACTTTTTGGGGCACCGGAGCATAGCCATGTTACTATGATTGAAACATTGAACATGGATATGCCTAAAGTGTCGGATGAGGAAAATGAGACCTTGACATCTTCTTTTACTGAAAAAGAGGTGTTTGAGGCAATCTCTCAAATGGAGCATAATAAGGCTCCTGGTCCGGATGGTTTACCGGCTGAATTCTATCAAAAATTCTGGGATGTTATCAAGCATGACTTGATGGCTCTTTTTTCTGAATTTATGAAGGGAGAGTTACCTCTTTTTAGGCTTAACTTTGGGGTTATAACCTTATTGCCTAAGAAAGATGATGCATGTCGCATTGAACAGTATAGACCTATTTGTTTGCTTAATGTGAGCTTTAAGATTTTTACCAAAGTGGGTACGAATCGTGTTTCGTCTATCGCTCACAAAGTTATTAGACCAACTCAATCAGCTTTCATTCCGGGACGGAACATTTTAGAGGGCGTTGTGATCCTTCATGAGACCATACATGAGTTAAAAACCAAAAAGTTGGATGGCATTATTTTCAAAATTGATTTTGAAAAAGCCTATGACAAAGTTAAGTGGTCCTTTTTGCAACAGGCACTAAAAATGAAAGGGTTTGATCCTAAGTGGTGTGAGTGGGTAAACACTTTTATTCAAGGGGGGAGTGTGGGGGTTCGGGTTAACGATGACATTGGACACTACTTTCAAACATTAAAGGGGTTGCGACAAGGGGATCCTCTATCCCCTGTACTGTTTAATATTGTTGCAGATATGTTGGCTATCCTCATAGCTAGAGCGAAAGAGGATGGTCAAGTGGGATCCTTAATACCACATTTGGTGGAAGGGGGTATCTCCATTTTACAATATGCGGACGATACGATTCTCTTTTTAGAAGATGATATTGATAAAGCTGTTAATATGAAATTGATTCTGGCATTGTTTGAACAATTGTCAGGATTAAAAATTAACTTTCACAAGAGTGAACTCTACTGTTTTGGCAAAGCTGTTGAGAGGCAAGATGAATATAGATCCTTATTCGGTTGTGAGGTTGGCTCTCTTCCGTTTAAGTATCTGGGTATCCCCATTCATTTTAGGAAATTGCTTAACAAAGAATGGAAAATGGTTGAGGATCGTTTTGAAAATAAGTTGGGATCTTGGGCTGGGAAAATCCTGTCATATGGAGACAGGCTTGTTCTTATTAACTCAGTTCTTACTAGCCTACCTATGTTTCTGTTATCCTTCTTTCCAATACCTGTTGGGGTTAGAAAGAGGTTGGATTTCTTTCGTAGTAGGTTCTTTTGGCAAAGCAGCCTACACAAAAGGAAATACCGTTTATCTAAGTGGGATATGGTTTGTAGGCCAAAAGATCAAGGGGGCTTAGGTATTGAGGTCCTAGAGAATAAAAACAAATGTCTACTATCAAAATGGTTTCATAAACTGCTGAATGAACAAGGGGTATGGCAAGAACTTTTAATAAATAAATACTTGTCTAATAAAACTCTCACTCAAGTTCAGGTCAGACCGTATGATTCACCATTTTGGAAGGGAATCATGACGGTTAAAAATGATTTTTTCAAAAGAGGGTCTTTTCAGATAGGCAATGGCCGGTCTGCTAGGTTCTGGGAAGACATTTGGTTAGGACCGACTCCTCTTGCGGCGCAATATCCTTCACTTTATAATATTGTGAGGCATAAAAATGTGTTAGTGTCAGAGGTGCTGTCACACAATCCTCTCAATATTCAGTTTAGACGAACTCTCTTTGGGGAGAGATGGGAGACTTGGCTGCGATTGGTTCGTAGGCTGATGAATGTTCATCTAAACTCAGAGGAGGATCGTTTTGTTTGGGGTCTGACTGAGACAGGTGTGTTTTCAGTAAAATCCATGTATTTGGACTACATGCATGGACATACCCCTTTTCTCCATAAATATCTCTGGAAATTGAAAGTCCCTCTAAAGATTAAAATATTTATGTGGTTCTTGCAGCGAAAATGTGTCCTTACTAAAGATAATCTAATGAAAAGAGGTTGGGAGGGTTCGAAGAAGTGTGTGTTCTGCGACAACGAGGAGTCAGTTAATCATTTGTTTGTTTCATGTAATTTTGCTAGCCATATTTGGAGATTGCTACATTTTACATTTAACATTGCCAAACCATCTAATGTTGATCACATGTTTGATAGCTGGTTACAAGAGGTGGATAAGAAATCTAAAGCAAGAATTCAAATTGGGGCGTGTGCTTTCTTATGGGCTATTTGGAACTGTAGAAATGATGTTGTGTTTAACAAATCAAGAGGCGTTCACTTTTTGCAGGTTGTTCACCAAGCAACTTATTGGATCCACATGTGGTCTTTCCTTCTGCCGGAGGATCAGCGGGTTCTTATGGATTCTGGATGTGCTCGTTTGATGGCGGTCATTCAGGCTATCTACAACCAGGGTGGCTGGTTGCATGCTAAAAGAATTCAATGAATTGTATTCGAATATTGTTATTTCTGTTCCTCTGGTTGATCTTAGTGTCCAACCTGGATGATGCGTGAGTTGTACTAAACTGGATGCTTATTCTCTATTTTTTTAATAAGATAAAGCTACAGCTGTGTGCATCATCACGATGCAGAGGCTGGGGCTACGCTCCCATTTCAAAAAAAAAGGCTTGCAACCTGGGTCTCATACCCAGCTTCGTTGTAGTAGGGCTGACTGTTGAGGACTAGGGCCTGGATGGAGACCATGACCTGGAGGAGGCTTGACGTCCCGGCCGGGTGACCACACCTCTGTGCCCTCGCCACCAACGTAAAGACAACTCCGATCAAGGAGGGTGATGCATGTCCATGTCACCGGTATTTTTCTTGGTGACCAGCGCAAGGTCGATGCCTAGCATCATGATCTCGTCGGCAGGAAGGGCGTAGACGCACCGGTGAACGGGGCGACCAGGCCATGCATCGACTGGAAACTCACAAAGGCCAGAGGATAAATATTGATATATGCGGCCTCGTCGGCGACGGCGGCATCGGCGTCCATCTTAATTTCTTAGCTTTTCTGCTGGGAGTTGTATTTGTTACGTGGACACGTACGTACATAGTAGAAATTGCCTTTATTATATACCCAAAAAAAAGGGCCGTCCGGGACGATGGAGGTGTAGTCGAGGTAAGATACGGAGTCAGTAACGGACACGGCGCCACGCATGTGTACATATATTTGCCGTTGCCGATCCATCTAGCAACTAGGGTTCCCCGATCGATCCATCTCTCCTTTCTTTCTGGCGATCGATAATTAATCGTGTTTTCTGGCGGTGGCAGAAGGTACGTTAGTGCAATTTCGATATACGTATCTATCTACTACTCCAGAGACGTAATAACCACGAAATAGGCTTTCACCCCGCTTTATAAATAAAGCAACGACCTAACATACAAGCACCGCATACAAACTCACACCTCACAAGCTGGGGCAACAGCAACCAACAAGCCCACACGAAAACAAGAAAAGCACAAAGAAAAAGAGAAAAACACAGCCGGTGCCGAGGCACGACGTAAGACAGAGAGGACACGCATCCGAGGCGCCCACCGCCGATCCATCATGCTCCCAGTCCACGGAAACGGCGCCAAACCAAGCAGAACCTCCAAGAAGGGGACGACGCCGACGCCGCTACTGCCCGGACTGCTTCCATGGTTTCCCGGAGAGTGTCCTAGGGTTTCCCCTGATATGCTAGGGGGTGAGGTGGTACTCCGACGCCCTTCAAGAAGGAAGGTGACACCCGGAGGCATCACCGCGTCAGTGTCTCCCGACAAGGATTTCTCCCGACCTCCAAACCACCACAAACCGCTCCGTGAGCTCCCACCAATCTTGCCGCCCCTAGCACGCCACCACGAAATTGCCTTCCTCTCCGTCGTTTCACCGTGGCCCAAGACGCGAGGTTGAAAGCGCCGAGTAGGGGAGTCCACACAAGGGTCAAGCGGTACGGTAGCACGCGGGAGGGAACTACCTCCACCACCTTTCGGCGGTAGCTGACCGGATGCAGCCACAGAGCACACCAGGCCCTCCTGGCCCGGCCGAACCCCACGGGGTCCGTAAAGCTCCGTAGCCGCATTGCAGCAAGGGCGCCACTTCGCCGCTAACCCTAGCCTCGGGACTCCGACCTACCGGGATACGACCTCACGTCGGAACGACCTCACGTCGGAACGACCCCACACCAGCACCGGAAGGACCCGGCCCGCACAGCCCAGATCGGGGACCGTCTGGCCCAAATCGAGCTCGCGCACTGGCGAGGCGCGCCGGCCACCAGCTCAACGAGGCCACCGAAGCTCAAATAGGCCACCAGCTCAACGGGCCCACCCGCCGCCAGATCTAGGCCCGCCTGGCCCAGATCCGGCCACCTGCCGCACTGCCGACCTCCCGCACTGGCGAACCACGCCGAGCACCAAACCCGCGCCGGCAACGACCAGGTCCGCCTAGGCCCAGATTCGGTCCGCCCAGGCGACCCCCACGGCCACCGTCTTCTGCAACCGCCCGAGTTGGAGCGCGTCGCCGCCCACGCCATGAACAGCACGAGCCCCGCTGCCCAGCGTCGTTGGCCGTCTGCCGCCACGAACAGAAAGCACAGGGAGCAAGGGAATCGCGAGGGAGATCACGACGGAGATGACCGCCCCGCCGCCACCTTCGTTGGGTGCGCGCCCAAGCGTTTGCCGGCGACCTTCCCTCCTGCGACGGCGAAGCGAGGTGGGAGGCGGGAGGCTCCTAGCTGAGGCGGCGATTTAGGGTTCCCCCGTGTCGCCAGGGCGGGCGACGCGGGGGCTATCTTTCAAAGTATCCAGAGACGTAATAATAACATCTAGATTTAGTTATTAATGAGTATTTTACTTGGCGTGAATTATTCATATATATATATATATATATACGTGCTCAAAAAAGGTGCACGCAGGAGCATGAAGCCAAAATTCAAGATCGCAAGAAGAAAGTTCCAGCTATGCATTCGCGACGAGCGCGGCACCAGGATATGCGAGCAGCAGACAAGCATGCTGCGGACCTCGCCGCTGGGCCGTGAGGTAGCGCTGCGGGAGGAGATGCGAAGCGCGACGTGCTACTACCGCTATCTTCAGAGCCTGGGCATGCTCAAGTGGAGAGCCTACAAGAAGCACCGACAAACGATACGAAGCTCGATCAAGACCATCAACCAGGCAACCAGGCGGTACAAAGATCGTCGCGTCGACGCTGGGCTCTTCTACCTGGTGCCGAGTGACACGGACTTCACGGTCCAAATTGCTCTTGTGGACTACCCTATCGTCCCTGCTTCTAGGTTGTGGTATAATATTGCTTATTTGAAACATTTTTTTTCTCCTTATTTTACTGGGGATTAATTTAGTAAGCGGTATGATGATTTGAGCCAACACCAGTGTAGGTATTGGAAACAATTCAAGTGCATTGAGTAGTTCTATATTAAATAAAATAACTAGATTCAAATAGTTGATGGTATGCATTTGAATTTTATTTCACAAAAACTTCCCATGGCACTTGTTTACGGCTGTCCATGACAATTCATAGCATGCGAGCACATCCAATAATAAAATCACAAAAAATAGTAGTTCGCCGCGGTTCTAGGCCCAGAGGTTCCAACGAAAAGAACCATTATGCCGTGCTGCCCTACGCGACGCCACGGTTCTAGGCCCAGAGGTTCCAGGGGCCAATGTAATTCGCGTCAGACAGTGGAATCCCACTGCAAAGCTTTTTGGTCTGTGTTCGGAGGATAGATTACTCGTGGTTCCGTTTGCTAATAAATTCCAATGCTGGCATAGCAAAAAAAATTCCAACTCGGGCAATGCTTTTGCAAAACACATGGCAGTTGTTACTAGTAGTACTCAGCAGCCGAGACAGGAAAACACTACGCCCTCCGTCGTGTTTTATAGGGCACAACCCAAAAAACATGGAGTCCTACTTCTTAGTCATATTTATATTAATTCTCTTCTGATTAGTGGGTAATTTTCTCTCTAACTAAAGTTCAATTCAAGATGATTGAGCAAAAATACACCTTCTGGTTGTTCCTTTACATGAAGGCGCCCACTTTCGCCGTCTTTTTTTTTTTTTTTGGCTCTCATCAGGTTCGGGCGAAGCAATGGCTAGTAAGTGAGTGGATGTTTAGGTGGAGAATTAGACGAGACGAAAAACAAGATAGTGTTTTTAGGAAAAAGAAGCTTGTCTGCGGCATGCACGTCATGTGGCGCCAAAATGGAGCATGACCTTTTTTTAACATGAGTGTTACACTAGTTGGCGCATGAAATGTGTTGATGCTAGCTGTAGCATGGGCAAGCAAGTTTATCCATGTTGACCACGTCAGCTAATTTTTTTCTCAAAATGTACCTTAATAACATTGAAAGAAGACAAAAAAAAAGTAGAATCGTACGAAGTCAATACCGATCACACGGTCAGTGGTACTCACGAGTAGCAGTAGCAAGAGTGGCGCCAGGGGCAAGGCATGAATGCCTGTTGGAGGTGTGCTACAGACGGGCCCATGTCGAGATAGCCACAGCATGCTACCTGGCGCCTGTTAAGGGATGCCAGCCAGCTTGCACTCAGCGAAGAGAGATAGCGGGCCTGCTCTGTTTTCATTAGCGGGCGCCACGTACACCGTTTTATCCGTAACCGCCTCTCACGTCCCTGGGATCATTTGGGTTAACGGGCGTCACCCACATCATGTTTTTTGTGCCGTGGCTGCCGCCGGAAGAAATCGCATTTTGACCGTAAAAATGTTGAGCGGAAGAGCAAATGTTACTACAGTAGTAAAGTCATAGCTAAAGCACATGATATTTTTTTTACCTTCAGTTCCAATTCCATGGAGGCGGAGCACACCTGCAACACGTATGCATGGCTTGCACCCCCGACAGCAAGCTGACACACACGTCCAACTACAGGCCTCCGGAGGCTTGCGGTTGTTGGTGGTGGTGGGTCCCAGTAAATCTCGCCTCGTCCTCATCTCAAAAGCACGGCGAGGTGTCCCTTCTTGCCACTCTTTTGCTACTCCCTCCGTCCTGAAATAAGTCTACTTTTAGAATTGGACTAGTACACTTATTTTAGGACGGAAGGAGTACATCAGTTTGGAACGACTTGCATAGCTGGGACGGATTTTCTTTCTTTGAATTAGTGGTAGGACCCGTTTTAACCAAAAAATATTCAGCTCGTAAACACATATAAACTTTCGTGACCAGGCTACATCTACCATCAACAAATTTACATGCGGCAACAACAGTGGATTTACAAGGGAAAAAAAGAAACGTGCGAGATCCTTCCGGTCATGCTGCATTTTGGCGCCAAGTCATGTCGTGTCGCGGGCAACAAGCTTTTTTTCACCCAAAATAATCCCGTCTTTTCTGCTCACACAATTCTCCACCTATTGGCTGCCTAGTCTATAAAAACAACCAGTTAGGGCATGTACACCGCTAGGCGCTTAGACAGCCGCTTAAAAGGAAAAGAATTGGAAAATAAATCCTAGCGTCCACGGGAAGAGTTCATAGCCACAACGCGGCTCCAAATTTCAAGCGCTCTAACTCACCATCCGATATTGAAGGGGCTGGTAAAAACCAAGCTAAGCGCCTGGCACAAAAGTTTGCGACGACTCACTCTTGCGATTTTGCGTCCACTACCCGGGATCATATACATAACTGCTCCCTCATCCGGGATCGATAAAAATCCTAGCGCCCCTAGCTAAGCGTCTGCGTTGTGTATGTGCTCTAACTAGTAGGCATGGCTTTGCCCAAACCTAGTGAGAGGCCAAAAATACATGATGAATTGCTATCCACCTCTCAAATTAGCTATTTGGAATCAACATAATCTCACAAACCTATCTCAAAAAACATGATGCGTTGCTCTCCGTCCAAAGGAGAAGATGAAACTTGGCGAGAGGAGGAACATACGAAGAAGCAGAAAAATGAAAAGCCACCGAAACGAGGTTCGTGAGATTCACGGGCGAGGCTAGCTTACGGGTGACCGAAGCCCTGGTCGATTCGGACCAAACCTGTCGGAAAATGAGAAGAGAAGAGAACAGAAGAGGGAGGAGATCAGAGGAAGGAGGAAGAATACCCCGAGCCCCCGACGGCACAACCAGCACAGCAGCCACCGGAGTGACGTCCCACACCCAGCCGCCATCCCCCCACCGCCAACACTGGGCCTAACTGCCTCGCCGCACCGCCCTCCTCAAACCGCTACCTCCGTCAGTCCTCTGCCGCCTCCGACCATCCCTCTAACCCCCTGCACAGCCTTATTTTCAATCGCCGGCGTCGTAAACCCCACCCCCACCGTTAAGATCAGAGCTAGGTTGCCGCCTCGCTCTAGCCTCGTCGTCGCCTTCTCCGCCGCAGCTCCCGCCGGTCGCAGCGCCATCGCCGACGGCGGCTCGTTTGGGGACGGCGCTGGCTCGTTTGGGGACGGCAGCCTTATTCTCAATCATGTGCTTCCCGTTGCCACGATCAACCAGTAGAACTACTCACGCATCACTCCGGAGGCAGACATGGTGATGTAGAAGCCTCCGGTGATGATTTCCTCTCTGTCAGGGTGCTAGAAAACAGCTCCAGAACCCTCCTGATCTAGGGTTGATGACGACGGCGGAGGTGGAACTTTTTCGGCATTTTTGACCAGGTACTAGGGTTTTCCATCCAGTGGGAATAAATAGGCGAAAGGGCAAAGGCGGTGGAGGCCAGGGGGCCCACACCCATAGCTGGCGAGGCCAGTGTGGGCCCTCGCCAGCCTATGGTGTGGCCCCCCTGATGCACGTCTTCGACTCCTCTTCGGTGTTCAGGATGCTTCCGGAGAAAATAGGCACTTCGGACTTTGTGGGGCCCAATTCGGAGAATATTTCCAGAACAACTTTTCTGAAACCAAAAACAGCAGAAAACAGGGAAGTGACACTTGCCATCTTGTTAATAGGTTAGTCCCGGAAAACGTATAAAAATGATATAATTAAGAGAGAAAACATGTAGCAACTGGCAATAATATAATCAATGAGCATCAGAAATTAGGGATACGTTTATGACGTATCATACTACAAGGCTTGCTCGGTACTACCACCTCTGCCCGATACTACCACTACATCCAGAGCCTAGGGCTCTCACCAGGTTCTCGGGCTACGATGTTGTCCCGCAAATAATTGGGATGGTGCATGATTTAGAGCATGGCCAATGCATCATAGCAACTATTTGTGGGACAACACTTCTATGCTTGATTGGTACGGTGGAGCTTGAACGATATGAGTGTAAAGACTTCAACGAAGTCAACATAGTAATAAACAATGATCAGTTCACGAACACTTCATATTCATTTTTCAAGCCGGTGGATACTGAAACGATAACACGCATGAAGCAACAACGATCCCGTGTAACAAAGTAACAAGAAGCGGCTAAGAAACACGAATGCAGCAACAAGTTAACAAGTAAGAAAAAGCGGTGGCGATCGTTGATCGCAGGCACGCAAGCTCATCTGGCCAGTAGAAGAAGTAGTCGACGCTCCAAGTGGATAAGCTCACCTCATAGCGCCATCTCCATTCTCCTCGCCGTTCTTCCCTTCCTCTCCTCGCCTTCTCCTCGTCATTCTCCTCGCCATGGTTCACAGGCACCACCTCGTCGGCGTGGACGCCAGTGGGTTCGGCCGCCGAACCCTGCACCTCTGGGAGTTGAGGCTCATGTACGAGACGAACTTCCACGCGCCGCTGGGCATGAGCGCATGGAGTACATGGCGGCTCAGCGCAGGCGGCGTACCCGTGCCTCCGCCACCGACCGGGGGTGAGCGCGTCGCCGAAATCGACGGTGGACTCGGAGTCAGACCCTCGTCATCAGAGAAGGGCGAGCTCCGCCACAGTCGGCGGGCGATGTCATCGTCCTCTCCGACAGCGACGGCGACGATGTCTGCCCTCCCCCGCCGATGTACCCCGGCGACCTAGGGCAAAGCAGCAGCAGTGCCAGCCCCAAGGCGGAGTCGCCGAGCGACTCCGATGAAGAGGACGGCGGCGACTACGCCAAGATGTACCCTCGGCATGTAGTAGCTTTTTTTTAGATCCCATCTAAATATGTAAAAATTGTTTATATTTGGCCAACTTCAATGAAATCGTAGTAGTTTGCCAAAATTTCGCCGTTTTTCATTGATTTTGCCGAATCTTGCCATGTCGCTTGGGTACGCGACTGGAAACTGTCGCCCTCAGGGCGAGAATAGCGCCGGATAGCCCCAGGAGGCGCTATTTTACGCCGGAAATTAGGCCGGGGGGCTGGAGATGCTCTCATACTATTTGGGGCAAGAAATATTTTGATGCTAGCTGTACCATGGGCAAGAAAGGTTGTCTATGTTGACCATGTCAGCTAAATTTTGCTCAAAACGTACCTTAATAATATTGAAAGGAAGCCCTAGCTGTTTTTTTATTTCCTGTCTTTTCATTAATTCATTCTTTTTCTTGAAGGCAATTCCCCTGCAGCAGTTTCTTCAGAATGGCCCTGCCGTCTTGTAGCGGCAGAGGCCCACCCTGTGTCTGCCACAGCCACAGCATGGCACGCGAGTGGCGTTGTGTTGTACGCCAAGCCCAGAGCCCGCGAGGGCAAGAGCGTGTGTACCTGGCGCCTGTTAGTGCGGGGACGCATTCAGCGAAGAGAGATAGCGGGCGCGCGGCACGTACACCGTTTTACCAATAACAGTTCTAGTCCCTGGGATCATTTGGGTTAACAGGCGTCATCCACACCATCAGTCGCGTGGGCCGATCCAACCGGAGTTGTTCCGTGAAGAATCCGCTAACCCATCGTAACTTGCATGCATGAGTACTCTTGTACCCCTATTATCAAAAAAAAAAAAAAAAAAAAAAAACTTGCATGAGTACCACCCGTTCGTTTCTACTCCCTAGCGGAGCAAAAAGGGGGCACGTAAAGCGATGGGACGCCCTGCCTCTGCCGCTACAAGACACCAGAGGCCAGAGCGACTGGAAGATATCACATTTTGACCGTAATTTTTTTTGAGCGGAAGAGCAAATGTTACTACAGTAGTAAAGTCATAGCCAAAGCACATGATATTTTTTACCTTCCGTCTCCGTCGTTATCCCTTCCATCGACGCGGAAGATAGATAGTACTGCCTCACACCTCCAACAGCTTAATATATGAATCTTCCGAACGTATCTAAAATTTAACACGGGAGTGTATCTTAATTTCACTTGCACTATTTTGTTTGTTTGCACTACTATCTTAATATATGTTCAATCATCATGTATTCATGTAATGTACCTTAATTTGAGATTGTTCTCTATTGTGGCATATGAAGGCGGCAACACGAAGAACTTAACGTGCGAAGCAGCATAGCCTCGACCGATGTCGGAATTTCACCTTATCCTCACCTCTCCCTGTTCCCACCCGTTGCGGAGAAAGAAAGCACCATGGGCCTGTGATCCAGCGCATTGGCTGCCCAGCCCGCAGAAGCCACCACCGACTTTGTCGGCTGCAACGAAGGCAAGAAAATTCACTTAAGGTTGCATGTGTGAGGTGCGGACTCCAACGTCAGACTGATGTGTAGGGTGCATGCCGACGACACATCTGAAGGAATGGGTGCTAGGGGCTTAGAGTATCGCAAGGGAGGCGATGAACCACCGACGGAAGTGAAGGTTTGGGTTGGGCAGAGTTGAACGAGAGGTCGGAGGAGGCATCACCCTTATCGTATAATTTTTGATTGACCACGCGCAAATGGAATTTTAATAAATTAATTTTGCAAAGCATTATTTTGCTTAGTTATCTTGTCCTTTTCCGCCAAGATGTGACTCAAACGGGACACAATTTGACAACCATGCATGCATGTCCAAGAAATCCATATGTTCAAACGGGACACAATTTGACAAGCATGCATGTCCAAGAAATATCATGTTCCCTACCTAGTGTGTGTTATACTCTCTAGTACAGTACTACTCTAACCCATGCGATGTCCAAGTTCACTACTATCTTGGACAGCACGGTGAGCAAACAATTAACCCTCGGCAACGTCTTGGTCGGAAACTATGGAAGCTAGCAGTGGTGGATCTAGCCACAGAAATAAGGTGAAAATGTGTCGACACCGGAGAGAGAGAGAGAGAGAGAGGTGATGAGACAAGCAAGACACTGGGCTTGGGAATCTGCTGTGTACTGGCGGACTGACAGAAAGTAGACGAATCGCCGGTGAACGAGAAGCACAAGAGATGAACTGCGACGGGCCTTTGAACAAAAGAGTTATATAGTAGAGGGCGGATTGGGCTCTTTGAGAAGACCGGATAGAGCATAGTGTTTTGATGCTAAAAAGTAGAGCGCAGGGATCACGGCGGAAGGTCGACGCTCACGGCGATGAAATGGATGCTGCGCACGCTAAAAATGGATGCTGTTCCCGTTCGTCTCCAAACCGCACGGATGTCTACTTCTGCGGATGCCAAAAAATCGAAGCGCTTGACGGACGAGTTGAGGATGTACGTTTGCGGACGCGGCTTGTCCTCTCTACGATCTTGTGCACAGTCGCCCTAATCATCGATCATCGTCTCTTGTGTTCAGCAGCATGCGGAAGATGGGGATGACGGAGCCAACAAGCGCCAAGACAGGTTCAGCGATCTTCCAGACGACGTCCTCCAACTGCTCGACCTGCGCAGCACCGTCAGGGTCGGCGCCCTCGCGACACGACTCAGGCACCTTCCTCTCCTGCTCTCCGATCTCGCCGCCGACCTGACGCCGCACTCCTTCTAGGATTTCTCTCCTCACACGGCGGACCATGTCATGACCACGTACACTGACGCCTCGCGTTCTACCTCATGGACCCTTACCTGCGCTCCATCGGATATGCCGTCGTCGAGAGCGCCTGGAGTTCGCCGTAACGGCGCACCTTCACCGCATCCACAGGGTCTTCCACGTGCACCATGCCGCGTTCGCACGGCGCCTCATGGCTTTCATCGCCGCTTGCCCTGTCGCAGACGCCGGAAAGACCGGCGGCCCTAACCTGCCCCCGACGCCGCCACGCTCACCTCACACGGAACTCCAAACACGAGATAAATTATGGAAAACAGAAATTACTCATCCACCACCAAATTCATTCACCACCAGGGGCAGTCTCACGTCCAAACAGATTGATCGAACAAACACGGAAGCCATGAAACAGAGCAGAGGTGTCGAACCCGTGGCTCGCGGCGCGCTCACTCCACCTCCTCGTCGCCGTTCTGGAGTTCGGCCGCCGCCGCCGCCGCGTCGTCGTGGTCGCCGTTCGGGAGCTCGGCCGCCGCCTCGTCGTCGTGGTCGCCGTTCTGGAGTTCGGCCGCCGCCGCGTCGTCGTGGTCGCCGTTCTGGAGTTCGGCCGCCGCCGCGTCGTCGTCGTCGTTGGGGACGGGGAGCATGGCGAAGCGGTTGAAGGCTTTTAGGCCGCCCGCGGGGAGAGATGGCGAGTCGGTGACCCGACGGGTGCCGCCGCCGACGAGGGCCTCGACCTTGACCGCCTCACGGTTGCGGATGGCGTCGAACCCGCTCTTGAAGAGGCGCTCAGCAGCCGACGGCCGGCGTGGGACAGCGACGCCGTGGCGCGCCCTGGACACCGCCGCCGCCTTCTTGATGCTTTCGCCCGCCATCTTCTCTCCCGGTTCGCCTCGACGCTCTCTCTCTCTTGCTTTTCTGTTTTGTCTCGAGTGTGGTGGTACAGCGCCGGTGGAGAGAGATGGACGACGAACCTGGCTGCGGGTTAATAAAGAGGAGAAGGAGGGTTCGGCTCATCGCCTCTTTACCCTGTACGAACCCATCTACAGGTGGGTCCGCCATCTTAGAGGCCCATCTGTCATTCACGGTTTGTGCACAGAAACTATTTATTTTACCGTCGTTGCAACACCGGACCAGTGGCCGCGCCACCAAACCATGATTAGAGTTTTAACCGAACCATGGTTACGGCACAGAGGCTCTCCCACTTTTGCAGCGTACCGCCATACTCCGTAGGAACTGTTTTCAGTCTATTTTATATTTTTGAAAATTCGGACTATGCATTGCATTTTGAAATCCGGACGAGGCTGGGACGGGTCCCACCACCAACAACCCCAAACGCCTAAGCTCTTTTTCGTCGTCTTGTCGCCGTTGCGTACGTGCTGGGAGGCGGCCGCATGTGGGTGCTCTTGGAATGGTCAAGTACGGAAACACTAACCCGACTTTCATCCATCGAATTTAAACCAGTAAATGCTTGCTTGTATTTGAAAGTTTGTTCGTTATGAATTGCGTTTACACCGTATTTGACCAGTAAAATAAATTTCACAAACTTTTTAAAACCGGGCAAAAGATTTGCCTAGGGTAAAACCTTGGACTTTCAAAAGCCTACTCTCCAAACACGATAGAGCTCAGAAACATAGAGCAACTTCTATGGTGTCTCAATATATATAGTATCCCGAAAGTGTTGTCGACCCATGTTATGGGAGCGCCGCACGCGTTCCCGCCGTATTGAAAGTGCCTCTTTCTACCGGCCTCACTCTAGTTTTAGGAAAAAATGGACAAAGAATGAATTTCAAACGATACATTTTCGTCTTCGATGGAGGCGTTCTCCTCAGTCGGTGCAGCTCCGGCGGAAGGTGTTGTGACGGTGTTCTCCTCCTTTGTATCCTCGTTGCCCAGTTGTCGCCGCCTCCCTAGCCGGAGAACCCGTAGAGGTGGCCCTCGTACTCCTCTTGCACATTGGTGTCCCAATACCGCGACGACCATTGGTACCCCGGTTTGCGGTGCATCTCCAGCAGTAGGCGTTGCCACTCTTCTTTCATGAAGTCCCGCCCCTCCTGGCCCTTTTGTGGCGACGTGAACGGAATGTTCGCGAAGTCGGTGGCCCACCCGCCTGCTAGACTGTCATTGGCGCCGAACACCGGTATGTTCAACACCATGGAATAATGGAGGAAGTCCTATGACAGGACGCATCGTTCGTCAGGACCTGGCACGCCGGGAGGTGGTGCACGATACAAGCTCGCATGTCCTTAGCGGCGCAGGAAGAGCGCAACCCCACACTGGTCGGCCTCACGGTGTTGCTTGGCGTGCTCGCAGTCGTATCGATCACCGCATGCCAGCTCTTGAGCTTCCCTGCCCCGCACGCACCGTTGGCTGACATGCATATCCTGCCACCACCGCTCGCCTGCAGCTGCCGCCGCCTCCGCCTCCACCCCCACCGCGTCTCCGCGTGTGCCGCTTCCTGGAGCCTCGCCTCCTCGTGCTACTATTGCTGGCGGTGCAGCCGGCGGTGTGCAGCACGACCTCAGGTGACCTGAGCACGACGACGGATTTCTTCTTCCACCAGAGTGGGTGAGGCTAGTGTGCGCTGATGAAGCGATTGTGAAGAGGAACAAAGGAGTGTGTGTTGTTTTTATACCCACCGGGCGGACGGGTTGGGTGGTTTCCATTAACACCGAGCATCAGTTCCCTCGCCTTCCATTCATGCCGACGACGTGTCGCCTCATTCTGCGCCCACTAGGGGAACGATATGCCATTAATTTGCAAATCATCCCTTCGTCGCCCACACTAAATATCTTGGACCGTGTCTGTGCCACTGACAGGTGATGACCCACAAGTAAAGGGGGTGTATCGTAGTACATTCGATAAATAAGAGTGTCGAACCCAACAAGGAGCAGAAGGTGTCGACAAGCAGATTGGATAGAGAATTCACTGTAACACTAGCAAACTGGTTCTTGGTGGTTTTTGATATAGCAGATAAATAAAGTGCGAGTAAATAAAATACAGTAAATATAATTGCAGCAAGTGGTCCAATCCTTTTGAGAGAAAAAGACAAGCCGGTTGTTCTACTTATGATTACCAAACGTTCTTGAGGGCACATGGGAATTTCGTCAAGCGTTTTCCTTTCATACAGTTGATTAATATTTATTGTTTTGATAGGTGTTGTGTGGGTGAACCTATGTTAATGCATCGCCCAACTAGGACTAATACATACTTGTGATTAAACCCCTTGCAAACATCCACAAATATAAGAAAGTAATTAAGATAAATCTAACCACAGTCTTAAAACTCTGGGATCCTACACTCCCTCGTGCATCGGTTCCCTAACGGGGGTTTAAGTTTCTGTCACTCCGGCAACCCCACAATCAGTAGCCAAATACACAATGCATCATCCTAGGCCCATAAAGGTGAAGTATCATGTAGTCGACGTTCACATGACACTACTAGAAGAATAACACCGCAACTTAAATATCAAACCACTAGATATTACTTCAACATAATTCCACTACTAACATCTTGACTTCTCCCATGTCCTCAAGAACTAAAACGAACTACTCACAAGAAATCATATAGACCATAATCAGAGGTGATATAAGGATGAATAACAATCTGTTTATAAAGTGTAGACACCGATAAATCTCACAAGCATCAACTACTAACAAGTAATCCACATGGGGCGAGAGATCTAGTGAAAAACGACGATATAGAACCATAATCGTAACAGCGGGGATGGATATGGATGGTGAGGGTGATGGAGATGGTGGTGATGATGATGATGAGGACGATGATGATCTTGATGATGCCCGGAGCGATGACGGTTATGATGGCGATGATTTTCCCTCTCCGAGGAGGAATTTCCCCGATAGATTTCTCCCTGTCGGAGAGCTTTTCTCTCTCTATTGTTTTCCACCCCGAGGAGGCGGCGGAATATTTCCTCCATGGTTCTCTCAAGCTTATTTTGCATGTTTCATACACCGGGACGAAATCTGATGGAAAAAGCACCGTCGAGATACCATATTTCAGAAGATCAGAAGTAGAAGGAGGACATCTCAGGTGTCTTAGAAGTTCAGAGGAGGAGTCAAGCCAGAAGGGGAGCCAGAGGAGGCCACCAGGGGCCCACACCATGAGGTGGCGCCCCCCAGGCCGCGCCACCAGGTGGTGTGGCCACCCTGGCCCACTCCTGGTGGATATCTTTGGCGTACTTGGCCCCGAGGGACCTGCCTCTTGTGTAGCTGAGAACCCCTCGGTAGACAGTCGTGAGCAAAGCGCCACAAGGGTATCTTCATTTTCCCCGGCGCTTTGACAGACCATACCATCTTCCAGTTCTTCTCCATCTCCAACCGATTCGAACCTGAGCTTTGGGTCCTAAAGAACTTGGTCGATCTTGCCAGTTTATAAGCTGATCGCACAGTGAAGTTCCCATGTCGTGTGAAAGGCCCCGAACACCACTTCCAAATGGATTGTTCCGAGTGATCGGACTGCTTTGCCTGGTACTATCCCGTGGAAGGATGTTTCTGATTCCGCGAGTCCGTCCAGGTTCCTGTTCATCTTACGGAGTGTGTCCGCGTAAATGATGTTGATTCCGCTGCCTCCGTCCATAAACACTCGTGCGAGTTCGTAGTTGCATATCTGCGCTTGAATGACGAGCGCGGCGTGTCCTGGTCGAAAAACCCGAGGGGGGTGGTCATCTTTGGAGAAAGTTATCGACTGGTCCGCCATTTTCAAGTATTCAGGTTTGGACAGCGGAGCTTGTACTTCCATGAACACTTGGCGTGTGTTTGTTTTCTGGACCCTGCGGGAGGGGCAGACTTTCTGTATCATTCCGAGGAGCCATGCTGGGTTCGGGTACCCATTGCCTCCTTGGTTTACGGCGGGTGGCGCTGGGATTGCGGCCAGCACCACGTTTTGATGTCCTGGTGGAGGTAGGGGTGACGGCGGGTGGAATCCTTGATCTCCTCCTCCTGGCAGCTGTGGGTAGCCCTGATTGACTGTGGCTCTGTTTTTCTTCGTGTAGGCCTCGTGGATGTCCTGAAACTTTCGGCAGTCCTTGATGAGGTGAGTTGCCTTGGTCTTGCATGTGCGCTTATCTATAAATAGATGTAGCGGGCAGTAACCGACAAGGTCCTTGTCGCACCCTGACTTCTAGGGGATACTCACCGGGCCGAACTGGCAAGCAGATGCTTGGATTACGGGGCCTATCTGCTCCCGCATCCTCGCTCCCGAGTAGGCCAGCGCTTATGCGCGACAACCAAGTTCTGCTTTCCCATCGTCGATGTAAACTATCCCATAGAAATCAAGATACTACCCTCGACGTACTTCATACCATTCACACATGGTACGTCGAAGGCGTTAAACGGAATGATACCACAACATATCTCTAAGACACAAAAGATTGAAATAAGTTGCAACTGGCCTTCACTAAGGCAGAGAATAGCAAATACACTCATCCAGAGGACACTTGTCCCAACATAGCATTCATTACATCACAGCGGAAGCAATCAACCGTCTGAGTACAGACAAAATCCAAATAGGCTTCAGAAGCCGAGAATGAAAAGAAGACGAAGCCCATCCACGTAGTCTCCGGATCCTGCCCGGGTCCGCTATCTACTCGTCGGCAGTCTCGTCGAACTCCATGAAGTAGCCATCCTAGGGATCCTCGTAGTCGTAGTCTGCGTAAACCACATCCCCATCGGGGTCAGTACATTTAAGTACTGGCAAGCAAGACTCACATTTTACCAAAGAGATTACCCGTCAACACAAGCACGGATGCTTTGGGTTCAACGGAAGAATAGGTGATAAAAGCTGCAGCGGGCTGCTATAACCAACTACAGAGATATACTACAAGTTCCGGCTAACAGAAAGAAGATAAGATCGAGTAATGTAACCAACTGAAAGATAACTTCAAACAAACCCGTCCAATGTTACCCCCTTCTAAGGAAGCAACCCAAGGACAACTCACACAGTTGGATTAATGATGATTCAAGTTATTGTGTCAATGATGCTATTACTAGTCAAGATTAGTATTTGTTGGGTGATTACCATTAGTTAGGTGTAAGTTGTTCTGAATACTTGTTAGCCAGTACTTTCACCAAGTCAACCATAACCGCGGAAAACACGGCTTCTCGAGAAGATTTAACCCTGCAGGGATGCACCAATTTGGCCGTACACGTAAGAATATCCCGCCAGATGGGAATCAAACCCACCAAGCGAGACACTCAACACAACCCAACCCTTCTTCGCATCAAGCCCAAAGCACCTTGAGCGCACGGCTAATCGAGCCCCGAAGAAAAGGGACCCTCATAGCACTCTAAGAACGTGTCTCCCTATATGCCGACTACGAAAGTTCCACCCTGGCCTGGGCTCGCAAAAACATGCATGCGGCAAATGGAAAACCCGAACTAAATGAGGCGATTTGGACGAGATGCGAATCGAGTCAAATTGAGGGGGGCGCCCATACTCGCTTCCCACATGCGGGTAGTGCGCTCATCATGGATCAGTAGACAAGACTCTTTTCCTAATTAGGGGTCGACACTAGCAGGCCTCAAAACCACTCATGGGCCTCCTGCCGGTGTCTTATCGTCAAGTTTATTATTAACCATAGCATTAACAGGTTGATTGATTAAACCCGAGCCCAAGAACATAAACGAGTAAGATAAAAGAAGTAACCAACAACAGACTCGAGCACAAGCAACCCTAAGCATGCTAGTAGGACTAAGGCAACAAGCAAGGGCTATAGGTGTGGAGGTGAGGCAATATCAGGGTTCAGGATATCATGTGATAGGTTCGGAGAACAAGCAACGATACATAGGGCTAGCAAAAGTAGACAATGGATAGTATCTGTAACAAGTGTGGAAAGGAACTCGATGGTTCATGTGAGTGATAACTTGCCTGGAAGCTCAGCAGCCTGGTACTGGGCTAAGTCCTGGGTAGTGGTGTCGTAAAGCTCGTCGGTCTCAACGTCGTCGTCTAATCGAGAAGAAGCAAAAACAAACAACGAAGGAAGACGGGCAATCAATAACATGGCATAGTGCATAAACATGGGATGATGCATGTCCATTTAATTGATGCATCAGAATAAACTAGTTGACAAGATAACACAATTTAAATGGACCCATATGCAAGGTGAATTGCATATGGATGCACATGGTTAAGGTTGAACAAATGATCTACAGTTAATCATCAGGTGTAAGTGAATTAGCATGATGCATGCATGATGAAAACAATAAGGTAACAACATTAGATGCAAGTGGAAAAGAAAGTTAACAAGATTAAATAAGTTTTAATTGGAATTAATTCAAGTGTGGATGTTAATTGAATTTATTTGTTCAAAATATTAAACCAAGTTCATATTTCAAAAGGTTATGTTTTTTCTGGTTTGAAAACATATTTTACATGTTCAAGAATAATTTAATTTGAGCAAGTTATGAATTTAGCAAAATTAAATGATTTAAACAAGGTTTAAATTATTTAGGCAATTTAAATTATTCAAAACATGAAACAAAATTTATATTTGAAAAGATGGTTCAAAATGGTATGGAAAACATATTTTATTTGCATTATTTGGATTAATTATGAATTAGTTATGGATTTTAGCAAATTGCAAATGAATTATTTGAATTCAAATTTTGAATGCATTTGGAAATTTCAAAACAGTACACAAATGGTTTAAATGGATAGACAATTAAATTTGGATCAGTGCACATATTTAGATTTTATTATTTGGAGTTATATAATTTAAAAGTTATTAAAGTTTTCATTTTGAGGACTAATCTGCAATTTAAAAGGACTTGGTTTTTAAACAGAAACATGCAGCAAAAATACTTTTGTTACCGCACTGTAATCTAACCACAGCCACTGCCCGTGGGCCTGGGGCCAGCGTGGCGTGCCTGCGTGCTGGCGTGGCCACAAGGGTCACAGACAGGTGGGGCCTGCCTGTCAGCGCCCCGCGCAAAAGTTTGGTTTATTCCGCGGGCGCGAGGGATCGAACTCGCGACCTGCCCGTGCGCTCGCTAGCTCTGAACCAGTACGGTGAGTTTCAGTTCGTTGACAGAAACAGCGACGCGGTGAGGTTGTATTTCCGATCTGCGTTAACTGAAACTTGCTGACAGCGCGCGCTCGTCTGAACTCCGTCAGAGAACGCTGCCGGCGGCGAGCTGTGGTTGCTGCCGGTGTTGTGCTAGGATCTGGTGCGTGCTGATGTTGCGTGTGCAGTGCGTGGATGCGAGCGCAACAGAGAGGAGGAGATGGAGGCACGGTGGCGTGCTCACCGGCGGCTGGAGTCGGGGCAGAGGCTCGGTGATGAACTCGACGGCGACAGCTGCGGACGGCGGCGACGATCCAGTCGATGGCGAGCTTAGCGGCGGTGTCCAAACGGAAGAGGGAGTGGTGGTGGGTTGGTTCCTGTGGCTAGGAGGGGTGGTGGTGAGACGAGGTGGCGGTAATCATCGTGGTTTCAGGCGGCGGCGCTCCGGTGAGGTGACAGAGGGTGGAATTGCGACGAGGGAGATGAAATTCGGCGGCGGAGCGAGGGGGAACAGGAGCCTAGGGTTTAGGTTGGTGGCGCGGGGACCTAGGGGGATTATATAGGTGGTACGGTGGCTCTGTGGCCGTCTGCTCGCGGCGGCGGCGACGTGGCACCGGCCGATGCCCTGCCGTACGCGAAACAGACGACGGGGGCGGCTGCGAAACGGTACCGGGCCACGCGAGTGGTTAGATGGGCTGGGCCGAATGCCCCCCTGCGCAGGTTTGTTTCTTTTTTCCATTTTCTGTTTTGTTTATTATTATTTTTTGCAGAAAACAAAATGGAAGAAAAAGGTAGGTTTTAAGTTAGTAAAAATTTGGAAAAAAATATGGTTAGCTTAGTTTTTACAGTAGCAACTAAATGCTAACCTTGTTTTCCAAAAAGTTTCAAATTAAAATGATGTTTATGATTTAAACCAAATTTGGATGAATTTTAAGTATTTAAATGATTATTATTGAAAACACTTCTTAATAGGGTGAACCCTATTATTTAGTTGAATCAATGAGTTGAATTGTTTTGGAGATTTTCATAAACTCAAGTTGGGTGCTGTTGGAAGATTTGATTTGAATTTGAATGTGATTGGGAATTAATTGATTGATTAAAACCATCATTTTAATAGTTGAAATATTATGGAATTATTTGGAAACAAATGTTGTTTGAGTTGAGCTTTTATTTGAAAAAGATTGTAACAGAGCAAGTATGAAACAAAGGTTGATTAATGTTTGAATTTCCATTATGAAAACAAATAAAAACAGATGCAAACAGAAAGAAACAAATGCAATGAGGATGATGACATGATGCAATACTTTAATTAAACAAGGAACAAAACATTCTAGGGAGTTTTCATACTTGGGATGTTACAAAACGCCCCCCCCCCCTTGAAGGAATCGCGCCCCGAGATTCCTACTGTGAAATGAAAAGGTCCGGATACTTCTTGCGAAGATCCTCTTCGGTCTCCCACGTTGCCTCTTTATCGGAATGATGCGACCATTGCACTTTCAAGAACTTGGTGCTCTTGTTGCGAGTCTTACGAACGGTCTCATCGAGAATTTGAATAGGGTGTTCCTCATAAGAGAGATCATCTTGCAGTTCGATAGAATCATGATCAACTGCACGATCTGGATCCTTGAAGCACTTCTTGAGCTGTGACACGTGAAACACATCGTGCACCTTGGATATTTTTTCTGGAAGTTCAAGACGATAAGCATTTTCTGCACGCCTTAAGAGAATGTTGAAAGGACCAATGTATCTTGGTGCAAGCTTTCCTTTCACACCAAAACGATGAGTGCCTCTGAGGGGAGTTACACGGAGATATGCTTTGTCACCAGGTGCATAGATCATATCCCGGTGCTTGCTGTCATAGTAGCTCTTCTGACGAGACTGAGCAATCTTGAGATTGTCACGAATGATGCGAACTTTCTCTTCGGCCTCTTTAACAATGTCAGGACCTAAGAGTGAACGTTCACCAGCTCCAGACCAATTGATTGGACTCATGCATCTGCGGCCATAGAGTGCTTCAAACGGTGCCATGCCTAGGCTTGCCTGGAAGCTGTTGTTGTAGGAGAATTCAGCATATGGAAGACAATCCTCCCATTTCATGCCAAAGGAGAGACCACATGCTCTGAGCATATCCTCGAGAATCTGATTGACTCTTTCGACTTGCCCTTGAGACTGAGGATGATACGCTATGCTGAACAGAAGTTTGGTGCCCAGTGCATCTTGGAAACTCTTCCAGAAATGAGAAGTGAATATGCTTCCACGGTCTGAGCTTATTTCCAATGGAACACCATGAAGAGGAACAATCTTTGTTGTGTAGAGTTCTGCTAACTGGCTAGCTGAGATTGTCTCTTTGACAGCAAAGAAGTGATCTACTTTAGTGAGACGATCAATGACAACGAAGATTGCATCGTTGCCCTTCTTGGACTTTGGGAAACCGGTGACGAAGTCCATTTCAATCATGTCCCACTTCCACTCAGGGATTTTGATAGGTTGGAGAAGACCGGCTGTTTTCTCATGAACTGCCTTTACACGTTGACAAACGTCGCATTCAGAAACGTATTGAGCAATTTCACGTTTCATGCTAGGCCACCAATAGAGTGTCTTGAGATCCTGGTACATCTTTGTACTTCCAGGGTGGATGGAGAGAGGAGTTTCATGAGCCTCCTTGAGAATGATATCTTTGAGACTATGAATTTGAGGAACTGCGATGCGTCCTTCGAAGAACACAGTTCCCTTGTCATCAATTGAGAAAGACTTGAATTTATCCTTGCCTTCTTTGATGTGCTCTACAATCTTCTTGATTTCAGCATCACGAAGTTGTTCAGAACGAATCTTGTCCTCTAGAGTTGGACTGGCTGTCAAGCTTGCAAGATAGCCTTGAGGAACAAGACCAAGGTTCAGCTTCTGGAATTCTTCATGAAGTGGAGGTTGGCTTTCCATGATCATGAGATTATTGCAATAGGACTTGCGACTGAGAGCATCGGCCATAACATTAGCCTTGCCTGGAGTGTAAGAAATGGTAAGATCGAAGTCTTTGATCTTTTCAATCCATCTCCTTTTCCTAAGGTTTAGATCTGGTTGAGTGAAGATGTATTTCATACTCTTATGATCGGAAAAGATTTCAATGCGGTTACCCAACAAGTATTGTCTCCATTTCTTGAGGGCAAACACAACTGCTGCAAGTTCAAGGTCATGAGTGGGATAGTTTTGCTCATGTGGGTTCAACTGACGTGAAGCATAATCCACAACTTGACGTTCTTGCATAAGAACTGCTCCTAGGCCTTGGAGAGATGCATCACAGAATATCTGGAAAGGTTTGGTAGGATCTGGGCCAACCAGAACTGGGGTAGAAGTGAGTTTAGTCTTGAGGAGATTGAAACTTTCCTCACATTGTGGAGACCAAACGAACTTCTTGTCCTTCTTGGTGAGATCGGTGAGAGGTTTGGCAATCTTGGAGAAGTTTTGGACGAAACGACGGCAATAGCTAGCCAAGCCAAGAAAACTTCTGACTTGCTTCAGCGTCCTGGGAGGTTTCCAATCAACAATTGCTCTAAGCTTTTCTGGATCAATGGCTATGCCCTTGGCAGAGATGATATGACCAAGGTAGGCAACTTCTGAAATCCAGAATTCACATTTGGAGTATTTGGCATAGAGTCGATGCTCGCGGAGTTTCATGAGAGTGAGACGAAGATGTTCTTCATGCTCTTCCTCAGATTTTGAGTAGACAAGAATATCATCAAGATAGACCACAACGAACTTGTCGAGGTATTCATGGAAGACAGAATTCATGAGTCGAGAGAAGGTCGCCGGTGCATTGGTGAGACCAAAGGACATGACGGTGTATTCATATAGACCGTAGCGAGTGGTGAAGGTTGTCTTTGGAATATCTTCCTTTCTGATCTTTATTTGATGGTAACCATCCTCAAGTCCAACTTTGAGAATATTGAGGCTCCAGCAAGTTGATCAAAAAGATCATCGATACGAGGAATTGGATATTTTTTCTTGATTGTTTTCTCGTTAAGAGGACGATAGTCCACAACGAGTCTCTTTGTTTGGTCCTTCTTGGCAACGAACATGGTTGGGCAACCCCAAGCGGAGGAACTAGGTTGAATGTAACCTTTCTGCATGTACATATCGATTTGCTCCTTTAACAACTTCAGTTCAGGAGGAGCTATCTTGTATGGATGCTTAGAGATTGGAGCAGTACCTGGTTCAAGCTCGATCACGAACTCAACTGCTCTGTCCGGAGGCATTCCTGGCAATTCTTCTGGAAAGACGTCAGGAAATTCACAAACCACCGGAACATTTTCGAGTAGAGGTAGAGGTTTAGCATCGAGTGTGTATAGCTGAGCAGAACTTGATCCATGTGGAGAATAGACTATCTGGAATGTGGTGCTTCATGAATGCTTCCTTGAAACAACCCCAGGTGATAGGAATGTCAGCTCTCATAGCCTGGTAGTTTTTCCACCACGAAGCTGCCTGACCCTTCAGTAGGTAGGAGGCATACTAAAATCAACAACAACAACAACAACAACCTTCTGGCCAGATAGACTTGATATTTGGGAAGTTGATTAGACGCCGGTAGAAGAATTGAAGTGGAAAACAACACAAGATTTCAACGGACGAAAGGGATGTTTAGTAGGACATGATATCGAAGCAACATCGGGAAACTCGAGACCAAAGCTCCTAAGGTACTACGGAAGAACCCATCCGGGCTTCTAAAGGATCAATATCTACTGCTTAAGGAACAGAGGATCTGCTTCCGGGGCTTACACGCCTCCGTTCTCAATCGTGAGTAGGCAACATGATAAATCATGTCACAACCACCTCCATTCCTATGGTCTAGTAGATATAATCATCCTCGAGAAACCAGGATACGTGAAATCCTAACTTGAAAGTTTAGATGAGAAGGGAAAAATCAACGTTGCACTTCCTTACCAGAAAAAGGGAGGGTGGGTGGGGAAAAGAAGAAAAAGAACAGAATTCCTACTCTCACGTTTCATTTTTCCTATATAGCTACAAAATAGTTTCTAGACTCAAACTGCGACCAGTAAAAGGGATCCTACGGGCAGACAGGCTCTGATACCATTTGTCGCACCCTGACTTCTAGGGGATACTCACCGGGCCGAACTGGCAAGCAGATGCTTGGATTACGGGGCCTATCTGCTCCCGCATCCTCGCTCTCGAGTAGGCCAGCGCTTATGCGCGACAACCAAGCTCTGCTTTCCCATCGTCGATGTAAACTATCCCATAGAAATCAAGATACTACCCTCGACGTACTTCATACCATTCACACATGGTACGTCGAAGGCGTTAAACGGAATGATACCACAACATATCTCTAAGACACAAAAGATTGAAATAAGTTGCAACTGGCCTTCACTAAGGCAGAGAATAGCAAATACACTCATCCAGAGGACACTTGTCCCAACATAGCATTTATTACATCACAGCGGAAGCAATCAACCGTCTGAGTACAGACAAAATCCAAATAGGCTTAAGAAGCCGAGAATGCAAAGAAGACGAAGCCCATCCACGTAGTCTTCGGATCCTGCCCGGGTCCGCTATCTACTCGTCGGCAGTCTCGTCGAACTCCACGAAGTAGCCATCCTGGGGATCCTCGTAGTCGTAGTCTGCGTAAACCACAGCCCCAACGGGGTAAGTACATTTAAGTACTGGCAAGCAAGACTCACACTTCACCAAAGAGATTACCCGTCAACACAAGCACGGATGCTTTGGGTTCAACGGAAGAATAGGTGATAAAAGCTGCAACGGGCTGCTATAACCAACTACAGAGATATACTACAAGTTCCGGCTAACAGAAAGAAGATAAGATCGAGTAATGTAACCAACTGAAAGATAACTTCAAACAAACCCGTCCAATGTTACCCCCTTCTAAGGAAGCAACCCAAGGACAACTCACACAGTTGGATTAATGATGATTCAAGTTATTGTGTCAATGATGCTATTACTAGTCAAGATTAGTATTTGTTGGGTGATTACCATTAGTTAGGTGTAAGTTGTTCTGAGTACTTGTTAGCCAGTACTTTCACCAAGTCAACCATAACCGCGGAAAACACGGCTTCTCGAGAAGATTTAACCCTGCAGGGATGCACCAATTTGGCCGTACACGTAAGAATATCCCGCCAGATGGGAATCAAACCCACCAAGCGAGACACTCAACACAACCCAACCCTTCTTCGCATCAAGCCCAAAGCACCTTGAGCGCACGGCTAATCGAGCCCCGAAGAAAAGGGACCCTCATAGCAATCTAAGAACGTGTCTCCCTATATGCCGACTACGAAAGTTCCACCCTGGCCTGGGCTCGCAAAAACATGCATGCGGCAAATGGAAAACCCGAACTAAATGAGGCGATTTGGACGAGATGCGAATCGAGTCAAATTGAGGGGGGCGCCCATACTCGCTTCCCACATGCGGGTAGTGCGCTCATCATGGATCAGTAGACAAGACTCTTTTCCTAATTAGGGGTCAACACTAGCAGGCCTCAAAACCACTCATGGGCCTCCTGCCGGGGCCTTATCGTCAAGTTTATTATTAACCATAACATTAACAGGTTGATTGATTAAACCCGAGCCCAAGAACATAAACGAGTAAGATAAAAGAAGTAACCAACAACAGACTCGAGCACAAGCAACCCTAAGCATGCTAGTAGGACTAAGGCAACAAGCAAGGGCTATAGGTGTGGAGGTGAGGCAATATCAGGGTTCAGGATATCATGTGATAGGTTCGGAGAACAAGCAACGATACATAGGGCTAGCAAAAGTAGACAATGGATAGTATCTGTAACAAGTGTGGAAAGGAACTCGATGGTTCATGTGAGTGATAACTTGCTTGGAAGCTCATCAGCCTGGTACTGGGCTAAGTCCTGGGTAGTGGTGTCGTAAAGCTCGTCGGTCTCAACGTCGTCGTCTAATCGAGAAGAAGCAAAAACAAACAACGAAGGAAGAGGGTCAATCAATAACATGGCATAGTGCACAAACATGGGATGATGCATGTCCATTTAATTGATGCATCAGAATAAACTAGTTGACAAGATAACACAATTTAAATGGACCCATATGCAAGGTGAATTGCATATGGATGCACATGGTTAAGGTTGAACAAATGATCTACAGTTAATCATCAGGTGTGTAACATCCCAAGTATGAAAACCATCCCCTTAGAATGTTTGTTGCATGTTTATTTAAGTATTGCATCATGTCATCATATTGTTGCATTTGTTTCTTTTGTTTTGCATCTGTTATTCTTTGTTTTCACAATAAAAATCAAACAATTTCAACTGCTTAGTTTTCATACTTGTTCTGTTACAACTTTTGGAATAAAAATAACAAGTGAAAACAACCAAATTGTTCCATTTTATTTCATGTTGATCACTCCTTAAATTGTTGGTTTTGATCAAATCAATTAATTCACTCAATTAGTTAAATCACCTACAATTTCAAATCAAATTCATTCAAACAGCTCCCAAGTTGAGTTATAACAAATTATACACATTATCAATTCAACCAACTATTTTTAATCTCTTAATCCATAGGGGCCACCCTATTAGAATACCTTGTTTTTCATAATGTTTAAACAATATCAAAATTCCTTTAATTATGGTTTCAAATACAAACAACAATTTTAAATCACCACTTTTGAAAACAAACCTTGGCATAGGGTTGCCATTGATCTAAAAAGTCTAACCTAATTTTTCTGGATTTTTTCCCTAAGCTAAAACCTAACTATTTCTTCCAAAAGCAAAACCTACAAAAAAAAACAAAAAAACGAAAAATAAATAAAAGGGAAACGAGCAGCAGCTAAACCTATCCTACCCAGCCCAACCCCTTTCCTCTCTTCTCCCCAGCCCACTAATCCTTTCTGGCCCGATACCCCTCCAGCGCTGTCGCTGTCTTCCACCTCGAGCTGATGTCATAACTGTACGAACAGCTAACAAACCATCCGATCATCCTCCCCCCCTCCAGATGCTTGCCGTACAGGCCTTCCCCCCTCCTTAAGTATCCCTTTCCCCCCCTCTGCTCTCAGAAACCCTAGTTAGTTCCTTCCCCATCGCCGCCGTCCTCCCTAATCTCCCTGCTAGTTCCCCTCTCTGAAACTTCTGAAGGTTGGACGAGCACGCCATGGCCGGAGGAGAAACGCCACGGCGGCGGGGAAAGGGTGGGTGCCGCGAGTTGCCGCCGCCGGGAATGGAACCGGGGCGTTCCCCTGAAGCTCCCCATGCCCTCGCCGCTTGCAGGGACCCACGGTGGAGTCCGCGCCGTCGCCGGACTTCCCCTCCGGTTCTACTTCTCCTGCTGTTCGTCGACGAGCAGCCGCAGGTGAGCGCCTCTGTTACCCTTCCTCCTCCCTATCTCTGCTGCCCGCACCCACACGCCCTAGGCCCAAGCACTGCACACGCCAAGCAGCCGCACACCGCACCGTCGCGATCCGGCCTCCGGCCGGCGAGCAGCTCCGTTTTCCTGTCCGCTCGCGAGATTCAGTAACGATCAGTTACAGTTTCTGAAAAACTGTTAGAGAGTGCACCTCAAAACAAAACGCTCCCGTACCCTGTCACAACACTTGCAGCAGCACAGTTGGCAGTGCCCCTCGCGCGCTCGCCCGTGATCGCGGGGTCGAATCCCGCGGGAGGCGTTGGCCTCCCCAATTTTTTTCCTCAGCGCCACCCCCCACGGGCCCACATGTCATCGACCACTGCAGCCAGCGCAGCCCACACCCGCGCCACGCAAGCGCACCGCTGTCCTGGGCCCCCCTGGCAGCGCCTAGGGTATGGTCCAGTGCGGTGTAAAACTGTTTTGCACGATTCCGTTTAAATTGCTAAATCATTTTAAATGGCAGAACTAATCCCTAAAATAAAAACTTTAATAACTTTTAATCTAAAACTCCAATAAATAAAAGTTATATATGTTTTCTGTTCCAAATTAAATAATCTTTCCAAATAATCCATTTGTGTACTGTTTTGACAATTACAAATGCATTTAAAATTCAAACTTAAATAATTCAAATGCTAATTTCTAAAATCAATAACTAATTATTTATTAATCCAATAAATGCAAATAAAATATGTTTTCCATACCATTTTGAATAACCTTTTCAAATATAAATTTTGTTTCATGGTTTGAATAATTTAAAATGCCTAAACAATTTAATCTTGTTTAAATTCAATTAAAACTTGTTTAATAATGTTTAATTCATAATTAAATTATCCTAACTCCTATTTCAACATGTGAAACATGTAATCCAACTAAAATTTGATGTTCTTTTCAAATATAAACTTTGTTATTTGTTTTGAACATTTTAACTTTGTGAAAACAACAATTACTTGTGTGGCAAGTTTAAGTAACCAAAATTTCCAAACTTAAATAATTAATTCCTTAACTTGTTAATTCTCTTTTCCATTTGCATCTAACTTGGTTACTTTATTGCTATCATCATGCATGCATCATGTTTAACTACCTACACTTGTTAATCAAATGTAGCTCATTGCTTCAACCTCAAACATTTGCATCCATATGCAATTCACATTGCATATGGGTCCAATTAAATTGTGTTATTTTGTTAAGTAGTTTACTTTGATGCATCTATTAACATGACATGCATCATCCCATGATTGTGCATGATATTCTGTTATTGATTGTTCGTCTCTTTCGATTGTGTGTTTGCTTCTTCTCGCTTTAGACGACGACGTTGAGACCGACGAGACGTACGGTACCCCTTCTAAGGATTTTTGCTCAGTACCGGGCTACTGGGTTTTGCAGCAAGTTATCACTCACATGAATCATCGAGTTCTCTTCCACACTTGTTGTCGATACTATCCTTTTGTCTATTATTGCTAGCCCTATGTATCGTTGCTTGTTCTCCGAACCCATCACATGATACCCTGAACCAATGATATTGCCTCACCTCCATACCTGCAGCCATTGCTTGTGCCTGTTCTTATCTAGCATGCTTAGGGTTGCTTTTGCTCGAGCTCGTTGTCGGTTACTTCTTTTACTCTTATTATTGTACCGGGGGCTCGAATGTTAATCAATCAATCCTGTTACTGCTAATGGTAATAATAAACTTGACGATAAGGCACCGGCAGGAGGCCCTTTGTGGTTTTGAGGCCTGCTAGTGTCGACCCTAATAGGAAAAGGGTCTTGTCTACTGATCCATGATGAGCGCACTACCCGCATGTGGGAAGCGAGTATGGGCGCCCCCCTCAGTTCGACTTGATTCGCATCTCGTCCAAACCGCCGCACTTAGTTCGGGTGTTCCATTTGCTGCATCATATGCAGGTACGAACCCTTGGCGCCAGGGTGGAACTTTTGTAGTCGGCATTTAGGGCGGCGTGGTCTTCCAGTGCTATGAGGGTCCCCTTTTCTTCGTGGGGCTCGATTAGCCGCGCACGCACAGCACGCGGTGTTTTGGGCTTGATGCGAAGAACGGTTGGATTGTGTTGAGTGCCCCGCTTGGTGGGAGGCATCCCATCTGGCGGGATATTCATGCGTGTACGGCTAAATTGGTGCAACCCTGCAGGGATAATCTTCTCGAGAAGCCGTGTTTTCCGCGGTTATGGATTACTTGGTGAAAGTACTGGCTAACAAGTACTCAGGACAACTTCAACATAATGATCAATCATGTCTCACCCAATGATCAATAACTTGACTAGTAATAGGTTATTCACACAATAACTTGACTCATCTTTAATACCACGGTGTGAGTTATCCTCGGATTGCTTCTTCGGATAAGGGGCGAGATCCAGGATGGGTTTGTTTGAAGTTATCTTTCAGTTGGTTACAATTCCTCGATCTTATCTTCTCTGTTAGCCGGAACTTGTAGTTATCTTCTGTAGTTGGTTAGAGCAGCCCGCTGCAGCTTTTATAATACCTATCTCTTCCGTCGATCCCAAGCATCAATGCTTGTGTTGACGAGTAACTCTTTGATGAAGTGTGAGTCTTGCTTGCCAGTACTTGGATGTACTGACCCCGTTGGGGCTGTGGTTTACGCAGACTACGACTATGGCTACGATGATCACCAGGATGGCTACTTTCGTGGAGTTTGACGAGACTGCAGACGAGTAGATAGCGGACCCGGGCAGGATCCGAAGACTACGTGGATGGGCTTCGTCTTCTTTATTTTCCCCGGCTTCTTAAGCCTTTTGGATTTGTCTGTACTCAGACACCGTTGTTTGCTTCCGCTGATGTAATGAATGATATGTTGGGACATGTGTCCTCTGAATGAGTGTTTTGCTATTCTCTGCCTTAGTGAAGGCTATTTGCAAACATATTTCATTCTTTTGTGTCTTAGAGACATTCTGTGCTATCATTTCGTTTAAAGTTGTTGACGTACCGTGCGTGCTTGAATATGAAGTACGTCGACAGTAGTGCCTTAGGTTCCTAGCGGATAGTTTACATCGACGATGGAATAGCAGGGCTTGTGTTGTCGCGCATAAGCGCAGGCCTACCAGGAAGCTGGGACGTGGGAGATGGTATGCCCCATAATCCAAGCACCTGCTATCCAGTTCGGCCCGATGAGTATCCTCTAGAAACCAGGGTGCGACAAATGGTATCAGAGCCTGTCTGCCTGTAGGATCCCTTTTTACTGGTCGCAGTTGAGTCTAGAAACTATTTTGTAGCTATATAGGAAAAATGAAACGTGAGAGTAGGAATTCTGTTCTTTTTCTTCTTTTCCCCACCCTCCCTCCCTTTTTCTGGTAAGGAAGTGCAACGTTGATTTTTCCCTTCTCATCTAAACTTTCAAGTTAGGATTTCACGTGTTTTGGGTTCTCCATAGTACCTCAGGTTTTTGGTCTCGTTTTCCCGATGTTGCTTCAATATCATGTTCTTCTAAACATTTCCTTTTCGTCCGTTGAAATATTGTTGTTGTTTTCCACTTAAATCTTCTACCGGTGTCTAATCAAAACTTCCTCGTAAACTCTATTCCAGCTAAAGTGTTGTTTGATACTGGAGCATCGCATCCCTTGGTGTCAACAATCTTTTCCACAACAAACTACTTAATTCTGGTTCCACTAAGCAATCAAATCACCGTTCACTCTCCGGAATCTCAAATGTTGACTTCCAACATAAGTTAGAACAATCCAATTCTAATGGGAGGCCATATATTCCTCGTTACTCTCATGTTGCTGATTCTGACATTGATGTCATTCTTGGTGTTACATTGATGTCAATAACTATGTTCCACCCTTATTACAGATAGTCTATTCTCCAAAGGAATCAAATTCCATCCAGCTTTACACCCTACATACAAAACCTATACCTCTACTTGAAAATATTCCGGTGGTTTCCAAATTCCTTGACGTCTATCCAATGTGCACGATGTGTTTCACGTGTCACAGCTCAAGAGGATCTTCCCAAGAAGTATCCGGACCCTTTCTTTCTCAGTAGGAATCTCGGGGCGCGATTCCTTCAAGGGGGGGCGTTTGTAACATCCCAAGTATGAAAACCATCCCCTTAGAATGTTTGTTGCATGTTTATTTAAGTATTGCATCATGTCATCATATTGTTGCATTTGTTTCTTTTGTTTTGCATCTGTTATTCTTTGTTTTGACAATAAAAATCAAACAATTTCAACTGCTTAGTTTTCATACTTGTTCTGTTACAACTTTTGGAATAAAAATAACAAGTGAAAACAACCAAATTGTTCCATTTTATTTCATGTTGATCACTCCTTAAATTGTTGGTTTTGATCAAATCAATTAATTCACTCAATTAGTTAAATCACCTACAATTTCAAATCAAATTCATTCAAACAGCTCCCAAGTTGAGTTATAACAAATTATACACATTATCAATTCAACCAACTATTTTTAATCTCTTAATCCATAGGGGCCACCCTATTAGAATACCTTGTTTTTCATAATGTTTAAACAATATCAAAATTCCTTTAATTATGGTTTCAAATACAAACAACAATTTTAAATCACCACTTTTGAAAACAAACCTTGGCATAGGGTTGCCATTGATCTAAAAAGTCTAACCTAATTTTTCTGGATTTTTTCCCTAAGCTAAAACCTAACTATTTCTTCCAAAAGCAAAACCTACAAAAAAAAACAGAAAAACGAAAAATAAATAAAAGGGAAACGAGCAGCAGCTAAACCTATCCTACCCAGCCCAACCCCTTTCCTCTCTTCTCCCCAGCCCACTAATCCTTTCTGGCCCGATACCCCTCCAGCGCTTTCGCTGTCTTCCACCTCGAGCTGATGTCATAACTGTACGAACAGCTAACAAACCATCCGATCATCCTCCCCCCCTCCAGATGCTTGCCGTACAGGCCTTCCCCCCTCCTTAAGTATCCCTTCCCCCCCTCTGCTCTCAGAAACCCTAGCTAGTTCCTTCCCCATCGCCGCCGTCCTCCCTAATCTCCCTGCTAGTTCCCCTCTCTGAAACTTCTGAAGGTTGGACGAGCACGCCATGGCCGGAGGAGAAACGCCACGGCGGCGGGGAAAGGGTGGGTGCCGCGAGTTGCCGCCGCCGGGAATGGAACCGGGGCGTTCCCCTGAAGCTCCCCATGCCCTCGCCGCTTGCAGGGACCCACGGTGGAGTCCGCGCTGTCGCCGGACTTCCCCTCCGGTTCTGCTTCTCCTGTTGTTCGTCGACGAGCAGCCGCAGGTGAGCGCCTCTGTTACCCTTCCTCCTCCCTATCTCTGCTGCCCGCACCCACACGCCCTAGGCCCAAGCACTGCACACGCCAAGCAGCCGCACACCGCACCGTCGCGATCCGGCCTCCGGCCGGCGAGCAGCTCCGTTTTCCTGTCCGCTCGCGAGATTGAGTAACGATTAGTTACAGTTTCTGAAAAACTGTTCGAGAGTGCACCTCAAAACAAAACGCTCCCGTACCCTGTCACAACACTTGCATCAGCCCAGTTGGCAGTGCCCCTCGCGCGCTCGCCCGTGATCGCGGGGTCGAATCCCGCGGGAGGCGTTGGCCTCCCCAATTTTTTCCCTCAGCGCCACCCCCCGCGGGCCCACATGTCATCGACCACTGCACCCAGCGCAGCCCACACCCGCGCCACGCAAGCGCACCGCTGTCCTGGGCCCCCTGGCAGCGCCTAGGGTATGGTCCAGTGCGGTGTAAAACTGTTTTGCACGATTCCGTTTAAATTGCTAAATCATTTTAAATGGCAGAACTAATCCCTAAAATAAAAAATTTAATAACTTTTAATCTAAAACTCCAATAAATAAAAGTTATATATGTTTTTTGTTCCAAATTAAATAATCTTTCCAAATAATCCATTTGTGTACTGTTTTGACAATTACAAATGCATTTAAAATTCAAACTTAAATAATTCAAATGCTAATTTCTAAAATCAATAACTAATTATTTATTAATCCAATAAATGCAAATAAAATATGTTTTCCATACCATTTTGAATAACCTTTTCAAATATAAATTTTGTTTCATGGTTTGAATAATTTAAAATGCCTAAACAATTTAATCTTGTTTAAATTCAATTAAAACTTGTTTAATAATGTTTAATTCATAATTAAATTATCCTAACTCCTATTTCAACATGTGAAACATGTAATCCAACTAAAATTTGATGTTCTTTTCAAATATAAACTTTGTTATTTGTTTTGAACATTTTAACTTGGTGAAAACAACAATTACTTGTGTGGCAAGTTTAAGTAACCAAAATTTCCAAACTTAAATAATTAATTCCTTAACTTGTTAATTCTCTTTTCCATTTGCATCTAACTTGGTTACTTTATTGCTATCATCATGCATGCATCATGTTTAACTACCTACACTTGTTAATCAAATGTAGCTCATTGCTTCAACCTCAAACATTTGCATCCATATGCAATTCACATTGCATATGGGTCCAATTAAATTGTGTTATTTTGTTAAGTAGTTTACTTTGATGCATCTATTAACATGACATGCATCATCCCATGATTGTGCATGATATTCTGTTATTGATTGTTCGTCTCTTTCGATTGTGTGTTTGCTTCTTCTCGCTTTAGACGACGACGTTGAGACCGACGAGACGTACGGTACCCCTTCTAAGGATTTTTGCTCAGTACCGGGCTACTGGGTTTTGCAGGCAAGTTATCACTCACATGAATCATCGAGTTCTCTTCCACACTTGTTGTCGATACTATCCGTTTGTCTATTATTGCTAGCCCTATGTATCGTTGCTTGTTCTCCGAACCCATCACATGATACCCTGAACCAATGATATTGCCTCACCTCCATACCTGCAGCCATTGCTTGTGCCTGTTCTTATCTAGCATGCTTAGGGTTGCTTTTGCTCGAGCTCGTTGTCGGTTACTTCTTTTACTCTTATTATTGTACCGGGGGCTCGAATGTTAATCAATCAATCCTGTTACTGCTAATGGTAATAATAAACTTGACGATAAGGCACCGGCAGGAGGCCCTTTGTGGTTTTGAGGCCTGCTAGTGTCGACCCTAATAGGAAAAGGGTCTTGTCTACTGATCCATGATGAGCGCACTACCCGCATGTGGGAAGCGAGTATGGGCGCCCCCCTCAGTTCGACTTGATTCGCATCTCGTCCAAACCGCCGCACTTAGTTCGGGTGTTCCATTTGCTGCATCATATGCAGGTACGAACCCTTGGCGCCAGGGTGGAACTTTTGTAGTCGGCATTTAGGGCGGCGTGGTCTTCCAGTGCTATGAGGGTCCCCTTTTCTTCGTGGGGCTCGATTAGCCGCGCACGCACAGCACGCGGTGTTTTGGGCTTGATGCGAAGAACGGTTGGATTGTGTTGAGTGCCCCGCTTGGTGGGAGGCATCCCATCTGGCGGGATATTCATGTGTGTACGGCTAAATTGGTGCAACCCTGCAGGGATAATCTTCTCGAGAAGCCGTGTTTTCCGCGGTTATGGATTACTTGGTGAAAGTACTGGCTAACAAGTACTCAGGACAACTTCAACATAATGATCAATCATGTCTCACCCAATGATCAATAACTTGACTAGTAATAGGTTATTCACACAATAACTTGACTCATCTTTAATACCACGGTGTGAGTTATCCTCGGATTGCTTCTTCGGATAAGGGGCGAGATCCAGGATGAGTTTGTTTGAAGTTATCTTTCAGTTGGTTACAATTCCTCGATCTTATCTTCTCTGTTAGCCGGAACTTGTAGTTATCTTCTGTAGTTGGTTAGAGCAGCCCGCTGCAGCTTTTATAATACCTATCTCTTCCGTCGATCCCAAGCATCAATGCTTGTGTTGACGAGTAACTCTTTGATGAAGTGTGAGTCTTGCTTGCCAGTACTTGGATGTACTGACCCCGTTGGGGCTGTGGTTTACGCAGACTACGACTACGGCTACGATGATCACCAGGATGGCTACTTTCGTGGAGTTTGACGAGACTGCAGACGAGTAGATAGCGGACCCGGGCAGGATCCGAAGACTACGTGGATGGGCTTCGTCTTCTTTATTTTCCCCGGCTTCTTAAGCCTTTTGGATTTGTCTGTACTCAGACACCGTTGTTTGCTTCCGCTGATGTAATGAATGATATGTTGGGACATGTGTCCTCTGAATGAGTGTTTTGCTATTCTCTGCCTTAGTGAAGGCTATTTGCAAACTTATTTCATTCTTTTGTGTCTTAGAGACATTCTGTGCTATCATTTCGTTTAAAGCTGTTGACGTACCGTGCGTGCTTGAATATGAAGTACGTCGACAGTAGTGCCTTAGGTTCCTAGCGGATAGTTTACATCGACGATGGAATAGCAGGGCTTGTGTTGTCGCGCATAAGCGGAGGCCTACCAGGAAGCTGGGACGTGGGAGCAGGTATGCCCCATAATCCAAGCACCTGCTATCCAGTTCGGCCCGATGAGTATCCTCTAGAAACCAGGGTGCGACAAGGTGTAAGTGAATTAGCATGATGCATGCATGATGAAAACAATAAGGTAACAACATTAGATGCAAGTGGAAAAGAAAGTTAACAAGATTAAATAAGTTTTAATTGGAATTAATTCAAGTGTGGATGTTAATTGAGTTTTATTTGTTCAAAATATTTAACCAAGTTCATATTTCAAAAGGTTATGTTTTTTCTGGTTTGAAAACATATTTTACATGTTCAAGAATAATTTAATTTGAGCAAGTTATGAATTTAGCAAAATTAAATGATTTAAACAAGGTTTAAATTATTTAGGAAATTTAAATTATTCAAAACATGAAACAAAATTTATATTTGAAAAGATGGTTCAAAATGGTATGGAAAACATATTTTATTTTCACTATTTGGATTAATTATGAATTAGTTATGGATTTTAGCAAATTGCAAATGAATTATTTGAATTCAAATTTTGAATGCATTTGGAAATTTCAAAACAGTACACAAATGGTTTAAATGGATAGACAATTAAATTTGGATCAGTGCACATATTTAGATTTTATTATTTGGAGTTATAATTTAAAAGTTATTAAAGTTTTCATTTTGAGGACTAATCTGCAATTTAAAAGGACTTGGTTTTTAAACAGAAACGTGCAGGAAAAATACTTTTGTTACCGCACTGTAATCTAACTGAAAGCTCATGATCCCTCTAATGATTTTGGTGATGATGATAACACGGATATCTCCTATCTAACAATGTGGTTTAGCATGTGCAGCTATTATCTCAGATGATCATTGTTATATCCTCGTCAAAAGATCAAAGAGAAGCTCTCTATTGTGGAATTACTGCCACCGGATTTTTCAGTATGAAGGGCGGAAATTCCGGATCTTAAAGGGCGGATTATCTGGCCCTCTCACCGGAAATTTCCGGCCTCCTTTCTGGCTTCCACGAAAACGACTAAGTGTTTTTCTGCCCGCGCACAGAAGCCAGGGCGGAAATTTTCCCCGGAAATTTCCGGGCCAAAAATCCGGCCCTCAAGGACTTAGCAGAAATTGGACTACTACATGTTGCCCGCGCACAGAGATGGGGGCGGAGATTCTGTCCGGAAAATTCCGGGCCCGGACATTTCAATTATCCGCCCCCCGGATATTTCAATATTCCGGGCATCAAAGTCCTTAGCCATTTTTCCATCATAAGTTGATGCCCGCGCACAGAAGGTAGGGCGGAAATTTGCCCCGGAAATTTCCGGAGCAAATATCCGGCCCTTGGTCCTTAGCAGTTTTTCATCAACATGTTGATGCCTGCGCACAGAGATGGGGGCGGAGTATTGGGGCGGAAATTTCCGCCCCCGGATATTTCAAATATCCGCCCCCCGGAGTTTTCAAATATCCGGCCAACACACACCGGAATATTCCGGCCTTTACCCCGAAAATTTCTGGTCCCGCAGGACTGCAACGGTCAGAATTTGGAGGAGCCTATAAATAGCTGTCTTCTTCCTCTAGATAGGCAGCTCGTCCATTCCTCTCTCTCCTCCATTGTTGTAGAGCTCAAAACGCCCCGATCTCCCTCCTCCTCCAACCAAACTCGATGCCCTTCAAGGATCTCATGGAGGAGGCCTAGATCTATCTTTCCACCAAGCCAAAACGTGTGTTCCCACACCACAACTCTTGGGATCTTGTAATCTCTTGGTTGCCTTGTCATCCAAGGGAAACCCTAGTGCTTGTAGCTTCCACCTTGTAGCAAGAAGCTTCGATTGTTGAGAGCCTCCATCTCACTTGTGGAGTAGCCTCAACCCCATGTAAAGGTTTGGTCAACGCCTTCAAGTCGACCTCATAGTGGAAACGAGAATCTCCCTCACCGGAGAAGCTCACGGAGAATAAGGTTTGCACATCCGTGCTATTGAGGAGCGCCTAGGTGGCTCCCCACCTCTCCAACGTAGACGTACTTCTTTGAAGAAGGAACTACAGGAAACATATCCTTGTCTCCGTGTTTTCACTTGTGGTTATCTTGTGTGTTTACCTTACTTCCGTTGCTACTCGTTACTTGTCACTTAGGGTGTTAACCTAGTTGCACATTTAGATAACCAAGCTTTTACTTTTCCTAATCCACCATTAAAATTGAAAAAGGAGTAAAATTTGTAGGTCACCTATTCACCCCCCCCTCTAGTTGACCATCTTGCACTTTCACTAACCACAGCCACTGCCCGTGGGCCTGGGGCCAGCGTGGCGTGCCTGCGTGCTGGCGTGGCCACAAGGGTCACAGACAGGTGGGGCCTGCCTGTCAGCGCCCCGAGCAAAAGTTTGGTTTATTCCGCGGGCGCGAGGGATCGAACTCGCGACCTGCCCGTGCGCTCGCTAGCTCTGAACCAGTACGGTGAGTTTCAGTTCGTTGACAGAAACAGCGACGCGGTGAGGTTGTATTTCCGATCTGCGTTAACTGAAACTTGCTGACAGCGCGCGCTCGTCTGAACTCCGTCAGAGAACGCTGCCGGCGGCGAGCTGTGGTTGTTGCCGGTGCTGTGCTCGGATCTGGTGCGTGCTGATGTTGCGTGTGCAGTGCGTGGATGCGAGCGCAACAGAGAGGAGGAGATGGAGGCACGGTGGCGTGCTCACCGGCGGCTGGAGTCGGGGCAGAGGCTCGGTGATGAACTCGACGGCGACAGCTGCGGACGGCGGCGACGATCCAGTCGATGGCGAGCTTAGCGGCGGTGTCCAAACAGAAGAGGGAGTGGTGGTGGGTTGGTTCCTGTGGCTAGGAGGGGTGGTGGTGAGACGAGGTGGCGGTAATCATCGTGGTTTCAGGCGGCGGCGCTCCGGTGAGGTGACAGAGGGTGGAATTGCGACGAGGGAGATGAAATTCGGCGGCGGAGCGAGGGGGAACAGGAGCCTAGGGTTTAGGTTGGTGGCGCGGGGACCTAGGGGGATTATATAGGTGGTACGGTGGCTCTGTGGCCGTCTGCTCGCGGCGGCGGCGACGTGGCACCGGCCGATGCCCTGCCGTACGCGAAACAGACGACGGGGGCGGCTGCGAAACGGTACCGGGCCACGCGAGTGGTTAGATGGGCTGGGCCGAATGCCCCCCTGCGCAGGTTTGTTTCTTTTTTCCATTTTCTGTTTTGTTTATTATTATTTTTTGCAGAAAACAAAATGGAAGAAAAAGGTAGGTTTTAAGTTAGTAAAAATTTGGAAAAAAATATGGTTAGCTTAGTCTTTACAGTAGCAACTAAATGCTAACCTTGTTTTCCAAAAAGTTTCAAATTAAAATGCTGTTTATGATTTAAACCAAATTTGGATGAATTTTAAGTATTTAAATGATTATTATTGAAAACACTTCTTAATAGGGTGAACCCTATTATTTAGTTGAATCAATGAGTTGAATTGTTTTGGAGATTTTCATAAACTCAAGTTGGGTGTTGTTTGAAGATTTGATTTGAATTTGAATGTGATTGGGAATTAATTGATTGATTAAAACCATCATTTTAATAGTTGAAACATTATGGAATTATTTGGAAACAAATGTTGTTTGAGTTGAGCTTTTATTTGAAAAAGATTGTAACAGAGCAAGTATGAAACAAAGGTTAATTAATGTTTGAATTTCCATTATGAAAACAAATAAAAACATATGCAAACAGAAAGAAACAAATGCAATGAGGATGATGACATGATGCAATACTTTAATTAAACAAGGAACAAAACATTCTAGGGAGTTTTCATACTTGGGATGTTTCAGTCCTCCTCGGGAGTTTTATCGTATGGCTTTGGCTTGAATTCGCGATTTCCACGAGGTCCGCTGTCACGATTTCTCGTAAATTCTGCCGCCACCAGTTCTTCTCGATCATCGTGATCGTAATGCTTTATCCTTTTCTTTTGACCGTGGCGGTCGTCCTTAGGTGCTGGCGAAGATGCCTTTTCATTGCGCACCGAGTCCTCACCATTGGCCCATCTGTCGGCTATAGCCATCAGCTCCCCGATGGCTTTGGGTGCGGCTCGCCCCAGTTCTTCTCTGAAGGCGGTTTGCTTCGACTGTGACCTCTTCCGATATGTTTCTCGCCTTATTTTTGAGCGTGGTCCATCGCTGGATGTACTCGCGAGTAGACTCACCACTCTTCTGCATGCAAGCCCGCAACTCCTCGATGGACGCAGGTCTTTTATATGTTGTTCGGAAGTTCTTGCGGAATTCAAAGTTAGATCGTCCCATGATCCATAGCACGCCCTCGGTCTTCCTTCGAGCCAGCTACATGCAGCGCCTACAAGATGTAGGTTAAGGTACTTCATAGTTGTGGTCTTGTTCCCACGTTGGCCTTTTACTGCCGTGAGGTAATCCGACAACCAGGATTTGGGCTCCAGCGCGCCGTCGTACTTTGGCACTTCCGTAGTAAGCTTAAACATCTTGGGCATCGGTGCCTCCGGATGTCGCGAGTAAAGCACAACGCGTCGCAGGCCTCTTCGTTGGAGGAAGTGGGCGGGACCGTTCGCGGTTCCTGATCGCTCGGGCCTTGTTGATTTTGTCTGCGCGATTGTAACTAGGCTGGTCGCGATCGTTCTTCTTCCGTGGATCCTTGCTGCGGTGTCGCGAGCGGCTGCTATGGTGCCGTGGACTGCGATCTCGATCTCTCGGGCTGTCGTTGCTGCTACTCGGGCTATCACCGCGACGCCGGGCCTCCTTTCCTCGGGCGCGACGAGGTGACTTCTCCCTTCTAGGCGATGTACTCCCGCGTCTGCGGGTGTTTCTTTGTCTTTCCGAGGGGTTTTCTCAGTCTCCTATGTAGTCGTGTTCTTGCGGCATTGGGCTACGAGTCTCGCGACTGCCATGCCTAACCCCTTCTGGACTTGCCTGTATTTCTTCGCGCGGGGGTCGTTCTCCCCTGACTGGTTCGCCTGCAGGTATGTGACCGCAGCCAGGACTGCGGCGGCGGGGTGTTCTGCTGATCCCCTGTCGGGTGTACGTTGCTATTGTCATCGACGTGCATAAGGGAGGTTTCGAGTGTTCTGTTGATCCCGCTGAGAGACTCGCCGTCCAGGGCCGCGGTTTTTGAGACGTATCTTTTCTTCGGGGGGGGGGGGTTGTTCCCTACCGAATATGTTTTGGAGAGAGCTGCACGGCGTAGACTTGATTCGTCCGCCAGCTTCTTCCGTTCATCCAGATTATTGCGGGCTTCCCTGATCAAATCCGCTGCTTTCACTAGGTGATAGTGGTATGCAGTCAGATCTTCCTGAGGGGCTCCTTCTTCAATCGGCTGGCCTGAGTGTACAGCTTTATTCGGGTGGCTCGGCCGATCCTGCCATGTAGACTTGAGCCAGATATGGCCTGCGAGTCCTAGGCGGAGGCTGACAAGTTTCATGGACCCGAGAAGGTTCTTCGGCCGAGATGGTGTGGAAGTTGCGAGTGCTGGGGCGGATGGATCCGTCGATGGGCGGTAGATCGCGACTAGCGTCATTGGGCAGCGAGTCGACGGTTGCCGGGCTTGAGACGGACTCGGAGTCCGAGTCGCCGAGATCGGCTTGCTCGGAGAAGTGCAGGATTCCTGCTTTGTTGGCGTAGAAGCGGAGGCTCCCGAACGTCAGGCTGGCGCTTCTCTCCGATCCGCTAAACGCCGAGCGCGATTCCGGCGAGTGTGGCGTGATGGTGATCGACCCGAATCGGATCGGATCTGTTGGACTCAAGGTTCCGGGGCTCCAGCTGAAGGTTGGCGATGATGAGGCTGAAGATGCCGTAGATCCAGCGCCCGCCGTTCCCACAGACGGCGCCAATCGTCGAATATGCATCTCAACAAGTCACTCGGGTGAACCGATAGGGTTTTTATTAGGGTGTAGGCGCTGGTGACAATCGTCGGTTAACAGGGGCACGATTTTCCCAGGTTCGGGGTTCTCGTAGAGCTAAAACCCTTACTCCTGCTTCTGTCGATCTTTATTATCAATAGATCGGTTACAATGGGGGGGGGGTGCTCGTGTCACCTTCCCTTGGGCTTTAGGTCTTGGCCTTGGACCGGGTAGACTCACCCGGTAGGTCCAGGACTCATCCCCTCGTCAGTCGACCTGTTTGCGCGCTACGCGAGCTTGGCCTTTTTGCGCGTGTGTCTGGCCCAACTACGTGTATTTTCGATTTTAGGCCCATTTTTGTGTGCAAACAGCCCACCAGAGCAATTAGGAGCTACACTAAGTGTTTTCACCATGTTCGGCCAACGTTGCGTACGTCTTAAAAATTTGTTACAATCTCGCACGTATTTTTTTGAGAAACCACAAACGAGATGTCGCAATGTTTTCTAGATGATTTTTTAATAAATGTTTATATATTTATTAGAATTCATTTAGAGTGACATGTTTTATGGGCTCATTCACATGTTTTAAACATGTAATTTTTTGTTTCTATCGATTTACCTTTTTGTTTAAATAGGTGATGATTTTTGTTGCAACTGAAATAGTGGCAAATCATTTTGTTATTTACCAACTTTTTAATTGATGCAATTTTTTTTGTAATAGGTTGTGATTTTTGTTGAATTGTTTAAATTTTTTATTGCAACGCAATAAACACATTGTTTATCTATTCTTTGTAACATAACATTTTTTATTTGTTTTTGAAAAAAATTGTTGCAATACTTTTTTTGCATACGGGGGTGATAATTTTTGTTGCGATACCAGCAAATTTGTTGTAATGTGAGTTTTGCTGTAATTACCGAGATGACCGATGAAACTAGATTTGGCAAAACTATGAAAATCTGCGCCCAATTAGTTGTGAGATGGATACAAATTAAGAAGTTTCCTGCGATTTTGAAGCCCGGATAAAGGCTGGGACGGGTCCCACCACCACGAATCCCAAGCGGGTGAAAGGACGGGAGGAGGATGGCATGGTCCCCGCTTCGTTGTCGCGTACTACATGTTCCTGGGCAGTGGCGTTGCGGCTCCCGGCCGTGTGGGTGGTATGGTATGGTCAACCAGACTACACATAACCTGGGTTTGATCCATCGGATGAAAAGCATCGACCCCACTCACAACTACACATAATTCATGGACTTGTTCGGCATCCTGAGTGGGCCAAATAATTACTCTACGTTTTGCTGCTGTTTACCTGGACATACTAGTTGCAGAGGCCGGGGTTTAACCCCATTTATAATTAAAAAAAACCTGAACATTCTAGTATCTCCTTTGTTGCTTAAGCCATTCTTTTGAGTTTTGTGAATACTCTCCCGACACTTGAAACCAAACAAACAAAAATTGTACGGAGTATGTTTTATGGCATTCTGCATTTTATCTTTATAACCACTAATGTTGGCAACTTAATATATACTCACTTTTGCCAAGGAAAATAATGTAGCGAGGGATGTTGGCAGGATAAGAAACTGGTGTTAGTTGCTGATTTCCACGTCCATGCTACGCTGCATACACAATTAATCAAGTGGCAAATAAATGGGGCGCAAAGCTTCAAGAGATGGCTCAGTTGCAAAATGAAAAAAAAAACAAGAAAACGGATGCAGAATTAAAGGCTCTACGCGTCCGGAAAAAAGGGCTGGGACACGGTCCCACCACCACCAATCCCAAGCGCGTGGGAGGCAGGGAGTGGGAGACGGGAGGAGGATTCTGTGGTCCCCCGCTTCGGTTCCGTGGTGTTGTCGCCTATATGATCCTGGCAGCCCACGTCGGACGCGGCCGCGCGCGAGAGTATGATCCATCGGATGGCAGCCACCTGACATAATGCAGCAACATCCGTTATTTTTTTATTTATGTCATCGACTGTATGGAATTAGTTAGAAATTGTAGTACATCTAAAAATTGTACTACTAGTATCACCATATTAATGGAACACTGCACGATAGTTGTTATCATCATCTTCTTTTCATCGTCTTCCATTATAACCCATTTTTTCTCTGTGCTTCGTCCAACAATTATAGACGGACATGAAACTAGAGAGAAGCAGGTGGCTGTGAATGGTTTTTAAGCAAGAGTAATATCTCATATTCTTACAGACACCACATGGACAACACATAAAACCATTCTGCTTGCTTGCCTCAGCCACGTCCAGAAAATAATGCATGTCATTAATAAAATCGGGAGAGTGTCGGTCACCGTACATCCATTGCCGGTTCATATTCATCATATATATTATGAATAGAGAAGTGACCAAATTAATACAAATTCATCATATTAAAAAAAATAGATTATTTCATTTAAGCTTAAATTGCATATAAATCAAATAAAATCCCACATAATTACTCCCAAACTATCTTGTAAAGTTCATACATACTTCTCAGAAAATTCACACATACTTCTCATAAAACAACACAAAACTATCCAGAGCATTTGAATGCAACAACAAATGCGACCAAATTCGCAACTAAGGTAAAAACTGATCCAACAGCGTAATGATACCAAACCTCTTTATTAATGGCATGATTTCTAATCTTTTTAATCTTTAAGCGCATTGCATCCACCTCGATCTTGTGTTGATTGATGACATCGGCAACATCCAACTCCAATTTCATCTTTTGTTCTTAATTCTTTTTAATTTTTCTTTCAAATAATTGTTTTCTTTTTCAACTAAATTTAACACCTCAACAATAGAGTTGGTTGGAATTTTCGGTTCACATACCTCCTAGATAAAAATATCTATGCCAAGTCGGTCGGCATAAATGTCATAAACTCTAAATAAAAAAAATAGTTATGAAAGATACTATACCACGTCTAAATCATAGACCGGACGACGGTCTACAGGAGCGGATATCAAAAGGATGGCACTAATATAACAAAACAATCAAATATGAATTAGTATTATATAAATAACTATTTAGATCATACAACTAATAATTTTAAGAAGTTAACACACTAAACTAAAGACTAAACCTAGCTACCACTAAACGAACACTAGAGACACCCTAGCTAACCCTTGCACACACACTACTAGCTAATTGATTAACACTAAGACACATCATAGCACACACACTAGCTAGCTATACACACTAATTAACACTACAACTAACCTCCAAATTGATATAAACAACCTAATAAACAAAACCACACCTACAAATACCAAAGTAAGGAGTTAATATGACCTCAAATTGCAAATAAATCAAATAAAATACAACATTTCCATATAAACTAAAATCCACTAATTATACTACTCTAGGGCATGAAATAAGACACCATTAAAATGAGAGATGATAGGATGAAATTGCTAACATTTTAGACCAATTGAATATCTGCTCCACCACAAAACCTTGAATTTTTTTTGGAGCAATTGGTGGATAAATTTAGCTTGGAGTGAGAAGGCAATTAGCCAAATGACAGATGGGGATTGGGCACGAAGGGATATATCCTGTAAAACTCTAGTATCGGTTGGTTTCACGAACCGGCACAAAAGGACCCACTTGTGTCCGTGTTTGAGACACCAACCCGGACTAGAGCTTCTACGTCAGGTTACAGCATGACCCACCCATCTTCAATCCCGGTTGGTTTCACGAACGGGCACAAAAGGACCCACTTTTGTCCGTGTTTGAGACACCAACCCGGACTAGAGCTTCTACGTCAGGTTACAACATGGCCCACCCACCTTTATTTGTGGTTGGTGGCTCAAACCGGGACTAAAAGTTTGAAACCAACCGGGACTGGTACTTGACGGGCCGAGTTCGCCCCCTTCCGGTTGAAACCACGAGTAGAGCCCAGTTAGTCCTGGTGCAAAAAACAACCGTGACTATAGGGGGCAGACGAGAGCCCAGCATTCCACTAGTGTATATGGAGGATAGAGGATACCCTAAGGGTAACCAAACTGCCATCATTAGTAGTGAGAGAAAAGACTTTTGCACACTTTGGAGAAAGTTTGAGACGATTGAATCTCTAATTGTATTTAACATATAGAACTACTACTCATAGCACTTGAATTGTTTCCAAGCGCTACTCTATTGTGCAATGGTGTTAGGTCAAATCATCATACCTGATTTCCACGTCCATGCTACACAATTAATCAAGTGGCAAATAAATGGGTCGGAAAGCTTCAAGGCATGGCTCAATTGCAAAATATAAAAAAAAAACCAAGAAAATGGATGCAGAATTAAAGGTCGATCACATGGATATACAGAACCTCTACGCGCTTTTGAAATCCGGAAAAAAGGCTGGGACGGGGTCCGTACCCACCACCACCAATACCGAGCGCCTCGGAGGAGGATTGTGTGGTCCCCTGCTTTGGTTCCGTCGTGTTGTAGCGTAAATATTCCTGCAGGCCACTGGCCTTGCAGCTCACGCCCAAAAAATATTTCATTTGCCAATTTTGAGTATGTAGAATCGTTTAAACATGAGTGCCGTACCATTAGGACATTATCAGAAAATTAATAGTTAAACGGATTATCAACATCTCAAGGACCTTTCAGACTTTTCATTACTAACAACTAACAGATGACAACCAGTTTTTTAACAAGTTACACTACTCACAAGTCACAACAGATTTCGAAGATAATAGCGATTCCACTTCTCACAACAGATTTATTTAAAAAGTTAAACAAGGTTTAACAGTTTATCAAAGTAGGACCATTGATTTATAAAAATGTTCATGGGGTTCAAAAAAATTATTCATGGGTAAAAAAAAATTGTTCATAGATTTGAAAATTTTCAAATGTATTTTTAAAAATTTCCATATCTTGATTAAAATTGTTCAATTATAATTTTCTGTTCACCGTATATTTAACCTTTTGTATGACATTTCGAATTTGTTCAAATATAGTTTCTGTTCACCTTATATTTTGAAATTATATACACATATTTGAAATCATTTAAATTTAGTTTCAGTTCACCTAATATTTTTCAAAATTTCTACATTTTGAAAATTTTCAAATCTAGTTTATGTTCATCAAATTTGTTTTCAACCTTTTTATATCTGCATGTGAAATCGTTCAAGTTTTTGTCCACCGACCTTTTTGCAAATTGGTTATACCCCAATTATAATGGTTTAAATGTAGTTTATGTTTACGTACCATTTTATTTTTCAAAAAAAAAAAATTTATATGCTGATTTGAAATCGTTCAAATTTTTTTTTTCACCTAATATTTTGTCCAAAATTATAAATTATGTTTTCTACCCTAGTTTCAAAATTTTGTACCCCTATGTGAAATCGTTCAAATATAGTTTCTTCACGGCTAATATTTATTTTAAATTTTTATCCTTAGGTCAATTTAGAATTATTTCTGTTTCATATTTAAAATGTTATATATAGTCCAGAAAAATGTTAACAATCTTCGAAAAAATAAATCACGAGGTCCAAAAAGTTGTTCATTCCTTCCAAAATGTATGTCCACGAAATTAGAAATGTTCATGGATTCCAAAGAAAGTTCACAGATTCAGAAAAATAATCACGGTGGTTCAAAAATTATTTATGGTTTAAACAAAATAAGTTGACCATACAAATCGTTCTTGCTCCCTTTTACAAAATAAGTATTCAACAGCACAAGGTGCAAAATTTGCTTGCACAAAATGGATTTTTAGAACCTACAGCTATGCACTTTTACTTCCAAGTTGTAACAAGAAAAATAATAACGAGTCTAACCGACTAAGCACACCAGTGGAGATGGGGCCTATTGTCCCAGCCCGTGAGTGGGTTTAGTCCCGGTTGGCCAACTGGGACAGGACAAGCGGGACTAAAGACCCAACCTTTAGTCCCACCCCTGTTACTAGCCGGGACCAATGGCTCTCCACGTGGCCGTTGCGTTTGGGTGGGCATTTTTGGAACAAACCGTCCCCATGCTGTTTCTCCGGACGGATAGAGCCGGTGCTCTTTGTGACAACTTTGTTGTCCCTTTTCTTCGGACGTCATAGGTATACTACACCTCAGTACATGTTGGGCCGCGGGCTCAGAATGTTTAGGGCCACTGATGTCTGCTCCTATTTTTTTTTCACCGATGTAATAAGTATACAAAACCTTGAACAATTGGGTTTGGGATACTTTTTCTCCTGACTTATTTTTGGTAGAATTAATCCTGTAATTTTCAATTTAGACATGACGATTATCTACAATAATCTTATCTTTTTTTAGTAACAACCTAGACATGCACGAGAGGAGAGAAGAGAAAAACACATGATTTCCAAGTTAGGGTTTCCATCCCCACGTTGGCGTTGGGGTACGCCTTGTCTCTCATGGCTTTGCAGGCCTTGGAAGCATGGAGAACCCCGGTCTTCCGCCGGTGGGAGGGTTTCCCTTTCTTGTTTTAGCTTTTTGTGTGTCTTGTTCGGTATGATGATGCATAATCTTGCCGTATCCTTGCACTGGTTGTGTGTCTAGCGCTGGCGGAGGGCACATGGAGTTTTGTGTGTGGAAGATCTCCTGTAATCCGTTTGATTTTCGTGTTCGTTGTTGTATTTTTAGGTCAGGCTATTCCTATCTATGGTTCTCATATTTGGCGACGGTGGCTGCTATTACGCTGCTATTTTGCGGCCTAAGCAGTAAAATATCCCGTATGTTTACTGCATCAAGATTTATTGCTAAAAGCTTTGCCAGGCTCTGGTTATGGAGTGGCAGGATGGCGCCACGCGTACGGCTCGCCCTAGTGTCCGTAGTCATTAAAGGCGGGCAAAGAATCTATTTGTAATTTTATCGCCTCTAAGAATTTATGTACTTTTGTTGATGATTATTAATTGTTGGGTAGAACTTTTCTAAAAGTAACTATGCTAACCTTACTTTTTACCTAGTTCTGCTGTTTTTTTTCGGAATGGAGTCGATGGAGCAACCGGGGTGGTTCCAGTCCCCACCCCCCACCCCCAATTTTTTACAGAGATGAAGTTTTGTTTTCTGTTTTCCTGTGGCGATGGATGCCTCTTTTAATTAGTAGTCACAAATTTCAGCACTTATACGTAAAACGACATTGGAGTTTTGAGCCTCTAGAACCCTACCATGGCGATCGACATGTGTCCTTAACCGTTTGGCATGCCTAGAGCATGCGAGCCGTGACATGGGTTGGGCTAGGTGATAGACTTAGTTGACTACTTTTCCATCGCTACTTTTCCATCGCTGCTGACGTGACAAAGTTGCGGGAACCGTGTCAGGAAAATGGAAAAAACCCTTAAACAATCCAAGTTTCGCTCTCCCACGCAAGACAACATCCTCTATCTCTAGACTTGTTCCATTGGATATGAGTTTTGGAGAGGTGTCAGGTGTATTACTACCTAAACTTACCATATGCCCAGCACGGTGGGAAGGATCACCATTAGGGTACCCTCTACCCTATATAGTTTAAAAAATGAACTAATTTTTTCAAAATGATGATGTCATCACAAAATCAGTTTATTTTTTTGAACTAGCGAGAGTAGAGGGTACCCCAATGGTAACAAAAACTGCCGTCATTATTAGTGAGAGAAGAGTCTTTTGCCCACTTTGGAGAAAGCTTGAGAGGATAACTTTCAAATTTTACTTAACATATATAGAACTACTACTCATAGCACTTGAATTGTTTCCAAGAGCTACTCCATTGTGCGATGGTGTTGGCTCAAACATCGTACCATGTACTACAATTAATTAATTAACCCCCAAGTAAAACAAGGAGAAAAAAATGTTTCAAATAAGGAGTATTATACCAGAACTTAGAAGCAGAGACGATAGGGTAGTCCACGAGAGCAATCTGGCAGCGTGCGAAAGCAAAGCGGTGTAATCGTGAGAGATCTTCTGCTTGTTGTTGTTATGCCGATCAAGGGCATATTTTCTCTTATCAAGTTCCAACCGGCACCTTCATAGTGCCTCCTTGTCAGGCATGTCGTACACATGGATGCGTACTTGGACCGTGAAGTCCAAGCACACGTAAGGGTAACCAAACTGCCATAATTAGCAGCGAGAGAAAAGACTTTTGCACACTTTGGAGAAAGGTTGAGACGATTCAATCTCTAATTTTATTTAACAAATAGAACTACTACTGATAGCACTTGAATTGTTTCCAAGCGCTACTCCACTGTGCAATGGCGTTGGCTCAAATCATCGTACCATGTGTACTACACAAGTAATTTATTAACCCCCAATAAAACATGGACAAAAAGAAAATGTTTCAAATAAGCAGTATTATACCACAACCTAGAAGCAGGGAGGATAGGGTAGTCCACAAGAGCAATCTGGCAGCGGGCGAAAGCAAAGCGGTGTCATCGTGAGCGATCTTCTGCTTGTTGTTGTTGTTGTTATGCCGATCAAGGGCGTGTTTTCTCTTATCAAGTTCCAACCGGCACCTTCGCAATGCCTCCTTGACAGGCATGTCGTACACGTGGCTGCGTACTTGGACCGTGAAGTCTGTGTCACTCGGCACCAGGTAGAAGAGCCCGGCGTCGACGCGACGGTCTTTGTACCGCCTGGTTGCCTGGTTGATGGTCTTGATCGAGCTTCGTATCGTTTGTTGGTGCTTCTTGTAGGCTCTCCACTTGAGCATGCCCAGGCTCTGAAGATAGCGGTAGTAGCACGTCGCGCTTCGCATCTCCTCCCGCAGCGCTACCTCACGGCCCAGCGGCGAGGTCCGCAACATGCTTGTCTGCTGCTCGCATATCCTGGTGCCGCGCTCGTCGCGAATGCATAGCCGGAACTTTCTTCTTGCAATCTTGAATTTTGGCTTCATGTTGTTGCATGCAATTTTACTACTACAGTACATGCATGAATTAGCACGTGCCAACAAAAATACCTACTCATTAACAAAAATTAGACTAGATCGATATATATATTACTCCCTCCGTCTCAAATTAAGTGTCACAAAGTTTAACAAAAGTGGATGTATCTAGACATAATTTAGTGTTAGATACCTCCACTTTTGTCAAACTTTTGTGACACTTAATTTGGGATGGTGGGAGTACGTTATTAGCAATTAGGAGCAGCTGAGAGATAGCTTTATTAGTAGAAGTAGATCCATACGTGTGTCGAAATTGCACGAACGTACCTGCTGCAGGACACCAAACACGATTATTATCGATCGCCAGAAAGAAAGGAGAGATCGAACGAGGAGAACCCTAGTAGCAAGACCGATGGGCAAATATATGTACATGCGTGGCGCCGTGTCCTACTCGACTACACCTCCATCGCCCCGGACGGCCGTAAAAACAAGCTTGGTAGTACTATATAAAGGCAATTGCTACTACGTACGTCTGTGTCCAGGAAACAAATCGAGCAGAAAAGCTAAGAAATTAAGATGGACGCGGATGCCGCCGTCGCCGACGAGGCCGCACCTATCAATATTTATCCTCTGGACTTTGTGAGTTTCCAGTCGATGAATGGCCTGGTCGCCCCGTTCACCGCTGCGTCTACCCTTCCTGCCGACGAGATCATGATGCTCGGCAGCGACGGTGCGCTGGTCGCCAAGAAATATACCGGTGGCATGGACATCACCCTCCTTGATCGGAGTTGTCTTTACGTTGGTCAGTTTGTCGCGTCCGTGTCGGACGTCGGCGGACAGATCGGCGTCGTCACCGGCGTCACCACCATGCTCGACCTTGTCCAGCTCAACCACCACGGTGAAGCCACAGAGATCATAGCGGACGTGCCACTCTCTGCCGTGCGGCGGGTCAGGGCGCTCAGCTTTGGCGACTACGTAGTGTCCGGGCCATGGCTGGGCCGCGTGGTGGAGGTGTCCTTGGATGTCGACGTCGTGTTCGACGACGGCGCTGTCTGCCGGATCACAGGCGCGGAGTCCAAGGAGCTCAAGGCAGAGGCTTACTACCGCCCCCAGATGAACACCGCCTTCTACCCCGGGGAGCGCGTCTTCAACAGCAGCCCCTCGCCCATCTTCAGGGGCTCGCGATGGCTGAACGGGCACTGGAAGCCGGACCGGGAACTGGAAGTGGGCATGGTGGCCAACGTAGAGATGACCGGCGTCCTTGTATACTGGATCGCGTCGGCATATTGCGGCGTCGACCAGCAACTTGTCCAGGAGCTGGCTCCCCCGGCATACCAGAAGCCTGACGACCTCACATTTTTCTGCTCTGCACCCGATTGCAGATGGGCTGTAGCCGACCGCTGCTTCCTACTAAAAACCAGCCCGGCCGCTGTAGAAACCGATGGCGTCGGCGATGCAACTTCTAATCATCATGTGCAACACTCATGTGCACCTTCACTGCAATCTGATGATACCTCTTCTGATGAAGAAGAGGATGAGACGTCGTCACTATCATCGACTGACCAACGTGAGGAGATGGAGAGGAAGGAGATGTCCTACCGGAAGCAGCTGAGGAAGCCCATGTTCATAGGGCACAAGCGGATGCGGCGAGATTACACACAGCCCGTGACGTTGCCTACCATGACCGTCTCCAAAACTCAAACCACGGCCGATGTGTTGTGGCAGGATGGAACGCGACAACATGGGGTACCAGCCACGTACCTAAACCCCTTCGAGATCATGAGCGAGCACGAGGTTTTCCCTGGACAGTATGTTGTCGACAACGCTCATAATGATGATACCGGAGATGACGTCGTGGGTGGACCGAAGCGTGTCGGCCTTGTCACAAGTCTAAATTACAAAGATCACACTGTGCATGTGTCTTGGTTCAAGCCTGGCGGATGGGAGGTCGAGTGCAATGAGACTGTAAGTGCGTATGATATAGGCAGGAACTCTGACCACTCTGTTTTTTACGGAGACGTCGTCGTCTGTCTGCCATCAAACATCCCCGGGAAGACACCAGTGGAGCAGCAATCAGAGGTCGAATGCAAGAAGAAGAGAGCCGCCACCGATCTTTCATGGGTCGGACGGGTTGTTGATCTTCACGACGGTCACGTCCAAGTTGAGTGGGGTGACGGAAGCACATCAGTGGTATGTGTGGCCTGACATTTTACGTTACTACTTTATGTTAGTACTAGTTAAGACATTCACTCTATTCATGAATAAAAGTACTATGTTGTTTCACATATTTAATAACTACTGTACATATGGCGTTCCAGGTATTACCCCATGAGATCAGTGTGGCCAATAAGCAACACTACACCGAACTGCAAGCTGAAATGGGCGACTGGGTGGATGAAGACAATGTCGATGCCCCTCAAGAATCTGGTTCTGCCAACACGGTACCTATCTAGAAACATTATCTATCTCACCCACAGTTACTATCAACTTGATGCATCTCCAAATCTAGTAATTTATCTACTTATCACGTCTTAATATATTATATGACTAATTATGTGGTCTGTTTCTGCAACTTATAGGACACCGATCCAGATGATCTAGCACATGCTAGAGAGATTGAAGGAGGCGGGATTGAACGCGGAGACCGTTCTATGAATGAATTATATTTCCCTACCACCACAAGGACGGGCATTTTGGGTGGTTTCATCGGGTCCATGATCCGAGAGGTTGCCCAGGTATTGGCTAAAGGAAAGTGGTACCTTGTGTACTGGTCATCTTCTTCAGCATCAAATCTTCCTCAGACCATGCAGAATGTTGGCATGTCCGAACATATATCTCTTGGTACTCAGCAAGTTCCTAGCATTGATCGCAATTCAACGGAGGTTAGCTTTGCTCCAGGACCAAGAAGTGATGCCATTGTCGATGGCGATGACTCTGCGGAGGGTTTTGTGAAGGTCGAAGGCACTATTGGTAGTGATGATTCATCAAACTCCCCACACTTTAATGTAGGGCAAAGCCCTTCGGACCACCATTACATCGAAATCGTGAACCAGGTAAGTGTACTAAGAGAAGTTATTTTGATGGTACGCGTGGTTTAACTGCTGTTCAGTTATTTTTCATGAAATACTTTGCTCCAAACACCAATATTTTCTTGTTGTGCTCTAATATGACATTCTTTCACATAAAATCGATGTTTCTATAATTAACTTATTTTGATAATATAACCATAAATTAACTAAACCTAATAAACAATCAACTCGGTAAGTCATTGTCTATTTTTTTAGTAGAGGCGATAATATGTGTGATGATTGATGTACTACTACTTGTTCTCAGTTAACCAATGCCCTTTCTTTTGGTTACAGGGCAGTTGTGGAAAGAAGTGGGTCAAGACGGTGCAAAAGGAGTGGAAAATTCTGAAGAACAGCTTACCCGGTATGTACATTGCACCAACCCATTTGCGACAACTTCGGCACTTGTTGCATGTAATCTCAGTCACTCATTTGCGACAACTTCCGCATTTGTAGACAACATCTATGTGGTGTCGTTCGAGGACCGCATGGATTTGCTCCGGGCGGTGATGGTGGGCGCGAGTGGAACACCATACGAGGATGGGCTCTTCTTCTTTGATCTGCAGCTTCCACCGTCCTATCCTGCCGTGCCGCCGCAAGTGTACTACCACTCTTTTGGCCTACGACTCAATCCCAACCTATACGCCTCCGGCACTGTGTGCCTCAGTCTTCTCAACACCTTCAGTGGCGAGGGCACAGAGGTCTGGACACCAGGGACGTCAAGCCTCCTCCAGGTCATGGTCTCCATCCAGGCCCTTGTCCTCAACAGCCAGCCCTACTACAACGAAGCTGGGTATGAGACCCAGGTTGACACGACGGAGGGCCACCGCAATGCGCTGCCATACAGCGAGAACGCCGTCCTGCTCACTCTCCGGACGTCACTCCACCTGTTGCGCCGACCGCCAAAAGGATTTGAGGAATTAGTCACGGACCACTTTTATCAACGTGGGAAGTATGTGCTAGAGAGATGCGAGACATACCTGCAAGGATGTGCGCACGACGAGGAAAGTGGCATGGAGCTGCCATGCTCGAGCGGCTTCAAGATTGCGCTTGCCAACATGTTTCCCAAGCTTGTGGCAGCGTTCACAGAGATTGGCGTGGAATGGTGTGACAGCTGCCCTCTCACCAGCGCCTAACAGAGCGTGTAACGATCATACACCTTTCGTATTAAAATAAAATATAAGATGTTTTAACTTTTTCTTAGACAAAACGCATCTAGACATGTTTTAGTGTATAGATGCATATGAATCTACACACTTAAACATGTCTAGGTGTATTTTGTCTAGGAAAAGCTAAAACATTTTACATTTCGTTATGGAGGGACTTCAGTTGGAAGCCGCAGAATAGTTAGGCGTTCTCAACCATAAACTATATTCTGCAATATGTGTTGAGACAGAATGTAATCGGTACCATCTTGATATTAATTAATATACTCTCTTTATTGAAAATATGTGTCAAATGTGTGGTTAGCTGTTTGAGTTGAGAAGGTAGCCGGGCGTAATACATAAAGTTGTCACCAAGTCAAAATAGATTAGACCTATAGGTGGTAGCCCGGACATGAGATCACGTAAGGATGGTCCAGCACCCATGGCACGGTGGTCGAGATGCCTCTGACACTACAACACGGTAGATATTTAGGGGCACTTAAAAGTGCCCCTAAATATGTACTTAGTGCCACTAAAATGTTTTAGTGGCACTTTGACAAAGTGTCCCGGTTGATCGTGTTTTTAAAGGGTTTTAGTGGCACTTTGAACCCTTTAAAAACACGATCAACCGGGACACTTTGTCAAAGTGCCACTAAAACATTTTAGTGGCACTAAGTACATATTTAGGGGCAAAGTGCCACTAAAAGTACTCCCTCCGTTCGGAATTAGTTGACTTTGTATTTGTCTAAATACGGATGCATCTATATACTAAAAGATGTCTAGATACATCCCTATTTTGACAAACACAAGTCATCTAATTCCGAACGGAGGGAGTATATCTATAGTGGTACTTTTCAAAGTGCCACTAAAACCATTTAGTGGCACTTTGCCAAAGTGCCACTAAAACCATTTAGTGACAATTTGACAAAGTGCCACTAAAGACCTACTGTGGCACTTTGGCAAAGTGCCACTAATACTCCCGGTGGCACTTTTAGCGGTCAATAGTAGCCAGAACGGTTGCATTGCATAATAAGCATTTACCAGAAGTAACAAAAACATAAATCATGTACTAGTGGTTTTCGATAACAATCCCAGATTGACAGAGCTATAGAGCAAAATACGTAGCATACAGGCAGGCCTAGCTATAGAAAAAAATTAGCAGCAGTGCCACACAAGCAAATGTGTACTGCAAAGTACAATGACAGCAACTACAAATCTACAATGTGCCAGCAATGGTAGCACTGAATCATGATGCCTGTGTATCATCAACTACAAACTACACCAATGAGAACTCAACCCTCTGAACTAATTTCGTTTTCCTTGTCATCAACTTGAGACTCTGTATCAGCGACTTGAGAACATGTATCAGCAGTAGCTCTTTTTGGAACCTTTCTTGCTTTCCTTGTCTTTAATGCATTTAAGAATCACTATCTAGCAAAGAGAAGAGACCACTAGAATAATTACAGTGTGCACCAGGAGCATTTTATCCACTAACGGCTCATGTAATTGGTTTCTTCATTTCAAATTTATATACTGGCAAGCACAATATAATGGTAGATATGATATCCCAAAATAGAAATCAAGCTCTCAATTTTCATGTAGAAAGTTATGTGTGGACATAATTAACATATCAATGTAATTTATTGAATAAACCAAGATAGGAAATGAGCATCTACCATGACGCTAGAAGGGGGAATTTTTTTGCATTTTAGATTTTTCCTGTAGACAAATTAAGTGGTAGAATCTGGTTGTGTGGTACAAGTCAGAAAAATTGAGAAAGAGTAGTCATAATTAAAAAAAAAAAGAGAAGTGACCGGAAGAAGGGGAATTCTAGTCAGCTAGACAAGGAGGGAGCATGCAAACATGAAATACCTAGAAACATGTGTAAACACGACAGCAAGGGACAATGCTAAAGTAAAATGAATCCATAACAGAACTCTGCTATATGCTTGCCAACAGTATCTTCAGGTAAAGGGAAACTACGATAAAGAGGATTATAGAAGCACTTGTGCCCTCACTGAATGTTCTTCCTCCAACCTTGAGTAGTTCCATGAGTGTCCTCTGGATCTCACGACCAACACTTGTGCCCTCACTGAATGTTCTTCCTCCAACTGCGTCAATTTTATCCACGAAGATTAGTAACTAAGCTGGGACGAACCTAGTAGAAACCAAATATACTAACTCTATTATAATTAGAAGCTTCCGCACACGTTGGAACAAAAGAAATGATTATCTCTATCTCTCAATGACAGAAATGGCAAAATGATTAACACAGTTACCACATCTAGGACGAGAAACACACAATGGTATGCACACAAGTAATTACTTATTAATATTGCAGAAAGTAAAACTGTGTGATTCATACCCAAGTGAACTACAGTTTGTAGCAATATATTTTACCAGCACAAAATTTCTAACCCAAGATTCAAACATCAAAGGATGCCTTGGAAACAAGAACCTAGCACTTGTTCTTTACAGACAAGAACCTAGCACTTTAAAATCAAAACTGGTATCATAATGTAAGTTATGTGCCTTGTTCCGATACTTGTGAAAACTAAGAGCATTGTTCTGATACTTGTGCAAACTAAGAGCATTGTTCCGATACTTGTGCAAACCATCAAACTTAACACTGCAAAATAAAAGCCTTGTTCTCATACTTGTGCAAACAATGAAAGCTGGTATCATAGTGTAAGTCATGTGTCTTGTATTACTACGAGAAACAAGGAGATACTATCATTGATGTTATGCAATTCAGTTACATTAACTTTCAGTCACGAATTCCTATGTGGGGGTCTACTATATCATGAAACAACACAACACTATACGTACTTGACACCAGATGTTACAGATGCCCTAATAGAGAGGTTGGCATTGTTCTGGTTCTGGAGCATTGCATTCACATCTCGAGGGCATAAAAAAGAAGTCAAAGAGCCAAATTTCTGTCTCATTCTACCCCATTTAAAGATGTCCGATAATAAAACCTGCACTAATCCGATTGCTATATTGACAAGACAAATTGGTATATGATGTTATTAATGAAAATCAGCTTACAACAGACACTAAAATAGGACTAGCATACCACAGGGCAACCGAGACTCTACAAACTAAGAAGAGACTGAATCGAGCGATAACTCAACAAATATTTTACCTATAGAAAGATGAGTGGGCAAAATTACGCCTTAGGAATCTGGCAACATATCATGTGCCCAACAGATCACATATTCACAGGTATGCAGCCACTGTGAAAAAGGAAGAACAGAACTTGTAAGCAATGTACAGAAGCTGAACGATATATCAGAATCATGAACATAGCATGTTCAATACTCATGGTTTCTTCACCGTATCTGAGCATCTATTGATCCGCAGGGTACACATTCTCCCCCTGAGAACTCTCGATGATTGTCTTGACCTCGCCCACCTGCATAGCGGAGCCAACTCTAAGCAGGGTACCACTGGTGCCGAAAAAAAACATCAAGCATTGCAGCATCAATGAATCACACTGACTACAACAAACTACACAATAAAATCCCGCAGAAACTCGGCATGGTCAATTCAGAGGGGGGGTTGTATGGACTACAATATCGTGTAACCCTTAAAAATTCAGAGGGGGGTTGTATGGACTACAATTTCTCCTACAGCCCTACTTATATTTACATGCAGGTAGTCGGACTACTACTGTCTACAAGAACATATGAGATTTCAACACTGTTGTTCTAAAGTCTAGCTTACGATTGATACCTTGAAGTTACTCTCCTTGTCTGTTAATTTAGTTTCAAGTCAAGAGCAGCATTCAACAACCATTTAGTTTCAAGTCAAGAGCAGCAGAATCGAGGTTTCAAAGGCATATCCAACATATTTAATTAAACAGACACAATCCTAAACAGGTAGTAATATTGTCTACATTGTATTGCCAGGACCTTAACTGAAAGCAAACATGACAACATATATGTACATAAATGGTGTGTTTTGTTATTTATTAATGGCCAGACCATTGCTATTGTGGCAACTGGAGACGATGCACAACCATCGACCAGGAAGTCAAAAAAATTAACGGGGGGTAATTAAGGAAATTTTGAGTACACATAAGTATAAATAGTAAGGTATCAAAATTTCCTAATCAGGTGCAACCGGGCATTGACGTTATTTTTTCCCATGAAACATTCAGTAAGGTCCAAACATGGAACTGGTATCATAATGTAAGTTATATGCCTTGTTCCGATACTTGTGCAAACTAAGAGCATTGTTCCGATATTTGTGCAAACCATCAAACCTAACACTGCAAAATAAAAGAATTGTTCTCATACTTGTGAAATACATCAAAACTGGTATCATAATGTAAGTCATGTGCCTTATATTACTACAAGAAACAAGGAGATGTTATCATTGATGTTATGCAATTCAGTTAGATTAACTTTCGGTCACGAATTCCTATGTGGGGGTCTACTATATCATGAAACAGCACAACACTATAGGTACTTAACACCAGATGTTACAGATGCCCTAATAGAGAGGTTGGCATTGTTCTGGAGCATTGCATTCACATCTCCAGGGCATGAAAAAGAAGTCAAAGAGCCAAAGTTTTGTCTCATTCTACCCCATTTAAAGAGGTTCCATAATAAAACCTGCACTAATCTGATAGTTGCTCTCTTTTTTGGCATAATAACAATCTGGGAGCATCGAAGCATACAGAGAGCTATCATTCACCGCCTCAACATCAACACCTAAATAACACTCCATTATGTGAGCTTCAGAGTTGTTAAATCTACTCCAAAAGTTAGGTTGTGTGTATTAACTCCAACGGAAATGTTGCTGCATGATTCCTATAAATATACTTCTTATTTTTGTTCATGTGAGTTTCATAGAGACTAAAATGTGTACTTATGGGAATGGTGTAGTACTAAATGAACCAGCAGAACATGTTACTTTGGTCTGGTTGTAAAATACAAGCAGCTCCTACTCCTAGAAAAGCTCATCAGGTCTCCAGTTTTAAAGTAACTCTAAGGAAAAACATGTACGCGAACACGTGCAGAAAACAGATATAGAAATGATGACATACCTTTTGTGGTGTCTGTTTTGTCAGGATGCAGACGGACTGGCTGCTGGACGTCCGCGTCCGCCCCCTGATTCCACCAGTGCTAATCAGTGGTTTAGCGGATGCTCGTGCCCGCCAGTTTTGTTGAGCCCGCACCCACTGTTGAGCACACCATCAAGAACCAGCTCATGTTATCGGCCTGATGATGTTGTCGCAGCGGTGTCATAGTACCTCCTGCAAATGCATAATGTGACCTCGGTTATAAGTTAAATCAAGATGAAAAAAATTCTAGATTTTAAGTAACTGATAGCTAGGCTAGTTAGTTGTAAAGGATATTTTCATAAAGGAACATAGCACCTAGTCAATATGCACAGATATGGCTGTTCAAGATACTGGTTGCATGTTCGGAAATTATTCAGTTACAAGTGAAAACGTCTAGAGGCAAAATTTTGTAAACACTAGCAGTGCTGCTACTAGCAGCAAGCTAGCTAAAACAAGGGAGACTAAACAGAAAAGAAAGAAAGGTACTACATGTGTTAGTCTGTAAGCACTTGCAGTAGTAGTCCAAAATTCAGAGACACAAAATTATTTATTCAGTAAATAAAGTGCTCTCATATGGATCATGACAGGACCTGATAGATGTTTAACTGTTTGAGTTATGCAACCTACATCTATCTCCCCATTTTTTTACTGCTCAAATAGTCATGATAAGTTTAAGTTAACTGTAAGTTGAAGGAGCTGGAGATATTCCCCAAATTGAGCAACCTCTTCAGCAATTTCCTAAATCATGTTCAGACTCACACTCTCTAGGTATGTCTAACTGTTATGATTAAGAATTACTAGAACCAGGTTACAGATTCAAGCAAGAACCTAGTCCAAGAAAAACTTGGCAGGTAAGATATTTTTAACTACTGAATATTCATTTGAAGATTGTCATGTAAAGATTAATAATTAGCAGTACGACCAATGAAAAAAATAAACTGATAAAACAGAAACTATGAACAGGTTACTCCCAGCGTCAGAGTACAGGTCACTTCTGCATTTTCCCAAATAGTATCTCCATGTCTAGCTACTATGAACAGGTTTCAATTTAAACAAGAAAAACTATAGCAAGGCAATAGCCTAGTCCGTCCATGGCGGAAGGCACTAGTAGTATCAAATCTGAAGAACTTTGGGACACTATAGCAAGTCACTTTGGATACTCCAATAGCTTGGTCTAGCTGTCCTCACCGACCTTCTTATCCTCCTCCGATGTATTCTTCTCTTCCTCCGTCCGCTTCTTTTTATGGCCATTAGCGAGTAGCACTTGAGCTGCTGAAGTACCAAAAATATTATGCACGGGAGACTTCCATCAGATAATAAGTACTGCATCTACTACTGAACTTAAAGAAAAATTTACTTCTTGTGAGGATTTCCTAGAAATCTCAGCATTAAGCACTCATAGCTTTTCGTCAGTGCCAGAAAATAACTTAACATCAATTTAATATTCAGAAGCAGATTGGCACCAACATGTTCGTCAAAGAGCTAGCATATAATAGAACATCAAAGAGGATGTCCCCGCAGGAGACCGTCCTGGGGCAATGCTCCTCCAGCTCCGCCTCGAGGGACTCGATGAGCCCGAACCCCCGGAGCATCTTGCTCACCTCCGTTTCCTTCTCGGTATCCTTCCCGTTTATCAGGATCGATGCGTCACACCCCTAATCACAACAGAAGCCACACGATACGTACTGGAATCAGCACTATGCAAACATGCATGCGGATACATACAGTGCTGATTTGTACAGAATAATTAATCGGCGAGTAGTCAATAATACATACCCCACCGGCGAAATCGTGGAAGAATAGGCGGATGAGGCCAGCGGCGATGGTGTAGGCTACGGCGAATGCCCTCTTGACAGCCCTCTGGACGATGCCCTCCATGCCAAGGCATGACTTGGCGTAGTACCCGGAGTCGAGGCCTTCCACGGGCTTCTGGTAGGCAGGCCGGTGGTCTTGCGGCTGGCCGTAGCCGTTCGCCATGGCCGAGCCGGCGAGGACGAACACCGACAAGGCGAGGAAGGAGAGAACCGACGAAGGCGTCCTCATCGTGCTATCTCGTCGGAGAAATGAATGATCGAGAGCCGGCGAGGTCAAGCAGGAGGTCGGGAGGGGGTTGGGACCGTAGAGGGTAAGGACCAGGAGGTCGGGCCGGTGAGCGGCAGCCGCGCAGATCGTCAACGTCGACCGGGATAGCAGAGGCGGCGAGCTAGGGTTCCGCTGGGGAGGCGAACCAGGGAGGGTCGAAGGCAAGTTTGCAGGGGAATTAGGAGAGGAGGGCAGGGCGGAGCAGCGCCATGGCACGGCGGCGCCGGAAAATGGTGGCGGCAGCCGGAGCAGCTGCGGGAGGCGGCGCCATCACCGCAGGGGAGTCTCACGCGAGAGAGGAGAAATGGGGATCGAGGGATTTGATTTTTTTTTTTTTGAGGGAAAGATGGAAGGATTGGTGCGAGTGACCCAAACCAGCTCGGCCAGATCCGGTTGGACCGTCGGCCACTGCCCATTTGGGCCATAGCCCATTAATTATTTTAAATAAAAGGTTGACCAATTGATTCTTTAAAATCTTTAACCAATTTCTTTTAACACAGCCAAATACAAATATAAGGTTGCTAAAAAATTTAAATATGCAAATAAACACCTAAAAATAAATGTACAATTTTTTTTCAGGAAAAACAAATTAAGATGTGAAGAGTCTAAATATGAAATTCCTTATATTTTTGTAACTCAAGTAAACCTATCCAAAATCCATCAGGTCCTATTTGGATAAATAAAATATATGAACAGTTCTAATTTGAATAAAAAATCATTACTTCAAAATGTATGAAATAACTACCTAATGTTTATAAAAAGGTTATTCATGTTTGGTGTGTGGCGATGGAACCACCAAATAAATTGCCTAATAATTGAAGTGCGATGACCACCCGCGCCAACATGGGTCATGGGGAGTACCCCAGGTCAAGGGTCGAAATGGCGCCGAGTCACGGGTGTATACATATCAATTGTGGGATCTACAAGTGTAAAGAAGTAGACAAGGATATTTTCTTATAATTCCTTCTCAAGAGAAGTACGTCTACGTTGGAGATGTGGGGAGGCACCTAGGCGCTCCTCAATAGCACGGATGTGCACACTTTGTTCTCGTTGAGCATCTCCGGTTAGGGATATTCTTGTTTCCACTATGAGGTCGACTTGAAGGCGTTGACAAAACCTTTACACGTGGTTGAGGCTACTCCACAAGTGAGTTGGAGGCTCTCAACGATCCGAGGCTTCTTACAACAAGGTGGAGCTACAAGCACTAGGGTTTCTGTAGAAATGGACGAACTAGTTGTCTAGAGGAAAAAAGACATGTATTTATAGTCTCCTCCGAAATCTAGCCGTTGCTGCCTTCCAGGGCCGGAATATTCCGATATAAGTACCGGAAATTTATGAGTAGTGCTCCGGATATTTCCAAAAGTCCGGGGACGGATTTTTCAATAATCTGAGAGCGGGAAGCAACGATGCATCGTTTTTTTTTCTAAGAAAACATGGGCCGTAAATTTCCACCAAAATATTCCGGGTAAATTTCCGCCCCAGCATCCAGAGCGGGCACTTTGGACGCCCAAATCCTTATCACGTGACCTTCGAGAAGGCCGGAATATTCCGGGGTCAGGGCCGTAAATTCCGCCCTTTAGGAATTTGATGATGTTTTTCCAAAGGAAGTGCCCTCGGGATTACCACCATTGAGAGGGATTGAGCATCAAATTGATTTGATTCCTGGATCTTCATTACCAAACCGAGCTCCCTATAGGACAAATCCCCAAGAGACCAAGGAAATTCATAAACAAGTACAAGACCTTCTTGATAAAGGTTACATTCGAATTAGCTTATCTCCTTCTGCTGTTCCTGTTATTTTGGTTCCTAAGAAAGATGGTACTTGGCGTATGTGTGTAGATTGTAGAGGAATTAACAATATCACTATTCGTTATCGTCATCCTATACCACGTTTGGAAGACATGTTAGATGAATTAAGTGGTAGTGCTATTTTCTCTAAAATTGATTTGCGTAGTGGTTACCATCAAATAAGAATGAAAGAAGGGGATGAGTGGAAACAGCCTTTAAAACAAAATTTGGTTTATATGAGTGGTTAGTAATGCCTTTTGGATTAACTAATGCACCTAGTACTTTCATGAGATTAATGAACCATGTTTTGAGAGATTTTATTTGCAAATTTGTGGTTGTTTACTTTGATGATATTCTCATATATAGCCACAATGAACATGAACACATTGATCATATTAGACAAGTTTTGCATGTGCTAAGAGAAAATAAATTGTATGGAAATTTAGAGAAGTGCACTTTTTGCAAAGATAAGGTCATATTTCTTGGTTATGTTGTCTCTAAACATGGGATAGAAGTTGATGAATCTAAAATTGAAGCAATTAAAAATTGGCCAATTCCCATGAATGTGAGTCAAGTAAGAAGTTTTAATGGATTAGCTGGATTTTATAGAAGATTTGTGAAAGATTTTAGTACTATTGCTGCCCCTTTAAATGATTTGACTAAGAAAGGTGTAAATTTCAAGTGGGGGGTTGCTCAAGACATTACTTTTGATACTTTGAAAAATAAGTTGATTTTGGCTCCATTATTGATGCTACCTAATTTTAATAAACAATTTGAGATTGAATGTGATGCTAGTGGTATAGGTATTGGAGGAGTGTTAATGCAAGATAAGAAACCAATTGCTTATTTTTCTGAAAAAATTACATGGAGCACAATTGAATTATTTTGTTTATGATAAAGAATTGTATGCACTTGTTAGAGTTCTTGAGGTTTGGAAACATTATTTGTGGCCAAAAGAATTTATCATACATTCTGATCATGAGGCTTTGAAATTTTTAAAGAATCAATCCAATCTTAATAAGAGACATGCTAAATGGGTAGAATTTATTGAATCTTTCCCATACATTATTAAACACAAGAAAGGATTGGATAATGTGGTAGCTGATGCTTTATCTAGGAAAAATATGCTACTCGCTAAATTGGATGTGCAAGTTTCGGGTTTAGAAGAACTAAAACCACTATATGTTCAAGATAAAGAATTTTCTACACCCTATAGTAAATGTTCTAATGTAAAGGCTTGGGATAAATATCATATACATGATGGATTTTTGTTTAGAGCTAACAAACTATGTATTCCCGAGTGTTCTTTGCGTTTGATGTTATTACAGGAATCTCATAGTGGTGGATTGATGGGTCACTTTGGACGAGAGAAAACATTGCTTATGTTGGCTGAAATTTTTTATTGGGCACATATGAGAAGAGATGTCTATAGATTTGTGCAAAGGTGTATCACATGCAATAAAGCCAAGTCCAAATTGAAGCCCCGCGGATTATACACTCCATTGCCAACACCAACTACACCATGGGAAAATATAAGCATGGATTTTGTGTTAGGCTTGCCAAGAACAAAGAGGGGACATGACTCAATTTTTTGTGGTGGTGGATAGATTTTCAAAGATGGCACACTTCATTGCTTGCCACAAAAGTGATGATGCTTCCCACATTGCTACTCTCTTTTTCAAAGAGATAGTAAGACTACATGGACTACCAAGGACAATTGCTTCGGATAGAAATGTGAAATTCATGAGTTCCTTTTGGAATACATTATGGGGGAAGCTTGGAACCAATTTGTTGTTTTCTACAACATGTCACCCTCAAACAGATGGACAAACCGAGGTGGTTAATAGAACTTTGTCCATATTGTTTTTTTAGGGGTCTTTTTCCATATTGTTGAGAGCTATGATCAAGAAGAATTTGAAGGAGTGGGAAGATTGTTTGCCACATGTGGAGTTTGCCTACAATAGAGTTGTGCATTCAACTACACAATTATGTCCTTTTGAGGTGGTTTATGGATTTCGGCCAACTACATCACTTGATTTATTACCACTCCCTATTCAAGAGAGAATTAACATGGATGCATCTAAAAGGGCTGTTTTTGTGAAAAAGATACATGAGAAGACAATGGATGCTATAGAGAAGAAAGGAAAAGATGTTGCTCAAAGGAAAAATAAGAAAAGAAAAGAGGTGATTTTTCAAGAAGGAGATTTGGTATGGGTACACTTTCGAAAGGATAGGTTCCCTAAGCTAAGGAAATCAAAATTATTGCCAAGAGGTGCTGGTCCTTACAAAGTGATAGCAAGAATCAATGACAATGCTTACAAGATAGTCTCCCAATTGATGAATTTGGAGTGAGCAATTCTTTTAATGTTTCGGATTTAACACCATATCATGGAGAGAATCTTGATGTGGACATCAAGCCTTTTCAAGGGGGGGGAGGATGATGAGGACATCCCTAGTACATTGCCACTTAAACAAGATGAAGTGAGACTTGGACCAATGACAAGATCAAGGACCAAGCTACTAGAACAACAGGTGAACTCGATCCTTATTGATTATGCTATTTGTGATTATGAGAATTTTATACTACCTAAGTCTATGCATTTATGTATGATTAGGTTTGTTGATAACACAAATATGATAGAGGAGAACAATCAAGAGGAGCTAGAAGATGTTCATACAAGTGGTGATAAAGATGAAGCCATGATGAAAACAAGTGATCAAGATGGAGAAAACAATTCATAACAATTGTTATTCAATAGAAACAATTGGTATTCATCAAGACAAGGGGATAAGTGCCTCCACTAAGTCAAATGCGCCTCCTAAAATCCTATTCCATATAGGTATGGTTTGTATACCATGTGTGGCCGAAATCCCATAGTGTGGGTCGGTTTGTATCCCTATTGTGTGTCCTAGTTGGACTCCTAGTCATAGTAGGAGTCCTAGTCCTAGTAGGAGGAGGGTTGCTTGCGCAAGGCCCCCTTGTGGCCGCACCCCTCCACCTATATATGTGTTCCACCTGCGTGTGGATTAGTGGAACCAGTTTAAACCAAAACCAACCAAACCCTAGCCTCTAGAATGTATTGGTTTGTAAGCATTCATCTTGAAGTTTACCAATTGCAAAGTTGCGTGATATCTTGTTATTCCATCTGGGAATAGGGGGATACAGGACCACTTGTGATCTTTGATTACTTGTGCAAGAGTGTGTAGTTGAGAATATCCAAAGAGCTTGATTGTTGTTGCATCTGGCAACAGGGGTCTGTTAAGTGAGAGGTCTCAGTGTAGCACTAGTTATCCACATATATCAGAAAATACAAAAAGAGCGAGAAGCTCGTTGAGAAGATTGGGCCACCCCATATCACCGGCCCATTTAGTTGTGCTGCCAGAGGACGCGTGTCCATCCTTGTGGACGTCGTAGTTATAGCGACGATGGCGGTATGTTGACGAGATTATCGATGAAGACCACGTTGATATAGACATTGGCAATATGGTGTCGACGATGAGGTAGTAGGCGTGAAGTGGTATGTCGCTTGAAGGCGTCCCTCGCGGCAACAATATGGTGTCCAGGAGCACAGCCTGAGCACAGATTTCTTCTGAGTTTTGCCGGGAGAGAGGATCCTGAAAATTTTGTTTGCGGCTAAATTAAATAGAGACTTTGCCAAAGTGTACCTATAGGTCATGGCATTTAGTGGCACTTTGTCAAAGTGCCACTATAGGTCATGGCATTTAGTGGCACTTTGCCAAAGTGCAACTATAGGTCATGGCATTTAGTGGCACTTTGCCAAAGTGCCACTATAGGTATGTCATTTAGTGGCACTTTGCCAAAGTGCCACTATAGGTCATGTCATTTAGTGGCACTTTGCTAAAATGCCACAATAGGTCATAACATTTAGTGGCACTTTGTCAAAATACCACTATAGACATGTCATTTAGTGGCACTTTGGCAAAGTGCCACAATAGATCATACCTATAGTGGCACTTTAACAAAGTGCCACAATAGATCATGCCTGTAGTGGCACTTTGAAATTGCCACTACCAAAGTGCCCCGGTAGATATACCGTGGTGTAGTGTGATGATCTTAACGGACCTGTCGTACACTGTACTATGTTGGTTTAGCTTTTTTCGAAAAAGACTGTTGATTTAGTAGATGGTAAAATCGCTCGTAGTCATACATAGAGAGTAGGTAATATCGTTCTCGTAGTCATACACAAAGTAGGTATGACTGGACATGTTGAGTGCATCTTCAGACCAAGGTTACCACTGCTCTTGATCTAGCGTATGAGGAGGCGGAGAGATTGGTGTGTGATGAGAAGAGAAAGAGGATGGTGTGTGATGAGAAGAGAAAGAGGATTCGGTGAGGTGTGCTTCAGCGCTAGAGGTAGATCCCTCATGCGTGCTACTGTACCGTCGACCCCGCATGGGCTCCTCTACTCGGCTCTATAGGTCTCGTGACTTGGGCCACGATGAGATGACAGAGATCATGGTGGCGTGCGCTGGTGGTCGGCAAGATGGGTGGTGGTTTACGGAGCGTCTGAGGATGTTGTTTTTTTGAGGTCGGGAGATAATGTGTTCTAGGACCAGGTTTCCCGGAAGGGGTAGCCCACGGCCGGCTCTCCTGCGCCCTCGCAGCTCTCTCTCTCTCCCGCTCAAACCCTAGCAGCCATAACATTTGGTATCAGATTCCTCGGTTGCGATTTCTTCGGGACTGTCCACCGCCTCCGCCGCGATCGCCTCGTCGGGCGCATCCACCACCATGCCGCCGCCGCCGGCGTCTGCGGCCCCGGCCGCGCCGGCTCGGGAGCCCGCCCCCCATCCTCTCGATCCAGGAGCTCTCCACGCGCCTCCGCGACCTGACCGAGTCGGTCTCCGACATCAAGCACGTCATCGCCGTGCTCCTCCAGCGGACGGAGCCACTCGACGCCAGGTTGTTGTTGTCGCCGCCACTCGACGCCAAGCTGCTGCAGACCCTGCTGCCGCTGTCCGTCTCCGGGCCGATCTATACGGCAGCTTGGGCGCCGCCGCACATCCAGTCACCACCGGCGCCACCCCAACAGTACGGCGGGCCCTCCCGCTTCGCCGGTACTTACGCCGCTCCCGACGGTGCGCCATTCCACGGGGGGTCCTCCATGGTCGCACCACCGGCGCCGACCCCCGCATGGCCGCCGCCGCCGCCCTCGGCCGCGACCACGGCGCCAGTCATCACGTTCCAGCATGGGATGCCCTACGACAGAACTGCGACGACCTCGTTCCCAGCAGCGCCACCGCCGTCCCATGACAATCCCATCCAACCGATCAAGTTCCAGCCGTCGCCGTCACCACGTCCGGCTTGGATCGCTATAGACGACGTGTCAGCGGCGGTGAGGCTGCAGGCTGCTGCGCGCGGCCTCCTAGCACGTCGGCATGTGCGGGAGATGCGTGATTTGCAGCTGCAGCTCCTCCAAGTTGCACTTCGCGGTGCAACGGACCTCGATCTCGTCCGCTGCGTGGGGAATATTGGGCATGCGGTTCGGAGGGCATGCTGTTTTTCCCACGGGCGGCGACCTTCAGCCGGCAGGGAGAAGACATGGTGTCCCCGACAGGAGCGCACTGCATTCCGCCGCCGGCCGCTACGAGGGCTCCCTTGGTCTTGATAGCGTCTTTGGGATCCAGGGGGCTGCAAACGCACAAGTTCGGCGCGCGGAGGATTCTCTTATCGTTCGGAGTCAAAAATAAAGAGTCGGAGTCTCATTCGGGCTAGCTTATTTTAGGTCAATAAAATAGGCCGAGCTGTAAAAGGCTTGTTTTTTTAGGCATTAGGTTTGTGTGGGGTCGAATCGTCGTTAGGTTGCAGCTCGAGGACGAGCTGCATGTCCAGGTAGGGTGTAGTGTTAGAGTCCGTGATGGGCCTGAGCCCATTAGTCTTAGGTTTGCTTAGGGGTCAAGTAAGCCTTGCTTAGGGGTCAAGTAAACCTCTCTATATATTGAGAGGAGATGTATCAATCTAATCAAGCAAGAATTAAGAAGGAAAACCCTTCCCATCTTACCCGGCCGTGGGGATCCCCACGGCCGGCTCTCCCGCGCCCTCGCAACTCTCTCTCTCTCCCGCTCAAACCCTAGCAGCCATAACAACAGTGCAACCTCTATTTGTCAATTTCCCAGCTGTAATTTCTTCACCCAGCATGTTATTTTTATGGAGAGACACCACTAGTGAACCTATGAACCCCGGTCCATTTTTCACACTGTTAAACAAACCACAACAATTTCCTGCTTTCTTTACTTACTGCAAGCATACACCATTTTCCACACTATACGTCTAATCTTTGTTTTCAGCAAGACCGGTGAGATTTACAACCTCACTGTACCGTTGGGACAAAGTATTTTTCTTGTGTTGTGTGTAGGTTCCACGTTGTTGCTGACACCGGTCAGGCGCCATCACCACCGTCAGTGGCATCAACCTTCCCGAGATCCTCTTCCTCCTACAGGATTGATAACGTTGGTTCTTAACTGAGGTAAATTCTTACCGCTGCACTCATCACACCCTCGTCTCTGGGTTTCCAACAAAACGTAGCAAAAGAATTTCTAGCGCCGTTGCCGGGGAGGAAGAAGTCTTATGGGAAGGGGATTATCTCACTCTCAACCTCTTTATTTTGTTTATTGTCTTGATTTTATTATTGTCTTGTTTTCTTTTCTATATCAAAAACACACACAAAAATTAGTTTACTTTATAGCATAGAAAGAAACTCAAGTATTTTCAAGTGAAGTTCTTATTCTAGTTGTTATTTTTTTCTTTATCGTGCTTGCTACCAATGTTTCATGTCTTTGAAACTAGGTCTTATAGGCAAAGTGGGTTCACAGATGAACAAAAAAAAACATTATAAGGAACACCGCTTGTCACAAAAAGGGATACACTTATGGGAGCAAATTAATAAATCTTGCTGTTGTAGGAGGTATAAACACCTCCCTTTTCAATGTGAGTGTAGTGATGATGTTACCATATCTTATTATGTTAAGGGAAATTATGAATTATATGATGTGGAACAAATTGAAGAATTTATTGCTTGGAAGGGTGCATTTGAAATTGCCTATTTGCTTGAAAGTATTGATGATGCACCTTATAACTATGAGATATATGCTATACTTGACTATAGCTTTAATAATTACAAGGATTGTAATTACTACATAATGGGTTATCTTAATAGATTCTCTCCCCCAAAGGGAGGGAATAATGCGTTGCAGGAAACTATGGAAGAAGAAATTGCTGAAACTAGAAGCTCTTTGGATGAAAAAGAGGAGGAGAGTGATGATCAAGAGGAGGAAGAATGGAACCCATGTCTACCTCCCAATGAGAGTAACTCTTTAAATCATACATTATTTGATGAAAATGATGATCCTATTGATTCTTTTGAAATATCCCTTTTTGATGAAATTGATACTTGCTATACTTGTGATCTTGATACTACTATGAATGAAACTTGTGAGAATGATATTGCTACTATTATTTATGATAATCCATGCTACTTTGATAAATGCTATGAGAATCCTCTATTTATTCCAACTATTGATATGCATGATAATGAGGAAGTTTGCTTAGAAAAGCTATACGATAATGCTCTTGATGATGGTCCTATGTTACTTGATGTTATAAATCATAATGATACAGATAATAGGATTGCTATACTCTGTCCTATACCTTTTATTAGTGATCAATCATCTTGTTTTTCTATTGCTAAAAGTGGGAAAAAGAGGAGCTGGTTTTAAATTTTGATCCCGCTATTTTTGAGCTTGATATGAATTGTGTGATTTTAAACCATGACAAACATGCTTTATGTGATAACTATGTTCTTGAGTTTGTTCATGACGCTACTGGAAATTATTATGAAAGAGGAAAATATGGTTGTAGGAAGTTTCATGTTACTAAAACACCTCTCTTTTTGTTGAAAGTTTTGAAATTGCTCTTGTTCTACCTTCCCATGATTTCTAGTTTGAGCTTCTTTAATTTATTTCTTTACAAGATTCCTATACATACAAAGTGGGTTAGAATTAAATTTGTTTTATACTTGCCTATTGATGCTCTCTTTTTCTTAACTCAAATTTCTTACATGTGCATATTCTGGCTTTCTATGCCTAGTTGAAAGGCGTTAAAGAAAAGTGCTACCGGGAGACAACCCATTTTATTTCTCTGTTTTCATTCAGTTTTCCTTTGTTTTATTTTGTGTGTTTTGCACCTTGGTGTTGTCTATTTCCTTAGCAACCCCGATGTATGTTTTATTTTGTGTTTTTGTTGAGCCAAGTAAAGCCTCTAGTGGAAAGTTGGGACTATATTTTGGATTTCTGCGTAGGAAACAAATTTCTGCTGTCCACTGTTAATTACGTATAAAATCACAGAAAATTCAAAAGACCTAAGATTTTTTGTGCTTAATCCTGGGCTATATACGCAAAGTTGACCACTTTTTTTATTTTAGCAACAGAAGATTTTCGAAAAAAATCGATCTCTGCCTATTGTTCTAGTTTGAGAGATTTCTGCCAATAATTGCAATTGCATCTTAATCTCTTTCTTTTGGTGTTCTTTTGAGAAAAAGAGTTTTAGCAGAAGTTGTGACAGTAGATAATGTGTTTTTGAGTGCTAGGATTGTGTTTAAACTGAACAATGTGAATTTATCATTTCGATTGCACTAACGTTGCTAATGAAAATAGTGAGAATTTTGGTGTGAAGTAAGTTTTCAAGGGTCAAGAGAAGAGGATGATATGATGTGATCAAGAAGAGTGAAAATCCTAAGCTTGGTAATGCCCCGGTGGTACATCCCAGCAAATTCCAAGAATACTCGAGCATCTAAGCTTGGGGATGCCCAAGGCATCCTCTTCTTCATCAACAAAGTATCAGGTCAATTCTAGTGAAACTATATTTTTATTCGGTCACACCTTATGTGCTTTACTTGGAGAGCCTTTTATTTTTGCTTTCAGTTTGTTTTTATTTTCATAACAAGTTTGGTTGGAACCCAGCATTCTTTTATTGGAGAGTGGCACGCTCCGCTTTTGCATGAGAATACGTTGTATTCTTAATCTCTGTTTGGCTGCTGCGTTTAATTAGCTCCTGTTTTGCATGCATCTCTTATCAGAGTTGTTAGTCTTAGTAGTATTATATGAGTACTCTCATGTTTGCTTGACGTATCATAAAGAGTTTTTTTTAAACATATATTGTATGGTGCTTGTTGGGAAAAGAAAACTGCTCCTTGATGTAGAATTTATAACAGTACTAGTAGAAGTTTGTATAGACTGTGGCTAGAACTTTTTCATGCCATGCTAAATGTTATTTTAGTTTTAAAGTCTTGTGGTTGAGTAGCATGAATAGCCTTAAATAGCTGAGAGTGTTTAATGCCTTGAAAGATTCATGAGTTGTTCTTGTCATAGTAAATCATCAATATATAGTATTCTCTTTCGAATGTTTTATTTGGTTGACTTGACGCATGCTCATACCATGTTTATGACTAAAAACCAGTCACAAATAGCCTCCATGACCACTTAGGTTTTGAACTTGTGATAACGCTTATGCTTTAATTAATGATGCTTATGTCGCAGTGCATGATTATGGCTCTTATGCTCTCTTGATTTGTCGCTCCCAGTCTTTTGCTAGCCTCCACCTGTACTGAGTATGGAATTCTACTCGTGCATCCAAACTCCTTAAATCAAAGTTTTCCCATTGTGTACACCATACCTACCTACATGTGGTATTTAACTGCCACTCCAAGTAAATTGCTCATGTGTTACCTTTAAAACCTTCAAAATTACTCTTGTTTTGTGTTCTTGTTTTTGCTCATGAGGACGTCAATAGAGAATCTTTATCTCACTTGTTGATTGGATTTCACACTCTGAACTAGTGGTTGCATCCTCTTATCCAAACGATAGAAGAGCTGGCAGCGGGGTGCCCAGCCCCAAATTAATACAAACAAATTCTCTTCACTATTTTTGCCCCTGATTTATCAGTCAAAGCATAATTGTGTAAACAAAAGAGAAAGAGAGATGACCTTCTACACCGGTTGCGTCCTTCACCATGGGAGCCGCTCTTGTGAATCCAGTTGGCTTGTGACGTACTGTATTGTCTGTTTACCATTCGTTGACATAAGCATACACCTCTCCTAAAAAAATAGACAAACCTCCACGGTGTCAAACTTTTAATATCTCTGTTTAATAAAATAAAAGGCTCTGGCACATGAGTGATCACTGCTTCCCTCTGCAAAGGGCCTTTCTTTTACTTTTATATTGAGTCTCCATCTTCTAACTTTATGCATAGTTGAGAGATCATTTCTGCCATTCTGAGTTCTATGTGCATTTTCCCCATAAACATCAATAATTACTTCATGATGTGATATTATTTGTTCTTAAATTATTTGTCTAGTCTTCCTGTTGAACTTTGAAAGTGTCCTGGCATTTCTGTTTTGTCCCACTCTTAAGGACTAGCGAAATAGAACTTTGCCATGCTTTCTCTATACGTGAAACAAATGTTTATCTCTCTTTGCATTATTATCCATGATCCTTTATTTAAGATACTCTTCATGGTGCAAAGTGATTGCTATGCTTTATTATTAAAGTTCTATTTATCATGTTTGTGTTTGAAGTTTTATGATCTCAGCATACTTATGATTTTACATTATGATGATCAAGTTTACGATAGTAGCATGTCACCTCAGAAATTATTGTTTTATCGTTTACCTACTCGAGAACGAGTAGGAACTAAGTTTGGGGATGCTTGATATGTCTCCATCGTGTCTATAATTTCTGATGCTCCATGATCATATTATGCCAATTGCTACATGTTTTCTCCCTTATTTATAGCATTTTTATACGTTTTCTGGGACTAACCTATTAACAAGATGCCAAGTGTCAGTTCCCTGTTTTCTGCTGTTTTTGGTTTCATAAAAATTGTTCTAGAAACATTCTCGGAATTGGACCCCACAAAGCCCGAAGAGCCTATTTTCCCCGGAAGCATCCAGAACACCCAAGAAGAGTCGAAGACGGGAATCAGGGGGGCACACCATAGGGTGCCGCGGCCTCCCCCCTGACCGTGCCAGCTATAGGTGTGGGCATCCCAGGCCTCCACCGCCTCTGCCCTTTCGCCTATTTATTCCCCTGGATGGAAAACCCTAGACATGTGATCGAAAATTCCCGAAAATTTCTGCAGCCACTGTCGTCGTCAACCCTAGATCAGGGGGGTTCTGGAGCTGTCTCCCGGCACCCTGCCGGAGAGGAAATCATCACCGGAGGCTTCTACATCACCATGCCTTCCTCCGGAGTGATGCGTGAGTAGTCCATCCCTGGACTACGGGTCCATAGTAGTAGCTAGATGGTTGTCTTCTCCCCATATGCCTCTATGTTTAGATCTCGTGAGCTGCCTATCATGATCGAGATTGATCTTATGTAATTCTATATGTTGTGTCTGCTGGGATCCGATGAATATTGAACTTATGCCAAGTTGATTATAGTATTTATTGCATATGTTATTTGTGATCTTGCATGCTTTCCGTTGCTAGTGGTTGCTCTGGCCAAGTAGTTGCTAGTGACTCCAAGAGGGAATATTTATGCTGGATAGTGGGTTCATGCCTCCTTTTCTCCTGTGCTCGAGTGACAGAAACGTGACGGGGGAGGATGTGTTGTTGCCACAAGGGAGAAAACAGCGGTGTGAGTGCCAGAGTGCACAAGCATTGCTTACGTTGCACACATTGTTTAATGCAGTTATCTGTTGCTTGAAAAATTAATACCTAAGGGGGTTCGGATGATAACCTGATGGTGGATTATTAGTCATTGATGCAGATGGATTTCGGTCTATGTATTTTGTTGTAATGCCTGCACTAAATATCATAGTAGTCATCATGTTATAATGTGCACTACGGTGCAACCTCTATTTGTGAATCGCCTAGCTGTAATTTGTTCACCCAGCATGTTATTCGTATGGAGAAAAACCACTAGTGAACCTATGAACCCCGGTCCATTTTCCACACTGTTAAACAAACCACAACAATTTCCTGCTTTCTTTACTTACTGCAAGCATACACCGTTTTCCATACTATACGTCTAATCTTTGTTTTCAGCAAGACCGGTGAGATTTACAACCTCACTGTACCGTTGGGACAAAGTATTTTGGTTGTGGTGTGTGCTGGTTCCACGTTGTTGCTGACACCGGTGAGGCGCCATCACCACCATCAGTGGCATCAACTTTCCCGAGATCCTCTTCCTCCTACTGGATTGATAACCTTGGTTCTTAACTGAGGGAAATTAATACCGCTGCACTCAACACACCCTCTTTGGGTTTCCAACAAAACGTAGCAGCCTCCACCGCCAAGACAATGAGGATGACCCATATGATCTCTCACCACCTATCTTTTCTGAGGACCATCATGAGAGACCCCATTGACAACACGAAGACAACAACATGGGTGCCCTTCTTTTCAATGTTCCAAAGTTTAATGGTGAAAATGATCCCGAAGAATATCTTGCTTGGGCTCTCAAGGTGGACAAGATCTTCGGCATCCACAACTTTAGTGACATGAAGATGGTTGCTTTGGCATATTTGGAGTTCGAAGACTATGTAATCTTATGGTGGGACCGTCTCCAAGCCGAAAGAGTCCGGAATCAGACTGCTCCTACTACCACTTGGAACGATATGAAGCAATTCATGCATGCTCGTTTTGTTCCTCCACACTACAAGCGTGATCTCTTTAAAAAGCTTCAAGAACTTCCACAAGCTGTGAATTCGGCTGATGGGTACTACAAGGAAATGGAGACCTCTTTGATACGAGCTCATGTGATGGAATCTCAAGAGCAAACAATGGCCCCCTTTCTCAATCACCTCAACTATCCTATAAGGAATATTGTCGAGTATCAACCATATGACGACATCGTTTCCCTTGTCCATCAAGTACAACAAACAAAAGGCTTTATTTGCCTCAAGGTCCTTCTCTTCGTCTCCAATGACACAAGTGACTACACCAACCAATAACAAGAGCACATCTAGAGCTCCCAATGCTACCAACAAGTATCCACAACCGTTCAAGAAACAAGCGTCTCGTACCACCACATCTAATGCTCTGCAAGTCAAGTCGAGCACTATCACTTGGTTCAAATGTGGCGGAAGTGGACACAAGTCCTTCGAGTGTTCCAACAAGATGATCATGATTGTCAACCAAGATGGTGACCGTTACTCCATGAGTGAAGGCGAATACTATGCCTTCAACCAAGTTGCTCTTAATTCCTTGGATGTGCAAAATGAATATGAAGAAAGTGTCTATTGCGATGAGAACAAGAACCCATCGCTCGTGGTGACAAGAGTCCTTACTACTTCTCCCCAAGATGAGCATGGCCAACGTTGCAATCTCTTCCAAACTCGAGCCAGCATCAATGGCAAATCAATCAAGGTTATCATCGATGGCGGTAGTTGCCACAACTTGGCGAGCAAAGAGCTTTGCGACAAACTCCAATTGACATACAAGCAACATCCACATCCATATCATGTCCAATGGCTTAGTGACTCCAACACCTTCAAGATTCAACATCATGTTTCCATACAATTCAAGATTGGCCCATATGAAGGCACGGTTGAATGCAACATTGTGCCTATGACCGTGTGTCATCTTCTTCTCAGACGACGTTGGCAATATGACAGGAGTGCTATTCATGATGGGTGTACCAACCATTATAGCTTCAAGTGGAATAACAAGACGTTTGTGCTTCGCCCCATGTCTCCTAGCCAAGTGATCGCCGACAACGCCAAGACACTTGAACGTAAACAAGAAGAGCTAAAATCTCGTGAAATGAGTGGTGAGAGAGTGATCCACCTCAAAGAGAGTTAGAGCCACAAGACAAATATGAGAGGAAAAAGTTTGAGTGTTCCCAAAGGCCTTGCCTTACTTGCCACCAAAAGGGAGATGCGAGAGTTACGAGAGGACCCATCCATCCTTCAATTTTTCCACGTGTGCAAAGGGGAAGCACTTGAAACTAACGACATAACAATTTCCCTCCATCTCTGTTGCCTTTGTTGCAGTAATTTCAGGACGTGTTTCCCGATGAACTACCACCTCGCCTACCTCCTCTACGAGGAATTTACCACCGTGTTGACCTCATCCCGGGTGCGCCACTTCCAAACCGCGCTCCCTACCGCACCAACCCCGAGGAGACTAAGGAGATCGAGCGGCAAATCCAAGAACTACTCGAGAAAGGTTTTATCCGAGAATCCCTTAGCCCTTGTGCCGTTCCAGTTATACTTGTTCCCAAGCGAGATGATACTTTCCGCATGTGCATGGATTGTCGCCCTATCAATGCTATCACTGTTAGATATCGACATCTCATTCCTAGACTAGATGATATGCTTGATGAATTGAGTGGTGCTACTATCTTTTTCAAAATTGACCTTAAAAGTGGTTATCACCAAATTCGCACCAGCATAGGATATGAATGGAAAACAGCTTTCAAAACAAAACTTGCCTTGTATGAATGGCTTGTCATGCCCTTTGGTCTTTCGAATGCTCCTTCAACTTTCATGCATCTTATGAATGAAGTCTTACGTCCTTTCATTGAAAAAAAAATCGTGGTTTATTTTGACGGCATCCTCATTTATAGCAAATCTTTGCAAGATCACCTTGATCATATTTCTCAAGTATTGTTGGCTCTTCGCAAAGAAAAAAAATTGCCAATCTTTCCAAATGCAATTTTTGCACCAACAAGCTTGTTTTCTTGGGATTTGCGATTTCTTCAAATGGAATTGAACTCGACAAAAAGAAAGTCAAGACAATTAGAAATTGGCCTAACCCTTCTCCCATGGGTGAGATAAGGCATTTTCATTGCCTTTCCGGTTTCTGTCGCCGCTTTGTGAAAGATTTATCAACAATTGCTTGCCCTTTAAATGAACTTACAAAAAAAATGTACCTTTTGTTTGGGGCAATGCGCAACAAAAAGCTTTTGACACACTTAAGAAATGTTTGACTGAAGCTCCTTTACTTGTCTTACCAGATTTTGAGAAAACTTTTGAGATTGAATGTGATGCAAAATGGACGTCCTGTTGCTTATCATAGTGAGAAGTGAGATGGTGCTAGACTCAGTTATCCAATTTATGACAAGGAACTATTTTCTTTAGTTCGAGTATTAGAAGTTTTGCAACACTATCTTTGGCCTAAAAAAATTGTCATTCATTCCAATCATGAATCATTGAAATATTTGAAAAACCAAGCTAATTTGAACAAAAGGCATGCTAAATGGGTAGAATTCATTGAATCTTTTCCTTATGTCATTAAGTACAAGAAAGGTAAAGAAAATGTCGTAGCCGATGCTTTGTGTAGAAAAGAGTGTCTTCTTACCCGCCTTGACATCAATGTGATTGGATTGGATGAGATCAAAGACTTATACTCTTCCGATGCTTTCTTTGGTCCAGTTTTTGAGAAATGCTTGCCCAATCGAGGTGTCGATGATTACTATCTCCACAAAGCTTTCTTGTTTAAGGCTAACAAATTGTGTATTCTAGAGTCCTCTCTTCGTTTGTTGTTAGGAATCTCATGAAGGAGGTCTCAGGGGACACTTTGGCCGGGACAAGACCTACGCCATGCTATCCAACCACTACTTTTGGCCTAAGATAAGGGATCAAGTTAAAAGACATGTCAAGAGATGTTCTACATGTCTCTGAGCTAAGTCTACTTCCAACCCCCATGATCTTTACTTACTATTGCCTATATCACACGCACCTTGGAGTGATATTAGTATGGACTTTTGTGTTAGGACTACTACGCACTAAAACCAACATGGACTCAATCTTTCTCATTGTTGATTGTGTCTCTAAGATGGCATATTTCATTCCATGCAACCGAACCGACGATGCTTCACATGTTGCCACATTGTTTTTTAGGGAAATTGTGCGTCTACATGGTGTGCCCATGTCAATTGTGTCGGACCGCGACGTAAAGTTCACCTCCTAATTTTGGAAGAGTTTGATGTCCAAGCTCGACGTCAAGCTACTATTATCCGCCGCCTACCACCCGCAAACGGATGGCCAAACCGAAGTGGTGAACCACACGCTCTGTTCACTCCAACGGGCATTGTTCAAGCCCAACTTCAAGAATTGGGAGGAATGCCTCCCACATGCCGAGTTCGCCTACACTCGAGCACTACACCAAGCTACTAAGAGAAGCCCCTTCGATATCGTCTATGGCTTCAACCCAAACACCGCTCTCGACATACTACCATTGCCTCTACGCGAGCAAGTCAACATGTACATAGACAAGCGCACCGACTACATCAAGAAGCTCCATGATTCAACAAGAGCTACACTCGAGAAGCACTCCGAGCATCGAGCCTCTGTCATGAACAAGAGCAATAAGCCCATGGTGTTTCAAGAAGGTGACCTCGTTTGGATCCACTTGCGCAAGGACCGTTTCCCACAAGAGCGCAACTCCAAGCTCAAGCCAAGGGGCGAAAAACCTTTCAAGATCATCAAGCGCATAAAAAACAACGCTTAAAAGCTCGACTTACCGCAATCCAAGTACCTTGTCCACAACTCCTTCAACGTCAAGGATCTCTCTCCCTTCCATGGATACCCAAGTGATGAGGAAGACCGCGAGTCGAGGTCGACTCTTTTTCAAGGGGGGGGGGGTGAGATGATGCAGCACACCCCATTCCACCAAGTGGACCAATGAAACCATCACGAGCAAAGGCAATACATGATAAGATGAACTCACTCCTCTCTCTTCATGCTTTTGGTGACTTGGTGAATGGTGCGCTACCTCATGGAAATGCCCTAATGCGTGCTCAGGTTTGACCCAACCATGGACCCCCAAGACGATGCTCAAGATGACCAAGAACGTGCCCAAGTTGATGCCCAAGAAGAGGGTCCCGAAGCGGAAGGAGAGAAGAAGGAGGAGCCGGGGTGCAGGAAACATGGCCTCCATCCCGGCTCAGGCAGGCCTCCCTGCGCGCCCTAGGCCGGTTGCCTAACCAAGCCGCCCGGCCTGCTGCCCGGCCTAGGCCGGCCTCCCTGTGTCGCCAGGCCGGCCTCCAGCCCGGTTTTCCTGCTACCTCGCAAAAGTGGGTGAAAGAGCCCCTCCCCCCACACACACACACACCTACTCCCTAGAATATATATAAGGGGACCCCTTGGGTTAGATATAAGTTAGAGATGATTTTATAACTTTGAGCATTGGTCTTGTATCCCTCTTTGAGGCTACTCATATGGTTGTACCTAGGACCGTATCAAGGCTACTCCTACGATTTGTATCCAACATCGTATCAAGATTCATCCAATTACCTATCGTTTCCTCTTGGGATTCAGTTAGGAATTGCCCAGTCTTCCTCAACTAATCCTTGAGGTTCTATTGGCGTGGTGTACCGGCCATGGGTGTGAAGCGGTTTGCGATAAGGTGAATTCAGTTGGATCGATCGTTCCGTAGGAGGCCCTCGAGGTTTAGTTGACGGAAGATTTGGGGTTCTTCGGTTCTTATTAGTTATCTTCACTCGATTTCCCGTGTTTCCGCCTTGATTCTTCCCTCGATTTCCCCTTGTTCCTCTTCATGTTCTTCGTGTTCATCATTCGTTCTTCATTTTCTTGGTCAATTAGTGTAGATCGGGCCATCTAGGAGGTAACCCCTCCATATCAGATGCCCATGTATACAATGGGGAATCCGCCACCCGTCGTAAGTTTTTCGCTTTCCTTATTTTTGCATTTTATTTAGCCATTGACCGCGATCTAACATGCGTTTGCAACCCTGTTTGCAGTTTGCCGAACTTCTAGATGAGCACCTCTCCACTCCAGGGGATTTGGTGGCGAAGAAAAAACGGAAGGAGAAGGCGTCTTCCGATGTCCTGGAGCCCCCATGGATACGCGCAAGCGGTCGCGCACCATCCCAGAAGGCTCCTAGGTCATAAACCTGGAAGGGGCCAGTGTTGGTTCTTCCAAGTAAGTTTTTAGCCCTTTTCCCTTGGCTTTTGACCTTTCTGCCTTCTGGCTTCCTGTCCTTTGCTCCTTTTGCCATTGTTGTGTTATTTCTTCCTTTCTTCCTTTATAGGCTTCAACATGTTTATCTGAAAAAGGCCCAAGAAAGTTTCTGGCCGGAAGAAGAAACCCAAAAAGCACGTTCCTGTTATCCTAGAACATGGGACGTACGTGGATCCATTGGAGGTAGATCCCAGAAAGACAGAGGCCTCTATTGGAGAGGACTTGGAAAGGGCGGGATCATTCGGGACGAGCCCAATTCGTCAAAGCGTGAATATGACGAGCCGTCTGGTTTCTTGGGATCTACCACGTACCAGGGTAGGGAGGAGGTTTTCGACGAGTATGATGGAGTCATTCCGGGGTATAAGCACTTGCTCGTTCCTGCCCTGCTTCCAAAATCCAGTAAGTCGCCAACCAGCTCGTACATCTACCGGGATGGCTTCACATTTCGCCAAAATGAAGTGATGGACGAGGGGTTCGGCTTCCTGGAAAGCCAGTTCCAGCGCTACAGCAAGGATTTCCTTGAAGTGATGGGACGCGTCCGCCATATGAACACGGTAACATCCTTACCCCTAGCCCCTGAGTAATTCTTTGAACATTTTGTCGGATATTTACTCATAAGAGCTCAAGGGTGTTGATTTTTCTTCTGTTCTTTTCTGTTTTGTGTCCTAGAAGATGTAACATCCCAGTGTTTGGGAAGTTATAAGGATCTAAATTTAATATGTGCATTTGCAAAGCATGCATCTAAAAGTACGAGAAATTTTGGCGCGAAAGTTTAAACAAACCAAAGTGACCAATGTTTCACTTGACATGATGAAATAGGTCTAGATCATCTAGTCAAGAGTACAATTGGAGTGATCTTTATAACAAGTATCTTAAGAAACCAAAACATCTGGTTACACAAACCATAATTGGTTGTGACCAACACTAACTCTCAACCAGCCTAATCTCAAGTCTATAAGTGACTTGAGAAAAAATCAACTAGGTATCTCAAACTCGAAGAGGGGTGAGTATTAAAAACACAGTTGATGATCTTACTTCTGCAAGTTAGTCATGAATAACTAGAGGATCTCATCAGTCATGAAGGATGAATCTGAACGACGAAACAAACCTTCTTAAACCAATACTAAACCCTGATCACTGTCTCTGATCTTTTCAAACTCTTGTCTACATTCCTGCATGACCAAGGCTACAAGAGAAGCAAACCAGGAGGGAGTCAAGATCAGAAGACATCAACTTAGGGGGATGAAATCCTGGTGTTGGGTTTCATACAAGAATAATTTGAGTACATGACCTGATCAATCTTGTAAGCAGATTATTTCTGAGGGCATTAAACACTGGAGTTTCGGTAGGTTAACTTATACAAGAACAAATTGGTAATTGACTCAAAATCAATATCAAAATAGAATTGGCAACTAGAGATTTGTTTGCAAATCCTTAAACACTGGAGTAATAGGAGTTTCGTCGTCTTCCTTACTTAGGATTTAGAATTGAAGAGGGGAGGTGGAAAGAATTTTGACATGACCTCTAGGTATTGTTTGATTTGAGCATTCAAATCAAAATTTGAAACAAAAGAATGTTTGTATTTGAAATTTGAATTCAAATTGATAACCGAAACAATTAGTTATTAATTAAGTTTGCAACACTTAACAATTAAATATTTATTCAATACAATTTAATTAAGAGAGGTTGAATAAGAAAAAGAAAACAATTAACTTTATTAATAATATAAAAATAATACAAAGTTATTACAAATTACAATAAATAGAAAAGATAAGTAAAATTACAGATGAATGTTACAAATGAACAATTACAGAAAGAAATTCCTAATCTAATTCTTGCAAAGTTCTAGTCTCCAATTGATCTTTAGATCCTGCAAAATAAACAAGAAAACAATTAAAAGTAAAAGAAGATTAGTGGGGATTAGTACTCTCAGCCAGGTAGTGAGGTGTACTACTAATCGCATCATCGAGTTTAAGCTTAGAAAAGTTTAGTATCTGTTCAAATCAGAGAAATAGCCTCGGTATAATCTCATTGGCCAGTCATCAGGAAATACAAGTGTCAGGCAAAAATAAAGACAGCACCAGGATAAGACCAAGTGCAAACCGAGCACATCTCCCAGGAAAATATCTTCTCAGCTAGCACACAAGCAAGTAGCACACTCACCAGCACACTTTGGTGCTGTCAAGACCCCTGTTGTGGTATAAATACCACATCAGCCGCAAGGGAGAGGAGACCAAGCTCACTTTCCCCTGTACACAGCTCAAGTTCATACCACAAGAACACCACCATCAAGAAACCACAATACCATACATCAATCTCCACAAGTTAACTCCCAATACCTGGATCTAATAAAATCACTGATCCAGCAAGATAAACACAAGGCCAACCACAAGCTGGGGAAGCATACCTGGAGCAAGGCAAAGCAAGGCCAAGGCTGGAGCTAGAGGAATAGGTCAGCAAGACTGAAGGGAGGAAGGCCAACAAGGCAGTAACACCAACCAGCACCAGATCCAAAAGTTCTCAACACAATCCCAGCACCAACACTTAACAGGTGGATCTCTACACACCACTTTGCAAGAAATTGCTAAGTTATGCACAGAGAGGGGTGGGGATTTATTTTCCTCAGTCTAGCATAGTGTTGCTATGCTAATCACATCATAGGGAATTCAGTAGTAGTATAATATCTGTTCTTATCTATGAAAAAATTGCCTTAGAGCAACATCACTGGCTTTGGGACAATTAAAACAAGCATAGATCTGTTCTTGTCAGTTTTAAAGCCAAAAAAGGGCCAAAGTAGCAGTTCCTAAAATTATACCAACAAGCACAAACCACTCTTGCCAGGAATCAAACCTGGGCACTCCCAAAAGGGGGCATCACAGGGAGATAACTTGCCAAACATGCAAGTGCATGGGCACAAAAATTAGGAGAAAGCAAATTAACATACCATGATTAATTCATAAGTAAATGTTCTTACATGGATCATGGCCTCAGACTTTGCATCACTGGCTCAAGGCATCATCAAGGATAGAAGCAACTGTTCTTATCAGATAAGTTGCCTTGGGGTTCTAAGACCAATAGTACCAGGATCTTAGCAGTATAAATGACTACCAGGAGCACAAATCATGGACCAAGAAAATTCTTCTAAACTCAAGCCTTTAGTAAATAGTTGCTGGGCACTAGTCCATTGGAGCAGTACCTCAACACAACTTCACAAAAGGATGTAATCAGTAAAATGAAACTATGTGATGATAGCATATTCTCTGAACCTAAAATTCAGAGTAACACCTATCAAAATTAAATACACCCATAGAAATTATTGGAGCAACACCTCATGGTGTGCTCTATCCAACGGCGATCAATCCACGGGGTAAAGAGACATGGAATGAACCCTAGTGGAATTTTCCATAGCATAGGCACAGGGATAAATTCCCAAATGATTCCACAGCTCTAGAATAGGGAAAGATCCCTAGGATACTCTCCATAGCATACCAATATCCCAAACAAATACCTAAGGGAAATCATCCAACCAAAAATTACTTTTGTTTCCATCACAGGGATGGAAAAATTCCTCCACAACAATATGTACCAAATAGTCCATTGGGAAAATTTCCCAAACCTAAGCAATCTAGCACCAATCTCACTAAGGTATCTCATGGAATCATGGCATGAACACTGGCACGAAGGCCAGGTTCCAGAGCAATGGAGGGAGGAGACAGAGAGAGTAGGGAAGGAGACAGAGAGTGTGGAGGAGGAGAAGGGGAACTCACTGGTGGTCACCATCGTGGTGACCACATCCAGTTGGTGAAGCGCAGAGCGGGCGGCGTGGCACCGCAGTTGCACTCCAGGAGGCCGTCCCGGCGGCGCCTCGTCACCGCGACCATCCACGACCACGGGGAAGCAGTAGCAACACCAGGGCAGTACGAGGGCGCCCTGAATCACCTCGAGGAGCAGGCACGCACTGGAGAGGGGAGCAGAGCATCCAGCACTCGAACCCTAGGGTTAGGGTTTGCAAGCGCACGAGAGGCACATCGAGCAGAGAACACATCGAGGAGGAGGAGGTGGTAGTAGGCGAGCTGGCGCATCTTTTGCGTCCATCCACGGCGGCGGGGGTGGCCGGAGTGGGCCGGGGTAATTCGCCGGAGGCGATGGCGATTCCGGTCGTCTGAGGATCGCCCGAGGGCGAGGAGGAAGTGAGAGGAGAGGAGCGTGCGGGTGCGGGCTGGTCTGGTCGAACCAGACCAGTGGGTTGGGTTCAACCCTAACATGGTTGACCCACCTGTCAGTCCTAGGGGCAATACGGTCATTTGACCAAATTCTTAAATAAAAGAATTATAAAAATATTAGAAAACAATAAATAAAATTCTACAAATTTCAAACCTTTGCAATATAACTAATTCTTAATCTAGTAAAATAGTTGTATATTAAAATTAAGAAAAATAATCCAATAATATTAATAGTCTTAAAATTATAACTTTAAAGTAATAATTTCATAATAAAAACTTAATTTAGAATAACTAACCAAATAAAATTATATCATCTCAAAACTTAAATCAATACTTAATCATTTCAAAACATTCCATAATCTATGTTTCCTGAGAAACCAATAAGTACTTAATTAATTAAATAAAATAAAGAAGTAATAGTAACAATAATAATAAGAACCATTAACTCTGAAAAATAATAAATAATTCATAAAATTAGAAAAATACAAGTTATATACCAAGATGTTCCAAATGACTCATGCAACTCATCTATGATGTTATCAAAGCCATTTGACTAAGTTTTCATGTGTTCAATATTTGCCTAGTCATTTAATTCATTTAAAATCAATAAATTAATAGTTTGTGCAAATCTTTTCAGAAGAAGTGAATGATATATCAAATTAAAGATAAAAGCATTTACAATTAAAATATGTTAAACATAAAACACTTTCTTCAACTTATAGAATTGTTTTAAAGGGTATAATGGAATTCTGTAATATTCCATTATAACCATAAACAACTACCACAAACATTATTTTCCTTATTAATAAAACCCCATGTTTTCGCACTTACTAAACCTATCATCACTAGCCACTAACAAGTTGTGTGATGATAGAGTAGTTTTATCAGCTCATCGTTTTTAACTAAACTCATTGTCATTGGCTCTACACTTTCGAACATAAAATAAAATGTGTCTGTTATCTATTCAATAATTATTTTCCATGTATTGTTGTTTTGTTATCTAATCAAGTAATAAACACTTTTACCTAAACAAGATAACAATTATTTGCTAAGTAAAAGTGAAACACATATAAGTCTAAAATAAGTAATAACCACATCACCTCAAGTAATGAAACAATTCACCTAAAACATGTGTGATTGAGATATCGTATCAAACATGGCTTACATTTGTAAAATGGGGTATTCTCCAGGGTATTTCACGATTGCATCTCATTACTATGCATAATAGCATCTTGCCAGTGTTTTCTGTAGTCCTTATCGGGACTACTTTGCTATCTTTCAGATGTCGGGATTTTCTACGAGTCCCTCGAACCCCGAAGACCTGACTCATTATGGTTATTTCAATCTCAGGCAAGTTCATCACTTGCTCATATCCTTTGCAGTATCTCATAACAAACTAGTTGCAAAAACCCTATCGTATTATCACCTACTCTCAAAAGAATGCATAATCCTATTTTTATAATAATATGACAACTTGAATGACTACCCGAGTGGTAGTGTTCTATATGGTGGGCGGATGGAACCATGGTAAGATGAATAGGTCAAAGGAAGGTTCCATCTGCATGGGAACGTATTACCTAGGAACTAACAACAAGTGCCGTCAGGATTCTTGCACCGTAAATTCGCGTTAACCATGGGTCTTCTATGGGGGAAGTAAGTCAGCCGTGATACTTTTCCCGTTCGCATGTCAACAGACTGCCAGAGACGTACGCTGTAGGTTCTGCGGGACTGCATGCACATGGGTGGGAGCCCTTACGTCCCACGGACTCTGGGGTCTATGAGTGTCTGCCAGGGGCGCGTAGATCTCCATCGTGAGGGATGGAATCAGGCGTTCAACCTGCTGGCAGAAACGGGTGGGCATGCGTTGTGCGGAGAAGCACGGTTTGGCTTGGACCAACAACCGGGCCCCACACCTAAGTGGGAGTGGACAGGACCGTACGCCTGGTTGTGCAACATGGTCTTGGTCGTCCATGGGTAAAGTAACGCACCTCTGCAGAGTGTAAAAGGATGTGGCATGCTACCCCCTGTTCCGGGAAGGAGCTGCGAACGCCGCAGGAAAGGCAACTCCATGAAAGTTCTAATCCTGTGAAGATCTGGCGGGCATAGTTTTCAGAATTAAAAGCAACCTCTTGAAGAAAGTTTTACAAAACCTTGCATTAGCTTATGGCTCTTTCGAGTCTAAAGCTGTAGTTAGTGCATCAAACTACCCACTATATATCATGAACTTGCTGAGTAACGCTCGTTACTCATTCTATCCCGTTTGACCCCCTGCTTAGAGTTGAAGCCCTATTGAAGTCGTCATCGAGAAGCCATCGCTGTCTAAGGGAGCTAGGAGGAGTGATCTACTACTTAGTCGTTAACGACATCATCATCAACAACGCTGGTGGAGGACAAGCTATCAAGGTGTAGGTAGAGTCCATTCTTGGACTTAGTAGTTATAAGCCATAGTTTAGGGATGACATCAGCCGTAGTGGATTAGTTATGAGCTAGAGTCATTCTCCGTCTTGGAGCTTCGAATTGCTTCTTCTGATGTTTCATTTGCAGGAGATCTTCTTGATTCATCAAGGAGATTCTCAAGATTTTGTAATGAAGTTTGTATCCTATAGCTTTGCTTGGCCCCGCTGTGTTTCTGTTGTACCACTCTGAGAGATGCAATATTCACGGATAAGTCCTTCTGTGAGTATTATGTCACCGACTTGCGCACTACACATGCAGTGGTGTGCTGGGCCACCACAGATGGTATCAGAGCGAAGCGACCTTAGGTTTAAAACCTTTTAGGAGATCTGTAGGTTTGTAAAGACTATAGGAAGCCATCTTATCTAAACCACATTTCCTACAACTATGATGATCATTCACTTGAGAATGATATAGTCATGCTTGTATAGAATTTCTTACTCAACTTGAGTAAATCTACTTACCTATTTTGTTTATACCTAGGTATGAATAGTTATAAGTCTAGCATGTATCGGTGTTATTGTGAAAATGACAGTTCTGACATAGTCAGAGATGATTAAGTCATAGTTATGATTACCCCATTCTATGATTGAATAGGATGGAGTACAACATGGTATAGACTACGTATAAGACTTATCAAGAAGGGATGATTGCTAATCATGGAGAGTGATTATACTATGGTAATTATGGGGTATATACCATATCCTTAGTTATCACATTTAGAGGTGAATCATCATCGTATAGTATAGAATTAGTAGAAGGCATAAGCATTGATGGAAGCTACATTACTACTCCTACAATGTGATCAACACTGTCGCACCCTGACTTCTAGGGGATACTCACCGGGCCGAACTGGATAGCAGATGCTTGGATTACGGGGCCTAACTGCTCCCGCATCCTCTTACGAGTAGGCCAGCACTTATGTGCGACAACCAAACTCTTCTTATCCATCGTCGATGTAATCTATCCCATAGAAATCAAGATACTACCATTGACGTACTTCATACCAATCACACATGGTACGTCAACGGCGTTAAACGGAATGATACCACAACATATCTCTACGACACAAAAGATGGAAATAAGTTGCAACTGGCCCTCACTAGGGCAGAGAATAGCAAATACAATCATCCAGAGGACACTTGTCCCAACATATCATCATTACATCACAGCGGAAGCACTCAAAGCGTCTGAGTGCAGACAAATCCAAATAGGCCCAAGAGGCCGAGAAAGAAATGAAGACGAAGCCCATCCACGTAGTCTCGGATCCTGCCCGGGTCCGCTATCTACTCGTCTGCAGTCTCGTCGTACTCCACGTAGTAGCCTCCAAGGGGATCCTCGTAATCGTAGTCTGCGTAAACCACAGCCCCAAAGGGGTCAGTACATCCAAGTACTGGCAAGCAAGACTCACACTTCACCAAAGAGTTACCCGTCAACACAAGCACGGATGCCTTGGGTTCAACGGAAGAATAGGTGATATAAAAGCTGCAGCGGGCTGCACTAACCAACTACAGAGACATACTACAACTTCCGGCTAACAGAAAGAAGATAAGATCGCGTATAGTAACCAACTGAAAGTAAGTTCAAACAAACCCATCCAATGTTACCCCCTACTAAGGAAGCAACCCAAGGATAACTCACACAGTTGGATTAATGATGATTCAGGTTATTGTGTCAATAATGCTATTACTAGTCAAGATTAGCATTAGTTAGGTGTAAGTTGTTCTGAGTACTTGTTAGCCAGTACTTTCACCAAGTCAACCATAACCGCGGAAAACACGGCTTCTCGAGAAGATTTAACCCTGCAGGGATGCACCAATTTGGCTGTACACGTAAGAATAACCCGCCAGATGGGATGCCTCCCACCAAGCGGGGCACTCAACACAACCCAACCCTTCTTCGCATCAAGCCCAAAGCACCTTGAGCGCACGGCTAATCGAGCCCCCGAAGAAAAGGGGACCCTCATAGCACTCTAAGAACGTGTCTCCCTATATGCCGACTACGAAAGTTCCACCCTGCGCTGAGCTCGCAAAAACATGCATGCGGCTAATGGAAAACCCGAACTAAATGAGGCGATTTGGACGAGATGCGAATCGAGTCAAATTGAGGGGGGCGCCCATACACGTTTCCCACATGCGGGTAGTGCGCTCATCATGGATCAGTAGACAAGACTCTTTTCCTAATTAGGGTCGACACTAGCAGGCCTCAAAACCACGCAGGGCCTCCTGCCGGTGCCTTATCAGCATATTATTATTAACCATAGCATTAACAGATTGATTGATTAAACCCGAGCCCATAGAACATAAATGAGTAAGATAAAAGAAGTAACCGACAACAGACTCGAGCACAAGAAACCCTAAGCATGCTAGTAGGACTAAGGCAACAAGCAAGGGTTATAGGTGTGGAGGTGAGGCAATATTAGGGTTCAGGATATCATGTGATAGGTTCGGAGAACAAGCAACGATACATAGGGCTAGCAAAAGTAGACAATGGATAGTATCGGTAACCAGTGTGGAAAGGAACTCAATGGTTCATGTGAGTGATAACTTGCCTGCAAGCTCAGCAGCCTGGTAGTGAGCTAAGTCCTCGGTAGTGGTGTCGTAAAGCTCGTCTGTCTCAACGTCGTCGTCTAATCGAGAAGAAGCAAAAGCAAACAACGAAGGAAGACGGGCAATCAATAACATGGCATAGTGCACAAACATGGGATGATGCATGGCAATTTAATGGATGCACCAAAATAAACTAGTTGGAATGGTAACATGTTTAAATGCACCCATATGCAATGTGGATTGCATATGGAAATCCCATGAGTTAAGGTTGAAACAAATGATCTACAATTAATTACCATGTGTAAGTTTGTTTAGCATGATGCATGCATGATGGAAGCAATAAGAAAACAACATTAGATGCAAGTAGAAATTAAATATACCATGTTTGGAAATTGGTTTATTAAGTTAAGAAATTTTGGTTTCTTAAAGGTGTCACACAAGCATTTGTTGTTTTCATCAAGTTAAATTGTTCAAAACAGATAACAAAGTTCATATTTGAATAGAGCAAAAAATTTTAGTTGGATTACATGTTTGAATTATTGAAAAAGGAATTACAATGAATTACTTATGAATTAAACAAGATTAAACAAGTTTTAATTGAAGTTAATTCAAGTATGAATTTATTTGAATTTTTATTTGCTCAAAACATTAAACCAAGTTCATATTTGAAAAGGTTATGTTTTTATGGTTTGAAAACATATTTGATATGTTCAAAAATAATTTAAGTTGAGCAAGTTATGAATTTAGCAAATTTAAATGATTTAAACAAGGTTTAAATTATTTAAGCAATTTTAATTATTCAAATCATGAAACAAAATTTATATTTGGAAAGGTGTTTCAAAATAGCATGGAAACTATATTTTATTTGCATTATTTGGATTAAGTATGAATTAGTTATGCAATTTATCAAATTTCAAATGAATTGTTTGAATTTGAAATTTGAATGCATTTGAATTATTCAAAACAGAAAACAAATGCTGTAAACAGATAGAGAATTAAATTTGGCGCAGTGTACATATTTTATTTTTATTATTTGGATTTATAAAATGAAAGTTATTAGGGTTTTAGTGGCAGGGACCAAACTGTAAAAGAATTGGACTTAAACTGAAAAAAGAAAAGCTGAAAAACAAGTTTTACTCTGCAGTGGCTAGCCCTAGCCACTGACAGAGGGCCCCTGGGCCACGGTGGCCCGCGTGTGCTCGCGTGGCAGCACAGGCCACTGACAGAGGGGGCCAGTCTGTCAGCAGCCCTTGCGAAAAAAGGGTTGGTTTAATCGCGAGCGCCAGGGCTCGAACCCTGGGCTCGAGCGAGCGCGCACTGCACTGCTACCACTGCGCTGTGATCGGTCGTTTGACAGTATACGCTGCGCAGTGAGGTTAACATTCAGTTCGTGTTCACTATCTGAAACTGAAGAAAACGCGCCCTTTTCTGAACCTGACGGAAAACGCACGCCGACGGCGAGCTGCTGTCGCGTGCTTGCTGCCGTGCTGCTGAGGGGTGCTGTGCTAGCGGATGCGTGCATGCAGAGAGAGAACAAGGAGGAGGAGGAGGAGGATACGGTGCTCACTGTCGATGTAGGGGAAGCAGCGGCGCGGGGCAGAACGACGGTGGCGACAGCGACGAGCTCGGCGACGGAGATCCAGCAGTTAGATGGCGTCGGGGAGGTGTCGAACAGGACGAGGTGGATACGGGGAGGTGATTCCCGGGTTCAGATAGGGTGGAGGAGCACTGCAACGGCGTCGGGAGCCATGGGTTCAGAGAGGTTGCGCCGGTGAGATTCAGAGATGGAGGGGGATTCCGGCAGAGAGAGGGGAAATTGGAGGCGCAGCTCGAGGGAGGAGGGAGGTAGGTGGCTAGGCTAGCTGGGGAACCCTAGGGGGTAGGTTAAATAGGGCTAGGTGGCGCGCGGTGGCCGTTCGCTGTAGCTGCCGTCGACGTGGCTCCGGTGGATCTCCTGCCGTACGGTGAGAAGAAGAGCGAGGGGGGGTTCGAAGGGGTACCGGGCCGCACGCTGGGCTGGGCCGTGCTGCTCCCCTCCGCTGGTAATTTTTCTTCTTATTAATTTGTTCTGTTTTTTTTTTTTGCAGAAATAGAAAATAGGAAGAAATAGATAGGTTTTGGGTGTTAGAAAAATTTAGAAAAATTTGGTTAAGTTAGTTATTACAACAGCAACCAATTGCCAACTTTGTTTTCCAAAAGTTTCAAAAACTTGCTGTTTGTAAATTGGTTCAAATTTGAATGAATTTTGGATTAATTGACTTATTGAAAACAAGAATTTAAATAGGTTGAACCTTAAGGTTTAAATGGAAACAAAAGAATAGAATTGTTTTGGTAATTTTCATAATTTCAAATTGGGTGCTGTTTGTTATTTGATTTGAATTTTGAATGCAAGTTGGAATTAAGTGGATTATTAAAGAACAAATTAATAGTTGAGCTTTTTATTTTTCATGGAAACAAATGGGAGTTTTATTTGAACCTTTTATTTGGAAAGATGTAACATAACAAGTATGAAATAAAGGTTTGAATAAAGTTTGAATTTCAATTATGAAAACAAAGGAAAACAGATGCAAACAAAAGGAAAACAAATGCAATGATTAAGATGCCATGATGCAAAACAATAATTAAACAAGAAACAAATATTCTAGGGGTGTTTTCATACTTGGGATGTTACAAACACCAAGAAGGATCAATAGATGCCATGAGAAGTTTATCATAGCCAAGATGTAGTAATTCAAATGACATAGCACTTTGTTCTATACGGAACCAAGTTAGACAGCAACTACTATAGGATCATTTTGTCTTGGTTTATTCCATTGAACTAAGGCATGCAATTGGAGTAATTACCTGGGCAAAGAGTGGTTGTGTAGAATAGGACTACAAGGTAATATATACCTACTTGTAGTGTATATCATTTGAGAGCCTTGGTACTTGAGATGTTTTACTCTAAGTACTTTTATTTCACAGGCTTTTGATGCATGAGTGGCAACTGCATTTGTAATTTATCGGATCTTATTTGGATCTTTGGTTGACTAGATCTGTGCATGAAGTTGGAACTTGATGTGCATATGCATGTGCAAACATTGAGTTCTATCTTGATGTTACTGGTCTAGAGGGTATAGGATTAGTATGAGAGCGTTCTGAAATCTCAGCTGATTGAAGCAACTATCAAAGCTCTGGAAGTCCTTGAAGTCAAGAAGGAAGAAATCAATAAAGCACTGATGGGAATGGACCACATTCCACATTTTGTTTGGAATTGGTGAGATACTTCATCAACACATGGTGAGCTACCGCAAGTGATGCCAAGAAAACCACATGATTAGTTATATCCTAGAAGGAAACATGTAGAAGTTTGATAAATAAACTTATAGAATTGTCCCATAGAAGTCAAAACCCAAAGATATAGAAGGACCATAGGAAGTAACCAGTGGAGTAGGTTATAGTCACCTATAGGAAAAAGTTAAAACTCGAGGAAACTCGAAGATATTTTCACTAATAATTGAGTCTAAGTCAATGTAGACTACATTGTACAAGTTTCTTTGAGCAGTATTCCTCTTGAGACCATTAGATTGAACCAAATGGAGTCCTAAACATAGACAATATCCAGTGTACCAGAATAATCTTATTGGTTATCCGTCACCTGGTGGATATGCCGAATGTTCTTCAGAAAGATTGTGAGAGATAGGAAACCATACGTATCCATCGGAGAACGAAACTTGGTGTCCACTATGTGGTGGAAATACAACGTATTCTTCGTAAGACCATTAGGAAGGCTTAGTAACAAAACAGAGTTGTCATAGCAACAAGCTTAGTATTAGATTAGTATGCAAGACAGTGGAAGGTGAACACTCAAGACAAGAGGCTACACATGCCATTGGCAACACAAGAAAATAGTTGTGAAGATTCAACGGTCTACAGAAGTTCTCTCTGCTTATCTTTACGTGAGAGAGGTTGAACTTCGGGACGAAGTTCTTGTTAAGGGGGAGATACTGTAACATCCCAGTGTTTGGGAAGTTATAAGGATCTAAATTTAATATGTCCATTTGCAAAGCATGCATCTAAAAGTACGAGAAATTTTGGCGCGAAAGTTTAAACAAACCAAAGTGACCAATGTTTCACTTGACATGATGAAATAGGTCTAGATCATCTAGTCAAGAGTACAATTCGAGTGATCTTTATAACAAGTATCTTAAGAAACCAAAACATCTGGTTACACAAACCATAATTGGTTGTGACCAACACTAACTCTCAACCAGCCTAATCTCAAGTCTATAAGTGACTTGAGAAAAAATCAACTAGGTATCTCGAACTCGAAGATGGGTGAGTATTAAAAACACAGTTGATGATCTTACTTCTGCAAGTTAGTCATGAATAACTGGAGGATCTCATCAGTCATGAAGGATGAATCTGAACGAGGAAATGAACCTTCTTAAACCAATACTAAACCCTGATCACCGTCTGTGATCTTTTCAAACTCTTGTCTACATTCCTGCATGACCAAGGCTACAAGAGAAGCAAACCGGGAGGGAGTCAAGATGAGAAGACAACAACTGAGGGGGATGAAATCCTGGTGTTGGGTGTCATACAAGAATAATTTGAGTACAGGACCTGATCAATCTTGTAAGCAGATTATTTCTGAGGGCATTAAACACTGGAGTTTCAGTAGGTTAACTTATACAAGAACAAATTGGTAATTGACTCAAAATCAATATCAAAATAGAAGTGGCAACTAGAGATTGTTTGCAAATCCTTAAGCACTGGAGTAATAGGAGTTTCGTCGTCTTCCTGACTTAGGATTTAGAATTGAAGAGGGGAGGTGGAAAGAATTTTGACATGACCTCTAGGTATTGTTTGATTTGAGGATTCAAATCAAAATTTGAAACAAAAGAATGTTTGTATTTGAAATTTGAATTCAAATTGATAACCAAAACAAATAGTTATTAATTAAGTTTGCAACACTTAACAATTAAACATTTATTCAATACAATTTAATTAAGAGAGGTTGAATAAGAAAAAGAAAACAATTAACTTTATTAATAATATAACCATAATACAAAGTTATTACAAATTCCAATAAATAGAAAAGATAAGTAAAATTACAGATGAATGTTACAAATGAACAATTAAAAAAAGAAATTCCTAATCTAATTCTTGCAAAGTTCCAGTCTCCAATTGATCTTTAGATCCTGCAAAATAAACAAAAAAACAATTAAAAGTAAAAGAAGATTAGTGGGGATTAGTACTCTCAGCCAGGTAGTGAGGTGCACTACTAATCGCATCATCGAATTTAAGCTTAGACAAGTTTAGTATCTGTTCAAATCAGAGAAATAGCCTCGGTATAATCGCATTGGCTAGTCATCAAGAAATACAAGTGTCAGGCAAAAATAAAGATAGCACCAGGATAAGACCAAGTGCAAACCGAGCACATCTCCCAGGAAAATATCTTCTCAGCTAGCACACAAGCAAGCAGCCCACTCACCAGCACACTTTGGTGCTGTCAAGACCCCTGTTGTGGTATAAATACCACATCAGCCGCAAGGGAGAGGAGACCAAGCTCACTTTCCCCTTTACACAGCTCAAGTTCATACCACAAGAACACCACCATCAGGAAACCACAATACCATACATCAATCTCCACAAGTTAACTCCCAATACCTGGATCTAATAAAATCACTGATCCAGCAAGATAAACACAAGGCCAAGCCACAAGCTAGGGAAGCATACCTGGAGCAAGGCAAAGCAAGGCCAAGCCTGGAGCTAGAGGAATAGGTCAGCAAGACTGAAGGGAGGAAGGCCAAAAAGGCATTAACACCAACCAGCACCAGATCCAAAAGTTCTCAACACAATCCCAGCACCAACACTTAACAGGTGGATCTCTACACACCACTTTGCAAGAAATTGCTAAGTTATGCACACAGAGGGGTTGGGATTTATTTTCCTCAGTCTAGCATAGTGTTGCTATGCTAATCACATCATAGGGAATTAAGTAGTAGTATAATATCTGTTCTTATCTATGAAAAAATTGCCTCAGAGCAACATCACTGGCTTTGGGACAATTAAAACAAGCATAGATCTGTTCTTGTCAGTTTTAAAGCCAAAAAAGGGCCAAAGTAGCAGTTCCTAAAATTATACCAACAAGCACAAACCACTCTTGGCAGGAATCAAAACTTCCCAAAAGGGGGCATCACAGGGAGATAACTTGCCAGACATGCAAGTGCATGGGCAAAAAAAATTAGGAGAAAGCAAATTAACAGACCATGATTAATTCACAAGTAAATGTTCTTACATGGATCATGGCCTCAGACTTTGCATCACTGGCTCAGGGCATCATCAAGGATAGAAGCAACTGTTCTTATCAGATAAGTTTCCTTGGGGTTCTAAGACCAATAGTACCAGGATCTTAGCAGTATAAATGACTACGAGGAGCACAAATCATGGACCAAGAAAATTCTTCTAAACTCAAGCCTTTAGTAAATAGTTGTTGGGCACTAGTCCATTGGAGAAGTACCTCAACACAACTTCACAAAAGGATGTAATCAGTAAAATGAAACTATGTGATGATGGCATATTCTCTGAACCTAAAATTCAGAGTAACACCTATCAAAATTAAATACACCCATAGAAATTATTGGAGCAACACATCATGGTGTGCTCTGTCCAACGGCGATCAATCCACAGGGTAAAGAGACAGGGAATGAACCCTAGTGGAATTTTCCATAGCATAGGCACAGGGATAAATTCCCAAATGATTCCACAGCTCTAGAATAGGGAAAGATCCCTAGGATACTCTCCATACCATACCAATATCCCAAACAAATACCTAAGGGAAATCATCCAACCAGAAGTTACTTTTGTTTCCATCACAGGGATGGAAAGATTCCTCCACAACAATATGTACCAAATAGTCCATTGGGAAAATTTCCCAAACCTAAGCAATCCAGCACCAATCTCACTAAGGTATCTCATGAAATCATGGCATGAACACTGGCACGAAGGCTAGGTTCCAGAGCAATGGAGGGAGGAGACAGAGAGAGTAGGGGAGGAGACAGAGAGAGTGGAGGAGGAGAAGGGGAACTCACTGGTGGTCACCATCATGGTGACCACATCCAGTTGGTGAAGCGCAGAGCGGGCGGCGTGGCACCGCGGTTGCACTCCAGGAGGCCGTCCCGGCGGCGCCTCGTCACCGCGACCATCCACGACCACGGGGAAGCAGTAGCAACACCAGGGCAGTACGAGGGCGCCCTGAATCACCTCGAGGAGCAGGCACGCACTGGAGAGGGGAGCAGAGCATCCAGCACTCGAACCCTAGGGTTAGGGTTTGCAAGCGCACGAGAGGCACATCGAGCAGAGAACAGATCGAGGAGGAGGAGGTGGTAGTAGGCAAGCTGGCGCATCTTTTGCGTCCATCCACGGCGGCGGGGGTGGCCGGAGTGGGCCGGGATAATTCGCCGGAGGCGATGGCGATTCCGGTCGTCTGAGGATCGCCCGAGGGCGAGGAGGAAGTGAGAGGAGAGGAGCGTGCGGGTGCGGGCTGGTCTGGTCGAACCAGACCAGTGGGTTGGGTTCAACCCTAACATGGTTGACCCACCTGTCAGTCCTAGGGGCAATACGGTCATTTGACCAAATTCTTAAATAAAAGAATTATAAAAATATTAGAAAACAATAAATAAAATTCTACAAATTTCAAACCTTTGCAATATAACTAATTTTTAATCTAGTAAAATAGTTGTATATTAAAATTAAGAAAAATAATCCAATAATATTAATAGTCTTAAAATTATAACTTTAAAGTAATAAGTTCATAATAAAAACTTAATTTAGAATAACTAACCAAATAAAATTATATCTTCTCAAAACTTAATTCAATACTTAATCATTTCAAAACATTCCATAATCTATGTTTCCTGAGAAACCAATAAGTACTTAATTAATTAAATAAAATAAAGAAGTAATAGTAATAATAATAATAATAATAACCATTAACTCTGAAAAATAATAAATAATTCATAAAATTAGAAAAATACAAGTTATATACCAAGATGTTCCAAATGACTCATGCAACTCATCTATGATGTTATTAAAGCCATTTGACTAAGTTTTCATGTGTTCAATATTTGCCTAGTCATTTAATTCATTTAAAATCAATAAATTAATAGTTTGTGCAAATCTTTTCAGAAGAAGTGAATGATATATCAAATTAAAGAGAAAAGCATTTCCAATTAAAATATGTTAAACATAAAACACTTTCTTCAACTTATAGAATTGTTTTAAAGGGTATAATGGAATTCTGTAATATTCCATTATAACCATAAACAACTACCACAAACATTATTTTCCTTATTAATAAAACCCCATGTTTTCGCACTTACTAAACCTATCATCACTAGCCACTAACAAGTTGTGTGATGATAGAGTAGTTTTATCAGCTCATCGTTTTTAACTAAACTCATTGTTATTAGCTCTACACTTTCGAACATAAAATAAAATGTGTCTGTTATCTATTCAATAATTATTTTCCATGTATTGTTGTTTTGTTATCTAATCAAGTAATAAACACTTTTACCTAAACAAGATAACAATTATTTGCTAAGTAAAAGTGAAACACATATAAGTCTAAAAGAAGTAATAACCACATCACCTCAAGTAATGAAACAATTCACCTAAAACATGTGTGATTGAGATATCGTATCAAACGTGGCTTACATTTGTAAGTTGGGGTATTTTTCAGGGTATTTCACGATTGCATATCATTACTATGCATAATAGCATCTTGCCAGTGTTTTTTGTAGTCCTTATCGGGACTACTTTGCTATCTTTCAGATGTCGGGATTTTCTACGAGTCCCTCGAACCCCGAAGACCTGGCTCATTATGGTTATTTCAATCTCGGGCAAGTTCATCACTTGCTCATATCCTTTGCAGTATCTCATAACAAACTAGTTGCAAAAACCCTATCGTATTATCACCTACTCTCAAAAGAATGCATGATCCTATTTTTATAATAATATGACTACTTGAATGACTACCCGAGTGGTAGTGTTCTATATGGTGGGCGGATGGAACCATGGTAAGATGAATAGGTCAAAGGAAGGTTCCATCTGCATGGGAACGTATTACCTAGGAATCAACAACAACTGCCGTCAGGATTCTTGCGCCGTAAATTCGCGTTAACCATGGGTCTTCTATGGGGGAAGTAAGTCAGCCGTGATACTTTTCTCGTTCGCATGTCAACGGACTGCCAGAGACGTACGCTGTAGGTTCTGCGGGACTGCATGCACATGGGTGGGAGCCCTTATGTCCCACGGACTCTGGGGTCTATGAGTGTCTGCCAGGGGCGCGTAGATCTCCATCGCGAGGGCTGGAATCACGCGTTTAACCTGCTGGCAGAAATGGGTGGGCATGTGTTGTGCGGAGAAGCACGGTTTGGCTTGGACCAACAACCGGGCCCCACACCTAAGTGGGAGTGGACAGGAACATACGCCTGGTTGTGCAACATGGTCTTGGTCGTCCATGGGTAAAGTAACGCATCTCTGCAGAGTGTAAAAGGATGTGGCATGTTACCCCCTGTTCCGGGAAGGAGATGCAAACGCCGCAGGAAAGGCAACTCCATGAAAGTTCTAATCCTGTGAAGATCTAGCGGGCATAGTTTTCAGAATTAAAAGCAACCTCTTGAAGAAAGTTTTACAAAACCTTGCATTAGCTTATGGCTCTTTCGAGTCTAAAGCTGTAGTTAGTGCATCAAACTACCCACTATATATCATGAACTTGCTGAGTAACGCTCGTTACTCATTCTATCCCGTTTGACCCCCTTCTTAGAGTTGAAGCCCTATTGAAGTCGTCATCGAGAAGCCATCGCTGTCTAAGGGAGCTAGGAGGAGTGATCTACTACTTAGTCGGTAAAGGCATCATCATTAACAACGCTGGTGGAGGACAAGCTATCAAGGTGTAGGTAGAGTCCATTCTTGGACTTAGTAGTTATAAGCCATAGTTTAGGGCTGACATCAGCCGTAGTGGATTAGTTCTGAGCTAGAGTCATTCTCCGTCTTGGAGCTTCGAATTGCTTCTTCTGATGTTTCATTTGCAGGAGATCTTCTTGATTCATCAAGGAGATTCTCAAGATTTTGTAATGAAGTTTGTATCCTATAGCTTTGCTTGGCCCCGCTGTGTTTCTGTTGTACCACTCTGAGAGATGCAATATTCACGGAGAAGTCCTTCTGTGAGTATTATGTCACCGACTTGCGCACTACACATGAAGTGGTGTGCTGGATGACCACAGAAGACGATGAAACAGGCAAACTCGGAGGTGTTTTCCGCTTTGACGGAAGGCAACAAGAAGTTGCGGAATATGGTTGAACTGGTGATGAGCAAAAACCAGGAAAATTTCACTCTTCAAAAGTAGATGGAGAACAAAAGAGGTTAGCCTACCATTCCTTCTTCCCGGGTTTTGTTTTTTGTCTTTCGTTTTTTTTCACAAAATCCATATTTTGCCATTCAGGTTTGTTTTGACTCCGAGTTTTTCCTTATCCCCTTCTGCTTTTAGACATTATTGAATCTGCAAAGGAGGCTCTCGCCAACGTAAGTAATGCACAAGGACCGCGAGATGAGAATCTTTGTCTTGCAAAGGATTTGGACAGATCCAATAAGGATCTTGCACTTTGCAAGAAATCCCTTCGCGAAGCAGAAAATAAAATGCCGGAGCAGTCGTCCCAAGCTGCCAAGGACCCTGAAGTTATATGGGACCTTCGTATATAAGTGTGCCCTGAGTGTCTCTAGGAAGCACACCACTCACAACCACGACTAGCCTAAATGACTGGTGATGCACCTACTTCCACAAGTAATTAAGGGTCTTCCCGTGGATCCGGTGTTGGTTCTGTGAATCTCTATTACTCCAACCTTGGAAATCAAAAAAGAGGAGGAGCCACCTACTATTCATGTGTGTTCACTCAGAAACCTCTGCATCGAACTAACCTTAACAACCGGTTCATACCCCACAGGCAAATATTAGAGTGGTCGACTTCACACCAATATCGTGAGGATCATTACAACAAAACAACCAATGAGAAATATTGCATATTTATCTAAATTCATAGTAGTACTTGTTGGATGTATTCCCAAGAGACAATAATATACATATTTTTCATGATTAAAATATTATGTTTTATGCTATAACTGCTACAGTTATTGAATATGAGATTTGGAGGAAAACCCTTACTCATGTGTAGAAATATAAACACAATGGTTTACCCTTTGTCATGTCTCAGAGACAACTTATTAATACTAGATGACCATGTTTTCCTGGTCATGGAGAAATGTTTTGTCAATATTAATAAGAGCACTTTGTTGTTTCAACATAGTGGCTGGGTAGACCCAAGTATTTGAGATACTATAATATTTTTTTTTGGTAAATAGTACAAGCATTAGATGGTTTTTTTGTTTGCTTCCTTAGACCATGAGAATATTCAATGATGTTTACCGTATGGATCATTTTGATATAGTCAAGTATCACACCGTAAACTAGGTGATCAAAAAGTCTAACATTGGGTGGCCACGAAAGTATTCATTTATTGTGGTAGTTCAAGATTGGGAATTACTCCTCTATTAATAGAGTGATACATCCAGGGCCACTCGTTGAAATGGGATTTGTAAATAAGTATGCACAGACAAGGATATGACACTAGCCATGGGAATACTATGACATGACAGCGAGTAAAAGGAATCATACCATATATCAGGAATAATGTGATAAGGTGGTTAAAGAGTTTAATCATTGTATTATCATTTATCTCGTCCCGAGGTATTGATTGGTATCGCGAAGTAATTGAAACATACTTAACAAACCAACGGGTTCAACAGTTTTTTCGTCTAACTCGTAGGAAGCAATATGGACGTACACGGTTCTGATGTTGATTACTTATGTCCACTTGTTATCGAACCTGTGGAGTCACACATATAAGTCTTCATAGTCACTTGTCCACATTGGATGGTCCGGAGAAAGAGCGGGTATCATCAGGACGTTTCTGGCGTGGTATAATTATTATTCAGAGAGATTACGAAGGACATGAGATGTCCTGAGATATTGGGAATATGTTTCTAACATCGTTATATAAGGACGGTGATTTTATCTATAGGCGTCACGGGGTTCCAGAAGAGTTCTGGGGGGGGGGGGAGATTTCCTCCTATGGGCAAACCCTAATTTTAGGGGGCAATGATGACCCACAAGTATAGGGCATCACAACAGTCTTTGAGCGCAAGTGTAACCCAATTTATTGATTCGACGCAAGGTGAGCCAAAGAATACCTATAAGTCTTAGCAGCTGAGTTGTCAATTTAGCCACACCTGAGAAGCACTTACAAAATATATCAGTAATAAAAAGTGCAATAAAACAATGGATGGAGTGGTGTTGTGATGTTTCTCTTGCGTTCTCAACACACCTAATACAATGGCAATTGTATAGATGAACTGGCTCAGCGAAAAGATAGTTAATATTATACAATACGGAGTTAAACAAGTGATATTTGTCACCGGAGTGTACAAGTTAGTGGTTCCCCCTCCAGCTTTGTTGATGATGAGAAACAGTGGAAGAAGCTCTGGTCCACCAAAGCATCGGTGAAGATGAAGATAAACTTCGTCCGCTTTGCTCATGACTGTCTACCCAGCGGCACCCAATCCTGGTTTGATCATTTTTCGGTTTGATCATCATTGTGAACGGAGTCAAGAGAAATAATCTTCCAATTGGGTGTAGTTCATGGCCCTCGAGCGCTTGTTTGGTTGAGATGTTTCGAACACCTTCCCCTCAATCTCCTCCACCTCATCTTTTCATTCCCACCGCCACCATCACCGCCACCGTCTGTCTCATTGTAAATCAAGTCACGGAGAGGAGTTCCATCAATGTTTACCTCGCTCTCATTCAACAAGTTCACGTATGAAGAAGTAGGTAATTTATACAAGTTGGAGCTACAAATACAAGCGACAATTTCACAACAAAAGTCGAATTTGAAGCAAACAGGAAAGGGAAAGGAGAATAATATTTCGGTGCATGCATTTCTTCAAACACTTGTGACGCGGCGCTAGTATTCTCGGGCGCGGTTGGCGTTGCAATTGGCGGCTTCTTCCCTTTTCACCATGGCATTCTTCGTCTTTGATAGTTTCACTGTCCCTGCCGTGATGGTAACGGAAGCACCGACGGGGCCACGGGCAGCGGCATAGCCGTTGCTCAGCGCTTGCGCTTCATGGAGGGAGGGAGAGAGAGACTGACCAGCCTAAAAGCAGCGGCGGGGGGAGGGGCAAGCCACTATATCTTCCCATTCTGCTGGATCGAACAATGGTGTCACCGCAATGGTGATAGTGACAAGAGATGGCTGGGAGTCATCCATGACGGCGCTTGAAGGCCGCGGCGAGGTCGTCCAGAGCGGGGGAAGGGGTTCGGCGGTGGCGATCGAGGGGAGAGGGAGCTTGCTTGAAATTTCCATCCAGCCAACTAACTCCTTGTGATTCAGGGCACCGCTAGGTGTGTGGCGGAAACGATATTTCTAGCATTATTGAAGGGAATTCTCATCAGCCTTAAAAATAATTTACAAGTCGGAAGTTCTTTGTTTAACGCGCAATTTTTTCGCTACCTAAAACTGGAACTGACTCGTACTTATGCTAGAGATGGTCTTAGAGTCGGAGATACTTGTTCCTTGCTTATCTGTCGTATGGGTCATTAGTTGATTTACCAAAATGATGTTAATTATTGTCACTGTTGCCACGCAAAATTGCCGCGCGACACCACACGATAACCGTCGTGCTTTCGTGACGACGAACGATTGCTTTTCCGGCAAAGCAACAAAGGATTCCTTGATTTCGGAGAGGAGTACGGCCGCTTTTCAGCGCAAAACGGCAAAGATTTTGCTAACCCCTAGGGTTGCTAGGGCTTGACGAAGAAACGATAGGGAAAAAATATGAACGTAAAAAGTAGATGTGTTTTTGTTGAATTATCGATTGGTTCCCCTCAATCGGCCGTGACCTTGGTATTTAAGGTACGCTTGGACTTCGCGTGTACAACTCAAACTCTAGAGCTGAAACCGGATAGGGCAGATTCGGTTGTCTATATCCTGTAGATATTCCATATTCTAAACTCTTCTCACGTATAAATACTTTTTGCCCTACCAGAAAATAATAAAATATTCCGGCCACATTGCTAATCGTAACAGATAATGACCATCCTGCACTAAGCATACCTTTCTACTCATGTAGGTATAGCTAGCCATTGCAAATCCCATATTTCACATGTCATCTGAGGCTAGTCAGAACTTGTCCTTGGACGTTGCAAGCTGAATATAAAATCCTTAATCTCCAAGTAATATTCGGCTCAACCAAACTGATTATGGTAGTACTGGTACGTACCAAGCATCAACCATTGACTTTGTGCCCTTTGTATACGGAACTGAATAAATCCAGCCTGAAACTTGCTAGGACATGTCCTACGCCTTCTCGTTCAGCTCAGTATGTAACTGTATCCGCCCAGGACTTATCCTCGATAGCTGCAGGTTTAGAAAGAAGTTTGTCACATCTGCACTGAATTGAAACCACAATATATATCTTAACAGAAAAATTCAAATACCATAATCATTTTAATTAATCACCAAGCAGCCAAATTATGCATTCAACAGTCGCATGATCCATTGTGCTTATTCCTACTAACTTGTACGTTCGTGGTATTCTACATACACAATCCAAGTGGTAAATGGGACGGAAAACTTGAATTGGCTGATGTGCAGAATTAGTTGTGAGAGTCGATCAGATGGATACAAATTAAGAACTTCCCTATGCTTTTGAAGTCCGGATAGAGGCTGGGACGGGTCCCACCACCACGAATCCCAAGCGGCTGAAAAGACGGGTGAGGATCGTGTGGTCCCTGCTTCGGTGTCGCGTACTACATGTTCCTGGCCAGTGGCGTTGCGGCTCCCGTGTGGGTGGTATGGTCAACCAGACTAACCTGGGTCTGCCCATTCATAAAGAAAAACCTGGGTCTGCCCATTCACAAGTACTCCTACACACGTTGCTTAAGTCATTCTTTTGTGCATGTTTTATGGCATTCTGCATTTTATCTTTATAACCACTAATGTTGGCAACTTAATATATACTCACTTTTGCCAAGGAAAATAATGTAGCGGGGGATGATGGCGGGACAAGAAACCGGTGTTAGGGCATCTCCAGCCGTTGCGCCCCTCAGGGCCCAAAACGCCGCCGCGGCGCCAAACGGCGATAATCTGGAACCTGGGACGGCAGGCTTCCCAGTCGCCATCCGAGCCCAAGTTTCGGCCCAAAAAAACTCATGATTTGAAACTCGGCGCATTTTATTGATTTTACGCAAATTTCATACAATTTCGACGCAAATTTAAACTAAAATAACCTAAACTACTTAAGTCCTAGGCGCGCAGCGATGGCCTGGCTGTAGTCGACGTCGTCGCCGTTGTCGTCCGGGCCGTCGCCGTCGCGCCTGCTCGGTCCCTGTCCGGGGTCGCCGCAGCCAGTGTTGCTCGGCCCCGCGCCGGAGTCGCCCCACCTGCTCACCGCGAGGGTTCGCAGGTACTCGGCTTCTTCGTCGGAGTCGGGGTCGAGCACGACGTAGGGGACGTCCCTCGTCGGCGGCGGGGGAGGAATGCGTCGGCGGGCCACGTTGGCGGCAGCCTCCTGGCCGCGAGCCGCCTTGCGCTCCTCGGCCTCAGCGAGCAGGCGGCGCTGGAGCTCCACCTCCTCGGCAATGCTTTCGCGCAGGCTCCAGTCCGCGGCGACGTCGTCGGCGACGGGCTGGAGCGTGTTGCGCGACAGCTCCTCGGCGACCTTCAGGTCAGGCCACTCCTCGTCGTCCTCGTCCTCGTCCGTCTCCGTCTTCGGGCGGACCGTGCGCTCGAAGCCGGCGTCCTGCCGCTGGCGTGGCTCGCCGATGCGCAGGGCGCCGCCGCTGCGCCTGGGGATAGGCGCTCCCTTAGACATCTACTTTGGTTTAACTTTTGTGACAGTTAATTTGATATGGAGGCAGTACGGAGTACTTGTTAAAAGCTGTACGCAATAAGCATTTACTGGTGTACTCCCTCCGTTCAACAATAGATGACTTCCACTTTTCTATATATAGATGTATCTAGACATATTTTAGTGTCTAGATACATCCATATCTAGACAAATGCAAGTCATCTATTGTTGAACGGAGGGAGTAACTGTCAAGCTGATGCTTTTCATCCGATGGATCAAACCCGGGTTAGCCCGCTTGACCGTACCACCCACACGCCGCAATGCAAGCAGGTCTCTCGCGCGTCCCACGGGAGCCGCAAGTCCGGATGGCACCCACCGGGTTCGGGGCCGGGTCGGCGCCCCCCATACCCGCCCCATTTAACTTGTCGGGTCTCATTTCTTACCATACCCACGACCCGACCGGGTTCGGGGCCCCAACGGGTACCCATTTAAGAGCGACATCGACAAATGTGGGGAATAAAATAACGGAATATTGGGATGAGGTTGATGAGAATAGGCACGTGTGTACGTGTATTGCCTCCGGGAATCCAGATTTCAACGCATCCATGTGATGTGTGAGGTTTGTAGTCCATAACTCGTGGGCGTGTGGTTAGGCATAGGATTATTAGGGATATGATTAGGACTTAGAGCGGGTCTGCGGGTACGCGGGTACGGGTTTGCCACCCCCATACCCCCCCCCATTAAACCTGGTGGGTCGAACATTTTACCAAACCCTCCCCATTTAAGGCGGGTACCCGTCGGGTTTGCGGGTTTCGGGGCCCCATTGCCATCCGTGGCCGCAAGGCACACTGGCCAGGAACACGACGAAACCGAAGTGGGGACCACACGATCCTTCTCCCGTCCTAATCCCTGCCTTTCAGGCGCTTGGGAGTTGGGATTCGTGGTGGTGGGACCCGTCGCGGCCTTTTTCCTGACTTCAAAAGCGCGTGGAAGTTCTTAATTTGTATCCATCTCATCAACTAATTCTGCACATCAACTAATTTGTATCGGCCAAGCCAATTCATGTTTTCCGTCCCATTTACCACTTGGATTGTGTATGTAGGACTAAAATGGATTGTGTATGATGAACTAAAATGGATGTTGTAGCACGAACGTACGAGTTAGTAGGAATAAGCACAATGGATCACGCGACCACAATTAACATAATTTTACGAATCAAATAATGACCCATACAACAGATAACCAAGGAACAAGTATGTACGACTCTATGAGCATCTCTAGCATAACCCGTACTGGATATGAGTCACTTACAGATTTTGGCCGCGCTCGCAAAAAATTGCGCATTGAACAGAGAACACGTAAACAACGTCCGACCTATAAATTATTTTTAAGACTGATGAGAATTCCCCTCTATAATGCCAGAAATATCGTTTCCGCCGCAGACCTGGCGGTGCCCTGAATCACAAGGAGATAGTTGGCCGGATAAAAATGTCACGCGAGCGAGTTCCCTCTCCCCTCGACCGCCTCAGTGCCCCGCTCCGTGTAACATCCCAAGTATGAAAACCTACCATTTAGAATGTTTGATTTCTTGTTATTAAAGTATTGCATCATGGCATCATATTTATTTCCTTGTTTGCCTTGTTTACTATTTGTTTTGCATCTGTTCTTAATTGTTTTCACAATGAAACCCAAACAATTTCAAATACTTTGTTTTCATACTTGCTCTGTTACAACATTTGAAATAAAAATCACAAATAATAACAACCAATTTGTTCCATTTTATTCCATGTTGATCACTTATTAAAATATTGGTTTTAATTCAATCAATTAAATTCCAAAAGCACCTTTAAAATCCAAATCAAATGCACTAAAACAGAATCACTTTGAATTTATGTTGACATCAAAGCAATCAACTCAATTTGTTTATAATAACATAGGGGTCACCCTATTCAAAAGTGTGGTTTTATTAATGTTCAACTAATAAAGAAACTCATTTCAATTTTGGCTTATTTCCAAGCAGCACCAAAAATTCAACTATTTTTGAAATTCAAACTTGATAATTGGTTGTATTTAACACCATGAGCACACCCTAATTTTCTATGAATTTTCCTAACACTAAAACCCCAATCTATTCCTTTTTCTAATTGCTACAAAAAAAAAAAAATCAGAAAGCAAAAAAAAAAAGGACAAAACGGCAGCGCGCGCAGCACCTAAGCCTCTACCCAGCCCAGCCCCTTTTTTCTCTCCTCGCGCGCGCGGCCCAGCCCGTTAACGTCGTGTACCGTTTCGTTTAGATCGCCGCCCCGTCGCCCCGCGGTACGGCAGTCCATCGGGACACGCCACGGCGGCACAGTGACAACTCAACGGCGATCCTCCACCCCTAGACTCTATAAGTAGCCTAGACCCCCCCGGCGCCAAGCCCTAGACCTAGGGTTCCGTTTCCTCCTTCGAATCCGCCGCCACTCCTCTCCCCCTCGCCGGAATTCCTCGCGGCCACCTCACCGGAGAGCGAGCTCTCTGAACTTCCATGGCGCCGCCCACCTCCTAGCTCCACCTAGCTATCTAACCCCTGGAAACAAACCCCCTCGTCGCCCTCTTCTGTTTCGACACCCGAGTACCCACGGGGAGCGACCACAGCTGCGTCGCCGTCTGCTGCATCGCCGCCGGCCGCGCAAACTTGACCCTCTGCAACGTCTGCAATCACCGGCGCCACCGTCCATCTCCACCCTAACTGACTACGGGGACCACGCCACCACGCCTTCCTCTACTGCTTCGACACCGGAGCTAGCTGGGAGGAGCACGGGAGCCACGCCGCCGTCTTCGTCACCGCCGCTGTCGCTGTCAGCCGTCTCCGTCAGGCCTCTGCAACCACGACGAACGGTGGTGAGCGACCACCGAGACCTCCTCCTCCTCCTTGTATCTGCTCCACGCACTGCACACACCTCCCTGCACCAACCGCAGCAACCACGGGCACCGCACCAGCGGCGGATCGTCGCTGGCGAGCACGTATCTGTCAGCAAGGTTCAGGCAACGCTCACGTTTTCGAAATTCAGTTAACCATTTGACACCTTACCTTCGCCGCGTCTCTGTTTCTGTCGAAACTGACGAAGTACCGCACTGGTACGGTGCAACTGAATCCTGCGCGCGGTCGTGGGATCGATCCCCCGCGGCCGCAGAGAAAACCCACCTTTTTTTCGCTCGCTGGCTGACAAGCGAGCCCCACCAGTCAGCGTCCCTAACTGCCACGCGCGCGCGCTCGCGCCACGCTGGCCGCAGGCCCATGGAGCAGTGGCTGGGGGTAGCCTACCACGCGGTAACAAATGTTTGCACGCTTCTGTTATTATTTTCTAAATCATTTTAAATGGCAGAATTAATCCCTAAAAGCAAAACTTTAATAACTTTTAATCTATAACCCCAATAAATAAAAGTTATATATGTTTGTTGTTCAAAATTAAATGATCTTTCCAAATAATCCAAATGTGTACTGTTTTGAAATTCCAAAATGCAATTTAAATTTGAATTCAAACAAATCAATTGCAATTTGCTAAAATCAATAACTAATTCATTCTTAATCCAATAAATGAAAATAAAATATGTTTTCCATACCATTTTGAATAACCTTTTCAAATATAATTTTTGTTTCCTGTTTTGAATAATTAAAATTTCCTAAATAATTTAAACCTTGTTTAATTCAATTAATTTTGCAAAAATCATAACTTGAGCATAAAAATTCCAAATTCCACAAACTAAATATGTTTTCCAATCAACTTTTCATGTACTTTCCAAATATCAAATTTGTGTACTGTTTTGAATAAGTTAACTTGCTGAAAACAACTGTTTCTTAATTAATGCATTTAAAATTGCTAAATTCATAACTTGCTCAAATTTAATTATTCTTGAACATGTAAAATATGTTTTCAAACCAGAAAAACATAACCTTTTCAAATATGAACTTGGCTTAATACTTTGAACAAATAAAATTCAATTAACATCTACACTTGAATTATTTCCAATTAAAACTTGTTTAATCTTGTTTAATTAATAATTAACTCATTCTATTTCCTTTTGCAATAATTGAAACATGTAATCCACCCAAAATGTTTTGCATTTTTCAAATATAAACTTTGTCATCTGTTTTGCACAACTTAACTTGATGAAAACAACCAATTGTTGTGTAACATCATTAAGTAACCAAAATTTCCAAACTTAATAAATAAATTCTTAACTTGTTAATTATCATTCCAATTGCATCTAATATTGTTACCTTGTTGTTTTCATCATGCATGCATCATGCTAATTCACTTACACATGATGTTTAGTTGTAGAACAATTATTTCAACCATAAGTCATGGACTCTTTCCATATGCAATCCAATTGCATATGGGTCCATTTAAACTTGTTATCTTGTCAAGTAGTTTATCCTGATGCATCTATTAAATTGACATGCATCATCCCATGTTTGTGCACTATGCCATGTATTGATTGCCCGTCTTCTTTCGTTGTTTGTTTTTGCTTCTTCTCAATTAGACGACGACGTTGAGACGGACGATCTTTACGGTACTTCTTCACAGGACTTAGCTCAGTACCAGGCTACTGGGTTTGCGGGCAAGTTATCACTCACATGAATCATCGAGTTCCTTTCCACACTTGTTATCGATACTATCCTTTGTCTACTATTGCTAGCCCTATGTATCGTTGCTTGTTCTCCGAACCTATCACATGATAACCCGAACCAATGATATTGCCTCACCTCCATACCTAAAACCCCTTGCTTGTTGCCTTAGTCTTACCTAGCATGCTTAGGGTTGCTTTTGCTCGAGTCTGTTGTCGGTTACTTCTTTTACTATTATTATTGTACCGGGGGCTCGAATGTTAATCAATCAATCCTGTTAATGCTAATGGTAATAATAATTTGATGATAAGGCACCGGCAGGAGGCCCATGAGAGGTTTTGAAGCCTGATAGTGTCGACCCTAATAGGAAAAGGGTCTTGTCTACCGATCCATGATGAGCGCACTACCCGCATGTGGGAAGCGAGTATGGGCGCCCCCCTCAACTTGACTCGATTCGCATCTCGTCCAAATCGCCTCATTTAGTTCGAGTGTTCCATTTGCCGCATGCATGTTTTTGCGAGCCCAGGCCAGGGTGGAAATTTTGTAGTCGGCATATAGGGGGACACGTTCTTAGAGTGCTATGAGGGTCCATTTTCTTCTGGGCTCGATTAGCCGTGCGCCCAAGGTGCTTTGGGCTTGATGTGAAAGAAGGGTTGGGTTGTGTTGAGTGTCCCTCTTGGTGGGTTCGCTTCCCATCTGGCGGGATATTCTTACGTGTACAGCTAAATTGGTGCAACCCTGTAGGGATAATCTTCTCGAGAAGCCGTGTTTTCCGCGGTTATGGACTACTTGGTGAAAGTACTGGCTAACAAGTACTCAGGACAACTTCAACATAATGATTAACCATGTTACAACCAATGAATAACAACTTGACTAGTAATAGGTTTATTCACACAATAACTTGATTCACCTTAATAACACTGTGTGAGTTATCCTCGGATTGCTTCTTCGGATAAGGGGCGAGATCCAGGATGGGTTTGTTTGAAGTTATCTTTCAGTTGGTTACAATACTCGATCTTATCTTCTATCTGTTAGCCGGAACTTGTAGTATCTCTGTAGTTGGTTAGAGCAGCCCGCTGCAGCTTCCATATCACCCATCTTCTTCCGTTGATCCCAAGCATCTATGCTTGTGTTGACGGGTAACTCTTTGATGAAGTGTGAGTCTTGCTTGCCAGTACTTGGATGTACTGACCCCGTTGGGGCTGTGGTTTACGCAGACTACGACTACGGCTACGATGATCACCAGGATGGCTACTTCGTGGAGTTGACGAGACTGCAGACGAGTAGATAGCGGACCCGGGCAGGATCCGAAGACTACGTGGATGGGCTTCGTCTTCTTTATTTTCCCCGGCTTCTTAAGCCTTTTGTATTTGTCTGTACTCAGACACCTTGTTTGCTTCCGCTGATGTAATGAATGCTATGTTGGGACACGTGTCCTCTGAATGATTGTATTTGCTATTCTCTGCCTTAGTGAAGGCTATTTGAAATCTTATTCAATCTTTTGTGTCTTAGAGACATTCTGTGGTATCATTCCGTTTAACGCTGTTGACGTACCGTGCGTGATTGATATGAAGTACGTCGACAGTAGTGCCTTTGATCTCTAGTGGATAGTTTACATCGACGATGGAATAGCAGGGCTTGTGTTGTCGCGCATAAGCGCAGGCCTACCAGGAAGCTGGGACGTGGGAGCAGGTATGCCCCATAATCCAAGCACCTGCTATCCAGTTCGGCCCGATGAGTATCCCCTAGAAGTCAGGGTGCGACAAATGGTATCAGAGCCTGTCTGCCCGTAGGATCCCTTTTACTGGTCGCAGTTTGAGTCTAGAAACTATTTTGTAGCTATATAGGAAAAATGAAACGTGAGAGTAGGAATTCTGTTCTTTTTCTTCTTTTCCCTCCCTCCCACCCCCTTTTTCTGGTAAGGAAGTGTAACGTTGATTTTCCCTTCTCATCTAAAAATTTCAAGTTAGGATTTCACGTGTTCTGGGTTCTTCCGTAGTATCTTAGGAGTCTTGGTCACGAGTTTTCCCGATGTTGTTTCAATATCATGTTCTTCTAAACATTTCCTTTTCGTCCGTTGAAATCTTGTTGTTGTTTTCTACTTCATTTCTTCTACCGGCGTCTAATCAACTTCCCAAATATCAATCTATCTGGCCAGAAAGGTTGTTGTTGTCGTTGTTGTTGTTGTTTTCATTCCTCAAGCACCACATTCCAGATAGTCTATTCTCCATATGGATCAAGTTCTGTTTTAATCAAAGTTTCCCCGTTAATCTGCTAAACTCTATTCCAGCTAAAGTGTTGTTTGATACCGGAGCATCACATTCTTTGGTGTCAAAGATCTTGGCCACAACAAACAACCTAGATGTTGTTCCACTAAGCAATCAAATCACCGTTCACTCTCCGGCATCTCAAATGTTGACTTCCAACATAAGCAAGGACAGTCAAATCCTAATTGGAAGCCACATATTCCTCGCTTCTCTCATGTTGCTGGGAAATTCTGACATTGTTGTCATTCTTAGTATTGGATTGATGTCAATAACTCTGTTCCACCATTCTAACCAGATAATCTATTCTCCAAATGAATCAAGTTCTATCCAGCTATACACCCTCAATACAAAAACCTCTTCCTTCAATTGAAAATGTTCCGGTGGTTTTCTAATTCCCTGACGTCTATCCAATGTGCACGATGTGTTTCACGTGACACAACTCAAGAGGATCTTCCCAAGAAGTATCCAGACCTTTTCTTTTCTCAGTAGGAATCTCGGGGCGCGATTCCTTCAAGGGGGGGCGTTTTGTAACATCCCAAGTATGAAAACCTACCATTTAGAATGTTTGATTTCTTGTTATTAAAGTATTGCATCATGGCATCATATTTATTTCCTTGTTTGCCTTGTTTACTATTTGTTTTGCATCTGTTCTTAATTGTTTTCACAATGAAACCCAAACAATTTCAAATACTTTGTTTTCATACTTGCTCTGTTACAACATTTGAAATAAAAATCACAAATAATAACAACCAATTTGTTCCATTTTATTCCATGTTGATCACTTATTAAAATATTGGTTTTAATTCAATCAATTAAATTCCAAAAGCACCTTTAAAATCCAAATCAAATGCACTAAAACAGAATCACTTTGAATTTATGTTGACATCAAAGCAATCAACTCAATTTGTTTATAATAACATAGGGGTCACCCTATTCAAAAGTGTGGTTTTATTAATGTTCAACTAATAAAGAAACTCATTTCAATTTTGGCTTATTTCCAAGCAGCACCAAAAATTCAACTATTTTTGAAATTCAAACTTGATAATTGGTTGTATTTAACACCATGAGCACACCCTAATTTTCTATGAATTTTCCTAACACTAAAACCCCAATCTATTCCTTTTTCTAATTGCTACAAAAATAAATAAATCAGAAAGCAAAAAAAAAAGCAGAAAACGGCAGCGCGCGCAGCACCTAAGCCTCTACCCAGCCCAGCCCCTTTTTTCTCTCCTCGCGCGCGCGGCCCAGCCCGTTAACGTCACGTACCGTTTCGTTTAGATCGCCGCCCCGTCGCCCCGCGGTACGGCAGTCCATCGGGACACGCCACGGCGGCACAGTGACAACTCGACGGCGATCCTCCACCCCTAGACTCTATAAGTAGCCTAGACCCCCCTGGCGCCGAGCCCTAGACCTAGGGTTCCATTTCCTCCCTCGAATCCGCCGCCACTCCTCTCCCCCTCGCCGGAATTCCTCGCGGTCACCTCACCGGAGAGCGAGCTCTCTGAACTTCCATGGCGCCGCCCACCTCCTAGCTCCACCTAGCTATCTAACCCCTGGAAACAAACCCCCTCGTCACCCTCTTCTGTTTCGACACCCGAGTACCCACGGGGAGCGACCACAGCTGCGCCGCCGTCTGCTGCATCGCCGCCGGCCGCGCCACCTCGACCCTCTGCAACGTCTGCAATCACCGGCGCCACCGTCCATCTCCACCCTAACCGACTACGGGGACCACGCCACCACGCCTTCCTCTACTGCTTCGACACCGGAGCTAGCTGGGAGGAGCACGGGAGCCACGCCGCCGTCTTCGTCACCGCCGCTGTCGCCGTCAGCCGTCTCCGTCAGGCCTCTGCAACCACGACGAACGGTGGTGAGCGACCACCGAGACCTCCTCCTCCTCCTTGTATCTGCTCCACGCACTGCACACGCCTCCCTGCACCAACCGCAGCAACCACGGGCACCGCACCAGCGGCGGATCATCGCCGGCGAGCACGTATCTGTCAGCAAGGTTCAGGCAACGCTCACGTTTTCGAAATTCAGTTAACCATTTGACACCTTACCTTCGCCGCATCTCTGTTTCTGTCGAAACTGACGAAGTACCGCACTGGTACGGTGCAACTGAATCCTGCGCGCGGTCATGGGATCGATCCCCCGCGGCCGCAGAGAAAACCCACCTTTTTTTCGCTCGCTGGCTGACAAGCGAGCCCCACCAGTCAGCGTCCCTAACTGCCACGCGCGTGCGCTCGCGCCACGCTGGCCGCAGGACCACGGGGCAGTGGCTGGGGGTAGCCTACCACGCGGTAACAAATGTTTGCACGCTTCTGTTATTATTTTCTAAATCATTTTAAATGGCAGAATTAATCCCTAAAAGCAAAACTTTAATAACTTTTAATCTATATTTCCAATAAATAAAAGTTATATATGTTTGTTGTTCCAAATTAAATGATCTTTCCAAATAATCCAAATGTGTACTGTTTTGAAATTCCAAAATGCAATTTAAATTTGAATTCAAACAAATCAATTGCAATTTGCTAAAATCAATAACTAATTCATTCTTAATCCAATAAATGCAAATAAAATATGTTTTCCATACCATTTTGAATAACCTTTTCAAATATAATTTTTGTTTCCTGTTTTGAATAATTAAAATTGCCTAAATAATTTAAACCTTGTTTAATTCAATTAATTTTGCAAAAATCATAACTTGAGCATAAAAATTCCAAATTCCACAAACTAAATATGTTTTCCAATCAACTTTTCATGTACTTTCCAAATATCAAATTTGTGTACTGTTTTGAATAAGTTAACTTGCTGAAAACAACTGTTTCTTAATTAATGCATTTAAAATTGCTAAATTCATAACTTGCTCAAATTTAATTATTCTTGAACATGTAAAATATGTTTTCAAACCAGAAAAACATAACCTTTTCAAATATGAACTTGGCTTAATACTTTGAACAAATAAAATTCAATTAACATCTACACTTGAATCATTTCCAATTAAAACTTGTTTAATCTTGTTTAATTAATAATTAACTCATTCTATTTCCTTTTGCAATAATTGAAACATGTAATCCACCCAAAATGTTTTGCTCTTTTCAAATATAAACTTTGTCATCTGTTTTGCACAACTTAACTTGATGAAAACAACCAATTGTTGTGTAACATCATTAAGTAACCAAAATTTCCAAACTTAATAAATAAATTCTTAACTTGTTAATTATCATTCCAATTGCATCTAATATTTTTACCTTGTTGTTTTCATCATGCATGCATCATGCTAATTCACTTACACATGATGTTTAGTTGTAGAACAATTATTTCAACCATAAGTCATGGACTCTTTCCATATGCAATCCAATTGCATATGGGTCCATTTAAACTTGTTATCTTGTCAAGTAGTTTATCCTGATGCATCTATTAAATTGACATGCATCATCCCATGTTTGTGCACTATGCCATGTATTGATTGCCCGTCTTCTTTCGTTGTTTGTTTTTTCTTATTCTCAATTAGACGACGATGTTGAGACGGACGATCTTTACGGTACTTCTTCACAGGACTTAGCTCAGTACCAGGCTACTGGGTTTGCAGGCAAGTTATCACTCACATGAATCATCGAGTTCCTTTCCACACTTGTTATCGATACTATCCTTTGTCTACTATTGCTAGCCCTATGTATCGTTGCTTGTTCTCCGAACCTATCACATGATAACCTGAACCAATGATATTGCCTCACCTCCATACCTAAAACCCCTTGCTTGTTGGCTTAGTCTTACCTAGCATGCTTAGGGTTGCTTTTGCTCGAGTCTGTTGTCGGTTACTTCTTTTACTATTATTATTGTACCGGGGGCTCGAATGTTAATCAATCAATCCTGTTAATGCTAATGGTAATAATAATTTGATGATAAGGCACCGGCAGGAGGCCCATGAGAGGTTTTGAAGCCTGCTAGTGTCGACCCTAATAGGAAAAGGGTCTTGTCTACCTATCCATGATGAGCGCACTACCCGCATGTGGGAAGCGAGTATGGGCGCCCCCCTCAACTTGACTCGATTCGCATGTCGTCCAAATCGCCTCATTTAGTTCGAGTGTTCCATTTGCCGCATGCATGTTTTTGCGAGCCCAGGCCAGGGTGGAAATTTTGTAGTCGTCATATAGGGGGACACGTTCTTAGAGTGCTATGAGGGTCCATTTTCTTCTGGGCTCGATTAGCCGTGCGCCCAAGGTGCTTTGGGCTTGATGCGAAGAAGGGTTGGGTTGTGTTGAGTGTCCCGCTTGGTGGGTTCGCTTCCCATCTGGCGGGATATTCTTACGTGTACGGCTAAATTGGTGTAACCCTGCAGGGATAATCTTCTCGAGAAGCCGTGTTTTCCGCGGTTATGGACTACTTGGTGAAATTACTGGCTAACAAGTACTCAGGACAACTTCAACATAATGATTAACCATGTTACAACCAATGAATAACAACTTGACTAGTAATAGGTTTATTCACACAATAACTTTATTCACCTTAATACCACTGTGTGAGTTATCCTCGGATTGCTTCTTAGGATAAGGGGCGAGATCCAGGATGGGTTTGTTTGAAGTTATCTTTCAGTTGGTTACAATACTCGATCTTATCTTCTATCTGTTAGCCGGAACTTGTAGTATCTCTGTAGTTGGTTAGAGCAGCCCGCTGCAGCTTCCATATCACCCATCTTCTTCCGTTGATCCCAAGCATCTATGCTTGTGTTGACGGGTAACTCTTTGATGAAGTGTGAGTCTTGCTTGCCAGTACTTGGATGTACTGACCCCGTTGGGGCTGTGGTTTACGCAGACTACGACTACGGCTACGATGATCACCAGGATGGCTACTTCGTGGAGTTGACGAGACTGCAGACGAGTAGATAGCGGACCCGGGCAGGATCCGAAGACTACGTGGATGGGCTTCGTCTTCTTTATTTTCCCCGGCTTCTTAAGCCTTTTGTATTTGTCTGTACTCAGACACCTTGTTTGCTTCCGCTGATGTAATGAATGCTATGTTGGGACAAGTGTCATCTGAATGATTGTATTTGCTATTCTCTGCCTTAGTGAAGGCTATTTGCAATCTTATTCAATCTTTTGTGTCTTAGAGACATTCTGTGGTATCATTCCGTTTAACGCTGTTGACGTACCGTGCGTGATTGATATGAAGTACGTCGACAGTAGTGCCTTTGATCTCTAGTGGATAGTTTACATCGACGATGGAATAGCAGGGCTTGTGTTGTCGCGCATAAGCGCAGGCCTACCAGGAAGCTGGGACGTGGGAGCAGGTATGCCCCATAATCCAAGCACCTGCTATCCAGTTCGGCCCGATGAGTATCCCCTAGAAGTCAGGGTGCGACACTCCGGCCCACCTCGCCGCGACCTTCAAGCCGTCATGGATGACTCCCAACCATCTCTGGTCACTGTCCCCATCGCGGCGACGCAATTGTCCGATTCAGCAAGCTCGGAAGATATTGTGGCTTGCCCCTCTACTGCTTTTGGGCTGGTGCTCTCCCCTCCTCCCCCCCACACACACTCATGAAGCGGAAGTGGCTTTCTGCTTCCATTCTTGTTGTGGCCGAGATGGTGAAACCATCGAAAGCGAAGAACACCATTGTGAAACGGAAGAAGCCGTCGACTGCACCGCCAACCGCGCCCGCGAATGTCGCCGGCATGTCCTAAGTGTTTGAAGAATGCATGCATCGATGTATAATTTTGGTACAAGTACACATACCATGCACAATTTTCGTAACCGTGGCTCGATTTTAATTACTCCTACTTGTTAACGCGGTATAAACCCAGTTAATAACAAACTTTCACACAATAGAAGCATTTTTCTTTTAGATTGTTAGAAGCATTTACCTATTTTACTTTAATAGAAACATTTACTTGTTTAATTGTCAAGCCGATGTTTTCCGTACGATCGATCAAACCCGGGTTTAGCCTTGCTTGACCACACCACCCAGACGCCGCAGGTAGCGCGCGGCCGCGTCCCACGGGAGCCGCAAGGCCAGCAACACGTATGGGACAACACGACGATTCGAAGCCGCGCGGGGATTCGGAGCCGCAAGGGAGCCGCACCGGGATTTTCGTTTTTCTTTGTTGTTGACCGGTTCGGAGGCAGTGCGACAAGAGGCGGTGGCAATTTGACGTAAATAACTCCAAACAAAATGACCCTTTTCCGGTACCTATTCGGGTGGGAGGCCAGAAACTCGGGAATCTGCTCTAAGGCAGTTTCTCATTCACTACTCAAAATGAGTTTCCCGATGCGGAGAAGCAGAATAGAAACTGGACACTTCTTTCCAGTTTGTGGCATACGGTAAGTAGAAGCAGTACAAAAACATAAAACAAGTGTCCCTAAGCGCATCTCCAGCCCCCCGGGAGCCCTCATGACCCTTTTTTTCCGCCGATGTGACGCTTTTTGCCCAGCCGCACCCCAGAACATGCGATAGTGTCGTTTGGGCCAAATTAGCGCCCGACAAATCCATGCCGAACCCAGGGCGCTGGGGGGCTCTTGGGGGCGTCAGATGAAGCGAAACCACGCGTGGGTCCGTCCTGTCGGCGGGTGTGGCTTGTTTTCGCGCCATTTCCCCCGTTTTCCCTCTATCGCGCCCAACTACCTTCTCGCCCGCCTAGATCCCGCCCTTTCTTCCCTCCATAGATCTCCAACACCCGCCATGCCGCCGAAAAAATCCAAGCAGGCACGCGCCGCTGGAGAGGATGAGAAGCCCAATTCTAGGAGGACGAGGAGACCATTGCCGAGGCCGCCGGCATGACCAACGTCGAGTGGAGAGCCGACGTGGATCGCAAGACGACTGTCACCGACGACAGGCGGCGCTGTTGGAAGCGAAGAAGATGAGGGACGCGGCTACAACGAAAGAGGAGGAGTCCCGCGTCGTCATGGCGAGGAACGCGGCGGCTCGCCAGCCAATGCCCCCACTCCCCCAGCAGCCCGCCTAGCCCGGCCAATCAGTGTCAAGCCCGCACATGCACAGGGCGTGGGAAGCCAGTCGAGCGTCGCATCTCCGGCGGCTAGCTTCTCGCCGCAGGTGTGGAGGTACTCCCCGTCGCCTGACTACGTCGACGGTGACCCTCTCGACGGCTTCAACCCCAACACCGCCTTCCACGGCGACCCTCTCGGGGACTCCGGCACGCCCGAGACCAGGTCACCGCCGCGCCCGAGCCCACTGCTTCGCCCGAGGAGCCAGTCGTCTGATACTCGTCGCCGGACCTTGTCGCTGTGCTATGAAGTGCTTTTACTATCCTGTTGATCGCCGAACTGTGGCATGATGATCGCCGTACTCTGGTTTGTTGATCGCCGAACCTGACTTTTTTGAAGCAGGAAGGAGTTGTTTGAGTTCGTCTTATTTTTTTCCCCTTATTTGCCGAAACCTGGGGGTGCGACTGGAAACGATAGCCCCCAGGCCGAAATGTTCGCCGGCTGAGGCTGCCAAGCGGTTTGGCGGGATGCGCTGGGCTAAGCCGTGGGAGTATGGGACGGCCGTAACTACACCTCGACGAGCAAAAGAATATTCTCAATAAGAGACTTGTTCTAAATCTCTCAAATTAGGTACTCCCTCTGTTCCAAAATGTAAACATTTTTAGCAAACTAGTTTAGTTATCTAAAAATGATTACATTTTGAAAACGGAGGTAGCTATAGATAATGTAAAAGTCCAACTGTGAAACTTTTTACCGCACACGTCCCACGGAGAAATAGTACGTAGTTACTAGACAAGACAAGGAAGGATACGCTTGTGGGGTTGGTGGCTGTGGGATTGAGAAACTCAACTATTCCTACGGAGTAAAAGTTACGGTTCGTGCTTGGCTGCAAAAGGTGGTGGCAGAGCGCCTGTGCGCGCAGGTCACACGCACCGCGCGTTCCTTGAGCTAACCATGGTTTGGTTAACTTCTAATCCTGGTTTAGTGGTGCGGCAGTGCACCGGTGACGCAGCAGCTATTCACTTAATGAGAATGACCGGCGGGCCACTGGAATGGAGGACCCACCTGTATGTGGGTCTGTCAAGGGTGAAAAATGACCAGCCCAAGCCTCTTCCTACGGCTCGGTACTATTTATTTACCCCACCTCTGTGGTCTCTCCATCCTGCCTCAACCAGACCGCCCCAGAGAAAAAAAAGGAGAGAGAGAGTGAGTGCAAGGCCAAAACCGAAGAGAAGAGAAGGATGTCGGGCGCAAGCATCAAGGCGGCGGCGGCGGTGTCGGCGGGGCGCCACGGCGTCACGGTCCCACAGAGGCCGTCGGCCGCCGGGCGCCTCCCCAAGAAGGGCTACGACTCCATCGACAAGCCCGTCAAGGTCCACCTCGAGCTCCTCGTCGGCGGCGGAACCTGCCAGGTCACCAAGTCCGCGCCGCTCCCCTCCGGCGTACTCAAGTGCTTCAACAGATTCGCTGAGCTCTCCCTCCCTAACGTCGACGAGGCGGCGGCGGCGGAAGTCGAGAACATCGACGACAACGACGCGGCGGCGGCGGCGGCGGAATTCGACAACGGCGAGGAGGAGGCGGACGGCGAGGAGGAGATGGATGAAAGTCGGGTTAGTGTTTCCGTACTTGACCATTCCAAGAGCACCCACACGCGGCCGCCTCCCAGCACGTACGCAACGGAGACAAGACGACGAAAAAGAGCTTAGGCGTTTGGGGTTGTTGGTGGTGGGACCCGTCCGATTTCAAAATGCAATGCATAGTCCGAATTTTCAAAAATATAAAATAGACGTGAAAACAGTTCCTACAGAGTATGGCGGTACGCTGCAAAAGTGGGAGAGCCTCTGTGCCGTAACCATGGTTCGGTTAAAACTCTAATCATGGTTTGGTGGCGCGGCCACTGGTCCGGTGTTGCAACCACGGTAAATTAAATAGTTCTGTGCACAAACCGTGAATGACAGATGGGCCTCAAAGATGGCGGACCCACCTGTAGATGGGTTCGTACAGGGTAAAGAGGCGATGAGCCGAACCCTCCTTCTCCTCTTTATTAACCCGCAGCCAGGTTCCTCGTCCATCTCTCTCCACCGGCGCTGTACCACCACACTCGAGACAAAACAGAAAAGCAAGAGAGAGAGAGAGCGTCGAGGCGAACCGGGAGAGAAGATGGCGGGCGAAAGCATCAAGAAGGCGGCGGCGGCGTCCAGGGCGCGCCACGGCGTCGCTGTCCCACGCCGGCCGTCGGCTGCTGAGCGCCTCTTCAAGAGCGGGTTCGACGCCATCCGCAACCGTGAGGCGGTCAAGGTCGAGGCCCTCGTCGGCGGCGGCACCCGTCGGGTCACCGACTCGCCACCTCTCCCCGCGGGCGGCCTAAACGCCTTCAACCGCTTCGCCATGTTATTTTATGGTGATCCAAATTCATATTCGTATATACTGATAAAGGCCGAACTTCAAGACGTAGTGGAGCCGGTACGAGTTGTTACCGAGTCGGAGTTGGATTACCTGTTACCGACCTAGTTAGGTCAGGACCGCCTTTATATACCTCTTGTAAGCCGCCGCACGGGATAAGCCATACATTGTAAATCCCGGCGCGATTGTAACCTCACCCGAAATAGTGAAGTATTGCTGGCTGGCGCCCGTGGTTTTTTCTCTTCCTCCTTGGAAGGGTTTTCCACGTTAAAATCTCGTGTCCCCGTTGGTTCGATCTTGCTTAATTTCATCGTTGTTTTTCTATTGCGTGTAACACGCCATGCTCCCCGTCCCCAACGACGACGACGACGATGCGGCGGCCGAACTCCAGAACGGCGACGCGGCGGCGGCCGAACTCCAGAACGGCGACCACGACGACGCGGCGGCGGCCGAACTCCAGAACGGCGACCACGACGACGCGGCGGCGGCCGAAGTCCAGAACGGCGACCACGACGACGCGGCGGCGGCCGAGCTCCAGAACGGCGACCACGACGACGCGGCGGCGGCCGAAGTCCAGAACGGCGACCACGACGACGCGGCGGCGCCGAGCTCCAGAACGGCGACGAGGAGGCGGGCGGCGAGCAGGAGGAGTGAACGCGCGCTACAATCTCGATGTGATGGGTGTGTTTTCGATTTAGCTGCTCTGATCTGAATTCTCGAGTAGTTGATTTCTGTCATCGATCATTCTGATGCTTGGACTTGGGGGACTAGCAGTATTGGTAAATGAAATTGTTGGTGGATGACGAGTAATTTGAGTTTCGATGTTAAACTGTGCCGCGACGATGATGATCCCTGCGGTAGGCTTGGATTTTTCCGGCATCCTTCACCAGACATTGCGCGCAGAGAAGGGACTTGCGCTGTGAGCGTCGTCCTTCCCAGATCTTTGGGCGCCGTGAGCTACTTGTGCCTCAGAATCGGCAATCGCGCCGCCGCTTTCGTTCCTGCATTGCTGTTCGTTTCATGTTCGTGTTACCTCTTACCAGGAATCCTGCATCCGACAGTCAGATCAAAATACGTGTTTCTTGTTCATGCCCCTCCCTGCTATCCGATCCTCTGACACAGCCAGCCGTCCTTATCTCTCAACACAAAGCCAGCTGCCATCTCTTTGTTCAAAGGCCCGTCGCACAGCGCTTCTCCTTCAGAGACCGGCAGTACACAGCAGACCGATTCCCCAACTCAGTATCTACCTTGTCTCGTCTCGCGCCACACATTTTCCCATGGTATTCACCTTTTTTCTCCACTGCTAGATTCCATATACTATATATATAGTTTCCGACCAAGACGTTGCCGATGATATATACTCCCTCCGTATCACAATATAAGATGTTTTAGCATTTTGTAGACAAAACGTATCTACACACGCTTTAGTGTATAGATTCATATGCATCCTACACTAAAACATGTCTAGATTCGCTTTGTCTAAGAAATGCTAAAACATGTTACATTTCGAGATACGGAGGGAGTAGTATATAGTATCATCAGGAAGGATGCAAGGGAGTTGTACGTACGACACATGGAATGTAGGGAACATACGGATTTTATGGACATGCATGGTTGCCGTACGTACCCATGCATGCATGGCTCTGACTAAATTATCCTTGGTTCGATTCGGGGAAACATGCTACAATTAATATATAATATATGGAACCAAAATAGTTCATTAAAAGCATCAAGAGACAAGCATATTTCGAACCAAATTAATTCATCAATTTTATAAATTAACGCTGGTCACAATTGAAAATATTAGACTAGTAACATACACGTTCATCTAGACTATGTTACTAGTATCTTTACAATGCATAGTAACTTAAAGGTAGTAGTTACCATAGATGGCCTAATTAATGAGCTTATAGACTCATATTGTCTTGAAAATTGTGATGTGATGATAACTAGCTAAGTTACTCTATTTGTCCATCTCCTCATTAATTAGCTGCTACATCATCATTTTTGCTTATATGGCGATTATGTTACTGCTCAAGTTACTCCCACTGTGATCAGCCTAACGCGGGTCCTGTTACATGCATCTCCATGCATGATTTAATATACTACGTGCAATTTTTGTTTGATTACCGCTGCTAGTGACACCTGCACAATGTGCTGGGTTTTTTATGTGTACGATCAAACTATTAACATTTAAACTCACAAGTTGTTTTTTCAATCTTTTAAACATACAATCAAAAGTTGATCTCATATCTAGCATCACATCCCATCACTCTCAATACTCCTTGACTTCGTTCAACTCCTTAGAGCAACTACAATAAGGTAAAGTCAGCAGGATGTAAGCATTTAACTTATATATTTGTACCTAGTTGGAGGAGAGAGAATAGGAGAGACAGTGGAAGCGAGCAAAGTAGTATGTCCTAATAACAAACTGTTGTACATGTTTGCTATAGATAGGCTATAGATGACGTGGTATTGTCTTATAGCCAACAACCGGCTATACTATTGTCCATGCTCTTAGGCCTTCCCTAATGGTTGTATCTAGACACGAAATCATCTGCATATTGCTGATGTGACACTATATTAATTGAAGAAAGAGAGTAGTGTTTTTTTTTTGTACAAGGAGTAGTGTTGCATCTTATTTAGCATACAACTCTTGCACGAGATCATGTGCAAAAAATATCATTAGACCATTCATATGCAAGTATGAGGCCAAAATCATTAAATACTAGTCCACTTAGATACAACCTTTAAGAAACCATGCATTTGGTTGGTTGTCTATTATAATATAACAGTACCTAGAGTACCGTGCTAAGAAAAGATGCATTACGGAAGGCCTTTTTTGCATGTCCACCAACATCCCCCAAATGGCCCCCAATAGCCCACTGGGGGTCTAGACCCAAAAACCGTCCACGGTGGCACTCCTCAAAAGTAGTCCGCCCATGAAATGTATGTCATGCACCCCGAGCACACCCGCCAAAATTGGTGGTCTGCCTTGGGCACCGGACTTTGTTAAGAATATAGATCGCTATACTAATGTAGCTGTACAAAAAGTACACAACATATTACAGTTTTCTAGCCATAGATACTTTGAGGGCTCAAACATATGTTTGCTTTCTCCACGAAAAAATGTTCGCTAGAAATTCATACTCAACTTTGTAATTGTACTATGCAATCTTGTAGGCACTTGTACAGATAAATTTAAACCAATAGTTATGTCTCAGTTGTAAGTATTACCCAAATTATAGCATGGATCGATCACTTTGCCCACGGGCAATCTTGTAGGCACTTGTTTCAAGCGTGATGCTAGCTGTGTGCCCAGTTCTATGTTTGATGTCAGCGCCGACGCCGATTCAGGTAGTGACTAGTTTCATCAGGTTTTCTACACCATGCCACAATCGATCAGTCATCAAAGTCATATTCTAGGAGATACGTGTTTTCGCTTTCAAAAGGACGGCGGCACGAGGAGATGTATTTTCGCTTCCCTCAATCACGTCCTGCTAGGCTACGGACCGTTGGAGTATTTTAATGGCCTTTCTTGATGCAGATTTGGTGATGAAACTGCTGTCAGACGTCGGTGTGATGAGATGACTGATGAGCGGCTGGCTGCATCATCTTCATGCACAAGGACCTGCACATCAAGGAGGCGCAGTAGGAGGTGCTCGTGGCAGCGTCAGCTTCATCTCACTCCTAGGCAGCCTCGCTGACTCCATCGGCCGGAAATGGACATCGGTCTCGCTGGCGCCAAATTTCTAGGTCGGCGCTGCCGTGATGACGCTGGCGCCGTGCTAACGGCCGGCAGGCTACGAGCCGGCGTCGGCATGATGGTAGCACCACTCCATCTGGGAGATGTCCCCGGCGGCGCTACATTGTGCGGCTCGCTCACCTCCTTCCCGGAGATATTCAACAGCTTCGGCATCCTCCTCTGCTACGTGTCAACCTCCAACTTTTCCTTCGCGGGGTTACCAGGGCACATTAACTGGCGCGTCACGGTCGTAGCCAGCATCCTGCCTTCCATCTCTCCATCGCGTTCGTGCTCACGGTGATACCCGAGTCATGCAGGGTCGCATCGGCGACGCACGCGACGTGTTTTTCAAGGTCACCGAGGCAAAGCAAGAGCCTAAGAGCAAGTACAATAGAGTCCAGTCAGCAGGCTCTAAGCATTTAACTAATATATTTGTGTTTAGTTGGAGGAAAGAGAGTAGGAGAGAGAAAGGAAGCGGGCTCTCATGCAAGAGCCAAATGCAGCACGTGCTCCTAGACACTATGTGAGAGTGACAGGTGGGTCATGCATTGATAAACTAGCACATTCTTATAGCTAACTATTGTACATGTTGGCTATAAGTAGGCTATAGATGACATGGCATTTTCTTATAGCCAACAGCGGGCTATACTATTGTCCTTGCTCTAAGAGGCGTATGAGAGGCTCGTCGAGATCGAGGAGTCAGTGCGCCCCTGCCGCCGACAGGGGCGGTATGGCAGGAGCTCATGTGGCCGTCACGTCACCCGTGATCCGTACGACGCTGGCGGCAGGGCTGGCTGGGCGTCCAGTTCTTCCAGCAGGCCACTGGCATCAATGCTTTGGTCTACTACAACGACGCTCGCCGTCGGGCTGGGCGTCCAGATCTTCCAGATGCTGTCCGCCACGTTCTCCGTCGGGCTGTCCCCCAGACTGTGTTCATCGTGATGGCCATCGCCATCGCCCTGGTGGACCACGAGGACAGGAAGCCGCTGCTCTAGGTCAACACGATCGGCATTACCGCCTGCACTCTCCGCGCTCGCGCGCGGGCACGCTGCTGGGCGGCGTGGCCATTCCTGAAGATGTGCGGCTTTGTGGCCTTCTTCTCAGTGGTCATTGGGCCGATTAGTTTTTTGCCCGTCTGATTACTCATGGCACGGCGCCAGCACGCACCGGGCTGCACGTTTGACCAGTTTAGTTTTCAGCTTTCCTTCAACTTTCCTCGGGGGTTTCCCCATTTGCCTCCGGCCATGTTAGCCCCCTCCCCCCAGCAAAAAAAGTTGAACCAAAAAAAAAACATTTGAACAAAAAATATTTGCAGAAAAACAAAAAATGGATCGGACCTCTGAATATGGGCCTGCCCGTCGGGCGCGCCCATAAGCGGCGAGACGAAATTGCGCCGCCAACGGACGGTAAATATGGTATGCCATTGGGGGCGCTAATAGCTCGCGACATCTGAAGGTGTACTTTCCTGGGCTGGGCCCGTTCCGTTCCCTAGGCGTTTTTTCACTATATGCATGCATGTACTCCTGTGCTATGTGGTAAGGCATAGATTTTTTGTTTTCTTGTTTCTTTTTGTGTTTCTTTTCTCTTTCTTTATCATTTAATTTTTCTATTTTAATAAATGTTTAGGTTGTGGGAAGATGTTCATATTCAAAAATTGCTCAAATTAGAATTTGATAAATTTCAATTTTGTTCAAATTCAAAATTACTCCTATTTAAAATTGTTCACATTAAAAAAACATATTTAAATTGTTCTAATTTGATTCATACCATCCCAGCGAATGATCCTATACAATTCATCTATTTATTTTGTCATTCGATCATGAAAATAATTATTATTAACAAGAATGAATGGAATTACTTTGAAGGAACCATGGGAAACAACGCCCCTGTAAATTTTTTAACCAAAGTTTTTTTCTTCCTCGAAGAGGAATAAACCACAAGGAAAAAGATATCGTGCTACAGGAAAATAGTGTTGGCCCTTAATATACGCTGTTAGCATGCAATAGCGCGCTATTTACGAGATATTGTACATTGACCGATTTAGCAAGCCAATCCTCAAAACGCTATAGCCCGCTCTTTTTCCCATGAATTTGAAAACTGTTCAGATTCAAAGTTGTTTCGCATTAAAAAATTGTTGAGATTCATAAAATTGTTCAAGTTCAAAATTTGTTCAGATTCAAAAAGGTGTTCCTGTTTGAAATATGTTCAGATTAATAAAGTTGTCCAAATTTTAAAAGAATCAAATTTTAAAAACTTTCTTATTTTCGAACAACATATACTTTTAGAAAATGTTCAATATTCAGATTAATAAAACAGATTAAAAAAAACACAAACAGAGAATAAACAATAGTTTTTATTGGGCTGCTCCTTAGACCGGCCCAGGAATTTACGCCTCAGACTTCTCTATATAAATAGGCCGCTAACGGGCGCCATATAGGTGCTACACGGCGGCTTCGGTGCCGGCTTGTGTGTATAGGCCAGCTTCGCGTGGTGTGAGAGGAAAGGCCGTGCGCTCGAAAAGCAAACGACAGCCGGCCTCTTGCAAGCTTGCTTTACATGGTTGACTAGAGCACGTTCATCACTAAATAAAAAAGACGAGAGCACGCAAGATCGTACGTACTGGTCTGTTCGTGAAGAAAAATAATGATGGAGATGTATCCAGAAATAAGGCTGGAGGTCAACAGCGATTGCATGACGGTTATTGTGACGATGGAACAAGGTGGTAATTCACTAGGGCAAGCAGCGGCGATCTTTGAAGAATGCACCTTCCTAGCCCGTGGATTTACACATGTTACCTTTAAGCATTGTCATAGAGAAAATAATACATTAGCTCATAGCCTTGCCATTAGGGCAATAAGATCCCAGTCAATAGATATTGCATGACGGTTATTGTTTGGGCCTGCTTGTAAACGATGTAACACTGTATTAACCTGGGGCGGCAAGTTTCAGACATAATCTTTTCCTCACCAGGACACCTAAGGGGGCTGTGAGATTTTTATTGAGACGGCTTGCTAGCTTGATATATAAAGTTTAAATTTCAAAATAAAACTAGCCTTTTCTTTTTTTCACCTATTAATTTTGTGTAATCTAAATTTATATAAAGATAAAATAAATTTCGGACACAACAAAGCGAGATCCGTCGTTGGCAGGCTGCCGAAGCGAATTCTACCTTGTCTATGTTATATCCCTTTATATATCTTATGTAAGCCGCCGGTTGTGGATAAATGCAAGTTGTAAATTCCCGGCGTTATGTAACCGCACCCTATAAGGTGAAGTTCTGCTGGTTGGCGCCCGTGATTTTTCTGTTCCTCGTTGAATGTTTTTTTCCCCGTGTGTCAATCTCTTTGTTCATCGCTTATTTCTTGCTATCGTTTATAACAGTTCCTTGTTGGATTAGGTCCATTCGGGAAGGGGCGAGCGTACGAGTTGCCTGCGTCCTTGTACCGTTGTAAGTGCAAATGAGCATCTCAAAAAGTGTCGCAATAGTTGTGCGTGCTAAAATTAGTTTGCAGCCCCGGTTCAACGCTTTTCCAATGCGACGCTCGCGATATGAAATCCAGAGGCGGTATATTTGCAGCGCGTGAAACTTAGGGTTTCACCAGGTGCTCAAAACTGCAGCGGCGCATAGCCGGCGTTTGTTCAAATCACCAAACAACCATATATGCAACATAAATATTAAAAAACTTGATGAACAATGGATTAAAACGTAACATATAAAATTCAAAAACATCAACATAGCATAAATCACACGGATGGCATAGTTAAAAGCAATTCCACGACATAGTTCATGAAAAATTAGTTCATACTAGCACATAATACAATATTATTCATTATCCATTTGTGTCCTCTTCGTCACCTTCATCATTCCCTTCGTTGTCATCGGAAAGTTGGACGTTGTTTGCACTGGTTTAGCGAACCATCGAATCTCCAATCTGATCGTTCCTAGAAGGCATGGGAGAAACCATGGAAGCCATGAAGGTATACGCGGAGAACAAACACCAATTTACTCTATCTTGCTCATATGTGCCACTTGGATTCATAGCGTCAACCATTATCAACACCCCCGTCCATTTTTAACAATTTGTTAAAATAACGGACCAACGAAACCGAAGAGATCTTCCCGTGCGCGCATTTCCACTTGTGTTGAGCTTATCAAAGTACTCTTTCATCCTCAACCATTAGGTGTCCCTTGTTTGATCTCTGCGAACAACTGCATCCATGCCCACGTTGCAATATGTCTTCCAAAGCCATACATCTTGTTAGGAGGTGTAGTTCGTCGCTCTTTCCTTCTCTACGTTGAGTATACCCTCCCCTTCATCGTCGACTTCTTCAAAATTTTATTGCTATCTGATACGTCATAAACGTATCCTTAATTTCTGATATTTCATGTTGTTTTCATGTCATTTGCTACATGTTTGATATACACTTTATGTCATTTCTGTCGATTTCCCGGGACTAACCTATTGAAAAGATGACATAGAGCCAGTTTCCTGTTTTCTGTTGTTTTTTGTTTGAGAAAAATTGTTCTGGAAATGTTCTCGGAATTGGAAAATTCGAAACCCGGAAGTCTTAGAATTCCCGAAGGTTCCACAGAGTCCCGAAGATGCCCGGAGGGGGGCCACACCATAGGACGGCGCGCCCCGGGCGCGCATGGGGGTAGTGTGGACCCCTCAGGCGTCCACCGCCATCGCCCTTTCGCCAATTTATTCCCCCGATACGTCAAACTTAAAAATATACCACTTTTCCACGAAACATTTCCGAGGCCGCCGTCATCGTCAATCCGAGATCGGAAGGGTTCTGGAGTTCTCCACGGCACCCTGCCGGGAGGGAAAATCATCACCGGAGGGGTCTACACCACCATGCCCGCCTCCGGAGTGATCCGTGAGTAGTTCATCCCTCGACTACGGGTCCATAGAAGTAGCTAGATGGTTGTCCTCTCCACTTTATGCCTCATGTTTGGATCTCGTGAGCTACCTCACATGATCGAGATCATCTTATTGTAATGCTACATGTTGTGTTTGCTAGGATACGGTGATTGTTGAATGCTATGTCTTTTGATTATCAATCTATCATGTTGTCTTTATGTGTATGTTATACATGATCTTGCATGCTCTCCGTTGTTACTAGATGCTCTGGCCAAGTAGATGCTGACATGTGGGGACTTTTTGTTCAGGGTTTTATTACAAACCGGGACTAAAGGTCCCGCGCCGGGAGCAATGCATTGCGTCCACGTGGATGACGTTTACTGCCGGCCCGTGGCCTGTTGGGACTAGAGGGGGGGATTTAGTCCCAATTGGGCAGTCCCGGTTGGGAAACCGGGACTCTAGGCCCTTACCAACTCGGACTAGATCCCCGTTTCCCAGTAGTGTGAGTAGTTCTATATTAAATAAAATTAGAGATTTGATCGTCTCAAGCTTTCTAAAAAATGTGCAGAAGACTCTTCTCTCCCTACCTACCGGACTGGGCCTATGGCAAGTTCAGGTAATAATACACTAGACACCTCTCGAAAACTCTTATCCAATGGATCAAGTGTGGAGGAAGGAGATGTTGCCTCGCGTGGGAGAGCGAAACATGGATTGTTTTAGGGTTTTGTCTATTTTCCTGGCACGTGGGTCCCACAACTTTGCCGCGTCAGCATCAGCGATGGACAAGCGCGTGAACTAAGTCTACCCCCTAGCCTAACCCATGTAGTGGCTGGCACGCTCTCGACATGCCAAATGGTCAAGGAAACATGTCGATCGCCATGATAGGATTCTAGAGGCTCAAAACTCCTTTGTTTTTACCTAAAATTGTATGTAGGTCTACGCCGCGCGCATCATCGCCGTCTCTAGTGGTAGCATCCAACATTGTCGATGGCACCAACTCCACGCGCATGTGGTAGCATTGGCCGACGCTGTTTGGAGCATCCTCGTTTCCGGCGGTAGCATCTGAAGTCACCGTTGGTAGCACCTCCATGCGCCTCTAGTAGCACCGGCCGACGCCGCTTGCAGCATGTCGGCCTTCCATGGTAGCACCACCTCCATGCTCTGGCAACACCCGTCATCACCGTTGTCAGCAACGCAGTGGGCGCTCACAACAGGCCGTAGCACCTCATATCGGCGGTCCGTTGCCTCCCATATCGCCGCCGCTTTCCCCCTGGGAGCAGTTTAGATGAAGCTCGTGGCACTGGCATATGGGTGATTCAGGTGTGAGATGGGGCAGCATCCGGAGGTAGTATACTGCGAGAAAATAATAAAGGTGGCGACAACGCGTGGGTGTGAGAAGAACGATGGCGGGGCAACGCCGGCAGCCCAGCCGCTCGCGCAGAGCCATGTGCGCTTGTGTGAGAGAATTTTCTAAGGAAGAAGAAAGAAGGAAAAACAAGAGGATCAGTGGCGGCGGATGTGAGGAGATAAGATAGGGGTGGACCCTGTTGATTGACCAGAGGAATGCGTGGCATGTGTTGGGTGCGGACGACCAAACACGCGGATTCCCCAAAGGGATGGTTGGCTTTTCCTGATATTGTCTCAACCATTACAAATCTATAGATGTGAATGCATGGTCTGTCCTAATAACACTTTGAACTTGGAAAAATTGGATTTATTGTTACTCAACAACTCTAACCCTAGGATCTTCAGACTTGCATCTATGAGTTTCTCTATATGCTAGAAGACTGTTATTCCCTATCTATAATTTGCAGGGGTCGTTTTCTTGTTACTCGTCGGGGGACGATTATTCTATATGCTAGAAGACTGTTATTCACTATAATTAGTATGAGTTGTTTGGTTGTTCGTGAATGATTCAAATCCACGTTGTCGAGTATCACCGTTAATGGGTTCGTGCATTCCCTCGTACATCGGCCTTGTGATGGTCGGTAAACCCATCTATACTTGCCATGGTTAGGACATGTACATTAGTGTCTAGACAGCAGTCGGTAACACAGTCCAGGTAGGAAATTATCTCACATGGGGAGAGAGAAAACGAGAAAATGTGCAGCCCGTCGGTATAAATAAAGACGGTCGATTAGCGCAAAAATCTCTCCTTGACGATGACTTGTTTCCTATTGTACCGAGGGCGTCGGTTGTCGTGGGGTCAGATGGGATCTCGTCTTCCTCGTTTCCTCTTTCCCCTCAAGATTTTGCCTCGAGCGCAGGAAAGAAATACCCACGGCCATGGAATCCTGCAGCCGCCCCCATGAGTTCTTCTCGGCGACCTTGGATTGGTACGATTTGTATGTCAGTTACTCACTTGCGCCGACGGTGGGACGGTCCACAAGTTACGAGGGCAGATCCGGTGACAAGCGGCCGGAGGTTGTTGGCTCGCCGGCTACCTTCTATGCACACGAAGGCAGGGACCCATGTCTGTGGCCGTCAATGTTTTCACGAGGGCAGTAGGTGCAACGCGTGCTGTGCAGGAAGGCAGTAACGTCCATGGAATCGATTTGACGTTCTGAACACTTTTGAAGAATTTTATGTATGCCATTTTTCCTTAATTTGTTGTTGTTGCCGCTTCGTGAAGCGACTCCGGCTGCTGCCTATGGCCGACAGATGATTCCGCGCATGAGGTGCCTTTGCTATATTGGAATTGAAATCGTTCTGTCGTACTCGGCGCCGTTCTCTTTTAATCGACGCGGATGCAGAGCGATAACATTTACCCAGCTAATCACACTAGAATAGTCAAATTTACTTGCAGCTCTAACTGCTTCGTCGCTCTACAGACACCTAAAAAGACATCACATTGTATAAACTATTTTTAACGCTGTCTAGAGATGACATGGAGGAGTAACGCAGACGGTAGCCGTCTAGACGTACAATCAGGGCCGGCCCTGAGGGGGGGCAGGGTGTGCGGCCGCCCTGGGCCCCCAAAATTTAGGGGGCCCCTCCCAAGGGTATGTTGTATAAATAGTGTATGTACGTATTGGCCTTATGGAAGAAAATAAGCTACGCCTTAGCCAAAGCTAGCAGAGAAACAGTCTATGTGAGCGTTCTCCGAAAAAACCGGTCGTCTCCTGTTAGGCGATTAGGGTTTCTTCGAGGAGATACGACGGCGCACGTCGATCTCCCGTCGGCGAGTGCGCTCGGGGCCTGGGATCAGGATGCCGTCGTCATCGGATCCGGGCAAGGGGAAGCAAGGGGTCCTCTCCCCGAACTCGGCGAGGACTCAGGTGGAGGACGCCATGAAGAAACTGGATCTAACAGCAGAGGAGTCCACGCCATTGGTAATTGATGATCTGGAGGATGGTGAGGCTCAGAAGTGGTCACTAGCGGGCAAGGTGCTGTACAAGAATACTTTACACATCCAGACAATTGCCAGCGCGTTGAGGCCAGCGTGGGGAAACCCTAGAGGGTTAGTATTTCGTCCGATCGGGGAGAATATGTTTGTGGTGGATTTTGAGAGCAAACGGGACTTGGATCGGGTCTGGGAAGGAGCTCCTTGGCATGTTAATAGACATGCTGTTATCCTTGAAGAATTTGTCGATTGTTTGAGGCCTTCTGAACTCAAATTCGATAAGCTTCAAATCTGGGTGCGAATCCTTAATTTACCTTTCCACTTGAGGAATAATAAGTGGGGGTTGGCAGTGGCACAGGAACTTGACAAATCAATCAAATCTGTGCAAATTGATCCGGTGGGAGGTTATCTGCGTGCAAGAATATCTATAGATGTATACAAACCACTGAGGAGAGGGATTTTGATAAGCTCTAGCAGGAGGAACAGCCAGGACTGGTATGAATTGCAATATGAGCAAATTCCGAGCTTCCGTTTCTCCTGCGGTTGCCTAGGTCATTCTGACCTTGTGTGCCCAAGCCCAGGTAAACGCGATGAGGAAGGTTTTCTTCCTTTCAGGACTTGCTTGCGTGCACCAGATGATAGAAAGAAATCAGTATCCAGTGAAGGTTCGACAAAGGATCAATTCTCCTATCAGTCTAAGCAAAAAGCTGCAACTGCAGCGAGCTCTAATGCAGATAAGGAGAATGAGGTTACTTCTCCAAGGAAAAATACCTTGGTGAATAAAAGAAAGGGGGCACCTCAGAAGCCGGTTTACAGACAAATTGAATATCACGAAAGTACTGACAAAGAGGCTTCGGGTAGTGCTTTGGTACCTTACAAAGGGGTGGTAACCGGCGAGGATTTATCGGAGAAGGAAAAAGATGTGTATCCAGAGAGAGATCCGAAGAAGAAAAAACCTACTCCAACTAATTCAGAAAATTTGGCAGAGGCTGAAGTTCAGCCCTGCCGAGCGCAATGAGTTGCGCAGGTTGGAATTGTCAGGGGCTTGGGAACCCCGAGACAATTCGTGAACTTCGTAATTTTACGAAGCGTGAAGCTCCCGATGTACTCTTCGTGATGGAAACGAAGATACGAGCGCAAAGAGTACAAGACCTACGAGCCAGCCTGGGGTATGTAGGTTGTTTTGCAGTTGACAGTGAAGGGCTCAGTGGGGGTTTGGGCCTCTTTTGGTCCAACGAAGTGAGTGTGGAAGTAAAAAATAAAAGTTCTGATCACATAGATTGTGTGGTGCAGAAGAAGGATTTATCTTCTCCCCCGTGGAGATTTACAGGTTTCTATGGAGCGCCAAGAGCGGAAAATCGTCATCATAGTTGGAGGTTTCTGAAAACTCTATATGGTATTCAGCATAACGCTTGGATAGTCCTTGGTGATTTTAATGAAACTCTGTTTGGCTCTGAACACTTCACTAAATCAGTGAGACCAGAGTGGCAGATGAGGGCTTTTAGAGAAGTTGTGGATGATTGTTCTCTAATTGATTTGGGGTGGTCTGGAGTTCCCTACACCTGGGATAATCGTCGTCGAGGTGACGCAAACGTTAAAGCTAGGCTGGATAGAGCCTTGGTGAATCATGATTTTATGCAGCGCTTTGAGCATACCCGAGTCAGACATGTGATCTCATGTGAGTCTGATCATTGCTTTGTGATGGTGGAGATAAATGATAGAGCAGTACATGGACAAAGAAGAGGACAGAGATCCTTCAAGTACGAAAATGTTTGGCAAACTCATCCCGAGTATGACAGTTTTGTCCGTGAGAGGTGGCTTCACAATCATCTTGGTGGGGGTTTAAGTGGCCTTGTCTCTTCCTTGGAAAAATTACAAGGGGAGCTTGGATCGTGGGGAGCTCAACAATTTGGCTCCCTCGCGAAAGAGGTACGTGATGTGCAAAAAAAGTTAGAGAGGCTCAGGAGGCAGTCTATGGGCAGAGGTCCATCGGATCAAGAAAAAACCTTAGTGATTAAATTGAGAGAAGCACTCCATAGGGAGGAGATATGGATGCGCCAACGATCTCGTGTCCAGTGGCTTCGAGATGGTGATCGAAATACGAGGTATTTTCACGCCCAAGCTACCCATCGTCGACGTATTAATCGCATCTGCAGTCTGCAGAGGCAGGACGGGACGGTCTGTGGTGATTCGGAGGAAGACAATGAGGAGGTACAAAGTTTTTTTCAGAACTTGTATACAACACAAGGTTTTAATGACATGGGGGCGCTTTTGGATCATGTTCCAGTACGAGTGAGTACAGACATGAACTATGCTCTTGATAGGCCGTATGAACCAGATGAGGTACGAGCGGCCTTATTTCAAATGGCGCCCTCCAAAGCCCCTGGTGTTGATGGTTTTACGGCTGGCTTCTTCCAGCGGCATTGGGGACTTATTCGGGGTGATCTAGTGCCTGCAGTGTTGGACTTTCTGAATGGTGGAGTATTACCTATTGGCCTTAATGATACATCAATTACTCTGATTCCAAAGGTACAAAATCCACAATTCATCTCTCAATTCCGGCCTATCTCACTCTGTTCTGTAGTATATAAAATTGCAGCAAAATCAATTACCAACAGACTAAGAGGTATCATGGATGAGATCATTGGTGAGGAACAAAGTGCCTTCGTCCCTGGCCGTTTGATCACTGATAATGTACTGGTGGCCTTCGAAAGTGTACACTCGATGAAGAGACGCAAGAAAGGGAAGAATTATTCCTGTGCGGTTAAGCTTGACATGATGAAAGCTTACGATAGAGTGGAGTGGCATTATCTCGAGGCTATTATGTTGAAATTGGGTTTCAGTTTGGACTTTGTACAACTGATCATTAAATGTGTCTCCTCTGTCAGATTCTCGGTTAAGGTAAATGGTGAGCTCCTCCCTTCCTTTACTCCTACTCGAGGTCTCCGACAGGGTGATCCTATTTCACCCTTCCTCTTCTTACTCTGTGGAGAAGGGTTGACATCACTGCTTAATCACTTCGGTGGTAACTATGTGGATAGGGGCATCAGAGTGTCTCCTAGATCGCCATGGATTAATCATCTCCTTTTTGCTGATGATAGCTTGATCTTCATTAGTGCCCAGAGGTGAAGTGTACTTCGGTTAAATGAAATTCTCCAAATATATGCAGAGAGTTCTGGGCAAGCAGTGAATAGAGATAAAAGTGCGGTGTTTTTTACTCCAAATACACCTGCTGATTGTCGAGAAGAAATTAAAGTACTGTTAGGCATCCAAGTTGAGGCCTTTAGTGATCGTTATCTCGGTCTACCAACGGCGGTGGGCAGGATTACCAGTGGATCTTTTGAGCACATATGTGAGAAAGCAAGAAGCAAGATCCAGGGCTGGTCCGAAAAACTGCTAGCTTGTGCAGCCAGAGAAACACTTTTGAAGGCAGTTATTCAAGCTATACCAACCTACAGTATGAGTTGTTTTCGATTAACAAAAAAGGTCTGCAAAGCATTCTCATCCTGTATGGCACGGTATTGGTGGGGGTCATCTCTTGACAAGAGATCATTACATTGGGTCTCTTGGGCAGGGCTAGCAACCCCAAAATTGAAAGGAGGGATGGGTTTCCGCGAGTTGGAAGCTTTTAATTTGGCTATGCTGGGCAAACACGGTTGGAGGTTTATTACAAATCCGACATCACTGTGTGCTCGAGTAATGAAGACAAGATATTATCCCAACAGTGAGTTTATGCAAGCTACTGCACCGAGTTCATCATCACCTATTTGGCGTGCTGTTTTGGCGGGACGAGAAGCACTGCAGGTGGGTCTTATCAAACGGGTGGGTGATGGAACTACTATTCGGATTTGGGATGATAAATGGATACCCAATACTCTGACTTTGCAACCCTTATTCCGTCCAGAGAATACAAGGTTTGTGACAGTAGACGAACTTATTGATTCTGTTAATTGGACATGGAAAGCTGACCGTGTCCGTAACACGTTTATAGTACCAGACGCCGAGGCTATCTTGAATATTCCCTTGAGGCGTGGTGGTGGAGAAGATTTTGTGGCTTGGGCTTTTGAAAAATCTGGAAACTATACGGTTAAATCGGCATATCGCTCTCTAGTGACTCATAACGAGCGTCTAGCTCTAGAGGAAGAAGCGAATATTGGTACCTCACTGTCTGATGATCGATTATGGAGTTCAGTTTGGAAGCTCAAGATTCAACCAAAAATTCGAGTCTTTTGGTGGAGGGTCCTTCGTGGTATCCTCCCTGATAACTTCACGTTAAAAAAGAGACATATCAGGGAATCAAGTTTATGTGAGATTTGCAAGGCTAAAGAAGAAGACCTTATGCATGCCTTGATCCATTGTTCTCATGCAAAAACTTTCTGGAGGGAAGCTTATGCATGGTTTGACTTCAATCTGCCCCGTTTACATCCTGATACGTGGGCTCGTGACATTATGAGTGATGGTAGGTTCACTGATTCCAGAAAGGCAGAGATTATTTCTATAATGTGGGCTATCTGGCACTCGAGGAACAATTTAACTCACGACCGGGAAGGTGGTAACCCAGTGTTCTCAGTTCGAAGAATTAGGGAAGATCTCTCTCTTCTCGATATTCCTCGACAGCATGCGATGATCCTTCCCGGTCATGGTTGGAGGCCCCCGGAGATCGGGTGGATAAAAATCAACACAGATGGTGCAATTGATGTGGACAGAGGAGGGGGTGGTGCGGGTGGAGTGGTCAAGTCTCCTTCATCCTTCTTAGGGGCTTGGAGTAAACCGCTACCCGGCATCACAGACGCTCTCATTGCTGAAGCTTTAGCGGTGAGGGAGGGGGTCATCTTCGCCAAACTCCGCGGATATTCTCATGTTGTGTTGGAGACAGACTGCTTGGAGATTGTTGATCTCTGGAAAACTCGGAGCAATGCCAGATCGGTGATTGCACCAATTCTATCTGAAATCGGAGAGCTAGCTAGTTCTTTTACTCTATTTACTATTCAGCATATCTTTAGAACTGCTAATTATTCGGCCCACCTGTGTGCTAGGTTTGCATGCCCACTCCAGGTGTCGGATAGTTGGTTTAATTCTGTACCTAGTTTCCTGGTTACCAGCATTATTGCTGATGATCCTGGAACAAACTTTGTTGAATAAAGCTCTCGTTCTATCGCAAAAAAAAAGAGAAACAGTCTATATATGGGCTGTGAAGGACGTGGCCCAGCGCGCCGACTGCTACTACAGATCCCATCGCAAGTTATCTAAAAATAAAATCTCATCGCAAGCATATAGTACTAGGCTTCTTTCCGTAAAGCCCATTCGTCTGTGCGGCAAGGCAGATACGTCATGCGGAGCTTCTATCGATCCCCGTCGCCTTTGCCACCGCCGCCACCCTAACAAGGTACCTGTTCTTGCTCATTTTCTCTTTAATTTCACCTAACTGGAAATTCCAATCACCAACTATTCCAATTCCTGGGCTGGGTGCCGATCGCGAGACCGTTTCCTACTTTTGAAGGAAAAGGCAAAAGATTTGCCTTGATTCATTAATAGAGAAGAAGTTTAGGTCATCATAAATATATACAAACCATGGAGGAGCAACCTCCGAGAAAAAAGTCTACTCTCGCGAAATTAAAAGACCCAAGTGTTTGGCTCCCGCCAAAATCCAATTCCGAGCTTCCGATTTGATCTTAGCAAATACGATTGTAGGCAGCGTGTTAAAATGTTGAAAGGTTCTTGCGTTCCTCTCAAGCCATAGGTCCCAAGTGACTAGAATGAAGAGGGAGGCCAAAGCTTTCCTCCTGCCGCTATGGGCAAGGGTAATTGTGGTCCACCACTCCTCCACATCCCCGTAGATGTGCCAAGAAGAGGGCTCAAAATCCTCGAGGTGAAGCCAATCTTTGACCATGGTCCATATCCGGATGGAGTACCGGCATTTGTATAGAAGGTGGCTCGCCGTTTCGTCATTGCAACGACAAAGGGGGCAAACTCTCCCGTTCGGCCATCCACACCTTTGGAGGGGATCCGCCGTCCAAACCCGGTGACCGTTTCCTACTTTCGTTGTCTCCAGTACGTCCGCATGGTACATACACATGCATATCACAGATTTGACCAATCCAGGGTATATATAATTACTACTCAACCAACAGTATTTGTCTTCGCATACACGATTCATCACTGATAGAACCTATCATTTTCAACAATGTGATGTAATTCATTTACCGCATTGTGTATAAATTATTGGTTATCCCATCTTTTTTTAGGTTATTATCACATCTTATTTACACTGCATGTGGTTGTCGCATCGAGTGAAAGGAGCTTTTCCACATGAAAATTATGTAAGAACTACTTGAGAACAAAAATTACTTGAGAAAGGCTAAATGGTTTGGTAACATTGCGCGTCAAAAAGAAATCATTGGCTTAATGAGATGGGCCCCATCATAAGTGTATTTGCATGGAGAATGTTAAAAGAAAAGTTGAAGGTAATACGTAAAAGTTATTTGATATGTCTACTGTTTTTGGATGCATTTAAGTGGTATATGGACGTAAAATTATAATATCTTTATCAAGGGCCTAGAATTTTAGTTTGCCCTGGGCCCTCAAAATCTCAGGACCGGCCCTGCGTACAATTATACATGCCTTACCTTGAAGGCAATCGGATACCTTGCGATGTCTGCAAAGGACCGCGTAATATTCATTTTCATCCCATTTTGTATTTACCAGGGAAAATGGCAGTACAACATTTTTCATCAATAATTCCATCTGTGGCACGAGATCGTTGAAGAAGAAAACAAGAGACCAGGGGTAACCAGTTAGTGGAGTGGGTAGATTACCCGAAGATCTGTCTCGAGGGGGGGGGGGGGGAGGGTACAACTGCTGCAACAAAGCCAAACATTTGAACAAGGATTCAGACGCATATCGTAGAAAAATCTTCTCAATCACCATCTAATTGCGAGTCGTCCACAGAGACCACATCAAAGCCGCGAACACCAGCCAGAAGAGACGAGTACCCCCTCCGGCTCGGTGTGCCTGATCTTCTAGAAACTTGTCGAGGGTCCGAGGCCTACCACGTTGGCCCCAGCGCCTCATGGGAGAAGTTCCACGGAAACCGGGCAGCGGGGCACACAAAGAAGATGTGTGTACTGGACTCTCGTGTTGCATCTGGTACTCTGCATGGATATTGTGGCGGTTGCTTTATTTAAAGCGGCGCGAAAGCCTGTTTCGAGGAGTAACCAGTTAGTTATATGCATGTAGGGGTGAGCAAGAATGAATGAGATGCATGCATGTGTATGGTTTCGTTCATACACTAAGAGCCCATTCGGCAACAGGCCACTCCTGGAAAAATCGTCCCTCCGCTCTGATCCAGCCTGAGAGCGCTCTGCCGATATACTGGAGTGGTCGAGCAGCGTTCGTCGACGCTCTGCTCCGTGAGAGCGTGGGCTGGCAGCCCATGCGAGGCACTTGAAGCCCAATCTTTTGGTAGATGCCATTTCCACCCTCGTGGCTGTAGTTGGTTGATGGACCATGAGCCCACTAGTGGTACAAACGTATGTGTAAGCTACATGGATCATCGCTAGGAATTTTTTCTTTTGCCTTTTCCATCCGATCCTTTTAACAGAGACATGTACAGACTATGCGTGTCTACTTTCCAGATAAAAGTTTCTATTGAAATTTATGTGTGCATCATAGGTGTAGAAGGATGAGAATGGCGGAATATGTTGGATGTATTATTGAGCCTCATGGGCGAGTATATATTGGGGTACAAACTTGGAGGGCAAGAAGCCTCGTAGAGATAGAGTAGGAGATTGAATACAAATCCTAAACTATCAAAGATACGTACACCTAATATATCTCTAACATCCCCCCTCAGTCGTAGCGGTAGCGTTGCGAACAACAGGAGCGTCGCGGACGGTCAGACTGGAGAGAAACCGAAGTAGAATTCAGTGGTCTGACGTCGTGGACGGTGTCACGGCGTTGGAGCTTGGACCCTAGAGGAAGCTGATGAGTGCTCAAGGCGAGATGATAGCCCTTTGTGCCGAGGTTGAGGTAATCGAGAGCGTAGGGTGGTGTAGCCGTGTTCGAGGTAGCCGTGCGAGGATCGCCGCGAGGTCGATGTCGAGTCGGGGTAGCCGGTGCCGGTGTCGAGGCACGCGTCAGTGTTGCCAGCACCGGGCATGTGTATAAGGACGAAGTCGATGTTGACGAGGCGTCGCACCAGGCTTGCCGGGCCCGAGGACACGTCGTGGACGAAGGCAAGCGTCGGTGTTGCCATCACCGGGCATGCGTAGACGGGAACTAGCACAAACTGTACACCATGTCGGAGGGACCAGCAGAGAAGGACTCGACGACGGTTGCGGCGCCAGTCGGCGTAGGGGTAGAAGGTGCCGATGCCAACCACGGTTGTCGGAGTAGAGGAAGTGGTCGAGGAAGATGACGGCGACGCTGGCGGTAAGCTCGTGCTGGACGTAGACGAAGAGGTGGACGGCGATGTAGTCGGCGGAACCAAAGGCAGCCCGTGGGGGGGCCATGTCGGTTGCCGTTAGGAGGGACGCGGCGGCGGTAGCCCGCGAAGGGCCACGGCGGTCACGTGTAGAAGCGCGGCGGCGATGCTCATAGTAGGCGAAGAAGAACCCAACAGCTCGAAAAAGACCACGCGCGGACGGTGGCGTTCCCGCGCCTAGGAAGGCGGCGCGGCGCATACCACGAAGAGGTCAACGCGCGGGGACGGCGGAGAGGACCGCATGTCGTGGCGCTACGGCTCGAAGGAGTGACGCAGCGGCGACGCGCGTGTCAGGGCGACGACAGAGAAGACCTCCGGGCAGCGGCGTGAACTGCGTGTGCAGCGGCGCTACAACCCAAAGGGGCGACGCAGCGGCAGCGCACCGCCAGTGAACCGCGGGAACAGCTCGGGGCGGCGGTGGGGACCGCGTGCTGCGGCGCTACGGCCCGGAGGGGCGACGCAGCGGCGACGCGCGGGGTGATGCAGCCGCGGTGAGAACCACGGGGCGGCGGCGCTGCGGCCCGATGAGGCGATGCAGCGGCAGCCCATTTGCTCGATCGGTGATAGACGCACACTCAGGGACGGTCTTCACGGGAACCTGCGGAGGCGCACGCAGACGATTGTACGGGTCGGCCGCGCAGCCTAGATGGAACGGATCGCGGGCGGGCGGGTGATCAATCCGCTTGCTCGCGAGGTGGAGGATGCGCCGCTCAGCACGGTGATGATAACGTAAGGCTGGGTGGTGGAGGCCGAGCGGCGAATGCAGCGCCGTACCTGAGCGGCCAAGGCAGCTCTGTGCGTGAGACAGCCACGGTGAAGGCGGGGTAGTGGAGGAGTCCCGGTCGGAGCAGGGGCGATGACGACCGACACAAAGCGACGGGCGGGTAGACGCGCGGAAGGCGGCCGTTAAGGCCGCCGCATCGCGTGAAGCCGCCGAGGCGGTGAAGAGGCCACATGGACAATGGCCGTTACGGCCGCCGCGTGGCATGTGACTCCGCCATGTCGGTGAAGAGGCCGGTAGTCGCGCCGGTGTCGGTGTAGAGGCGCGTGAGGATCGACGGTGGCGGCGGGTGACGCAACCCGATCTTGAATCGGAAAACCAAAAAAGAAAACGCCGGCCAAGCGGCCGGCGGAGAGAAAGACGCTCTAGGGCAGCCGATCCACGGGACCGGCGGACGAACCCTAGGTACGGGCGGCGCGGCCCCCGGCGACGATCACAGATCCGTCCCGGGGACGGCGCGAGGCGGAAGCGGCGGCTAGGGTTAGATCGTGTTTAGGCTGATACCATGTAGAAGGATGAGAATGGCGAAATATGTTGGATGTATTATTGAGCCTCATGGGCGAGTATATATTGGGGTACAAATTTGGAGGGCAAGAAGCCTCATAGAGATAGAGTAGGAGATTGAATACAAATCCTAAACTACCAAAGATACGTACACCTAATATATCTCTAACAATAGGAATACCTTTTTATATCAAAAACTCAAAATATCACATTATCAAAAAATCAAAAGGACCACATTTGCATATGTATGCAGATTAAAATCTCATGCATCATCCATGTTATAACTCGGTAACATGCCTTAACATTACCAACCTAGAGTAATGGCGGTAGCTACTTGATCCCTAAATTCATCCGTGTCACGACCACTCGTCTCGCTAGTTGATGAATCGGATGCACCTGCAGGGCTGCATATCGCTTATACCGTTTTGGAATTGTTGGCACATAATTTGGATCCCTGTCACACCGAGCAAAGTGGACATCTTCTCTGTCATGCGCGCGGACATAATTGTGCAATGTCATAGTAGCAGAAACATTCATCTTCTGGGTTTCAATTGAGTAACCAGGCATGTTAAGCAGAATTTTCCATTTCATCTTCCAGACCCCAAAGGTTCTCTCTACGCAATTGCGTTGTGATGAGTGGATCTTGTTGAACTTCTCCTTCGGAGTAGTTGGTGCTACACCTCTATGGAACTCGGGTACATGATACCGTTCTCCTTTGTATGGTGCGAGATATCCAAATCTATTCGGATAGCCTGCATCTACAAGGCAATACTTTCCTAAACATAATAAAACAAAGAGATCAATGCATATATATTAAGTTTAGGATACATGGAATTAAATGGAATTAGTAGAAAAACTCACCCTTTGGAGGATGGGAAAAGTTGGCACGGTCATTATCAATCGCATGATATAGCACACTTGTATCATGCATAGCACCAGGTTGTCCAATTGAAGCATACGTGAAATGCATATGAAAATCACATATTGCCATCACGTTCTGAGTAACTGCGCACGTTCTTCCAATGTACCTTATTTTCTTATGCTCGGGAATAACAGCCCTAATGTGAGTCCCATCTATCGCACCAATGCAGTCTTTCTGATGTGGATATGCTCGTCTATCATTTCTAATTCTAGGATGCACTGTGCGAAAGTTGGGGGTCCTTTGGCTTTATGTAGTGAGCTGCCATCTTGACAACACAAATTAGTACTTCATGAAATTTGCGATGGATAGTATCTGCGGCATATTTGAAACGGTTTTGGGTTCTTCTAATTGATTCACACCCACCCAAGATCCACAAGAACATAGCTAGAGACTCATAACTACTAACAAATGGGGAATTTGTAAGACCATACCGCTCCACTAAGATGTCATGAAGATCAAAGAAAACCTTTGGACTCATTCTCAGCATTGTGTATGTCTCTCCGGGCGTGTCAATGGTCTCCTGCAACCATCCAAACCCACTCAAGATAGATGTTCTAGGATCGGCCTTTATTACCCAATTTTCACAATACTTCCCAACAATGTTTGCTGCACCCGAAAAGATGATGGACGTTTTTTTTGCATGTTGACAAACAATTTTTTTCTTCATTTCGTACTCGGAGTCATCATCACTCTCACTATCAGATGACATCTGCACATACACAACACATAAGTAAATAAGGTCATACAAAACCCAAATAGAAATACATGGAAGCCAACATGCAATAATAATTTCCATGTATTTATTACAAGCCAAATAACTAGCAATTGGTCAACATCATGCACATATAATGTTTAGAATTTAGAACATAGTAAATAAGAAAATTCCACTCAGACAAGAAATACAAACATCTACTTCGTATACTTGTTGTCATACTTCCTACGCAGCCAACCCGGTCGAGATGCAACACCCATGTGCAAAAACATCTCTCTTTGTTCTCTCTTGATGAATAACTCGGTAGCAATGAAGTACTCATCGCTACCTTCTTGGGTGCCACAAGAAACCACCTCATCCATGATAGAGGTGACGGATATGGTTTCATCATTCTTTATGAAAGACTCAAATGATGATTGAGACCTCTCAGCAATGTCACCAATCCTTTTGATCTGCTCCTACATCACTTGTGCCGTCTTGGGTTTCTTGTTATTGTCATGAACAAACTTTCCAAGCCTCTTAACCGTCGAACCACTTGCTCCTTCATCACTCGGAGTCGGTGGTACTTCATCCAAATCACAATCCTGGATGTCATCAACATTGATAGCCGAAGCTAATACTTCACTAGAAGGAGGGGGTATGCCTGATGCAGGATTCCAATGATCAGAACCATCATTACTGATGTCTTCAAACATGACCTTCAAATTCTCTTCATTGCGAAGTCCTTGCTTCCGAAACTTCCCAACACCTTTAATTTCCTGTGATACATCAAAGATAACATTGGTCAATAAAGTGAATAAATTATTATATGCAGAAACTAAGTAATGAGAACTCACTTTTTTTTGCTTTCTTCCACCACTCATCATCTTGTTTCACGGTGCTCCGCCCATAGTCCCATCCAGCTCCAGTCTCCCTAAGCCTAAGCCTTTTAAATATGTTGTAATCAATTTTTAGTTTATCCCACCCTTTCTTGAATTGGTCTCTTTTATACTCCAATCCTGTACTTATTTTGAACTGATTTGCCACCTCCTCATATGCATTGGGAGTCAAGTGAGTGTTTGGCCTGTTTCCCATTCTCACTTGCTCGGCAAACAACTCAGTGACTATCCGGGTGTTCACTGGTGGAGAACAGGCCAGTAGCACCGGTTTGTAAGGGCCTTTGGACTCGGATACAAAACCGGTGCTACGTATCCGGGACTAAAGGCCCCCCCTTTAGAACCGGTCAGTCACCAACCGGTTCTAAAGGCCTCCACGTGGGCGCCGAAGAGCGCGCGCAGGCGGAGGACCTTTAGAACCGGTTGGTAACACCAACCGGTCCTAAAGCTTTTTTTTTCTATTTTTTTTTCTTTTCTTTTCAGGGTTTCCAATTCCGTATTTAGGGTTTAGGGTTTAGGGTTAAGGGCGTGTTCCGTATTTTCAGGGTTTCCGTTTACGTGTTTCCGTTTCTAAAGAAGGCAATACGTATTTTCAGAAAACACGTAATTGGAAATACGTATCCGGAAACACCGATTCCGTGTTTGCGGTTAAGTGTTTCCGATTCCGTGTTTGCGGTTAAATGTTGATGCACCAAATAAAAGTACATATATATATACATGTAACACGAAGTAATCGACCGAGAATTACATAATCTGAAGTTCGTTTTGAATAACTGTATACTTGCATAGAGAATGGAGCTGGCTATAATTGGTTCATAGGATGGAAAAATTCTCCGTCTTCTGCTATGACTTGCGTGAGAAGAAATCCTGCCAATTGCTCTGCAATAGCCTTGCAACGGTCGATTGGTTTGAGCTGCGCCCGCTTTCGTGCCATCTTGAAAAGAAGTAGATGAAAACAATTAAGTTATGAACAAAACTAAACATAATTAATGGCAACATAAATAAAGTTGTGAAGATCCGGTTACGTACCTCTAGATTTCTCCTAGTACGGGATTTCTCATTGATCGTCCTGTGAATGAACTCGCAAACGTAGTATCCACAATAATCAGTTCCCTGTGGTTGTTGCGGGACTTTCTATATACGAGAAACATAATTCAGTCAAATTAATAATAATCAAGAGAATGGTAATAGTATTTAAATCAGGGTACGTAGTACTACTTACTTTGTTAATCTGAAAGTGGAGAATGTCTGCCCATGTACCGGGTTCTTCCTTGATGAACATTTGCCAAACCCTGGGCGACAAAAGAAAAATGAATAGAAGAGTTAATTATTACTTACTTGATATCAGGGAATGAACGAAAAAGAGGCCGATGAACGAAAGAGGCCGATATATATATACTTTTGAAGCATCTGACGCGCGGTCTTCCATGTGTCAGCGCCCCAGGTTAACGAGTCCCAGACTTCAACTTGTCCTTTATGGATTCTAATGATGAACAATATGAAGTGGCCGCTGCGCACGTGTACACACGCAGTCATGCATACTCATCAATTACACTTAACATCAGGTAAGCAAAATGGAATGTCTACAAGACAGTAACACTCACTTGAATCCGTAGGGCCAAAGTATTTCTTTTTTGGTACTTTGTCGCTTCAAAAACCTTAGCAAATCATCCGGTGTATCCTTGTTGAACCTTTCTACTGTGTTTTGATGATACGAATACGGGTCAATGAACCCAAAGTCCCAGATTCCTGCCAGTCTGCATTCACGAATCTTCATTCTGCATAGTAGCGTACAAAAAGAATGTCGTGAGTGATAATTATACGGGCAACGAACGCGAGCTTAACTAAATAATTAAATTACACAAATAAATCACTTACAAACAGTAGCAGCTGAGGATTGACTTGTCGAGGGCACGTTGATTGTACATCTGGAAGAAATCATCGAACCCAAGCTCGACACCGTAATCTCCGAAGTAGTGTTGATCCTGAACTTGAGCCATGATACAGTCTCTCTCCTGCCTTGCGGCCTCCAAGTACCAATCATGTAAACTCCGTAGTTGGGTTGGATCAGTAGGATTTTCGACCAGAGGGTGCCGGGCTTGTATGTATATACCACATCAGCAATAGCGTAACCCACGTCGCCCATGCGTGGACCGGACACTGAAGCCTGGTCAGATAAGACCTTGAGCGGGGCAATTGACCGTGCTTCTTGTTGTCCGAGCTGGGGAACTTGTTTCCCGCATTTCGTCTGCTCCGCCTGCTTCATCTCCTCCGTCTGCTTCTTCTGTGCTGTGTGCGTCTTCTCAATGTACCGTTCATAGTCTGAAAGGGGCGGCGGTGGCGGCGGTGCAGGATAATATAAGTTGTCGATGGTCCGCTCAATTTTCCACTTTGGGATGTCCTTCAGAGTTTCCTTCCAGGTGTCTGGAGGGGGCTTCCGGGGAAACTGTGTGAACCATGCGCTGGTTTTGGCTTTCACGACATCGCTTAGTTCCTCCGGAGTCATCAGGCCTGGTAACTTCGGCGGAGTCTCGACTTTCTTAGATTTCCTTGGTCTCTTCTTGGGAGGAGTCCTGTTTCTTCTGAACTTCAGCTTCCGCTTTGCCGTACCCGTAGTGGGCGCATCCGTCGGCTCACGGGAGTGCACGGGCGATGGACCCTCGGCCTCGGGCTCCCAATCTTCGTTGTGGGGTGGACTTGGAGGTTCGTTGGGGGGTGGACTTGGAGGTTCCTTGGGGGGTGGACTTGGAGGTCGTGCATTCTCTGTACGAAAGTGAAAAAACTATTAAAAATAAGCTTACATGTGGTGCAACATTTAGTAATTGATGGAGGTATATATGGTGCATTTGTACCTGGAGGAGTCGGTGGCCTTGGCGCCGAGTTAGGAAACACGATGTGTTTCTTATTCCACAATATGATACCAAGCTCCATTTCTCCCAGTGTCTTCTCGCCTTCACCTCCAGGAATATGGAGCTCAATTGAATGGCATCCCGGCGTAATTGTTGACAACCCGACACGAGCATGGGATGCTGGAATCTGACCACCATGGTAGGTTGCTCCAGGTTGATTCGGTAAAGCATAGCCTGACGCCACCCTAAAGGATATGTTCCCCATTGGCATATGTATCTCACAGTTTGTCTTCTCCGTGATATCATCCACGGGGTAGTGAGGCGCCGACGGTTCGACTGCACGACCGTCTTCTAGCTGCATGTGCGTGGAACCAACGCTGCTTCTATGCTGAGATGGGACGGCATCTGCTACATGATTGTCTTCTATTTGCAGCTGATCAGGTGCAGGACGATGTTCTACCTCCTCTTCAGTGTCAGGTAGAGGGTGTCCCCCTTTCTTCAAGAGAAAATCCACCTTTTGTTCTAATGTCGATATCCGTTCACTCGTCTTTTTCTTGCTTCTATCACGACTTCTGTAAGTGGCAATGTCCGCTGCAAACCCTTGGCTCCACGGGGTATCCGCTCCAAAGCCTCGTGTTCGTCCCCACTTTTCGGGGTTCCCGAGTGCCCTCGTCAGCTCGTCGTTCTCTCTATCGGGAACAAAAGTTCCTTTTCGAACAGCTTCTATTGCCTTCTCTAGGTCTGCTACGACTTTTGTTATTTTTTCCGACCATGGTCCCTGAGCAACAATCATCCCAGTCTCAGCGTCCAACGTTGCCCCATGCGCGAACAACCAGAACTTGGACCTATCGGGCCAGTCATGTGTCTGTGGAATGATACCTCTTTTCACAAGCGCAGCTTCATAGCTTCGCCACCTAGGCAGGGCAGTCATGTAGCCACCTGACCCCAAAATATGGTGATATTTCTTCTTCTTCGCATTCTCCGAATTTGTGGCCGATCGGGATACAAAGACACTCGATTTCTTGTACGCCTTAAAATCATCCCAAGCGTCTCTTATCTTCACTAGGTTCCCAGTGAAAACTGGATCTTCGTCCTTATATTTCTTCCACAGTTCTTTCTTCCACCTCTGGAATTGTGTGGCCATCTTCTTCAAAGCCCACTGCTCGACTTTCTTCTTCTTATCGCTCGCTACGCTGAAATTTAGCCATAGCGTTTCGCAAAGAATTTTTTTTCAATCTTTCATCGACATAACTAGCTCCAACGTTGGCCCCGGTCTTCGGCTTATTCCATTCTATTAAGTTGATCGGGACCAGGTCTCTTACAACAACTCCGCACTGATTTACGAATTTGCGATAAGTTTCTGGGGGCTGCAGTGGTTTGCCATCAGCAGCAACTGTATCGATCGAGAACCTTGCGGTATCTTTCAACCTTGCGGCCGGGCCTCGTTTGGACTTTGTCTCAGTACTTGCGCTAGCTGTTCCGGAGGGCGCCTAAACGGGAAAATAATGATTCGTTAGTAAGTGCAATACAAATTAATTGTTGCGTGAACAGTGACTTGAGATATACATTGGCAGAGTTTGTTCTGGAGGGCACTTCTTCATCCTCGACGTTGTCGTCGTCATCATCTACTACATCTTCTATATTCTGATCTCCGTCACCGGAGTCGGTCAAAAATTGATTGCTAAACGCTTGTCCACCGTCGTCATCACGATATATGGCCGTTGCATTATTAAAAATCATCTCGCACATTAATCTTTCCTTCTCCGCCTCACCCATTCCCGCGAGTTTATCGGCGTGCGGATCATGTGCAGGTTCTTGGGGATCCATAGCTCAACACCTGCTAGTAAAATTTATAAAATGAAGAACACTTAGCGAAATTTTCATCGGGCACTTGGCGAAATTATTTCATCGGACAGTAATAAAATAATAGTTCTGGACATATTAATGAAATAATAGTTCTGGACACACCAAGAGTTACATAGCTCGGGTTGATTTTTTAAACCCTAATACATCACGATCGAATAATATCACTTATACATAGTCTCGATCGTGACATCTCTCAAAATAATTAACTCCGACCGGGTCCTAAGCCGCGGGGTGCTGAGTCACGGGTGCTACGCATCCATAGATAAGGAACCCTCATAGGGTCATAGCTCACGTGGTAAGGAACCCTCCGAATAATCGACCAACTGCTGCTATACTGGCTATCGAGCAAGTACATGTACCGACGGACGTGCTCGTCCTCCTCCCTGATACGCTGTTGTACCACCTCCTCAGGGGCCGGCTCTCTCCGCACCGAGCGTGGCCCACGCGATGGCCACCAAAGAATATCCGGGTCGACCACGTCACCCGGATTTCTCACCAAGCCGCGTGCCCCGGTACTAAGGAGCTCCCAATGCCAGCCTGGCGGGGCCCAGTCCCGGGCATCCCCCGGCGGGTCCAACAAAGACATGAACTAAAAACCTGCCCGGACTAAGTAAATATTCCATAATTAAGTAAAATACCTTAGTGTTTCTAACTTAGTAAAAAATAGTAAATTGAGAAATATAACAGAAATAAGATGAAACTTAAATAGGAACAATATGGTAACTTAGTGAAATTTTTTAACTTACTGAAATTATATATATATTCTAACTTACTGAAATTTTCTAACACTAACTTAGTGAAATTTTCTAACACAACATTCTAACACAAAAATTCTAACACTAAACAAAATTGTAAAAACAAAATAAAGCACTAAAAAAATCTAACACTAACTCTAAAAATTTCTAACACTAACACTAATAACTCTAAAAAAATCTAACACTAAATCTAAAAATTTCTAACACTAACACTAACTCTAAAAACAATCTAACACTAACTCTAAAAATTTCTAACACTAAACACTAACATTAACTCTAAAAATTCTAACACTAAAACAAAATTGAAAAAAACCGAAATAAAACTTACCTAGCTAGGCCGGCGACGGCGATCGAGGGGCGAGAGGCGGGGCGGCGGAGGCGGAGGCGAGACGGAGGCGCGACGGAGGCGGACGGCGACGGCGCGACGGAGGCGGACGACGACCGCGGAGGCGCGACGGACGCGGGGCCGCGCGGGGGATCGACGGCGACGGAGACAGAGAGCGGACGGAGGCGCGGCGGACGGAGGCGAGGCAGACGGAGGCGCGGCGGACGGAGGCGAGGCGGACGGCGACGAGGCGGACGGAGGCGCGGCGCCGGAGCAGGGCTTCGCCGTACGTGGTATAGGAGAAGACGCGCGAAGGGAAATGAGCCAAATTTTCAGAAGTCCTAGAGATATATCCCCACTACAGGCCTTTAGCACCGGTTTGTGTTAACAACCGGTGCTAAAGGGTCTTTAGCACCGGTTGCTAACACAAACCGGTGCTAAAGGCCTGTAGTTGGGGCCACACCCAGACTGCGCGCCCACTACAGGCCTTTAGCACCGGTTTGTGTTAGCAACCGGTGCTAAAGGTCTTAGTACAAACTGCCCGCCTCCCGCGCGCGGCAGTTTTATTGCTACAGTGCGCACCGGCCCGATCGCGAGTCTCTGTTTCTTCTCTTCTTCCTCTGTCTTTTCTTCTTCCTCTCTTGATCTTCCTCCACTAAGCACCATGGCTGAAGTTTCTAAGAGATATGATGTGGGCAAACCATGCGGCAAAAGTCTCGACGTGTTCTACACCAACAATTGCGAGGAGCTCCCCGGTGCTCTTGGGTATTTGACCGATCTGTATTTCTCCTCTCCCGAAGAACACCGGTTTTTCAGGCTTGATTTAGAGTATACGGCGGATAAACGGAATGTTGCAGTCATCCAGATTGCATTCAAGGAGGCCGTTTTGGTCTTCCAATGGTCAAGGTAACGCACACGTACAATCTTGCATCTTCGATTTGTTTGTTGCATGTGAAGAATACATGTGTTGCAATATAGTAACACGTACACGTATCAAATTTTTGTTGTTGCAGTAGTTTAAAGCATTCTCCGGCACTTGTTGATTTTTTTGTCAACAAGGGGTATGACTTTTGCAGCGTTGACAACACGCAAGACCGTCCGAAGTTGATGCGCTTGGGTATTATGATACCTGAAGATCACTACATTGATCTTCAGGATCTTATCCATTTTGCTGATTTGAACAGGCCGAAGACCGGGATGGCTCTCATGGCAACTGCCTTCATCCACGAGGGTTACGAAACCATAAAGACTGATTTCCCCTCGAAGAATCACTGGTTGTGGGAGAAGAACTCACTGGACTGGACCAACATCAAGTATGCAGCCATAGATGCATACGTCTCCTACGAGTTGTTCCGCTTCTACTCGACGGATTCATAGATGTTGTTTGTGTACCGCATCTTGTGTTCGATATATGCATGTAATGGATATATTAGTATGTAATGTATATATTATCATGTAATGTATATATTATTATGTAATGGATATTATTTCTATATTAATTCCTAGCTATACTATTTCTATATTATGTCAAACACACATTTCAAAACAAACAAACAAAAACACATCAAGAAAACAAAACAGAAAAACTACTGTTTTTGTATATGTGATCACTTACCTCAGGCGCACCGTACACAACATGCGCCTGCGGTAAAGCTCTTATCCCAGGCGCATTTCTTGACTGTGCGCCTGCGGTAAAGTTACCCTAGGCGCATTTTGCTGTTTATGCGCCTGTGGTAAGTTAGGGTGGGTTATGAGTAAGGCAAGGAAAAGTGAGAGCGCAAGTGATACATCGAGCATATATATCGTGGATACATATATATAGATTGATTTAGCGAGATACCATACATGTAGATTGATTTAGCGATTGCCGCAGTGTCGCGGGAATACAAATTCTTTTATTAAAAAGAGAAAACAGACGAACACTACTCCTCGCCGTCGTCGTCGGGGAACTCGTCGGTGACCTCCTCCGGGTCATCATCGTCGCCGAACTCGTCGGTGACCTCCTCGTCATCATCGGAGATGCATGATGGTATGTCCGAGATAGGCCCCCACCTCGGATCGTCGGAGGCCCAGACTTCGCCGGCGTGGTCGGCCCGACGAAGCTCTTGCAGCGCCTTCGTCCTCGCCTCCCGAGCCGCATCTAACGCGAGGTGGCGTTCGAGGCGGCGCTCCGCCCGCTGAGCCGCGCGGGTCTGCCAGAGCTCCTCGTCGGCGCTCTCCTCCCCCGGGTTGTTCCGGTAATACTCGCGGACGACGCGGTCTTCCCTGGCGTCGACTAGGCCCTGAAACGCGCGGTGGCGGAGGTGGAGGTGGTCGGCGGCAGTGATGATCTGTGGCTTCGTCGCCCTGGCCTCCGCTTCCCAGACTGTGTGGCAGTCGTTGAAGTTCATCAGCGACCGCGGGCGGTTGAGGCGCCAGGCCGCCGCGTCCCAGGCGCGGGCTGCCTCTGCCGCCGTCGCAAAGGTGCCGAGGGGGATGCGGTCATCCCCCCAGCGGATATCTGCGCTGAACATTCCGTTCTGCCGTGCTCGGACGCCGCGGAAACCGGTGGTGCTGTTCCTCCTCGGAGGCATGGTGGAAGCGCGACGGTGCAGAGGGATGAAGAAGAAGCGCTCGAGGCGCGACAGTTTATACCGCGCCCTCCAGGCCACGCGTCACAACTCCCGTGCCACGCGCCACCATAACATGGATGGATGTGTTAAAGGGGGGTGTAGAACAAATGCACTGAGTATATGATGTATCAAACCTTAAGGGGGGTGTGGAACAAAACAGACGGTATCGCCATCATACAGCCCGACCGTGGCTACTGGGTGCATATATAGGGTCCTCTGGCTCACAAAGTGTTTTGATCCAACGGTTAAGAAACATCTCATCCAACGGCTCACAACAGTTCGAAAGAAACACACCGTAGCCCTGATCGAACGACTCACAACAGCTGGAAAGAAACACACCCCGGATCCAACGACTCACAAGCGGTTGAAACAAACACACGATCCGTGTGATTCTATCTGATTGGTCCAAACGAAACCCTAACCCATTTAGTCCCGGTTGGTGTCCCCAACCGGTACTAAAGGGACGATCCGTTTCTATTTTTCTTCTTGCCTTTCTTCTGATTACGCCGTAACCATGGAACATCTTCATCATTTAACTGAATGCTAGGATCATCTTTGACTTTGAAGGGAGGAATTTCATCAAATTTAATGTAATCTGATAACTTACCCCAGGCGCATATTACAAAGTATGCGCCTGTGATATAGATCTTAGCCCAGGCGCATATTTTGTCTGTGCGCCTGCGGTAATGTTACCCCAGGCGCATATTGCGGTCTATGCGCCTGTGGTAAGTTAGGGTGGGTAATGAGTAAGGCAACGAGAAGTGAGAGCGCAAGTGATACATCGAGCATATATATCGTGGATACATATATATAGATTAATTTAGCGAGATACCATACATGTAGATTGATTTAGCGATTGGTATACTAGCCCGCTGGTACTTTGTTTCTCACTTTTCAAAAGTACATACATATATCGCGAGTATTTCCCTCTGTCAACCTTTCGTCACAATCTTACGCTTGCCTTTCTTGGTTGATGTTGAATACGTGACTGCCATACCGTGACTTCTTCTGTCTGCCTCTGTGACAACCGGTCGTCACAATCTTACTCTTGCCTTTCTTGGTACCGGTTGCGGTTAACAACCGGTGCTAAAGGGTCTTTAGCACCGGTTGTTAACGGCAACCGGTCCTAAAGGCCTGTACAGGGGGGCGCACATTTCTTTTTCTTCTTCTTTCTGTTTCCAAAGGGGGGTGTAGAACAAAACAAACGGTATCGCCATCATACAGCCCAACCGTGGCTACTGGGTGCATATATGCATACCAAATGCACGGCTGGACGTATGATGGCGAATCCGGATGTTTTGTATTTGCTCGATGAACTGAGTATATGATGTATCAAACCTTAAGGGGGGTGTGGAACAAAACAGACGGTATCGCCATCATACAGCCCGACCGTGGCTACTGGGTGCATATATGCATACCAAATGCACGGCCGGACGTATGATGGCGAATCCGGATGTTTTGTATTTGCTCGATGAACTGAATATATGATGTATCAACCTTAAGGGGGGTGTGGAACAAAACAGACGGTATCGCCATCATACAACCCGACCGTGGCTACTGGGTGCATATATGCATACCAAATGCACGGCCGGACGTATGATGGCGAATCCGGATGTTTTGTATTTGCTCGATGAACTGAGTATATGATGTATCAAACCTTAAAGGAGGGTGTAGAAAAAAACTAACGGTATCGCCAGTATACAACCCCGCAGTGGCTACTGAGTGCATATATGCATACCAAATGCACAGCGGGGCGTATGCTGGCGAATCCGGATGTTTTGTATTTGGGAGATGAACTGGACGGTGTATGAAGCTGAGCTATATATAGGGTCCTCTGGCTCACAAAGTGTTGAGCTAGGGTTTTGATCCAACGGTTAAGAAACATCTCATCCAACGGCTCACAACAGCTCGAAAGAAACACACCGTAGCCCTGATCGAACGGCTCACAACAGCTGGAAAGAAACACACCCCGGATCCAACGACTCACAAGCGGTTGAAACAAACACACGATCCGTGTGATTCTATCTGATTGGTCCAAACGAAACCCTAACCCATTTAGTCCCGGTTGGTGTCCCCAACCGGTACTAAAGGGACGATCCGTTTCTATTTTTCTTCTTGCCTTTCTTATGACTGCGCCGTAACCATGGAACATCTTCATCATTTAACTGAATGCTAGGATCATCTTTGACTTTGAAGGGAGGAATTTCATCAAATTTAATGTAATCTTCTGACATGTCTGTCTTGTCCTCGACTCCCACGATGTTTGTTTTCCCTGAAAGAACTATGTGGCGCCTTGGCTCATCGTCTGATGTATTCGTTTCCTTATCTTTTGTTTTTCTCGGTCTGCTAGACATGTCCTTCACATAGAAAACCTGAGCCACATCATTGGCTAGGACGAATTGATCATTGCCGTACCCAAGATTCTTCTGATCCACCGTTGTCATTCCGTACTTCGGGTCTACCTTCACGCCTGACAGATTGAACCATTTGCACCAGAACAAAGGGACCTTAAAGGAAGGTCCGTAGTCAAGTTCCCATATCTGCTCTATGTAACCATAGTATGTGACCCTTTGCCCGTTGTCGTCTTTTGCATCAAACCGGACGCCACTGTTTTGGTTGGTACTCTTTTTATCTTGTTCTGCCGTGTAAAATATGTTACCATTTATCTCGTACCCTTTAAAGGTCAATACAGTCGAAGATGGTTGCTTGGCCAACAAGTATAGCTCATCTTAAACAATGTTGTCATTAATCAGACGTCTTTGCAACCAACCTCCGAAAGTCTTTGCGTGTTCTTTAGCAATGAAATCTTCAGGGTGCTCCGGATATTCCGAGCGTAAAATATCCGTGTGTTCCTGGATATATGGAGCCGCCAAGCTGGATTTAACTAGAACTGTGTAGTGTGCTTGACTGAAAGATTGCTCGTCCATACATGTTGTTGATTTCTTTCCTAGCGTGCCTTTTCCACGCAGTCTCCCCTCATGGCGCGACTGAGGAACCCCGATCGGGTTCAGGTCAGGAATAAAGTCAACACAAAACTCAATGACCTCCTCTGTTCCATAGCCCTTGACCATGCTTCCTTCTGGTCTAGCACGGTTTCTAACATAATTCTTCAAGACTCCCATGAACCTCTCAAAGGGGAACATATTGTGTAAGAATACAGGACCGAGAACGGAAATCTCTTGGACTAGGTGAACTATGAGGTGCGTCATAATATTGAAAAAGGTTGGTGGGAACACCAACTCGAAGCTGACAAGACATTGGACCACGTCCTTCTGTAAACTTGGTAGAGTTGCTGGATCGATTGCCTTCTGAGAAATTGCGTTGAGGAATGCACATAGCTTCACAATGGGTACTCGCACGTTTTCTGGCAGAAACCCCCTCAATGCAATCGGAAGTAACTGGGTCATGATCACGTGGCAGTCATGAGACTTAAGGTTTTGGAACTTTTTCTCTTCCAGGTTTAGTATTCCTTTTATGTTCGACGAGTAGCCAGACGGGACCTTGATACTACTCAGGACTTGGAAAAAGATCTCCTTCTCTTCCTTGGTAAGAGCGTAGCTGGCAGGACCTTTGAAATTCTCTGGATTCATCAGGTCGTCTCGTTCGTGCATACGTTGGTGGTGCAGCCGTGCTTTTGGTGTATCTCTCGACTTCTTCCCATGCACGCCCAATAAGGTTAGCAGGTTCACGCAAATATTTTTCGTCACGTGCATCACGTCGATCGCAGAGCGAACCTCTAGGAATTTCCAATAGGGTAGTTCCCAGAATATAGATTTCTTCTTCCACATGGCTACGTGGTTGTCGGCGTCATTTGGAACAGATTGTGCGCCAGGACCCTTTCCAAAGATTACTTTTATATCTTTGACCATGTCATATATATCAGTACCTTTAGGGAGGGTTGGCTTCCTCCGTGTATCTGCCTCGCCTTTGAAATGCTTTCCTTTCTTTCTTACGGGATGCCTGTCTGGAAGAAATCGACGATGCCCCGGGTACACATTCTTGCCTATATGTATACTTTCTGTCTCGCCTAAACAGTGTGTGCATGCGCTGTATCCCTTGTTTGACTGTCCTGAGATGTTACTAAGAGCGGGCCAATCATTGATGGTAACAAACAGCAACCCTCGTAGGTCAAATTCCTCTTGTTTGTACTCGTCCCACACACGTACACCTTCGTCAGCCCACAACTCTAAAAGTTCATCAACCAGTGGCCTCAGGTACACATCAATGTTGTTGCCGGGTTGCGACGGGCCTGGGATAAGCACTGGCATCATAATGAACTTACGCTTCATGCATAACCAAGGAGGAAGGTTATAGATACATAGAGTCACGGGCCAGGTGCTATGACTGCTACTCTGCTCCCCAAATGGATTCAGGCCATCTGTACTCAGACCAAACCTTAAGTTTCTTGCGTCATGTGCAAAGTCCTCGTACTTATCGTCGATGTTTCTCCACTGCGACCCATCAGCGGGGTGTCTCAGCATATCGTCTTCCTTACGGTCTTCTTTGTGCCATCGCAACAACTTGGCATGCTCTTTGTTTCGGAACAAACGTTTCAACCGTGGTATTATAGGAGCATGCCACATCACCTTGGCAGGAACCCTCTTCCTGGGGCGATCGTCGCCCTCAACATCACCAGGGTCATCTCGCCTGATCTTATACCGAAATGCACCGCATACCGAGCAGGCATTTAAATTCTCGTGCTGGCCGCGGTAGAGGATGCAGTCATTGATGCATGCATGTATCTTATGCACTTCCAATCCTAGAGGGCAGACAACCTTCTTTGCTTCGTATGTACTGCAGGGCAGCACGTTATTTCTTGGAAGCATCTTCTTCATTATTTTCAGCAGGTTTTCAAATCCCTTGTCAGATAATCCATTCTCTGCCTTCCATTGCAGCAATTCAAGGGTGGTGCCCAGTTTTTTCTGGCCATCTTCGCAAGTTGGGTACAACAATTTTTTGTGGTCTTCTAACATGCGCTCCAACTTCAACCTCTCGTTTTCACTTGCGCAGTTTATCTGTTCTTCACGAATGACCTGACGAAGATCATCATCAGACTCATCAACAATGTCCTCAAGTTCAGGCTCGTCTTCCCCCATTTCAGTATCACCGTGTTCATCGAACATAGGATAATTATCATTATCCTCTTCTTCTTCATTGTCTTCCATTATAACCCCTCTTTCTCCGTGCTTGGTCCAACAAAAATAACTGGGCATGAAGCCTTCTTGCAACAGGTGGGTGTGTATGGTTCTTGAGCTAGGGAAATTCCTCTTATTCTGGCATTTTTTACATGGACAAAAAATAAATCCATTCTGCCTGTTTTTTTCAGCCACATTGAGAAAACTATGCATGCCATTAAGGAATTCGGGACGACGTCGATCACTGTACATCCATTGCCGGTTCATCTGCATTATATAAATTTATCAACAACCATTATGCTAAATCATCATGACTAAATTAATTAATTAATACAAAAAGTTCATCACACGTTAATACCAAACTAGCGTATAGTGACCATACATATATAGTTCTCAGAAAAATACACACTGAAACCATCCATAAAAACTCTCTCTAATTAATGCATTTAAAAACAACAACAAATGCGATCAAAATCGCAACAAAGGTAACAATTGACCCGACGACATAATGATACCAAGCCTCTTTACTAATTGCATATTTCCTAATCTTTCTAATCTTCAGGCGCATTGCGTCCATCTCGCTCTTGTGACTATCGACGACACCGGCAAGAACCTTTTCCAAGGTCATCTTCTCTCTTTCAGTTTTTTTCAACCTTTCTTCAGTTTTTTTCAATCTTTCTTTCAAGCCAATATTTTCTTGTTCAACTAAGTATAACTTCTCAACAATAGGGTTGATTGGCATTTCCGCTTCCACTACCTCCTATATAAAAATATCTATGTCAAGTTGGTCGGCGTAAGTAATTGTCGTATAATAAGGAAATGAAAATATGTAGTGAAAAAAGATAATATACCACATCCGAATCATAGACTGGACGAGGGCCAACGGGGACGGATATCAAAACCATGGCTCTAGAAAATTATATACAAGTAAATACGTAAATCATACAAATCAAAATTTGTTTTGGTAAATAAAAACAATAGGCTCACCAAGGTTGTGTCGGTGATGGGGCGATCGACGGTAGTGAGGAAGGGGACAAGGCGCACGACACTAAAAAAAGCACAAATCATAATTAATTTTGAGCTCAAATTGCATCAATTTGTATACATAACAAAATGAATAACAAATTCTAGCTTAGCTAGGCATTTCATCAAACACCTAGCTAGCACAACAAAAATGAAATGAGCAAGAAAACAAGCAAAACTTGCAATGCCGGAAGAGGGAACGTTGATGCTAACCGTAGAACCGATGGGTACCAACAATCTTGACAAATGGTGGAGAAAATGGGGATGGATTAGACCTCACAAGAGGAAGGAGAGAGCAAAAATGGAGTTGAGCTAGAGCTGGAAAAAATGGAGCTGAGCTTGGGGTGGTATATATGTAGGGTTTAGGGGAGGGCTTTAGGACCGGTTTGTGTTACAAACCGGTTCTAAAGGATATGACAGCGGGACCCGCAGTAGCTGCAAAAAATAAGAAAACCTGTAACACCGGTTTGTGATACAAACCGGTTCTAAAGGGTCTGCCCCTGGGCCCCCCTCCTGCAGCAAATGACCCGCAAGGCCTTTAGGACCGGTTTGTGTTACAAACCGGTCCTAAAGGCCTTGCGGCCATTTGCTGCATGGATGGGGCCCAGGGGACAGACTCTTTTGAACCGGTTTGTATCACATCCGGTTCCATTGTGCTTGGCTCAATGCCCTGTTTTCTACTAGTGGTTGTCGTGAGTCCATTCGGCGGCCATGATTGAAACTAGTCTATAAAAATCCATGTCACTTGTGTATACTACCGAAAAGTATGTAAAACGAATATTCTGGACTTTTAACAAATTTGTCATACAAAAAATGCATCAGTTATATCCAATTTTATTTTATAAGCTGTGACTAGTTAACTACTACCAATTTTATCAAATCTGTACGCATCAGTTTTATCATCTATGCATACCACTTTCTATACACGCCAAATTCATACAACACATCAAGGCAGGAAGCAATTTTATCAAATATCTACTGATTTTCATACAGCACATCGAGGTGGACAGTACTAATTAGCACAGAACATAGCACATCTACTTTGCAATGCACACGTAGGTCAATCTTATCAAATCTGTACTGATTTGGATACAGCACATGGAGGTGGACAGTATTAATTAGCATAGAACACAGCACAACTACTTTGCAAAGCACACGTCCGTATTTTATCAATTCTGTATACCTATATAGCACAACACATAGAGATGGGTCGTAGATTGGTTCAGTAACTAGGTACAGCATGAGCGATCCTTGCGCTGGATGTCAGGACGCGGAAGAAGTACCTTGTTGCGGTGCCGTCAGACCTTGACGCGGCGGACGGGAACTGGAGGCGGTGCCGGCAGAGCTCCTAACGTATCGGTGGCAACAACACTTAATTTTCAGCCGCTCCTGATTTTTCCGTTTCGTGGATCGGGGGTACGGCCACTCTGCAGTTTCTCACCAAAGAGCGAAGCGCTCCGGTCTTCCTGATCTGCAGAGCGCAACCGTTCGGTACAGCTTCTTCTACTCCGGCCGAGGATCTAGGATATGGAGTGTTGCCGAACGGGCTCTAAGGGCATCTCCAGCCGTCCCCCAACGCCCCACAGGACCACTTTATGTGTTAAAAAGTGCCGTTTTAGCGCCGAATTCTACCAGTCAGACCACAGGAGCCCAAATAGCGCCGTTTTAGCGCCGGCACACCCAAGCCGAACCCAAGGGGCTGGGTTTGTCCCGGGGGGCACAATGCCCCGTTTTGCATGCAAAAAGAAATCTTTCTCCTACTTTTGCCCACTTTGCATGCAAAGATGCCTCTCTCTCCTACTTTCCACGAAACAGGCTTTCGCCCCGCTTTATAAATAAAGCAAACGACCACAAGAGTTTACAAGATCCCAGATACAACACACCCACAATGCTGGGGCCACAGCACAACACACACTCTAGGAAACACAGCGAGGGGGGGTGGTGTGGGTAGAGAGGACGCCCCGACCAAGGGGGGCTTGTCAAGGCGGCAACGAAGCGGAGAGGCGACGCGCAGCCACGAGAAGTCTGTCGATGGAGTCGTCGAGCCGCGACCTGTCCCGCTGCCTACACAGCGGATGCCACTGCTGCAGAAAAGCCAAGAATTTGAACATTGCGTCAGAAGCCCGTCTCAGAAAACCTTCTCAATCACCATCTTATTACGGTTCGTCCACAACGACCACGCCATCGCCGCAAACACCGGCCAAAAGAGGTGTCGGCCACCCCCGGCATGGTGCGCCCTGGCTTCTAGAAACTCCCCGAGATCCAGGGCCAGCCATGCCGACCCCAAGGCCTCACGTACGAAGTTCCACAGAAACCGGGCAGCGGGACACACAAACAATATGTGTGTACTCGTTTCGGGGACCCGACATAGCGGGCACAGTCCATCCCCAGGTCCTCGGCGTTTGGCCACCTCAACCCCAGAGGGTAGCCTATCCCTCAAGAGTTGCCAAATGAAAATCTTAATCTTGAGGGGCAGTGGAGCCTTCCAAAGTGGGGAGGCCCACGTACACGAAGGCGACCAAAACAAGGACCGGCAGGCCGACTTCACCGTGAAAGTCCCCGAGGGTGCCAACGTCCAGGACACCTTGTCATGGCCCCCCGGCACATTCGCAGGAAGCTCGCCTAGCAACTCGGCCCACTCACCTGCCTCGGCCGGACCAAAGGTGCGCCTAAACGCAATGGCCCACGACCCCTACCTAAATGTCGTCGCCACCCCTAAAGATGGGTCCGCGCAAATCGCAAAAAGTCTCGGGAACTCCAGCCGGAGCGGAGTCGCGCGCAGCCACGGGTCAAGCCAGAACAAAATGCACCGACCATCCCCTAGGGTGAACCGGGTCCCTTTCCTAATGTCTCGCTTCAACGACTGGATCGACCTCCAGAAGAGGGAGCCATCCTGTCTCTCACAGGCAAGGAGGGGCCGCCCTGAAGGTATTTAGCTTTAATAAGCTGGAGCCAAAGGCCCCCCTCATTCCTCAGGATGCGCCAGACCCATCTCAGGACGAGCGCCACATTCATCTTCCGAGACGCTACAATACCTATGCCCACCATATCCTTGGGGGTGCAAACGTCAGCCCACTTAACCATGTGGTATTTCTGTTGACCGTTTCCATCCTGCCAGAAGAACCGGGAAATCTCCTTATCAAAGGCCGCATGAACCCCTTCCGGTAGCGAGTATAATCACATCATATACGATGGGATACTAGCCAGGCTGGATCCTATCAGCACTGACTTACTTCCCTTAGAGGTGAAGCGTCCGCACCAAGGTTCCGCCTTCCGCCTAACCTTCCCCATCAAGGGTTCTAGGTCCCTAATAAGGATCCTAGAATCACTCAACGGGACCCCCAAGTATGTAACCGGGAAAGCAGACAGCTTGCAGTTAAGGTTTTCCGCTATCCTTGGTTGGTCCTCCGGGGGATACCCAAGGACTATAACCTCGCTCTTGTCGAAATTGATCTTGAGCCCTGACATATCCTCAAAACATAGTAGGAGGAACTTGAGGTTGACAATATCCAACCCCGAGCCCTGCACCATAATCATCATATCATCTGCGTATTGTAAATGCGTGACGCCCCCTCCCGGGATAAGGTGGCCCACCACACCGGAGATGTGACCGGCTGCTTTAGCCTTATCCAGGATGGCCGCCAGGGCGTCAACCGCAAGGTCAAAGAGGATGGGGGATATAGAATCCCCCTGCCTCACCCCACACAACGGCCTAAAGTAGGGGCCAATATCACCGTTAATGTTAATCGCAGTATTCCCACTCATAACAAGTTGCATTACCCACGATATGAACCGGTCATCAAAGCCTCTCCGTTGCATCACCTGCCGGAGAAAAGACCAGTCCAGGCGATCATAGGCTTTCTGGAAGTCTAATTTGAGGAACACGCCTCTATGCTGACGCACTTTCACCTCGTGAACTATCTCGTGCAGGGCTAGAATCCCATCGTGGATAAATCGCCCCTTGAGGAAAGCGAACTGGAAGGGGTGAGTCAGGCGCTCTACCACAGGGGCAAGGCGCCGTGCACACACCTTCGAGAAGATCCTCTGGATTACATTTATCACAGTGATAGGTCTAAACTGTCGAATGTCCGTCACCCCAGGAATCTTAGGGATCAGAGTTATGACGCCAAAATTGAGGCGTGACATAACTAGGGTCCCTATGTAAAATTCCTGGAACATCGGCAAAACAACCGCCTTCACAGTCTCCCAGAATTTCTGAAAGAAGGAGACTGGGAGACCATCCTGCCCTGGCGCCGACCCTGACTGCATATCCATAACCGCCTCCCGCACCTCCTCGGGGAGGAAGGGCAGCATCAGTCTCTCATTCTCCGCCTCGGACACCAGCGCCCCCTGGGGCCACAAGTGAGGAGACAACGCCACCCCCGACCTTGGCATAGCGGTGAACAGCTCCTTAAAGAAGGAGTAGATATGGCCAGAAATGTCCTCGACCGCCTCCAACAATACGTCACCAGCCCACAGAAGAGGGATAGAGCACCTCCGCCTACGCCCATTGGCGATAGCGTGGAAATAGGCCGTATTGGAGTCCCCTCTCAGGATCCAATTCTGCCTACTACGCTGACGCCAGAACACCTCCTCCCCTTTGTAGACCTCCATAAGGGAGGCCTCCAGGGCGTACCTCTGGCTCCAACCAACTGGGCCCATCCCCCCAGCATCCGCCGCCAGGTCAAGACGCTGGATCTTCCCAAGCAAGTCGGCCTTACGCCGCCGAAGCTCCGCTCCTCGGTTAGCCCCCCACCCACGCATAAACTGGTGTGAACTCTTAGCACAGAAGTGCCAGACATCCACATCATTATAAACCCGCGGTGGGGAGGTCGCCGCTGCGAGCCACTTTAGCCTAACCAGCTCCACAAAGCCCGGTTGCACCAACCAGTATTCCTCAAAGTGGAAACGGTTCGGCCTGGACGGGGCCTCCCCCCCGGTTGACAGAATCAGCGGGCAGTGGTCCGATCCCACCCTGGTCACGGCGCGAAGGGAGCATAGCGGATATTTCGCTTCCTAGTCCGCCGAGACCAAGACACGATCCAGCACCGAGCGGACCGGGTCCGCCTGGTTATTAGTCCACGTGTATCTAGCCCCAACTCGCTCAATCTCGATGAGCGCCATGTCAGCGATGAAATCGTTGAACAAGCGCATCCTCGGGAAGTCAACGAGAGAGGAACTCTTATCCAGGAGGGACCGAATCAAATTAAAGTCCCCCGCCCAATAATCGGGGAGGGACTTCGCTCCACCTTCGCCCTAAGTTCGGCTAAGTACTCAGGGGACCGCCGATGGTCCGCGGGCCCATAAACGACAATAACCTCCCACCGAAGGCTAGAACGTCTATGGGTGAGCAACATGCTCAAAAAGAATTCCCCGCAGTCCATATCCTCTACCTCAAACGTGTCCTCCTTGGCCCCAAGCAGAATGCCACCCGACCTCCCCGATGCCGGTAGCCACTGCCAAGCAAACTTATGGCGACTCAGAATCTCTAGTGCAGCAATTGAGAAATCCTGTCGAATCGTCTCTTGAATGCCCACAATGTCCGGGTTCTCATCCCGAATATACTCCACAAGTTGACGGCGCCGACCGTCCTGCCCGAACCCCCGCATGTTGCAGTCCAAAAGAGAGACACTCATTGGGAACTAGTGGGGGGTGTCCCCTTACGGGGGACCTGTCGGGCCCTACCAGAAGTCGAGGGCCTGGACTTGTCCAACGGTGTCCGCCCGCGCTTTGTATGACAATTCGTACCAACCAATCTGGTATCAAAATATCCAAAAAAAATACATAGTTAACTAGAAATACATCTATAACTTGTATATCAAGCATATACTCCTAAACTGGACTTCTCCAGTTATTTTCTTTCCTGCCATATACCTTTTGTAATTTTATTTTTAATATTCTCTTTCTTTTACAGAAGAATCATTCAACATCAAACTATGCTAGTCGAACTAGCACATTTTCCTTGGCGTGTTAATCATATACTATCACCCATTGAATCATACTTTGAGTTTGATTGTTCTACTAATATCACCATAGTGTTTGCTTCACGTCTCAATCTGATCTAGGTTCTAGAGTATTGTTGTAGATTTCTTCGTTTCATTTGATGAACGAAGTTATTGCTGGAAGCATGATGACTAATTTCAGTTCCCTGTTAAATCATCTCACTAGTCCCTAATGAGGATTTCGCTCCCGAGGAGAATCTCGACCATCAATTTTATGAGCTTCATGGTGGAGCAAAATCCAAACCCGCGAGCAGGTGCCTAGCAGCCGACGGCCTCCACCTCCGTGGGATAGGGACGCGGTGGTGTGCCTCCAACACGCCTTGATGCGTTCGCCTTATTTATATTGAACCATTTTACTTTATCGGGAAATTCACCTTGTCATGATATATGTGTTGTTTTTGTTGACATATGCTGACATTTTAATTAATCGGAAAACTCATCTTGTTAATTAATGTATGTTGTTAAGTAAAAAATATTCAATCGTAATCTTATTAGTCTCATGGATTATCGTAATATTTTTTTGTCAAATTTTAATTAATAAGAATACACTAATCCGTGCAAAACTAAAAACAATCTACTATAGATGGTATTCTATTATGTTTATTTAGTTTGATTTAAGAAACTATATTTATTAAGTGGATTCACTCTAAATTTAATCAAACAAAAGTTTCTACGCTTCATAGATCAATTGATGGATCGTTTGTATGTTTATTTTGCAAATAATATAGTGAAATATCGAGAAATCTTGGTAGAGTGTTCTAGAATATATTCATATGTACATTTGTCACTTTTGCGCTTGGTATAAAAATCATAACATTTGAAACATACACGAGAATTAATAATTCAAACTCTCTATGTTAAAATGTATTTCGTCTGACTATTTTAACTTATATTTCAAAACAAAGTATTATAAGGCCTAAATTGTGTACTCAACTCAAATATCTGAATTATACTAGCTCAGAAACCCACAACATAAACCTCTTTCTGTAGCAGAGAATAATAATGTCATATCATGTTAAAAAACTTTGATGTGTGCTTTTATCATATTTTTTAAATAGATGTTCTACCCCCAGTCTATGCATCAAAATCATGCACACATCTATTTTTTATTAATAATAAAAAAGAAAGGTCCAACATTATTATTTTGGTGATCGGTGTCCAACATTAATAATAAAATGAGTGAATGTTTATGAGCCGGGTGGTGGTGCTGATCATGCACTGTTTGGTGTCCTGGACTCACTCTGCTCAATTTCTGCAGAAATCCATGGCGATCTCTGCCCTCCGGTAGGATCTGACATACCAGATCCTAGGAAAACATAGTGATGGGGCGGCCGGCTGATTTCGCCGCGGCGACGTGAACCATCTGCCTGCGCAGGCGCGGCATGACTGGTATGAGCTCACCGGACATGGCGTCGCTGTCTTCGTCCCCGGGCGGGGCGACGGAGACGGCCTCGCTGCGCGGGCGGCGCTGGGCGGACATCGCGGAGGAACTGGACGAGGCGGCGGCGCTCGAGGCCGAGCTGGCGGCGCGTTGCGTGCTCCCTCCCTCGCCCACCCTCGGTGACTTCCTGGCCACGGCTCGCAGAGTGGAGGGCCCCCGCCGGCGACGTCCTACGGTGGCCGTAACCCCGGCTCGGCGGACTCCCATGGGGACTCCACAGCCGGAGGCGCACAACCCGGCTCGCCCGGATGTGCTGCGAGGGACGGGAGAACACGCGACGGCGGGCGTGGCCTCGGCGGCGGGCAGACCGGAACGGGCGGAGTCGCCACCTGCGCGCATGGCGGCGCGGCGGGGGCTTGACGATGCTGCTCCTGGACTCCCCCTGCTGGGCCCCAACCCTAGGCCCACTTGCGCGCCTCAACCGCCACGGCCCATATTGGAATGGAGACTACCCGTGGCGGCCGGCTGTCGCCCATTGGCCCAGTCGCTGGGCACGTCTCGGAGACGGCCCGGCCCATCGCGGCCCGCGGGAGAGCTTCTCTGGATCCGACGGGGCTCCAGGGATTTATCCCTAGGGTTCCCTGCTCCCGCCGCCTCACGTAGGAATCACCAAGCCCGCACTGTGGTCCGCACCCCGCCGCCTCCTCCCCTCCTCCGATCTTTCGCGGCCGTGACCGCCATGAAGAGGATGCGCCACGATGAGGACGAGGCCACGGACGTTCACCTGCGCCGCCGGGCGCGTTCTCCTTCCCCTGCCTCCGCCCGTCCGCGACCCGCGGCGCCGAACTCCCCGCCCCGCCCCTACCGGCCTCCGGCCAGACGTGTCCCGTCGCCGGTGCGGCGCGCCCGCTCCCCGCCTCGTCAGGGCCGTGACCGGCGGGAGCCCGGCCACCAGCCGTCGCCCCCCCAGGCTGGGCCTCCCGCGAACGCGGACGCCGCCTCCTCCACGGCGTGCTCCATCTCCGGAGGGCCAGCGACGGGAGGAGTTGCTCAGGGAGCAACTGCAGGCCCGGGACCCTCCACGCTCACCTGGCCGTCGTCGGTCTCTGTCGCCGCGACGGGGTCTGGGGACGGGCCAGAGGCTACAACCCAATGGCGGTGGTCGTCTCGGGACAGCACGCGCGAGCGCTCCCTTCGGCAACGCTACTGCAGGGGCTGCGGCGAGGAAGCGGACCAATAAAAAGAAAAAGAAGCGCACGTACCAGCCGGAGTTAGACCATGCAGGAGGGAGCCAGAGAGGATCACTGCCGTATACCGCACCGACGGGAGCTCCGAGCGACCTAACCCAGGCGGGGTTGGGCGCGCCACGCCCTCAGGCGGAGGGCGGGGAGAGCTCCCCGTCGAAGGTTACGTGCTTCAACTGTGGCAAGACGGGACATTTCCGGGCCGATTGTACTACGCCAGAGAGTTGCTTGCGATGTGGCGATCCAGGGCACCGGCTGGGAGCTTGTGCCGCGCCGGCGGTTCCATCACACCGCCCCCGCCTCGAGCTCCTCGGGCACGGCGTTGAGTCGATATTCTATTATATCGACCTTGGAGGCGTTCCGATGGTGGTTCCACAGAACCTGGCGATGGTGACCGTCCTTCCTGAGCAGCTCCCAGCTTCCTCGGCGACCCTGACCGTGGAGACCCTACGCGAGGAGCTAGCCCAGATTATGCCAGGTCACGAGTGGCAGGCACAGGCGATCTCCGCGACGGAGTTTGCGGTGGTGTTCCCCTCGGCTGAGATGCTCCGCCTTTGCTCCATGGGTTCTACTTTCACGCTTCCCACCAACAAGATCCAGGTTTCGATCAAGGCGTCGTCGGCTGTCACAGAGAGATCCGCTTTGGCCTCCACGTGGATTCGGATCTTTGGCCTTCCTGATGAGGCCAAGACAGAGGAGGTCTTAGCCCTGGTCGCTAAGCCACTTGGCTTGTGCGTGGAGGTGGACCACAGCTCGCTTGCCGGCGCCGACCCGGTTCGCATCAGGGTCCTCTCGCCCGAGCCGGAGCAGCTCCCCGGACTGCTACCGCCGTTCTACTTCGGAGGACGAGGCGGGAACCGGGGGGCGATCCTGCGCGTGGAGCTCGACACGACGGCTCCTGGGTCCCTCCATCCACCTGCGGCTGAGGGTGGCCCCTCTTGGGGGGACGGCGACGGATCTGAGGAGGACTCTTCGAGCGAGGACGACGACGGTCAGGGGGGTGACGGCCCCTCGCCTACCGTGGATGTCACTTCTCCCCCGGCCCCTCCCCCTGCTGCTTCGGCGGACGCCCCTGCCCCGACTAAGGCGGCCGCGCCGAGGAGCACGGGGACTGCGACGGGTGATCCAGCGAGGCTTGCGGACGTGCCCTTCTCCCAGTACGGCTCCAACTTCGACCTCCCGGGCTTGGACGCTGCTACGCTGGGCCTGTCTTCGGCCACTCAGGAGGAGGAGGATTGCGAGAGCGTAGGGCTGGAGGTCCTTCCCCCCTCCTCGCCTCGTTCGGCGGGAGCGCTGTGTTACACCCTCTCCCCAGGCTCCAGGGAATCATCTCCCACCTCGCCGGCGTGCACCCTGTCGATGATGCCTGCGACTCCAGCCACGGGCTCCAGGGAGCAGGTCACGGTCGTCCCCGACACTCCCGTGACCAGCTGCCAGGGACCCACGCAGCGCCGGCCCAGGCAGCCACTCCAGCCGTCCCGCCACAGCGCCCGCCTGGCTCGTGCCAGGGGGGAGGTGGTGGGACCGGTCCCTACGGTGGCGGAGCTGGCGATGCAGCTGACGGCGTCTCGCCGGGAGATCTCAGGTACGCCTACCTCCACCCCCACCCCTCGCTCTCCCTCTTCCGGTTCTAGATTCTCTGTTCTCGATGAGGTCCCCGTGGACCATTTGGCCCAGGTTGCTGCGGACTGTGGTATAGTATTTCGGGGAGAGAAGGGACCGCGCCTTGAGCAGATCGCAGCTATTAAGGCGAGAGAAATTTACGAGGGGTCCCTTGCCGCCGCACGAGCTCAGGCGGAGCTTGTGAGGTCGGCGGCCCCTCCATCAGGGAGTCCGAGGCAGGCGGCTTCGGACCCGAGTAGTGACTCCCAGGTTGCGCCTAGTGGGACGGGGATCACCCCACCGGTTGCTCAGACAGCGCGACCACGGGGGAGACCTCCCAAGATCCCCAAGGCATCGTCCCGGCCCTCGACCTCTGGTAGGGCCCGACCGGTCCCCCGTAAGGGGACAACCCCCGATTTGGTTTCCCAATGAATCTCCCTACAAGAGCCTTCATTTGGAACATGAGGGGGTTTGGTCGGGAGGGATCGTCGAAGCAACTGAGCGAGTACATCCGCCGTGAAGAGGCGGACATTGTGGGGATTCAGGAGACGATTAGACAGGACTTCTCCATTCACGAGCTTCAACGCCTTAGCCCCGCTAAGTTTTCCTGGCAATGGTTGCCGGCGAATGGGCACTCAGGGGGCATCCTCCTTGGGGCCAAGGAGGAGACTTTTGAGGTTGATGACATGGACTACGGGGAGTTTTTCGCAAGTATGCTACTTACCCATAGACGGTCATCCCTGCAGTGGGAGGTGATTATCGTCTATGGCCCTGCGGACCACAGTAGGTCGAGCGCTTTCCTTGTCGAGCTCCCCGACAAGGTGGCACGGTGCTCTACTCTGGTAGTCATCGCCGGAGACTTTAACCTCATTCGGTCCCCGGATGAAAAAAGCTCGGCGAATGTTGATAGACGGAGGATGGAGATGTTCAATGACTGCATTGCTGACCTTGCCCTCAAGGAGATTAGGCGTGTGGGGGCTAGGTACACTTGGACTAATAATCGGACGGACCCGATCCGGAGTGTGCTGGATCGGGTCTTTGTGTCCGTAGATTGGGAGATGGCCTACCCCTTATGCTCCCTGCGAGCCCTAACTAGGGTGGGCTTGGATCACACTCCCCTGCTTTTGTCGTCGGGTGGGTCGACACCACCGAAACTGAACCGCTTCCATTTCGAGAACTTCTGGTTGGAGAAACCGGGATTCGTTGAAGCGGTACAGGCGAAGTGGGCGCTCGCTGCGGCTAATCCGCCGCGACTTTTTAACGCGGTTGATGTTTGGCACCACTGCGCCCAGTCGTCCCGCAAATTCATGCGGGGATGGGGCGCTAACTTGGGCGCGGAGGTCAAAAAGCGTAAATTGTCGCGTCTAGAGGAGATTCAGGACCTTGACCGCACCTCAGATGCAGTAGGCCTGACCGCGGATCAGTGGCTGCAGCGGTATGCCCTAGAAGACTCCCTTATGGAGATCTACAAGGGGGAAGAGACCTTTTGGCGACAGCGGAGTCGCCAAAACTGGCTCCTGAGGGGCGAGGCGAACACAGCATACTTCCACGCTATCGCTAATGGGCGACGGAGGAAATGCTCTATCCCTTGCCTATGGGAGGGAGATCGACTCTTGGAGGCGCCAAGAGAGATTTCTTCCCATATTTACTCCTTTTATAAGGAGTTATTTACCGCTTCCCAGCGCCAGGGGATATCGCTAGCTCCAGACTTTTGGCCTAGAGGGGCTCGGGCTTCTGATGAGGAAAACTCGAGCCTGACCCTCCCTTTCCTCGAGGTGGAGGTCACTCGCACAGTCATGGAGATGAAGGCGAACTCGGCCCCGGGTCCGGATGGTCTTCCAGTTACATTCTTTCAGAAGTTTTGGGAGACTATCAAAGCGGTTATCATGCCAATGTTTCAAGAATTCTACATTGGGACATTGGTAATGACACGCCTCAACTTTGGCGTGATAACCCTGATCCCCAAGGTAGTGGGGGCCTCAGATATTCGACAGTTTCGACCGATTACGGTCCTTAACGTCATACATAGGATCTTCTCCAAAGTATGTGCGACTAGGATTGCGCCGATTTTGGAACGCCTTACCCATCCGTACCAATTCGCTTTCCTGAAGGGCCGCCTAATCCATGATGGGATTCTGGCTCTTCATGAAATCATCCATGAGGTGAAGGCTCGCCAGCAGAAGGGAGTCTTCCTTAAGCTGGATTTCCAAAAGGCATATGATCGTCTAGATTGGTCCTTCCTCCGCTTGGTCTTAGAACAGCGGGGTATTGATAATCGTATGGTCTGCTGGATCATGCAATTGGTCATGAGTGGTAACACCGCAATCAACATTAACGGGGAAGTGGGTCCGTATTTTCGACCCACCTGCGGGGTAAGACAAGGTGACCCCATTTCTCCCCTCCTGTTCAACGCGGCTGTGGATGCCCTCGCAGAGGTCTTGGAGCGGGCCAAAGCCTCTGGCCACATATCTGGTGTTGTGGGTCATCTCATCCCAGGCGGGGGTGTGACCCACCTCCAGTATGCAGATGATACCATGATCATGGTGGAGGGGTCGGAACTCGATATTATCAACCTAAAATTCCTCCTCCTATGCTTTGAGGCAATGTCTGGTCTAAAGATCAAGTTCGACAAAAGTGAAGTGGTGATCATTGGGTACTCGCCAGAGGAGCAACAACGGATCGCAGACAATTTGAACTGTCGCCTGGCCCAGTTCCCGATCACCTATCTGGGAATGCCTACTCGCGACTCTCGAATCCTCATCCGGGATCTCGACCCGCTAGTAGAGCGGGTCAAGAGTAAGGCTGAACCTTGGCAGGGGAGATTCACTTCCAAGGGGAGTAAGACCATCCTGATCGACTCCTGCCTGTCCAGCCTTCCGATGTATATGATGGGGTTGTACTTGCTTCCGGAGGGCATCCATGCCAAGTTCGATAAAGAACTCTCTCGCTTCTTTTGGCAAGATGCGAAGGGGCACCAGAAATACCACATGGTGAAGTGGGCTGATCTGTGCGCCCCCAAGGAATTTGGGGGCATAGGGATACTATCATCTCGCCACATGAATAAAGCCCTGATGTTAAAATGGGTCTGGCGGATCCTGCGAGAGGATGGGGGCCTTTGGCTTCGACTTATACAGGCGAAGTATCTCAGAGGCTGCCCCCTCCTAGCATGTGATAGGAAGGAAGGATCGCAATTTTGGCGAGCCATCCAGGCGATCAAACCTGATATCCGACTGGGGGTCTCCTTCTCCGTAGGCGACGGAAGAGGGACCCTCTTTTGGCTTGACCCGTGGCTGGGATCGCGGCCGCTAAGATATGAATACCCGGAACTCTTCGCTATCTGTGCGGATCCGACAGTCCTGGTGGCGGCGGCTAGGGCCCAAGGGCAATGGAATATTGGATTTCGGCGTACGTTCGGGCCGAGGGAGGCGATTAAATGGGAGCTGTTAAGCGCGTCCCTCCCTCGGACTTTAGCATCTTCCTCAGATTCGGTCGCCTGGACGCTCGCGACCTCGAGGACTTTCTCGGTAGGTTCAGCTTATCGGGCCTTGATTAGGAGGCCCGAGACGGCATGGGCGTCCCACCTTTGGAAGGCGCCCATGCCGTTGAAGATTAAAATCTTCACTTGGCAATTGCTTAGGGACCGCCTCCCCTCGGGGGTGGAGGTGCTCAAACGGTTTGGGCCGGGGGATGGACTTTGCCCCCTATGTGCGGTTCTAGAGACTGGTACTCACATCCTGTTTGCGTGCCCCGCAGCTCGCTTCCTATGGAACTTCGTGGCCGAGGCTCTGGGGCCCGAGTGGCGGGCCCTAGACTTAGGCGAGTTCCTGGAAGTTCAGGCGAAACGTAATGGGAGGAGGAGGCGCCTCTTCTGGTTACTTTTCGCCGCGATGACCTGGACTTTATGGACTATTCGTAACAAGATGGTTATCGAGCGTATCTTTCTACGGCGTGCCTCTGACTCGATTTTTAAATTCTTGGCATTTTTGCAGCAGTGGCATCCATTATGTAGACAGCGGGACTTGGAGCGGCTGGATGGCATGATTCAGGCCCTCGTGACGGCGGCCCGCCGCATTGGCGCCTCCCCCAGCTCTTGAGCGGACTAGCACCTTGTATCGTTTTTCTTTCTTTGTTTCGTCGGGCGTTGTTGTGCTGTTGCCCCAGCGTTTTATTTTCGGACCTCTGTCTCTCGTTTGTTCCGTTGAACCTGTTGTATGACTGTGGTTGCCTGTTTCGAGGAATGTTTATGAGCCGGCAAAAACAATGTCTATATCCGATACGTAGTTCATCAAAAATTGCTTAAAGAACTACCACAGGTGGGCTCTCTCGATGGTACGTGACAAAAACAAACTACTCCCTCCGTCCGGGATTATTAGGCTCCTAGTGAAAAAATATTTGTCCAGCAATTAGCTCCCTAAGAATTAATACTCCTAAAAACCTGTAGCCTAATTATTGCTTAATTCCACCCGCAGCCCCACTTTCCTCTCTCTTTCTTATAACTGCCCAATGCATGCTAGCATGCGCGCGGTTTGACTGGCAACTTTGATTAGGCTTTAATTGAAAATTTTGGAACTCTCGCTCTGATTGGTTCCTGTACAACCAATAGCTGCATACCTTGGTCGCGATGCAAGACAGTACAAGCCCAGTAATCCCGGACGGAGGGAGTATTACCTATCCATCTATTTAATTTCCAGGTCGCATTAATAAGAAGCCAACAAGACTATACATGGTATCGTATGTAGATCCACCACACCTATCACGCAGTTTCAAAATGCAATGCAGGCGGCGAGGCGAAACTCGCCTATGGGTGATATAGTACAAGTTAAGGAGCAATGTGTTCATTTTTTGTGGACGAATTTAGTCGGTACATATATCATAGTTCTCGGTCAAAAATACAAGGTATGCAGGTAATACTCCACATTATTTTAGTACAGCTACTGCTGCTTCCAACTGAAGTACTTGCGTGACTCTATCATACGAGAGTCTGTTGGGTGCTAGTGAGCGGGCATTGGTCGCAACCCTTCCGCGCCAATCTCGGTGAGTGCAGCCATGAGCCTCGGCACCATGTTGCCTAGTGTGATCTTGAAGCCGGCTGAGCATGGCAGGTCCATGCCTCCGTCCTCAGCAGGAACGCAACCACGCAGGTATGCCTCACATCTCCGGAGCACGTACCTCCCTTGTTGGCGAAAGTGCTCAGTAACAAATCCCTCAAATCCTCTAGGCGGCCGGCGCAGCAGGTGAAACACCGTCCGGAGAGTTAGCAAGAAGGCATTCTCATTGTAAGGCAGCGCGTTGCGGTGGCCCTCCGGCTTGTCAACCAAGGCCTGATAACCGTCTTCGTTGTAGAAGGGCTGGTCATTGAGGACGAGGGCATGGATGGAGACGACGACTTGGAGGAGGCTCGACGTGCCCGGCGACCATAGCTCGCTGCCCTCACCGCCGAAGGTGTCGAGCAGGCTGAGGCAAACTGTACCGGACTCGTCTAGGTTGGGGTTAAGGCGGATGCCGAACGAGTGGTAGTACACCTCTGGTGGTACCTCCGGGTAGGACGGCGGCAGATGCAGGTCGAAAAAGAAGAGTCCGTCTTGGTACGGTGTCCCACTCGCGCCCACCATCACCGCCCGAAGTAGGTCCATGCGGTCCTCGAACGCCCGTACGTAGATAGTGTCTGTATAATAATGTGATGTTAAATTGTCAATTATATCCATGTCTTCATTGAGAGTACATGTGAAAAGAGGGAGCCAACGTAAACATGGTATCGTGCACATACCCGGTAAGCTGTTTTCCAATATTTTCCATTCCTTTTGCACCGCCTTGATCCACTTCTTTCCGCCGCTGCCACCCTGCAGTTTATTTGCCGAGAGAAAAAACATATTAGTTAACGTACATGCACCAAGCCACAATATTACCAACCCTAGCAGGAAAACAAGATGATACCATATCTAGTTGATGGTTGATTAGCTTTAGTCTCTTAATAGTTATAACATAATCTGTTGTATATTTGTATGTGATGAGGTAGAAATTTCATTTGCACAACAACAAGTGAATAAGGGTATTATATATTTTAGACCAAAGCATTTCATGGAAAACAAGGGCACATGGGTGAGAAAAGTCCAAAACGAGCAAGAGTTGTTGAAAAATTAAAATTAAGGTTTTTAAAGTGTCAAAAAAAATTCTGAACAGAAATCCTTGATGTGATACGTCAAACTCCACGTGTGTGCAGAAAATCAAAGAAAAATAATTTATATTCTAGAGTGCACAAAATTAACAATTCTGATAAAATCTGAAAATTTCAAAATATGCACCGTTCACATCACGCAGATCAACACCTTTGTCTTTTTTTCTTAGCCTAGAATGTGAATTATTTTTTACACTAGTATATTTCATCATTATCTACATCTAGAAAAAAAAATCCTCGGTTTCTAAAAAGTCAAAATGCCATTTAAAAAAAAAATCAAGTGTTGGGCTCCATGGTGCCCGAGCTCCAAGAAGACCACACACCACATGGGCAATACTAAATTTGGATAAAGTTATTTACAAATGATAAATACCATGCATACTGTTGAAGTTCTCTTGGTGAACCTACCTCTTCAATATTGTCAAGGTAATGGTGGTCTGGTGGTGGGCTCTGCACTACATCAAAGTGTCGGAAGTTAGAAGAATCTTCATCATCATTTGTTTCTCTGACTTTAACCACGTCCTCAGCTAAGTCATCGTCATCGACACTTGCATCACTTCTAGTCACTAGATCCAAGCTGCTGACCTCCATCTCAGTTTCATCAATGCTCGGACCTTTCTGAATATCATGCACGGGCGCTTCAGCGTTCTCCGTGGTCTGAGACAAATCAGAGGCTGATGACGCTGACCCGCTCACAAAATACCACTTGCCTTGAGCCAATACTTGCACAACTGCTTGAATCATGGATTGGACGAAACCACCCAGCCGACCCGTCTTTATCGCGGCAGAGCTAGTATCTAATTCATTCTTAGAATCTTGACCGCCTTCAACAATGGCTCCTTCAACGTTTCTAGCATCTGCTGGAACAGGTGGACCATTGTCCTATAGGTTTGACATAAGATATTTGCAACATATATAGTTAGTAATATGATTGGTATGTATAGAATTAACTAAATTTGGAGATATGATAAGTATATTGCATGAGATTGTTAACGTCTGCAGATAGATACCATTTTGTCGCCTCCAAGTTCCTCAGGAGCATCAGCATTGTCCTCCTCCACCCACTCGCCCATTTCAGCCTGCAAATCCTTGTAATGTTCATTGTTGGCTACACTGATCTCATGCGGCAATACCTGAAACATGCATGATACAGATGCAATCGTTAGGTGTGTAAAACATATAAAATCTATTTTATGAATAAAGCGAGTATTTGCAAAATCAACTAGGTAGTAAGATAAGATGTATGCTGGACATGCATGCATGATGCACATACCTTTGAAGTGCTGCCGTCGCCCCATTTGACTTGAACATTGCCGTCACAAAGGTCTACAACACGACCGACCCATGAAAGGTCAGCAGCAGGGGCTGTCTTGTTGATGCATTGCGCCTGTGGTTGGTCCTCTAGTTGTGTAATCCCACTGTCGACCTTTGGCGGAAGACGAACGACGACGTCTCCGTAGAAAACAGAGTGGTCATGCAGTGGCGGACCTAGGATTTAGCAATTGGGTATGCCGCTCCAGAAAATCATTCCCCATTTGATAAAATCTATGTACCAATTCAGTAAATAACTTTAAGAGAATTTGCAATGTAATAACAAGATATAGAAACACTAAATTGGCATGCTTTTCAAAAACTCATATACGATGACATAACCGAAATTCGTAGACCGTGCAATGGCTGCAACCTGACCTCCTTGTCGCGGATCACAACATTGGGGAAAGGCTCTCGCTGAACTGTGGCTTTCGACTGTCGCCGAGGCGTCACCGACATGTCCGATTGTGTACTGCGGAATGCCTAGCTGACTGGGAAAATAAAATATATATCTGTCCGCCAAGGTTTTCCATAAGACAACCAATATATACTACCGGTCAGGTCGGCAGCGGCAAGCGGGTAGCGGCCAGACGACGCCGCGCGCCCTTGGTGGCCGAGATTGCTAGACGCTGGAGTCTGAAGAGAGATTCAGATCGATCGTTCTACTGGAAACTGGGTCCTCGCTTCGGATGTTAGGTTCTGTTCCTGGATCGCTAAAGGCTGGCCTGCTGCATTGTGTTTCTCCCGCACTAATATACAGTACATAAATACGTGCCTGGGCTGCAGGGTATGCCACGGCATACCGGGCATACCCTGTAGATCCGCCACTGTGGTCATGGTCCATGTCCAAATCATACGCACTCACAGTTTCCTCGCACTCGGCTTCCCAAGTATTGGCCTCATCAGGGAGCGAAGCTTGCTTGAACCATGACACGTTGACCGTGTGGTCTTTGGAGTTTACACTTTTAACGACGCCGATGCGCCTGATCGTGGATCCCTTGGCAACACTGAGGACATCATCACCAGCAATGTCGTCAACCGTGGCGTCAGCATCTTATTGCCCAGGGAAAACCTCGTCGTCGTTCATGACCCTGAAGGGGTTGAGGGACGCTGACGGTGCCCCGTACTGCCGTGTGCCGTCCTGCCACAACACGTCGACGGTTGTGTGACTGTTAGAGACGGTCATGGTGGCCGTTTGTTATGTGGTTGCTTCCGGTCAGTTGTCGACATCTCTCTTTGCTGCTCTTCCTTGATGAAGCACTTATCACCCAGAATGCAGTAGCAAGTGGAGTCTGAGCAGAAATATGTGAAGTTGGCAGGGTCGTTCTGGTAGGCGGGAGGCAAGTACTCCTGGATGAGTTGGTGGTCGGTGCCCAAGTGCGCGGCCGCGATCCAGTGGACCAGGACGCCGGCCATGTGGACCCTGGACACGGTGCCACCGTGAGCCTCTGAAGAAGGTGGAGAGGGCGCGATCCAGTGGATGAGTTTCAGTCTCCACTAGCTTGGGGTGGCCCTTTAGCCACCGTGAGCCTCTGAAGAAGGTGGAGAGGGCGCTGGTGATTACGCGCATCCCGGGGTTGGCCTGGGTTCGGTAATAACGAGTTGTCACCGTCATTGGTGCTTCCTTGCTCTCTGCGTCGGTGACCCTACAGAGAGCGCCGTTGTCGAAGGTGACGTCGACGTCAAGGGACACCTCGACCACCCGGCCCGCGCACCACGTAGTCGCCAAGGCTGAGCTCCCTGACGCGGCGCAGGCTAGATAGCGGCACACCCGTGGCTTGGACCTCCGTTGGGTCGTCGCTGTCCGTGAGCTGGACGAGGTCGACGATGATTGTGACGCCGGTGACGCCGCCGATCTGTTCGGATGCGGAAACGACGATCTGGCCGGCGTGGAGGATAGCTGCGATCTGGCCTCCTTGGTGATGTATGCACCTCCGGCGCTGAGAATTTCGAACTCGTCGGTGGGGTTACACGCCCAGGTTTTTTTTTTTTACGATAAAAGGCAAGAGCACTGTCGTTGCATGGGCCAATAGCTCCTGTGCGACGGGTTTCAGTTGAATTGGAAGGAATGCGACGTTTTTCGATGAAATAGCCTACGTGCGACGGATTGGAGGAAGAAAATAGCTCACGGCCAACATGGTTCTTAAGCGGAGCTGATCGGTTAGCCGTTAGGGTTATGCGACGCTTGGACCCACAACTTATCCACCTCAGCAGCGTGGGACCCACCTCACGGATTCTAAAACAGAGATGCGCCTGTGCCCCACAACTTATCCACCTCAGTAGCGCGGGACCCACCACAGTGAATCTAAAACAGGGCTGCGCCCGTGCCCGAGCTGGTGTCTGTGCCATTTCTTCCCCTTTCCCCGTTCTTCCTCGTCTCCGGCGACGGCGCACGGGATGTCCAGCTCCTCCGCCACGCAGTCAAGATGGCCAGAGTACGGTGCAGTTCTGATGACAAGGTGCCCGGAATGCCCACGGCCAGAGGCTCTGAAGCGGAGGGTAAGTAAAACTGACGAGAATGGGAATCTGGGGCGCCATTTTGTGTCCTGTTTGAGCATTCCCATGATGGGACGGGATGGCAAGGTAAGATCTTAAAACTGAGATGAGGAGGAGAGAGATGATAGGAGTATTTGGCATTCCAATTCGCGTTTTTTTCTCCTCGGTTTTGGGATCTAGATTCATGTCTACTGTTACAGATGCTGAAGAAATGTTCGCACTTTGAGTGGATCGATCAGTACGTTGCTAGGCTTGAATTTGAGGGCCACATTGAAGATCCAAATCTAGGTGGGTTTGCTCCCGATGTCAGCTCGGGCAGAGGAGGGCCGGCGGCGAGGATCACGCGCCCTATTGCTGGACTGCCCGTGGAGGCCGAAGTAAACGAGGAATTGAAGAAGATCAAGAAGTTTTTAAAGCAAATGGTGGATTTGCAGAAGCAAGCGAATCTCATGTCAGGAGCATTCTATTCTTGTATCATTGCTCTGTTTTTTGTTTACCTCTTGTTCATCGGACTAGATTAATCTAGATTTTACTTGAGTTAGCTATGCAGAGGTAGCAATCTGTGCGCCGTGCTAGTTTCAGTGAAGTGTCTGATGTTAAATTTGAATATGCCCTTCGATGTTCAGTTGAAGTTCAGTTTCAGTGCAGTCACCAAAGTTCAGTTTCAGTAGAAAAAAACTTATTCGTTCTCATGCCGTAAGAGTAGTTGAAGAAAGGCCGAAAGAGTGTAGTTGGGCCAACAATTAGGCCCAAAGAGAAAACAAACCCACCTGCCTAGATTTGACTTATTTTAATTTGTAAAAACAATTGTTTTGCATGTCTTGGGTTCGTTTTCGTTTTTGTAGGCCCAAATAATTGGATTCGTTTTCATTTTTGTATTATTTACTTCATAAAAGAGTTGCATGCATTGTTCACCGAATATATTTGTTACTAGTTGCATGCATTCGTTTTATGAATTAACGGACGCTCGAAGTAACACACTCTGATCATAAGTAAAATGAGGGAGACAATTGGTAGCAAACGACATATACTAGTAAACGACATATATTAGTAGTAGCACGGTTACATATACTAGTGAACGACACGGGCACGGGCCCAACTAAACATAGATAAAAAGTAAAAGAAAAAAAAAAAGACGGTAGAAACTCGAACGACACGAAGCCTAGATCACCGCCATGAGAGCACCATCGAGATGGAGGGGAGAGCACCGTCTTCACTCCTCGTCGTCGGCGGCCGGCACCCTGTAGGGGAGGGTGTGCATCGCGGTGCGGCTGGGCCAGAGGCTGTCGAGGTCGGTGAAGAAGTTGTACCCCGTGAAGCAGATGAACTCGCACCCCCCGTACCAGACACGACCAAGGAGGTGGTACGCATCGTAGGGGTTGCGGAAGCGGACAAGAATGCCCGTTCCTCCCGGGCGGGCTTCGTCGACGGTGAACATGGGCGGAGTGCCCGGAGGCATGTGGCGATAGAGGGCGCCAAGGAAGACCTCCACCAGCGCCTTTGCACCGCGCCAGCGAGACATGGCCCAGACGCGTAGCCGGTCCTCGACGACGACCCCTGCGGGGTACTGCCTCTCCCGCACGGTCCTTGGCGCGAGGAAGGTCTGGCCGGTGAACTGCATGCTTGCTTTTGCTTGAATGTGGTGCGTGCTTTGCTCGGTGGCTTGCTTGGATGTGATGCGAGTGGAGAATGGCGTGAGGAAGATGAAGGTTAGAGGAGGGATTAAATAGAAGGTAAGACATTAATGGATGCGTCCCTTCGTTCGCGTGCCCGCGTTTCTCTACTGGGTCAAGAGGTGTCTCGTCGATCACTGGAGCACGCTAGTCAGACTGCGTGGATCACCGCGTTCAGTGTGTTAATAGCTTAGATGCGACGCGTATGCATGCATGCAACGGGCAGGCGGCCCCGATCACACACGGAACGGAGAAACACACTAGGGAACACGTTCGTACGCCAGTTCCATGCACCGAACCAACGTCAGGCGCCGGATATTGTTGAACGGTCTAGATCGAATAGACGAGCCGATCCAAACCCCAGCCACTCAGCGCGCACGAATCCATCCATGCACAACGAGCCAATCAGCATCTAGAACGAGCGCACACGCGGATCGGGGGCGTGCGTCACGTGCACACGGTGGCGTCAGTGAGCTAGGGTTTAGCTGGGGTTTCCGGGGTTTTGGGGTTTCCGGGGTTTTGGGGTTTCCGGGGTTTAGGGTTTCAGTGAGCTAGGGTTTGACATAACTAATTTAAAAAAAATCAAAAAAATAAACGGCTTTCGCTCACTCTCTATTTATGTAACTATGTTGCTATAAAAAATTGTATTCTTGTTAGATCCACGATGCAATGAAAAATATTCATACAATTCATGCTATTGATGGAATGAGCTAGGGTTGAGCATAACTAATTCAAAAAAAATTAAAACTATGTACAGCCAGCGCACATGGTCTACTTATGCAACTAGGTTGCTATAAAAAATGGCGAAATTGTTACATCCAAATGTTAAAACCAAAAATCACACGTTGACGATATTGACAAAATGAGCTAGGGTCGAACATAAGTAATTCAAAAAAATTCAAAAAAAGAAATGCTTTTGGCCCTTAGTCTTATTATGTTGCATACAAATCAAAAAAAATTAAAAACTTTGATTTTGAGTCGGTCAACGTTTTTGTGAAAACGTTGACTTTTTTTAAAATGAGCACAAATAATTTAAAAAAAATCAAAAAAAGAAATGCTTTTGGCCCATAGTCTTATTATGTTGCATACAAACCAAAAAAAAAATAACCATGGTTTATATAGAATTGCATGAAAATGTCTTCAAGAATATGGGAAACTTGTACAGAGTAGTATGGATTTCGAAGATCGAACTTTGTGTGTTCTAGATCATAACTAATTCAAAAAAAATCAAAAAAAAAATGCTTTCGCCCATAGTCGTATGATGTTGTATAGAAACCAAAAAAAATTATAAACATGGTTTATGTACAATTACATGAAAATGCCTTTGAGAATATGAGATTCTTGTACATGTATTATGGATTTCAAAGAGCAAATGTTGTGTGTTTTAGATCATAAGTAAATATGTATATGTTTTACTATGGATTTTAAGAAAACTTGAGCACATAGTATTATTATGTCGTGTAGGAACCAAAAAATGGCGAAATTGTTACATCCAAATGTTAAAACCAAAAATCACACGTTGACGATATTGACAAAATGAGCTAGGGTTGAACATAAGTAATTCAAAAAAATTCAAAAAAAGAAATGCTTTTGGCCCTTAGTCTTATTATGTTGCATACAAATCAAAAAAAATTAAAAACTTTGATTTTGAGTCGGTCAACGTTTTTGTGAAAACGTTGACTTTTTTTAAAATGAGCACAAATAATTTAAAAAAAATCAAAAAAAGAAATGCTTTTGGCCCATAGTCTTATTATGTTGCATACAAACCAAAAAAAATATAACCATGGTTTATATAGAATTGCATGAAAATGTCTTCAAGAATATGGGAAACTTGTACAGAGTAGTATGGATTTCGAAGATCGAAGTTTGTGTGTTCTAGATCATAACTAATTCAAAAAAAAAAAAAAAAAAAATGCTTTCGCCCATAGTCGTATGATGTTGTATAGAAACCAAAAAAAATTATAAACATGGTTTATGTACAATTACATGAAAATGCCTTTGAGAATATGAGATTCTTGTACATGTACTATGGATTTCAAAGAGCAAATGTTGTGTGTTTTAGATCATAAGTAAATATGTATATGTTTTATTATGGATTTTAAGAAAACTTGAGCACATAGTATTATTATGTCGTGTAGGAACCAAAAAATGGCGAAATTGTTACATCCAAATGTTAAAACCAAAAATCACACGTTGACGATATTGACAAAATGAGCTAGGGTTGAACATAAGTAATTCAAAAAAATTCAAAAAAAGAAATGCTTTTGGCCCTTAGTCTTATTATGTTGCATACAAATCAAAAAAAATTAAAAACTTTGATTTTGAGTCGGTCAACGTTTTTGTGAAAACGTTGACTTTTTTTAAAATGAGCACAAATAATTTAAAAAAAATCAAAAAAAGAAATGCTTTTGGCCCATAGTCTTATTATGTTGCATACAAACCAAAAAAAATATAACCATGGTTTATATAGAATTGCATGAAAATGTCTTCAAGAATATGAGAAACTTGTACAGAGTAGTATGGATTTCGAAGATCGAAGTTGGTGTGTTCTAGATCATAACTAATTCAAAAAAAATCAAAAAAAAATGCTTTCGCCCATAGTCGTATGATGTTGTATAGAAACCAAAAAAAATTATAAACATGGTTTATGTACAATTACATGAAAATGCCTTTGAGAATATGAGATTCTTGTACATGTACTATGGATTTCAAAGAGCAAATGTTGTGTGTTTTAGATCATAAGTAAATATGTATATGTTTTATTATGGATTTTAAGAAAACTTGAGCACATAGTATTATTATGTCGTGTAGGAACCAAAAAATGGCGAAATTGTTACATCCAAATGTTAAAACCAAAAATCACACGTTGACGATATTGACAAAATGAGCTAGGGTTGAACATAAGTAATTCAAAAAAATTCAAAAAAAGAAATGCTTTTGGCCCTTAGTCTTATTATGTTGCATACAAATCAAAAAAAATTAAAAACTTTGATTTTGAGTCGGTCAACGTTTTTGTGAAAACGTTGACTTTTTTTAAAATGAGCACAAATAATTTAAAAAAAATCAAAAAAAGAAATGCTTTTGGCCCATAGTCTTATTATGTTGCATACAAACCAAAAAAAAATATAACCATGGTTTATATAGAATTGCATGAAAATGTCTTCAAGAATATGGGAAACTTGTACAGAGTAGTATGGATTTCGAAGATCGAAGTTGGTGTGTTCTAGATCATAACTAATTCAAAAAAAATCAAAAAAAAAATGCTTTCGCCCATAGTCGTATGATGTTGTATAGAAACCAAAAAAAATTATAAACATGGATTTTAAGATCATAAGTAAATATGTATATGTTTTATTATGGATTTTAAGAAAACTTGAGCACATAGTATTATTATGTCGTGTAGGAACCAAAAATAAATATAAATAAGATTCAAAATATGTGTTTTTTAATTAAATAATGATTTCAGAAAAAATAAAAGAATAAAATACAAAATTAATTCAAAAAATAATGAGACTTCATATTTACACTATATAGGTACGAGAGAGGTGTGGGAATTTTATTTGGATGATTTAGAGAAGATGCAAAAAACAACCCTCTTAGAAAGGGGGGCGTTTACCCTACCTTATGAGGCCGTTTGAAACACATTTTTCATGACTATGAGTCTAACTTAACAAAAGAGCTCAGAATGATCAGATAAAAATCACATTTGAGTTGAGGTAGCATTGAAACATCAAAATATTATTACATGCCAAATAAGTTCAACTTGAGTCAAAATTTGAATTTGAACCTAAATTTGAATTTGTCATCAAATATTATTACATGCCAAATAAGTTCCCGGTACATGCCAAACAATAACCAAATAATTTTTGATGGAAACATGTGCCCAACAAATGTTATTAAATGCCATAAATTTGAAATGATCAACAGTTCTATCTCTTCCGACCACGACGTGTACCCTTCTTCGCCTTACCATTTGGTTTTTTTGGTTCTACTACGCACACAAGTTCACTCATCATCTTGGTTTTTTTCACTGGACTCGGGGACCACGATGATACCACCTCATGAAACTCGGGGATAGCAGATTCAGTTTCGACACTGTGCACAACTTCAGTTTCGACAGTGACAACAGCAGCTTCAGCTTCAACTTCAGTTGCTTCACCTTGTTGATATGATCACACTTGATCCCATTTCACAGTTGTGTCTCTCTGGATACTCTGAATGCTACCATCAACTAATTTTGCCGTCGATGGAAAGAAATTGATTACAAATTCGAAGGTTTCAGCAGCATCCCCTCTATTATATGCGGCAGTGTCAGACAGAGCAAGGATCGCATGAACAAAAGGGCGGGAGGGGCCGCATTACCTGTTCGAAGCTGAATCTGGCAGCTCCTTCTCGACCTGACCACGGGCTCCTCTCACCGCGCCGCCACCTCTCACCTTCTATCGGTTTGAACAAGCAAAACAGAGCTCAGATCTACATACAAGCACATGAAATTGGGACTAGATGCTTGCCTATACTATTCACTCACCACCATGGCCGCCGCCGCCGAAAGGGGAGCGGATCCGCTGCCGCCGAGAAGGGGGCTCCGCCGCCGCCGCCGCCGCCGCCAGAGCTGTAGAAAAAAGCGCGGGCAGGTCAGTTCAGTTCGAGCGCGAGCACTTTGAGGGGATGCGGTGCTAATTAATTTGGGGGCAAATTAGTTATGACATGTCTTAACGCAAATGGAACTAATTGACTAAGGTTTTAATGCCTGTTCGCCCGTGAGCTATTTTCTCCCTCCAATCCGTCGCACGTAGGCTATTTCGTCGAAAAACGTCGCATTCCTTCCAATACAACTGAAACCCGTCGCACAGGAGCTATTGGCCCGTCGTTGCATATAAGATAGAGGAGAAAACACGGTTACCGATTACACACCCTGAACCAGATCAGGTTCCTACTCAACAAAAATACTTAGAGAGTTCCAAAAAAGAACTTGCACTCGTCTCTCGCTAAATTTGCAACAACTGTTGAAATATAAATACACGCCTAGCTTATTTCCATCAGTTCGGACTTTTGGTCTACATGGCTAGCGCAGCAATTCAATATGGTATCAGAGCCACGAGGTCTCGAGTTCGAGACCCTGCTCACGCAGTATTAAAAACAAAAGAAAAAAAGATTCTGCGGCCCGCACCAAACCCACGGTAATGACTAAAATAGCCTAGACGTGAGGGGGAGTGTTGAAATATAAATACACGCCTAGCCTATTTCCATCAGTTCGGACTTTTGGTCTACATGGCTAGCGCAGCAATTCAATAACAACCACAGTAGAGGAGACTTGGTTTTCGAAGACAGGTCGATTCCTTTCTTTCCAAATGTTCCAAGCCACGTAAAGAGCCAAGGTAGCAGTAGGTCTTGATTCTTTCACATTGTGTAGCTTGAACACATTCTTCCACGATGTTCTCGCTCGTACTGCACGCGCTGCATTCTACTTCGGTATCTCTCCAGTCTGGCCGTCAGCAGCGCTCATATTGTTCGCGACGGGATGTTAGAGTATGGAAAGTACTTGTGGTTTTGGTAGTATAGGATAGAGAGCGGATTTGTATTTGTACAATATTGACTTGACTTGTACTCCAAGATGACACCTTGTACGCCTATATATACTCGTACAGAGTCTTAATATAAGACATCCAACATATTACGCCAATCTAATCCTTTTATATCGAGGACCTATAACTACACGGCCGGGTGGCGCCATTGCCCGATCTGATAAGGGAAAACTTAGACATGAGATTCCCCCCAGAGGATGGGCAAATGGGAGGAGTGCACGGATACTACCACAAAACTACACAGCCGGGTAGCACCATTGCCCGATCTGATAAGGGGAAACTTAGACATGAGATTTGCGCCCAGAGGACGGGCAAATGGGAGGAGTGCACGGATACTACCACAAATACTGGCCTAAACTGTGTGATTTTGTCTAGGATGTATAATAAAAAAGAGAAGAGAAGGAGTGTGTCCTAGCATAAAACAAGTTCCAAAAGCAAGTGCGTTGTCGCTTTGTGCTAGATCGTGAAAAATCAAACTTCTCGAGTTATCACCGGTTCCGCCGTTTTTTATTAAAACTTTTATTTTCCACTCCTACTTAATACATCTATTATGAACAACGCTCCTTATTATTGTCCAAAACTTATTAATTTGGCCTTCAAATAAAATAAAATAGTGCAACCACTAGTGAAAACAACCTCTTTCGTCCAGGGGGCCAGGGGGCACCTGTCCCGGTTGCAACCAAATCCGGGACAAATGCTATGCATTGGTCCCGATTTGTGTGCCCAGTGCAATAGAAATCGCCTGGGGGCAATGGTCCCGGTTCGTGGGGGGATATGGCACGAACCGGGACCATTGCCTAGCCACAGCCCACGTGGCACGCGCATGGGCATTGGTCCCGGTTCAAGCCACGAACCGGGACCAATGTCCCCCCTTCCCCTATATATACTGCCCCAGCGCCCCCCTTCCATCTTTTTTTTTGCTTGGAGGTGTGAGAGAGGTGGGTGTTAGTGTGTTTTATTTTACTATGCACACGAGGTGTTCGACGAAATTCCCGAGCCACACATAAGCTCACTGAAAATGGTATCTTCGACCGAGGTTAACAAACTTATCTTTTTCATCTGTAACTGATACATAAAAAAGTAATATTTGTCGATGTACTGTGGTCATTTCTGTATTAATATGTTATTGTAATGTATTTTGATAAACTTAATTATACGATGCAGATGGATGCACGACAGCGATGGATGTACGGTGACCGACGCACTTCTGAGTATATTGCAGGCCTGAATGCATTTCTTGCTGTAGCTCAGGCGAACAAAGATAATGGCTTTATGTGTTGCCCATGTGTTGATTGTCGGAACGTCAGAGAGCACTCTTCCGAAAGAATCCTTCACGGCCACCTACTTCGGAGAGGTTTCATGCCCAGCTATAATTGCTGGACCAAGCATGGAGAAAGAGGGGTTGTGATGGAAGACGATGAAGAAGAAGAAGAAGAAGATCCTTTGTTCCCTGAATGTGACGATACTGCAATGTAAGAGAATGCAGAAGAAGGAGGTGATCAAGAACAGACATCAGAAGAGCCCGATGATGATCTTGGCCGAGTTATTGCTGATGCAAGGGAAGACTGTGAAAATAAATTGGAGAGGTTGAAGCTGGACAACATGTTACAGGATCACAAAAAGTTGTTGTACCCAAATTGCGAAGATGGTAGCACAAAGCTCGGTACGACACTGGAGTTGCTGAAATGGAAGGCATAGAACGGTGTGACTGACAAGGCATTTGAGAGTTTACTTCAACTAATGAAGCCAAAACTTCCAAAGGATAAAGAATTGCCTGAGAGTACGTACGAAGCAAAGAAAGCTCTCTACCCTCTAGGATTAGATGTGCAGAAGATACATGCATGCATTAATAACTGTATCCTCTACCGCGGTGAGAAGTACGAGAATTTGGATGAATGTCCAGTATGCACTGCACTGCGGTATAAGATCAGAGCAGATGACCCTAGTGATGTTGTCGGCGAGCCCCCCCCCCCCGGTAAGAGGGTTGCTGCTAAGGTGATGTGGTATGCTCCTATAATACCACGGTTGAAACGTATGTTTAGAAACAAAGAGCATGCTTGGTTGTTGTGATGGCACAAAGAAGACCGTAATAAAGACGGAAAGTTGAGACACCCCGCCGATGGATCGCAGTGGAGAAAGATCGAGAGAGACTTCCCGGACTTTACAGGACACTACTAGATATTTGCTTATAGCAGCATATCCTACCACAGGCGAACAAGAAAGTTGACGCGCCTGGGCTACTTAGCGCAGGCGAACGGCAGAACCATGCGCCTGCGGTAAGTCCCTTACCCCAGGCGAACCAACTAAGGAAGCGACTGGGGTAAAGTGTGGCAGGGCCACCCAACACCACCCCATGGCACTCTTCGTTTACCCCAGGCGAATAGAGCACATGTTCGCCTCCGGTACAACACATACCCCAGGAGAAAGACGTACCTCTGCGCCTGGGGTGATCCCTCGCTGTTGCCGCAAAAAAATGAGAAAACCTTTAGGACCGGTTTGTGATACAAACCGGTTCTAAAGGATCTGTCCCCTGGGCCCCTCTCTGCACAGCAAATGTCCGCAAGGCCTTTAGAACCGGTTTGTATCACAAACTGGTGTGAAAGGCCTTGCGGCCATTTGCTGCGCGGAGGGGGGCCCAGGGGACAGATCCTTTAGAACCGGTTTGTATCACAAACCGGTCCTAATAGCCTTGAGGCCATTTGCGGCAGGGTGGGGGGCCTAGTGGACAGATCCTTTTAGAACCGGTTTGTATCACAAACCGGTGCCAATGTGCTTAGCTCAATGCTTTAGTATTCTAAGTGACCATATCTCACCCGCACCCGCACCCACACGCACCCATACTCCGCCGCCGTCGCCAGTGTCGAGGAGGAGCAGAGCAGGTCGTCGCCCACTCCGTCGTCGTCGTCGTTGTTGATCCAGGTCAGCCCCTCTCCCTCCCATCCCCCCTCCCTCCCATCCCCCTCCATCCTAGCCCACTCCGGCCCTCCCGTCGTTGTTGTGGAGGATGTGCGCTTAGTTCCCAATGTCTCCTACACGGCTCCTGGTGGCCGCGGTGCTCCCGTCGTCGTGGATCCAGAGGAATGTTTGCTCTCTTTGAGCTCCAGGATTCAGTGCTCTTATCGGATCTTTGTAGTGCATTATATCTCCAACATTTAATTTTCAATAATGCGTATTTCCATGACAAATCAATGGTCTATGTCCCCAATTTTCATTCAGACTCCACTAGTACACATAACTTGGATTGGCCACTGGTAAAAATTCACAAGATAGTAGTTTATGGTGTGATAGCTACAACAAAAAAACACAGTAATCTGGTGGTACCACACACAACATTGTTTTTGGATATGGTGTGATAGCTACAACAAAAAAATTCTGCATTTGTTTTGTGATAGGTAGGTGCTGCCATTTGTCTTTGTTTTGTGATAGCTATGCTCCTCTAACCTCTATGTGTACTTTCTTTATTTAATAGAACATGGCTTGCGAAGTATGTCGGTCCCGATGTGCCCAAGGACGATTCACCGGGACTTCTTTTATGCTTCAGCTCCACGACGGTGACGTTGATTCGTTGGTAATTAACAATTCTTTTTACGTTAACTTGTTCTTTCGTTTTACTATCTAGCTTGAGACTTGTGTTTCTTAACAAAAAAATCTTTATATTTCTTTTTTAGATTCTACCATGCAATATTCGCGAAGAGTTCAACGAGTTAGTTGGCAATAACGTGGATTTCAATGTTCACGGGACCACTTACATTCTTCGAGTGAAGAAAGAAAGAAATAAGACCTACTTCTGCGGGGAACGATTGCAGGCTATCATCGCCACGTACAATTTAAGCGGAGGTGATTACATTCACTTCTCTATGGAAGGACCGCAACCTCGTACCAAAATTCTGTATATGGGCGGGATTGCGAGCGAGGATGGCGGGAGCGAGGATGGCGGGAGTGATGATATGGACACTGAGGATGATATGGACGAGGAGGACCCATGGAAACATGTGGTGGTTGCTCAAAGAGCGAATCTTAGCGAGCTTGAGAAGGACCGTGTCCTTCAGAAACTTGCCCAGATAGATAGCTACATCGGGTTCCCTTTCGTGCATCGCATCACCAACACTAACATCTCCAATGTACATGTCATGGTATGTTTCTTAACACTTTCTTATTCCTATAGTTGCTTATGTTATAATGTGGCCGGTATGTGACATTGTGCTTTTATTCTTTCTTGGAATTGTGTGTTCTAGAAAATACCTATGGCGGTAGCGTACATTGCTGGCATGGAGCAAGGTACCATTGGAGTGCGCCGTGGAGAATTAGGACCTGTCACCGCAGTTCCGATCACCAGGGATAATGCTGATGGTCGCGTCATCCTCAACTCTCAAGCATGGAGGCAGTTCCATTCCGCAAGAGTTGGTATGGAGGCTGGCCGAGCTATTCTGATCACCATGAGGAATAGTGACATCCCCAACTTGGACGTGATGATGGTCATCCACTACATCAGCCCGCTAGATAGATGACGAGTTTGTTCAAATTAGAACAAATAATTATTTCCATCTGACTAGCTAACTCCTGGATATATTAGTAGCATGGTTCTTTTCGAGACTATGTAATTTTGTTGAACTATGTGGTGATGATCGAGACTATGTGTTGATGATCGAAAATATTTCTGTTATAAAACTTAATTGTGTCATTTTGCTGTTATTCTGTCATTTTGATACTTATTTCTGTCATTTTCCTGTAATTCTGTTATTTTGGTTTCTTTTATTTTTTGATACAGCAAAACCATACCCCAGGCGAACAGAAGACAGTACCCCAGGCGCATCTGTACCCCAGGCGCACAACGCTTGTTCGCCGCAGGTAAAAGTCTTACCCCAGGCGCACAAGGCCTATTCGCGTGGGGTATGTCAACTTACCACAGGCGCATTGTACTGTTCGCCTAGGGTAAGCCATTACCGCTGGCGATATGGTCCCAGGCGAACTGAAATGCGCCTGTGGTAGGCATTTTCTGTTCGCCTGGGGTAAGCTTTTCCCTAATAGTGGGAGAGGCGAGAAAATTATGGTATGGTCTAAGTACAGATGGCTTTAATCCTTTTGGGGAGCAGAGCTCCGGTCATTGCACCTGGCCCGTAACTCTATGTATGTACAACCTTCCTCCTTGGTTGTGCATGAAGCGCAAGTTCATTATGATACCAGTTCTCATCCAAGGCCCGAGGCAACCTGGCAACGACATTGATGTGTATCTAAGGCCATTAGTGGAAGAACTCTTACAATTGTGGGGCAAACACGTGTACGTGTGTGGGATGAGAACGAACAAAAGCCATTTGACCTACGGGCGTTGCTTTTCGTAACCATCAATGATTGTCCTGCTCTTAGTAACATTTCCGGACATACAAACAAGGGATACAATGCATGCACACACTGTTTAGATAAGACTGGCAGTGTTTATTTGGATAAATGTAAAAATGTTGTATACCTGGTGCATCGTAGATTTCTTCCGATCAAGCATCCCGTAAGAAAGAAATGAGGGAAGCATTTCAGAGGTGAGGCAGATAACCGGAAGAAGCCTGGGCTCCGTAGTGGTAATGATATATTCAATATGGTCAAGGACCTAGAAGTAATTTTTGGTAAGCGTGCTGGCAGCCAACCAGTTCCGAACGGCCCTGATAAGCACGCACCCATGTGGAAGAAGAAATCTATATTTTGGGAGCTACCCTATTGGAAAGTTTTAGAGGTCCGGTCTTCGATCGACGTGATGCACGTGACAAAGAATCTCTGCGTCAATCATCTATGCTTCCTGGGCGTGTATGGGAAGTCAAAAGATACACCAGAAGCACGGGAGGACCAGCAACGTATGCAAGACCCAAGCAACAAGCACACGGATACAGGGCGCCATTACTTAAGCAGCGACGCTCTTACTAAAGCAGAGAAGGAAATATTTTTTCAAGTCCTTTACAGTATCAAGGTTCCGTCTGGCTTCTCGTCGAATATAAAGGGGATAATAAACATGGCAGAGAAAAAATTCCAAAACCTGAAGTCTCTTGACTGCCACGTGATTATGACGCAGTTGCTTCCGATTGCATTGAGGGGGCTTCTACCGGAAAATGTTCGAGTACCCATTGTGAAGCTATGTGCATTCATGAACGCAATATCTCAGAAGGTAATCGATCCAGAAATTCTGGCAAGATTATAGAGGGATGTGGTCCAGTGTCTTGTTAGTTTTGAGTTGGTGTTCCCACCATCCTTCTTCAACATTATGACTCATCTCCTGGTTCACCTATGTGAAGAGATTCATATTATCAGTCCGGTATTTCTACACAATATGTTCCCCTTTGAGAGGTTCATGGGAGTCTTGAAGAAATATGTTCATAACCGTGCTAGGCCAGAAAGAAGCATCTCGAAGGGCTATGGAACAAAGGAGGTCATTGGGTTCTGTGTTGACTTTATTCCTGACCTTAAGACGGTTGGTGTTCCTGAATCGCGGCATGAGGGGAGACTGAGGGGAAAAGGAACGCTGGGAAAGAAAACAATTACCCAGGGACGGGCATTCTTTCACCAAAGCACACTACACAGTTCTACAAAATTATATGTTCATGGCTACGTATCTCGAGGAACACAAGAATATTGTACGCTACACAATCTCGGGGAAGGATGACTCATGGATTAAACGCAAACACATGGAGACTTTCGGAAGTTGGTTGCAAACACATCTTATAAATGGCACCACTGTGGAAGATCAGCTGTACATGTTGGCAGGGTCACCATCTTCGACTATTGGGAGTTTTCAAGGGTACGAGATAAATGGGAATACATTTTACACGATCTCCCAAGATAAGAAGAGCACCAACCAAAATAGTGGTGTCCTCTTTGATACAACAAACGAGAATGGAAAAAATGACACAACTATGGCTACATAGAGGAGATATGGGAACTTGACTATGGACCTTCTTTTAAGGTCCCTTTGTTCAAGTGCAAATGGGTCAACCTGAATGGAGAAGGGGTAAAGGTAGACCCGCTTTATGGAATGACAACAGTGGATCTCAACAATATTGGTTACAATGACGAACCATTCGTCCTAGCCAATGATGTGGCTCAGGTCTTCTATGTGAAGGACATGTCCTCCAGACCCAAAAAAAGAAAAATAAGCAAACAAATTCATCATACGATGAGCCGAAGCGTCACATAGTTCTTTCAGGGAAAAGAAAAATCGTGGGAATCGAGGACACGATAGACATGTCAGAAGATTATAATAAGTTTGTTGAAATTCCACCCTTCACAGTGAAACCTGATCCCACCATCCCGTTAAATAATGAAGATGCTCCATGGTTACGGCCGAAGCGATCATAAGCAAGGGAAAATTCAGAAGACTAGATAGGGATGTTGTTGGTGATGTGTAATAATAAATGTGGAATACATTATCATAGTTCTATTTGACCAATAATTTGTATTGCCCGGTCAAAAGCTGACAACTATTATAATCTTCACACCCACCCACTTTTCATTATTATCCCAACCAGCGGCACACCCACCCACTTTTCTGTTTCTCTCTCCTCCGTCTGTTGGTGATGTGTAATAATAAACGTGGAATACATGATCATATAGTTCTGTTTGACCAGTAAGTTGTATTGACCGGTAAAAAGCTGACAACTATGACCAGCCTGACTTCATTATTATCCCAACCAGCAGCACACCCACCCACTTTTCCAGTTTCTCTCTCCTCTGTCTGTTGGTGATGTGTAATAATAAACGTGGAATACATGATCATATAGTTCTGTTTGACCAATAATTTGTATTGACATGTCAAAAGCTTACAACTATGACCCATATCCGAGTATGAGATAACTGTCAAAAACAGGCCTCAGGGTCATTTTGTTAGATTCGACTCATCAGAATATATTGTCGTTTGTAGCTGCAAGAAATTTGAAAATGTAGGTCTTCCGTGTTGCCATGTACTGAAGGTTCTTGAGATCATAAATATCAAAGAAATTCCACCACACTATGTTTTGAAAAGATGGCGAAAGGATGCTCAGAGTGAACCTTCAAAGGAGAACTATGGTTTTTCTGTTGTAGACGAAGATCCCAAATTCTCCGTGTCAGAAAGGTACAACTCTCTTTGTCGAACTTTATATAAAGTTGCATCAAAGGCTGCAGAAAATGTTGAAGCTCATGCATTCATGGAGAGCCAATATGATGAGCTTCTGGAGCAAGTTGAGCTTATTTTGCAAGCAAAGCTGCATGGCAAACCTTCCTTGAGCACTATCCTGAAAAGTCATCAGCAAAATCTGGTTCAGAACGATGTTACCAACAGTGAACCTCGCAGAGGAAGTAGTAAGAAGAATAGAAATGTAGAGATGCGTGGCCCGCAGAGAATTCCTCTTGAATCAAGCAAAAATAAAAAGGGTAGGCAAGTTTGTTCCTCACCTAAGCTGCTTCATACAAGTTTGAACACGATTAGTGTCCTGATCTGATTAAGCTCTTACAGGTCTAGTGGAGCCTGAGGAGGCTGAACTCCCACTTAGGGTGGTTGTTTCTCCCACGGCAGGGCTGTAGGCTGGCGATACCGATTGTTGTGTTCTACATCCCCCTTGAATACATCATTCAGTTCATCGACCAAATACAAATCATCCGGATTCGCCATCATACGTCCAACCGTTCTTTTGATTCGCCATCATACGTCTGACAGTTTTGTTCTACATCCCTCTTAAAGGTTCATCGACGGAATACAAATCACCCGGATGCCTTGTATGCTCTGGACTCACTCGGAAGATCACAAGAGAAAACAAAAATAATACAAGATACAACAAAATGAAAACAATAGAAAACATAAAGGAAAACAATAGAAAACAAAATAAATGATGAAGATTGTTCATGTTTGGGGCGAAATCCGAACAAAGTGACACAGAAGAAGAAGTCTGTTAATGTTAAAACAATATAAGATATTTATATTCAAATAGTAAAATAATTAATAGTTTCAATAGTTAGAATAATTATTTAGTTAAACAGAAAATGGATTTGAATTAGTTATGCAAATTCAAGCACTTTTCATGTTGAAATTTTTATCAAATTCGAAAGTATATAGAATTTATTAATTTGCATACTTAAACGATTTTCAAATTTTGGCGCTAAAACATTTGGGCGCGCAGGGTGGCACCAAATTTGAAATACGTTTTGGTCCCGGCCCGTGCCACCAACCGGGACCAAAGGGGGTACCTCTAGTCCCGGTTGGTGGCACGGGCCGGGACTAGAGGCCCATTTCTATAAATATCCCGGCCCTCTCTCCAGGCCGAGCAACCACCCGGGACCGACCGGAGTAGCCTAGGCGAAGCCCTGCCGGCGGCGGGAATGGACACGAAGATCTCGCCGGCGCTGGCTCCGCCGGCGGGGATGAACTAGGACGTAGATTGGCCGGGTACGAGGTTTGGGAATGCAGTTATATATTGATAAGGTCCGAGGACCGGTTCTTACATCGGGGGCGGCGCGGCCACAGGCGGTCGGCCGTGATTCTTGACGACGGCCCTATTGGCCGCCCTTACATGCATTGGGGGCGGCGGCGCGGCCACAGGCGGCTGGCCATTTCTTAGGGGGGGGGGGGGTAAGCCTAGGTACTATATAGGTGGCCGGGCGCGCCGGCGCTGGCCTAGTCCTCCTCGTCGGAGGAGATGCAGTGGTAGGGGGCTACACCCAGAGGTGGGCAGTGAGATGGGGGGCGCCCGCCGGTGGCTGCGGGGGAATCTGGGGCGGCGGAGGCATCGGGGGCGCGCCCGCCGGTGGCGGCGGCAGCTCCTCCGGCGACCATTCTCCCCCGGTCCAGGCCCAGCTCATCCCGTACTCGAGGCCGGGGCAGCGGCTGTGGCGGCGGCTGGTCCTCCGACGCCTCCATGGCGGCGTTCATCGCCTGCCACTGTGGCGCCGGCGGTGGAGGGGGAGGCATCGCGGCCGTGTCGGCGTCGGCAGCCATGAGGACCTGCTCCCACCGCTTAATCTCGTCCTCGACGAGGGAGCGGCAGGAGGCCTCGTAGGCGGCCTCCATGGAGGCCTGGAGCTCGGGGTCCTCGTCTTCGTCGGGGATATCTTCCTCGAACCACAGCTCCGGCTCGCTGCCGGGCGGCGGCGTTGGGTTGGTGTCGGCGGTTTCCTCCGGGGGCGTGGGGAAGTAGCGGCGCTGGTCGTGCTCCTGCTGGAACCAGATGTTCCAGTTCGGGGAGCTCCGCGCGTAGGCGCGGTCCCTGAGGAGGTGGGCCGGCAGAAGCGCGCCGGCGGTCGATATCCTCGCGAGCGCCTTCATTGGTCGGGGGCGGCGGCACCGGAATCCTCTGGGGGTTGAGGTGCCAGCCGTCCGGGAGTTGGACGTCCGGCCAGAAGACCGGCGTGGCGTGCTCCCAGTGCCACGTCGCCTCCTCCTTCCGCACGTAGCGGCGCAGCCTTTTGCCCGACGCGGCGCGAGGCGGCGGGTTGCGTGCTGCCGGAGGTGGTGCGGGGACGCGCGGGCCGCCCCCGATCTGGATGCCGCCCGGACCGTAGCCGACCGCCTCCCGCGGCGGCGGGGGAATGCCGGCGCCTCTCTGGCCGGCGCCACTGGAGGACACGGCATAGTGCTCGTTCTTGGCGCGCTTGAACCAGCGGCGGGGCGACATGGCTAGGGTTCGTGCTGGGAGCGGGATGTGCGGGGTGTACGGGGCGGCGGGTGCCCTTTAAAAAGGACCCGGGCGGGGTAGGCATGCCAACCGGCGGCGAGAACGTGGCGGCGGTTGCAGGCGGCCATGAATGCGCGGGGAGGAAGCCGAGGCATGGCGTGACCGTTCGTGGCCAAGCGTTGGGAAGTGGATGCGCGAGGAAGCCGAGGCGGCCGCTGGGGTCGCTGGCCAGTGGGCCCTTAGACCGTGCGGCTGCGGTTATGGTCTTACTTTAAGGACGTGGGGACATGGAAACGGGCGAGCCAACCACTAGGTCGCCGGCCAGTGGCCCCTTTGACCCCGCGTGGCCAGTGGGCCCTTTGACCGAATGTGGCCAGTGGTCTTAATTAAAGACGCGGGCTAGTGGACCCTTTGACCAAAATGTGGCCAGTGGGCTTAATAAAAGACGTGGGCCAGTGGACGCGGTTGGGGAAGGGGAGGCCGGTTGGGTATTACGAGGCAGGCATCGTAAATTGCACAAAAAAATGCGAAAAAAAACCCTGCCACGGCAGAGAAAGTGGCTAAATTGCTGCTTTTCAGAGGAGTCATTCTTCTCGGTTCGTAACACGAACCGGGACTAAATCCCCTAGCCAGGTTCGCCACGTGGTCAGTCCCATTTGTCCCGGATCCTGGTGCAACCGGGACCAATAGGGGGGGTGCATTTGTCCCGGCTGGCCCATCCCGGTTGCACAACCGGGACAAATGGGCCTTACCAACCGGGACTAGTACGTGCCTATCCAGAAAAAACAATAGTACACAGCGTAGGCATGTTGTAGTATAACGTCGTGCCTCCGGGACGTAGGTAGAGAGGGAGCCACGTGCGATGATGGAAAGAACCACCAGCAGTGGCGGCTCCAGGATTTAGTGGCTGGGTATTCATTCTAAAAACAAATTTGGCTCAAAATGAAATATATGAACGCAACAGAACGAACAGTAGCAATTATTCGATATGTCTGACCATAAGAAACAATTTTTCAATCAAGTAAGAATACATCAATAGTTCGATATCTTTTGATTGATAAATTGATGATATTCCGTCTTACATTAAAACTCTACGGTCAATACCAACTTCAGAAGCTTGTAAACAACAGAATAATTGATGATATTGTCGCCTCGCCTCATTGAAGAGAACACCCTTTCAACACTAGCAGTAACTACTGGCAGAATCAATACCAATTTCAGAAGCTTGTAAACAACACAATAATGTGCATGATGTTTGTCTCGACAAGTTTAACTAAAAGCTCACACATATTTTTCAAGTTTTTAGAACTTTCATCTATACGCATATGGCTTTTGAAGCTTTTTCCTATAGAGAAAAAAATGCTACGGGCAGACTCACTTTTCTTCTTCATCTAATGAAAATTCAGGAAATTATAAATTTGTATCTACACAATTAGATCTATCCCTACAAGTACATGATCAAATCAACACATATCCAACCACATCTGTTAATTAGAACCAGAAAGTTTGACTAAAAGAGCAAAAAGGGGACGGTGCGGCCCCGTACCTTGCTACTGCGGCCAGGGCGTCCTGCTCGGCTGCTCCGGTGGGGTCAAAACCCGGCAGAGGCGCGGGCGGGGGCAAAAGTCCGGCGGAGGCGCGGGTAGGTCGCGCGCCGTCCTGGCGATTGGGGTCCTGCTCGGCTGCTCCGGTGGGCAGGCCGGGGCGAAGAGGGGTGCGGCCGAGCGGGCCGGCCGCCGGCGGGGGTAGGGGCGCAGGCCGGAGGCGCGGGCGCAGAGCGGCAGAGGACGAAGGCGCGCGGCGCGGCCAGGAGAAGCTAGGGTCGTCGCGCGCTGCCGCGCGGGGGTTGGGGCTTGGGGCGATTGGATGCGAGCGTGTGCGTGCTGGCTTGGCCTGCTGGGCAGTGCTGGGCCGGACGTGCGGTGCGTTGCAGGATGCGGACCTGATTAGGTGAACCTAACATGAGACATGTATTAAAATTGTTTTTGCTGACAATCATGGGTATTAGGTGAATACACCTGAATACACCCAACGCCGCCACTGACCACCACGATACTCTTGGCCGTAGATCGAGCACACACGTCCAGTCAAGAGCTGTGGCCTAGGACGCAGCGGCCCAAAACCAGCCCACTAGAGGCGAGTAATAGGAGGGCCTGTTCTCAGGCGAACCAGCGAAAAACAATGCCTAAGTGTGGGCGAACCGGCAAAACCGCGCCAAACCGCAGGCAAACCGTAGGCGGCAAGGGGAGGCGAGGAGGAGAGAAGACGGGCGGCGCGGGGAGGCGAGAAGGAGAGGGGACGGGCGGCGCGGGAGGAGGCGTCGTAGAGAAGCGGCGGCGGCGAGGATCACCGGCGTCGAAATCGGGCAGCCTCACAGCGTCGATCTGGATTTCGGCGCCGGGGACTTAGCGATATCTGCGAAAACTGCTCTTGGTCTATCTCTGTGACCTTGATCAGCACGTCGCGCCCATCAGCTATTCACCCCTGCCTGAACAGCTACCGAGGCGACTCGGCTATTACCATGAGCACCCACTACTAGAGATTTGCTTATAGCAGCATATCCTACCACAGGCAAACACGAAAGTCCATGCGCCTGGGCTACTTAGCGCAGGCGAACAGGAGAACTATGCGCCTGGGGTAAGTCTCTTACCCCAGGCGAACCAACTACGAAAGCGACTGGGGTAAAGTGTGGCAGGGCCACCCAACACCACCCCCTGGCACTCTTCCTTTACCCCAGGCGAATAGCCCACATGTTCTCCTAAAGGCCTTGCGGCCATTTGCTGCACGGAGGGTGGAGCCAGGGGACAGATCCTTTAGAACCGGTTTGTATCACAAACTGGTCCTAAAGGCCTTGCGGCCATTTGCGGCAGGGAGGGGGGCCCAGGGGACAGATCCTTTAGAACCGGTTTGTATCACAAACCGGTTCCAATGTGCTTAGCTCAATGCTTGTGTATTCTAAGTGGTCACCAGATCACCCGCACCCACATGCACCCACACGCCGCCGCCGTCGTCTCCCATCGTCCACTCCGTCGTCGTCGTTGTGGATCCACGTCAGCCCCCCTCCCTCCCATCCCCCTCCATCCCAGCCCACTCCCTCTCGTCGTCATTGTGGATCCAGAGGATGCATATGCGCCTGCTCCTGTTGGCCGCGGTGCTCCTAGATTAGACGAATCTGTATGACAGAATTTCGCCCGACGTGTGGTGGAGCGATTGGTCTCGTAGCTTACGATTTATGCCGGCGGCTTAGCGTCTGCCATGAAAGACGAACCCTAGCAGATCGAGCGGCCAGAACAGAACCACCACGGCGCAGCAGTCATCGGCACGGCAGGCATTGCGACGTCCTGTCTAAGTGCAAAATCTGTATGACAGAATTGCTCCTATAAGAAATTGCCTCATTAGAGTAGCTTTACTATTTTGGCTGTATGACAGAATTTTAACTTGTTTCAATGCATACCAACTGTTACCCATGTGGCTTCACAATGCTGGCAAAGCATCGGTTTCGTCACATGATTCTGCATTTCAGGAATCCACCTACAAGTGTTGCTTCGTTTTCGGATATTCCAATAAATTAGATAGCCTTTCTGCATTTGTTTTGTGATAGGTAGGTGCTGCAATTTGTCTTTGTTTTGTGATAGCTATGCTCCTCTAACCTCTATGTCTACTTTCTTAATTTAATAGAACATGGCTTGCAAAGTATGTCGGTCCCGATGTGCCCAAGGACGATTCACCGGGTCTTCTTTTATGCTTCAGCTCCACTACGGTGACGTTGATTCGTTGGTAATTAACAATTCTTTTTATGTTAACTTGCATCTTGTGTTCTGTCGTTTTACTATCCAGCTTAGATTGGTATGTTTCTTAACAGAAGATTCTTTTATATTTCTTTTTTAGATTCTACCTTGCAATATTCGCGAAGAGTTCAACGAGTTAGTAGGCAATAACGTGGATTTCGATGTTCACGGGACCATTTACATTCTTCGAGTGAAGAAAGAAAGAAAGAAGACCTACTTCTGCGGGGAACAATTGCAGGCTATCATCGCCCCCTATAATTTAAGCGGAGGTGATTACATTCACTTCTCTATGGCAGGACCACAACCTTGTATCAAAATTCTGTATATGGGCGGGATTGCGAGCGAGGATGGCGGGAGTGAGGAGGAAATTGGGAACAATGAGGATGATATGGACACTGAGGATGATATGGACGAGGAGGACCCATGGAAACATGTGGTGGTTGCTCAAAGAGCGAATCTTAGCGAGCTTGAGAAGGACCATGTCCTTCAGAAACTTGCCCAGATAGATAGCTACATCGGGTTCCCTTTCGTGCATCGCATCACCAACACTAATATCTCCAATGGACATGTCATGGTATGTTTCTTAACACTTTCTTATTCCTATAGTTGCTTATGTTGTAATGTGGCCGGTATGTGACATTGTACTTTTATTCTTTCTTCGAATTGTGTGTTCTAGAAAATACCTATGGCGGTAGCGGACAGTGCTGGCATGGAGCAAGGTACCATTGGAGTACGCCGTGGAGAATCAGGACATGTCACCGCAGTTCCGATCACCAGGTATAATGCTGATGGTCGCGTCATCCTCAACTCTCAAGAATGGAGGCAGTTCCATTCCGCAAGAGTTGGTATGGAGGCTGGCCGAGCTATTCTGATCACCATGAGGAATAGTGACATCCCCAACTTGGACATGATGATGGTCATCCACTACATCAGCCCGCTAGATAGATAACGAGTTTGTTCAAATTAGAACAAATAATCATTTCCATCTGACTAACTCCTGGATTTATTAGTAGTATGGTTCTTTTCGAGACTATGTAGTTTTATTGAACTATGTGGTGATGATCGAGACTATGTGTTGATGATCGAGAATATTTCTGTTATGAAACTTAATTGTGTCATTTTGCTGTTATTCTGTCATTTTGATACTTATTTCTGTCATTTTCCTGTAATTCTGTTATTTTGGTTTCTTTTATTTTTTGATACATCAAAACCATACCCCAGGCGAACATAATACAGTACCCCAGGCGCACAGCGCTTGTTCGCCACAGGTAAAAGTCTTACCCCAGGCGCACAGGGCCTATTTGCCTGGGGTATGTCAACTTACCACAGGCGCATTTTGCAATTCGCCTGGGGTAAGCCATTACCGCTGGCGATATGGTCCCAGGCGAACTGAAATGCGCCTGTGGTAGGCCTTTTCTGTTCGCCTGGGGTAAGCTTTTTCCTAGTAGTGACCACTGCACGAACGCGATGGTGATGGAGGGCAGGATGCCGACGAGCAACCTGCAAGCATGACACGCCAGTTGACGTGGTTGGGCGACACCTAAACTAGTTTAGGAGGATGCCGAAGTAGATCAATATCTCTGGAACGCGTAGGCGTAGCGCAGCCGGGGAGATGTCCACGCGACCATGAGTCAGAACTCGATGCCGACGCCGGCGAGCAACCTGTCGGCGCGCCATGGGCAGGACCAAGGACGGCGCGAGCATCTTTAAACATGATCTCATGACTTTTCTTCAGTTTGGTATCGAATAAAATAGGACTCTCTACTAACCGTTGAGGAGTTGGGCTTGTATTGCTGCACAAAGCACATAACCCGAGGAATCAAACTAGTGTATCACTACAGGAATCTGTCAAGAAGCCGACGGCTTTTGGCCGTCGGCATATGGTCATCGGCGCAAGGACGCATAGACATATGCCAAATTATCGTCGGCACACTTAAAGCCGTCGGCATAATATTTTCAAAATATTTGAAAAAAAAAATCAAACAAAAAAAATCAAAAAATTTACTTTTTTTTTACTTTTTTAAAATCCCGTTCCGGAATTTTGCACTTAGCCACATATTTAATTTCTAATCTCTAATTACACAATTAATCTATTCAACGTACTTAACTTAGTCAAACTTCTAGTTCGGTCACCCATCCAGCACGCTTAAACTTTGAGTTCCTTCCAAACTAGATTTCGAATGAGATGTTAGAATTTACTGATATTACCATCATATCAATCGTATTAACCTGTGGGGAATGATGTTAAACTTTTCTATTGTTTAAATTTAAAAAAATATTTGAATAAATAATAATGATTATATAATTATTTTTATTAAATAAATAATAATATAATGTTACAAATTACTTTATTTTTTTAATAAATTATTTAATATGGAATAATTCATATCTTTAAATCCGTAAATCGAAATTTGACAAATTAAATGTCTAAATCGATTAGAAAATTAGAGGATTCAAATATGACATCCATATCATAGAAACATCGATAGTTTTTAAAAAAATGAACTCTTTTGATGAATAGTCAACATGGCCATTTTGATAGTTTCTGCTGATTTAGCTGTAAACAGGCCAAAGGACGGGTGTTATGGCCAAATCCATGACATAGTTTGTTTAAATGTTACCATATTCCACACAACCGTGCATATTGGACGCACGGACAATATTCACGCAGAAAGTTTTCCTTTTCATTGAATAAAAAACCATTTACCATTTGCCGAGTGTGAAAAATGGCTTTTTCTGTGAAGCACCAGCCACAAATATGTTGCAAAACTTGGGAGCTGCATTTTTTGAAAATAATAGTCCATGCTATATGCATAAACAACCAAATATTTTCCTCTGAAAAGGTTTCGATCTACCATTTTTTGAAAAACACAAGTTTTCGCCGATTTAGGTGGAAACGGGTCAAATTTAAACTCCAGGTACCTTGTAGTTTGCTCATGATTTTTGAAAAAAATCATTTTTAGGTACACAACTACCAATTTCATCAGAGATACACCAAGAGTTTCTCAATATTCAAGCCCTAGCTACGAACGGTCATGCCCGCTGTCTTGACTTTTTTGTGAAACCGGTTTAGAAATTCCCGAAAATTTTAAAAACTCCAAAATGATGCAAGACCTTCGCGTGGTGTCATTATATATGTCCTAGTATCCACCAAAAATAATAAACTTGGAATACGAAAGTTGTGTTGGAAATATGTTCACATAAATGAGCTATCTCCTACGAACATTCTAGGGTTTTCGGGCCAAATGACGGGTGTTATGGCCAAATCCATGACATAGTTTGTTTAAATGTGTCCATATTCCACACAAACATGCATATTGGATGCACTGACAATGTTCACGTAGAAAGTTTTCCTTTTCATTGAATAAAAAAACCATTTTCCATTTTCCGAGTGAGAAAAATGGCTTTTTTTAGGAAGCACCAACCACAAATATGTTGCAAAACTTGGGATCTGCATTTTTTGAAAATACTAGACCATGTTATATCCATAAATAACCATCTTGTTGCCTCTGAAGAGCTTTTCGTCTACCTCTTTTGAAAAACACAAGTTTCTGCCGATTCAGTTGGAAACGGGTCAAATTTGAACTAAGTGCCTTGTAGTTTGCTCATGATTTTTTGAAAAAATAATTTTAAGCTACAAAACTACCTATTTCAACAGAGATAAACCAAGAGTTTCTCAATATTCAAGCCCTAGCTACGAACGGTCATGCCCGCCGCCTTGACTTTTTCATGAAACCGGCTTTGAAAATTCCAGAAAATTTTCAAAAACCCCCCAAAATGATGAAAGACGTTCGTGTGGTGTCATTGTGTATGTTCTATTATCCAGCAAAAATAATAAACTTGGAATACGGCAGTTGTCTTTAAAATATGTTCACATAAATGAGCTATCTCCTACGAACATTCTAGGTTTCAGACGAAATGAAGGGTGTTATGGCTAAATCCATGGCATAGTTTGTTTAAATGTTCCCATATTCCACACAAACATGCATATTGGAAGCACGGACAATGTTCACGCAGAAAATTTCCTTTTTATTGAGTAAATAAACATTTTCCATTTTCCAAGTGTGAAAAATGACTTTTTTTGTTAAGCACCAACCACAAATATGTCGCAAAACTTGGGAGCTGTATTTTTTAAAAATACTAGACAATGTTATATGCACAAATAACCAAATTGTGGCCCCTGGAAAGGTTTTCATCCACCTCTTTTGAAAAACACCAGGTTCTGCCGATTCAGCTGGAAATGGGTCAAATTTGAACTACAACAGTTTGCTCATAATTTTGTTGAAAAAACAATTTTTAGGTACACAACTACCTATTTCATCAGAGATACGCCAAGAGTTTCTCAATATTTAAGCCCTAACTACGAACGGTCATGCCCGTCGTCTTGACTTCGTTTTGAATTAGGCATAGAAAAAACAAACAAATTCAAATAAATGATGACGGTGAAACCCTTAACATACAGAGTATACTACTAGACATATACAATCCACAACTCACTTGTACACACTTGGTATGGTCCACCTAGATTTTGGCTGGATTCAGACGCCCCACAACTCTCTCAGACGAAACTGTTAACCCATTATTGTTAGTTCCATTCTTTCTCATGATTTTGTTTCTAAGAAGGTAGCTTTAAAAATATGCATGATAATTTAGATATGTTTCTCCTTTTCGAAACGAGCTAAACAACGTCAAAATCCGAGTTCAAATGCAAAAGTTATGAACAAAACAATATTAAGTGGAAAAAAAGTTGAGCTTGCCTAGACGGACGGCATTGTCGTCGGCATAGCTCAATTTTTTTTCACAATATAGGATTCCCTCTTAGGGTCTATGCCGACGGCTTTTACGTCGGCGTAGCTCATAGCTAATTTTTTTTCGCAATTAGGGATTCCCTGATTGGGTCTATGCCGACGGCCCCGACAAAGTGTCGTCGGCATAGAATTTGGTCGTCGGCACAGTAGCCCATTCTTGTAGTGTATTCAAAATCATCCGATCGAGGGTACGGTTTGTTCGAATGAAACTAGTGTTTATCGTCAGAATTTACTATGAGTCGCCGAGGAGCACCGGAATAAACAGACCAAATCTAGTACCGCAAGAAGTAACAAAACATGTTAGGAAGATTCAGGAGTTTCCTGCAAAAACTTGAGCTGAGTGACGTGTTCTTACACGGCCGGCTCTACACGTGGAGTAACGAGAGGGACATACCGACTATGTCTAGAATCGACATAGCCCTAGTTTCCGTAGACTGTGATCTGATGCATCACGATGCGATTTTGCAGGCCTTGTCGTCCAGCGCTTCTGATCATGCACCTCTGCACTTATCGCTTATCGCTGCGTCGGAGGCAAAGAAACGGTTCAGGTTCGAGGCCTTCTGGCCAAAATTGGAAGGTTACCAGGAGGCAATCAAGGAGGCCTGGATGTGCGATCCAGGGATCGTGGACCCTTTCAGAAGGTTGGACGCACTCTTCAGGAATGCGGCGGCATATCTTCAGGCATGGGGGCAAAGGAAAGTGGGCAATGTCAAACTTAAAATTGCTATTGCAAACCTGGTGATTCTGCGGTTGGAGGTGGATCAAGAGAGTAGATCTCTTTCTCCCGGCGAGAGGTGGTTACGCAGGGAGCTGAAGTTCGCAATTTTGGGGCTTGCTTCCCTGGAAAGGACGATTGCTCGACAGCGATCGAGAATCCGTTGGATAAAAGAAGGGGACGCAAATACGAGGTTGTTCCACGCGGTTGCCAATGGGAGACGGACTAGGAATTTTATTCCTGCTATCCGAGTTGGAGACGAGATGGTGACGGATCAGAACAGGAAAGTCGAGGTGTTCTCCAATGCTTACGAGCAGTTGCTCGGGCAAATACAAACAAGGGAGTATGGTATCAACTTGGACTGTGTTGAGCTACCTAACTTGGACCTATCAGAATTGGAGGGTATCTTCTTGCACTACAAGAAATGTGTTGATACATGATGTTCTCGTAATGACGATGAATGAAATTGTCATAGAGTTGTGACGATTTCGAACAAGATCGTCTTAAGTTGTTTGAGTTGATAAAAACCTTGTAAAATAACGACGATTTGAGTTAAAAACGTCGTATCCGCATAAAATGAAATCGTCATAACCGGTGCATGTGATCTGAGGATTTAGTTTTTAGTACATCACGACGAATATAAATCGTCATGACGCTGCAACCTAGACACATTTATATGACCACATCATCAATTTTGGCCTACGTGTCATGTTTAGTTGCCATTTCATTGCTTATGTGTCAATCCATAACTCCACTTGCTACCATGACATGTGGGGCTGGCCCCACAAACTGCAGCACATGACATGAATTCGCATCTAACCTGCGTGGCCGGTGGCCCTACCGAACGTGCGTGGCTGGCCTTTGGCTCTACCTAAATCTACCGAAATATAAGAAAAAATATTGTGCGGGCAAGGGGAGTCGAACCCTGCACCTCAAGCTGACCTACAACCAGCACAACCACCAGGCCAACACACTTGTGGTGATAACGTACAGCATTCGCGCTACTTAACACATATGAAAGCGAACTTGGGCCGTGGTTGGTGAAGCCCATCAATTATTTTTCTCGGGGCGGGTGGGGGAATGTTTCACTCCTCGAATGGACCGAAATATGTCCTGTGTAGCTGGTGCTGGCCCAGGTTCTCACACCTAGCTGGGTTGGCCTGGGTCTTAACTGTTTTTTTTTGTATTTACATTTTGTATAATTTGAATTTCACCTTCAAATTGACCGAAATCAATTTTCTAAAATTTGTAAAATTATTTACAGTAATATATTGGTATATCTCTAAAGAAATAGTTACTTTTGTATCTAAAAATGTTTTTTACAAAAAATCATGAGCAAACTACGAGGCACTTGTAGTTCAAAATTGACTCGTTTCCAGCTGAATCGACAGAAATTTGTCTTTTTCAAAAGAGATATATTTAAACCTATAGAGAGATAGAAATTTTGTTATTTGAACATGAAATATGGTATAATAACTTTATAATTTTCCGTTGTACAATTTTGCAACATATTTTTGGTAGATGCTTCACAAAACAACCTGTTTTTAGCACCCCGAAAATGGAAAATGGCATTTTTATTCAATGAAAAATAAAAATTTCTTCATCAACATTGTTTGTTGTTCCATTATGTATGCTTGTGTGGAATATGGGCATATTTCAACAAACTATGCCATGAGTGTGGCCATAACACTCGTCATTTGGCCCGAAACCCAAGAATCTTCGTAGCAGATAGCTCATTTATATGAACACCTTTTCAACCCAGTTGTCGTATTCCAAGTTTATTATTTTTGGTGGATACTAGGACATATATAATAACACCACACGAAGATCTTGCATCGTTTCGAGTTTTTTGGAATTTTCTGGAATTTTCAAAGCCGGTTTCGGAAAACGGTCAAAACGAGGGACATGGCCGTTCATACCTAGGTGTTGAATCTTGATGAAATCTTGGTGTATCTATGTTGAAATAGGTACTTGGGTACCTAAAAATTATTTTTTCAAAAAATAAAGAGAAAACTACGAGGCACCTGTAGTTCAAATTTGGCCCGGTTTCAGCAGAATCGGTTGAAATTTGTCTTTTTCGAAAGAGGTGTATTTTGAGCTATTGAGAGGTAGTAAGTTTGTTATTTGTAGATAAAATATGACATAGTGTATTTAGAATTTTAATTTGTACATTTTTGCAACATATTTTGTGTATGTGCTTCACAAAAAAACCCAGTTTTGACACTCCGGAAACGGAAAATGGTATTTTTATTCAGCGAAAAATAAAACTTTCTTCGTGAACATTGTTAGTTATACCAATATGCATCTTTGTGTGGAATATGGGCATATTTCAACAAACTATGCCATGGATGTGGCCAAAACATCCGTCATTTGGCCCGAAAGCCATGAATCTTCGTTCGAGATAGCTCATTTCCGTGAACACATTTTCCACCAAATTGTCCTTTTCGAAGTTTATTATTTTTGGTGGATGCTAGGACATATATCACAACACCACGCGAAGATCTTGCATCGTTTCGAGTTTTTTTGAATTTTCTAGAATTTTCAAAGTCGGTTTCGGAAAACGGTCAAAACGAGGGACATGGCCGTTCATACCTAGGTGTTGAATCTTGATGAACTCTTGGTGTATCTATGTTGAAATAGGTACTTGGGTACCTAAAAATGATTTTTACAAAAAATCATGAGCAACATATGAGGCACCTGTAGTTCAAATTTGGCCTGGTTTCAGCGGAATCGGCAGAAATTTGTCTTTTTCGAAAGAGGTGTATTTTGAGCTATTGAGAGGTAGTAAGTTTGTTATTTGTAGATAAAATACGACATAATATATTTAGAATTTTACTTTATACATTTTTGCAACATATTTCGTGTATGTGCTTCACAAAAAAACCCATTTTTGACACTCCGGAGATGGAAAATGGTATTTTTATTCAGCGAAAAATAAAACTTTCTTCGTGAACATTGTTAGTTGCACCAATATGCATCTTTGTGTGGAATATGGTCACATTTAAACAAACTATGCCATGGATGTGGCCAAAACATCCGTCATTTCGCCCGAAAGCCATGAATCTTCGTACGAGATAGCTCATTTTTGTGAACACATTTTCCACCAAATTGTCGTATTCGAAGTTTATTATTTTTGGTGGATACTAGGACATATATAACAACACCACACGAAGATCTTGCATCGTTTCGATTTTTTTTGAATTTTCTGGAATTTTCAAAGCCGGTTTCGGAGAACGGTCAGAACGGGGGACATGACCGTTTGTACCTAGGTGTTGAATATTGATGAAATATTGGTAAATCTCTATTGAAATAGGTACTTGTGTATCTAAAAATGATTTTTACAAAAAATCATGAGCAACATATGAGGCACCTGTAGTTCAAATTTGGCCCGGTTTCAGCGGAATCGGCAGAAATTTGTCTTTTTCGAAAGAGGTGTATTTTGAGCTATTGAGAGGTAGTAAGTTTGTTATTTGTAGATAAAATATGACATAATATATTTAGAATTTTAGTTTGTACATTTTTGCAACATATTTCGTGTATGTGCTTCACAAAAAACCCATTTTTGACACTCCGGAGATGGAAAATGGTATTTTTATTCAACGAAAAATAAAACTTTCTGCGTGAACATTGTTAGTTGCACCAATATGCATCTTTGTGTGGAATATGGTCACATTTAAACAAACTATGCCATGGATGTGGCCAAAACATCCGTCATTTGGCCCGAAAGCCATGAATCTTCGTTCGAGATAGCTCATTTCCGTGAACACATTTTCCACCAAATTGTCCTTTTCGAAGTTTATTATTTTTGGTGGATGCTAGGACATATATCACAACACCACGCGAAGATATTGCATCGTTTCGAGTTTTTTTGAATTTTCTGGAATTTTCAAAGTCGGTTTCGGAAAACGGTCAGAACGAGGGACATGGCCGTTCATACCTAGGTGTTGAATCTTGATGAACTCTTGGTGTATCTATGTTGAAATAGGTACTTGGGTACCTAAAAATGATTTTTACAAAAAATCATGAGCAACATATGAGGCACCTGTAGTTCAAATTTGGCCTGGTTTCAGCGGAATCGGCAGAAATTTGTCTTTTTCGAAAGAGGTGTATTTTGAGCTATTGAGAGGTAGTAAGTTTGTTATTTGTAGATAAAATACGACATAATATATTTAGAATTTTACTTTATACATTTTTGTAACATATTTCGTGTATGTGCTTCACAAAAAAACCCATTTTTGACACTCCGGAGATGGAAAATGGTATTTTTATTCACCGAAAAATAAAACTTTCTTCGTGAACATTGTTAGTTGCACCAATATGCATCTTTGTGTGGAATATGGTCACATTTAAACAAACTATGCCATGGATGTGGCCAAAACATCCGTCATTTCACCCGAAAGCCATGAATCTTCGTACGAGATAGCTCATTTTTGTGAACACATTTTCCACCAAATTGTCGTATTCGAAGTTTATTATTTTTGGTGGATACTAGGGCATATATAACAACACCACGCGAAGATCTTGCATCGTTTCGATTTTTTTTGAATTTTCTGGAATTTTCAAAGTCGGTTTCGGAAAACGGTCAAAACGAGGGACATGGCCGTTCATACCTAGGTGTTGAATCTTGATGAACTCTTGGTGTATCTATGTTGAAATAGGTACTTGGGTACCTAAAAATGATTTTTACAAAAAATCATGAGCAACATATGAGGCACCTGTAGTTCAAATTTGGCCTGGTTACAGTGGAATCGGCAGAAATTTGTCTTTTTCGAAAGAGGTGTATTTTGAGCTATTGAGAGGTAGTAAGTTTGTTATTTGTAGATAAAATACGACATAATATATTTATAATTTTACTTTATACATTTTTGCAACATATTTCGTGTATGTGCTTCACAAAAAAAACCATTTTTGACACTCCGGAGATGGAAAATGGTATTTTTATTCAGCGAAAAATAAAACTTTCTTCGTGAACATTGTTATTTGAACCAATATGCATCTTTGTGTGTAATATGGTCACATTTAAACAAACTATACCATGGATGTGGCTAAAACATCCGTCATTTCGCCCGAAAGCCATGAATCTTTGTACGAGATAGCTCATTTTTGTTAACACATTTTCCACCAAATTGTCGTATTCGAAGTTTATTATTTTTGGTGGATACTAGGACATATATAACAACACCACGCGAAGATCTTGCATCGTTTCGATTTTTTTTGAATTTTCTGGAATTTTCAAAGCCGGTTTCGGAGAACGGTCAGAACGGGGGACATGACCGTTCGTACCTAGGTGTTGAATATTGATGAAATATTGGTAAATCTCTATTGAAATAGGTACTTGTGTATGTAAAAATGATTTTTACAAAAAATCATGAGAAACATATGAGGCACCTGTAGTTCAAATTTGGCCCGGTTTCAGCGGAATCGGCAGAAATTTGTCTTTTTCGAAAGAGGTGTATTTTGAGCTATTGAGAGGTAGTAAGTTTGTTATTTGTAGATAAAATATGACATAATATATTTTGAATTTTAGTTTGTACATTTTTGCAACATATTTCGTGTATGTGCTTCACAAAAAACCCATTTTTGACACTCCGGAGATGGAAAATGGTATTTTTATTCAACGAAAAATAAAACTTTCTTCGTGAACATTGTTAGTTGCACCAATATGCATCTTTGTGTGGAATATGGTCACATTTAAACAAACTATGCCATGGATGTGGCCAAAACATCCGTCATTTGGCCCGAAAGCCATGAATCTTCGTTCGAGATAGCTCATTTCCGTGAACACATTTTCCACCAAATTGTCCTTTTCGAAGTTTATTATTTTTGGTGGATGCTAGGACATATATCACAACACCACGCGAAGATGTTGCATCGTTTCGAGTTTTTTTTGAATTTTCTGGAATTTTCAAAGTCGGTTTCGGAAAACGGTCAGAACGAGGGACATGGCCGTTCATACCTAGGTGTTGAATCTTGATGAACTCTTGGTGTATCTATATTGAAATAGGTACTTGGGTACCTAAAAATGATTTTTACAAAAAATCATGAGCAACATATGAGGCACCTGTAGTTCAAATTTGGCCTGGTTTCACCGGAATCGGCAGAAATTTGTCTTTTTCAAAAGAGGTGTATTTTGAGCTATTGAGAGGTAGTAAGTTTGTTATTTCTAGATAAAATACGACATAATATATTTAGAATTTTACTTTATACATTTTTGCAAAATATTTCGTGTATGTGCTTCACAAAAAAACCCATTTTTGACACTCCGGAGATGGAAAATGGTATTTTTATTCAGCGAAAAATAAAACTTTCTTCGTGAACATTGTTAGTTGCACCAATATGCATCTTTGTGTGGAATATGGTCACATTTAAACAAACTATGCCATGGATGTGGCCAAAACATCCGTCATTTCACCCGAAAGCCATGAATCTTCGTACGAGATAGCTCATTTTTGTGAACACATTTTCCACCAAATTGTCGTATTCGAAGTTTATTATTTTTGGTGGATACTAGGGCATATATAACAACACCACGCGAAGATCTTGCATCGTTTCGATTTTTTTTGAATTTTCTGGAATTTTCAAAGCCGGTTTCGGAAAACGGTCATAACGGGGGACATGACCGTTCGTACCTAGGTGTTGAATATTGATGAAATATTGGTAAATCTCTATTGAAATAGGTACTTGTGTATCTAAAAATGATTTTTACAAAAAATCATGAGCAACATATGAGGCACCTGTAGTTCAAATTTGGCCCGGTTTCAGCGGAATCGGCAGAAATTTGTCTTTTTCGAAAGAGGTGTATTTTTAGCTATTGAGAGGTAGTAAGTTTGTTATTTTTAGATAAAATATGACATAATATATTTAGAATTTTAGTTTGTACATTTTTGCAACATATTTCGTGTATGTGCTTCACAAAAAACCCATTTTTGACACTCCGGAGATGGAAAATGGTATTTTTATTCAACGAAAAATAAAACTTTCTGCGTGAACATTGTTAGTTGCACCAATATGCATCTTTGTGTGGAATATGGTCACATTTAAACAAACTATGCCATGGATGTGGCCAAAACATCCGTCATTTCGCCCGAAAGCCATGAATCTTCGTACGAGATAGCTCATTTTTGTGAACACATTTTCCACCAAATTGTCGTATTCGAAGTTTATTATTTTTGGTGGATACTAGGACATATATAACAACACCACGCGAAGATCTTGCATCGTTTCGATTTTTTTTGAATTTTCTGGAATTTTCAAAGCCGGTTTCGGAAAACGGTCAGAACGGGGGACATGACCGTTCGTACCTAGGTGTTCAATATTGATGAAATATTGGTAAATCTCTATTGAAATAGGTACTTGTGTATCTAAAAATGATTTTTACAAAAACTCATGAGCAACATATGAGGCACCTGTAGTTCAAATTTGGCCCGGTTTCAACGGAATCGGCAGAAATTTGTCTTTTTCGAACGAGGTGTATTTTGAGCTATTGAGAGGTAGTAAGTTTGTTATTTGTAGATAAAATATGACATAATATATTTAGAATTTTACTTTGTACATTTTTGCAACATATTTCGTGTAGGTGCTTCACAAAAAAACCCATTTTTGACACTCCGGAGATGGAAAATGGTATTTTTATTCAACAAAAAATAAAACTTTCTGCGTGAACATTGTTAGTTGCACCAATATGCATCTTTGTGTGGAATATGGTCACATTTAAACAAACTATGCCATGAATGTGGCCAAAACATCCGTCATTTCGCCCGAAAGCCATGAATCTTCGTGTAGGTGCTTCACAAAAAAACCCTTTTTTGACACTCCGAAAATGGAAAATGGTATTTTTATTCAATAAAAAATAAAAGTTTCTTCGTGAACATTGTTAGTTGTTCCATATTTGATCCGCTTTCAGCTGAATCGGCAAGACAGCGGGAATTTTCTTCGTGAACACTTTTTCGCGGTAATGTTTGTATTAATAGGGTACTTATAATGACACATCGCGAAGGTTTTCCATTTTTGAATTATTTATGCAAGTTTCAAATTACGATCAAAATAGCGAACATGATCGTTCGTAGCGAGGGGTGAATATTGTGAAACTATTGGTGTATTTTGGTGCAAATCTGGACAACTAACAAAGAGATAGATGATATATATTCTACGAAGATTCAAAGGCGCGCAACACATTCCATGATAAGTTCAACTACCGTATCTCCGAATATAAATTTCATTTTGTAAACTCATCTTTGAAAGCATATAGAGGTATATATTCTGTTTGATGTACGCTTTTATGCCTAATTATCGGTATAATCTTAAATTAATAGTATTAGAAAGCATGTTACAATTGAAACTATACTTTGCCCTAAAACTATTAAATATAAGTTTTAAAGTATTTTCTATTGACATAGAGAAAATGAACTGTTTTTTTGGCAGTATGATATCAGTCTACTGTTACTACCAAACCTCCCTAGCTAGAGACTGTACAGCGGGGCCAAGAAATGGTAGGTCCCAATTGCAGTCGGTCACTGTATGGCGAGCTGGAAAATTTAGTACGAAAATTGACGAAACATTTCGGAAACGAGCGCGCTGCGCGCGGCGGCGCGCCTAATTCCCTCCCTCGCGCCCAACCTATCCCCCAAACCCTAACTATCCTACCCAGCCGCCTCCTCTCTCTCCCTCACCAGCCGCCTCCTCTCATCTCCCTCACCAGCCAGATCCCCACCCCCACCCACCCCTAAGCATCCACGGCGAAGACGATGTTCCGAAGCCTCCCCGTCAAAGCGCGCTCACCGCTCACCCCGTGAGCCGACGAACAGGCAGCGGAACCCTAGAACCGGTCCACCACCGTGGCCACCGCGACCCCCCTCTCCCTCCCGAGTCCCGACGCGGCTTGCAGCGCAGAGGAGCATCTCGTCGCCTCCCTCTCCCCCCAAGGCAGCACGGCCGGTAGCATAAGAGGAGCCGCGGCCCACGCTACCTCCCGACTACGACGCATCCTTCTCTGCGGTGGTTTCGTTGACCGCAGGTCTGGCCATGTGGGAGCCTCAGCGGCGTCACAAGGTGAAGCAGGGCGGCGGCGATACAGAGACAGTCATGGAGCTACGGCATGCCCCCTAGATCTCTCTCCATCTTGTACCATCCTTTCAGAGAAAACACGGCGCAGATCTGACGATTTGTTTCATGTTCGTTGTTTTTCAGGTCCAGCCGCTGTGCTCCCGTCCTACGGCGGCAAGGTGCTAGGCGATTGAGGAGAAGACCGCCAAGAATGTCTACATCAAGGTATACAGCCTCGCACCTCCACCTTCTTGTAGACATGTGGTTTCGAGATGATTACCGTGGATGTGATGCGAATCCATTGTCAGGCAACCGTATCTTAGCGCTAGAATTCTCAAGCTTCCAAGAATTTGGGGATTTTCGGGAATATTACTGCTTCGTATTGGGGGCTGGGGAAATAGATTAGGATAAACCTAATTGGTTCATGTATGCTATTCTTATAGATTCTGATTGTGAAGACTTGCAGGTATGATGTTTTTGTGTAGGAAAAAATAACTGTTAATGTGCCAAACTAAAGTGCTACCTTACCACCTCAATTAACTACATGGCCGGTCATTTGGCCATCATTATACAGTATGCTGACTGTGTGGACCCTCAGTATGCTAATCACATTTTGTTCAAGTGTCCTGGAGGGAGCTTAGTCCGTGTGAGCATGTCAGCTGTTCCCAGGAGCATGGAGCATAGTTTGCATATCTCTGGCTACTGGGAACCAATGAATCTGTTTTTTTAATGTCTTTTTGTTGTTTTGTTAATGTAGCTAGTCACAGGCATTTCTTTTTCACCCTGCCTTTGGGCAACGTTAGCAGCTTGTTCTCTGCTGTCGGTTTCAGTTTTAGGAGCTTTGTCTCCTTTTCACCAATGCGATGCTCCTGCTGTCGACCGGCTGCTTGTGCTGTCCATTTTGGTTTGGAAAATTTTGGGTCCACTAAAAAAACCTGAACTTGGTATGAGCTTGAATAGCCACATGTGGAGGGGAAGGAGGCAGTAGGGAGTCCACGGCAAGAACAGCATGGAGCATAGCCACATGTGGCTGAGGCTGGCACTGGGCTTGGGCAGCGCCAAAGCCACAAGTTCAGGCGCCTCCTTTGTAGTTTCTTATTTCTTAATTGATTTTTGTTAAGTTATCAAATCTGCATTATTTGTTTGCCTACAATTCTGTATGACTTGCTTCTGCATTTTCTAATTGGTGTGCAGGAAGGGATGGTTATGCCGCCGGATGTCGGGCCGTTGATGCACAGGGCAGGGCTGCAAGAAGTTGCTCCACCCTCATGCGCAAAAGGGAGTCGATGACTCCTTGCTGTCCTTCCCTGCCAAGGTGGTTTGATGGATGATAATGATCTGGTATGTGATGGTACTACCAACCACCTATATTATCTATGCTTCTGCTGTGCACATGAATGAATAGATAGAGTCCAGACTTCTAATAATGTGTGTTTTGCTTGCTTTCCAAACTTGGGAGTATATATTTATTTATTAACAGCTGGGGTGTATGTAAGCAAAGGGTGTCCTTGACACTTGCATTAGGTGAGTTTGTCCCCATTACTTGCAGACGTACACCACTCTCTCCCTGTGATTTACTAGCATTGTCACTCTATAACAGTGGGTGTGTGGTTGGCAATCTGCTATTGGTTTACATCATCTATTTGTTAACAAATATAAAACTGTTGCTTTGTTGCAAATCATCTCTGAATAAACATGTTACTGACTTAGATTGAGTGATATAGCCAGCACCAATATGTAATATTTGCTAGCTATGAGCTATTAATGTCAAACCAGCTTTGCAGATAGCTAGTCCTTTTTAATGGTTAGCCTTGGAACACTTATTAGGATTTAGAAGTAATAATCTTGCATTCTGTACGAGATTCTTTTGTGTGTGGCACTGTGGCCTAGAAATTAATGTATATTTTCACCTTGTTTTAGGCTCTCAAAGGAGAATGCAGTAGTAGTTAAGCTGGTGACTTACACCAGGTAAGTGCTAGAACAATCCCATCCCTCTTCTAGTTCAGTTTCATGCGATCTACACCATGGTGCATCCTTAAGTTCAATGCAGTGGCACTTCTTCTCTGTATTAGTTAATTGTTTGGCTTAACCTATTCAGTGCAAATATTTATGAAATCTGACTTGTGAAATACAGTTAAATTCAATTGTCTTCTTTGCTAAATGCATTACTGAGTATGTATCACTTGTTCTAGTCTTGCTTTTTGGTAGAGAACATTGTTCTGTTCCAGTCTTGGAAAGCTAATGAAATCTAACATGTGCAAATACAGAAACATGATATTTTCTGTTCTGTTCTACTTGTATTTTTTGCTTCTATTTTACTTAACCCTGTGATGTTTGAATTTGCCGCAGAAGGCTTGTTGATGGCCAAGTTAAGTTGGGGGTGTATGCAGCTTGTCAAAGATGTTGCTGCCTTCGGCAAGTCTGAAGAAGTGACCTTAGTACATAGAAAGTAGTACCAGCATGTCATGTAATGTGGTTTGATGGTTGTGAGTTTGACTGTTCTGTTGTTGTAAATTATTTGAAATATTGCTAGGCTGGCTTAAATTGAAGATGGGTGAAATTTGTCTTATTATTAATAGAAATGGTGTTAATTATTTCTTATAAAAGGATTTACACAAAATGCACAGAATAGCCGCTGGATCTAAATGAGGCCATGGACCAAAGTATATATGGCCTGTTAAAAGGACGAGGCCGAATTAATCCAGTATAGATTATTCAGAAAAAATGGTGAAAAAAATAAAACCGCTCTTAAAAAAGGCCAGGGCCCAAGAATGAAAAAGGCTGTAAATAGGCTAACACCCAAAAGAAAAAAAATAACCGTAATAGCCAGGGACAAGAAAAAAGGCCAGAATAATTGGGCTAGGCCCACGTAGATCACAGAAATGGACCGGGCTGTATTTAATCCACGACATTTTCAAATCGTCATGATTTTGCCACGTAGGACTAGCCACGTCAGAGCTGATGTGTCCTGCCCGGACTGCTCCTGACGATTTTGGATCGTCATAGATTCATGACGTTCCTAAATCGTCGTGGATATCCATGACGTTTCCAAAAAAAACGTCGTTGTGGTTAATTACTGACGCTCGGTTTTCAACGATTTGTTTTTCGTCATAGGATCGTCATAAATGAAATATGATGACGATTTGGTGACGAAAATAGAGCGTCATGTATCAACATATTTCTTGTAGTGTTGGCCGAATAAGTTTGGAGAGTGATCAAGGAGATGCCTTCGGAGAGGGCTCCGGGGCCGGATGGATTTACAGGTGCGTTCTATCAAACGGCTTGGCAGGTGATCAAGGAGGATGTCATGCGAGAGCTCCTCAAACTAGCGGTGGGAGATAGTAGGGGGTTCAGAAGACTGAACCGGGCACTTATTGCCCTTATACCCAAGAAACCGGATGCTAATGAGATTGGGGACTTTCGCCTAATAAGCCTGGTTCATAGCTTTTTGAAGCTCTTCTCCAAGGTGATCGCTAGCAGGTTGAGGCCCAAGTTGGGGCAGTTGATCCGAGCCAACCAGTCGGCGTTTGTCAAAGGAAGGAACCTGCACGACAACTTTGTGCTAGTTCGGCAAGTTGCGAGGAAAATCCACCAGAGGAAAATTCGCGGGGTGTTGCTAAAATTGGATATCTCTCTCGGGCTTTTGACGCTATGTCCTGGAGCTTTCTATTCGAGGTGCTTAGGAAACTTTGATTCGGCGAGGTCTTTCTTAAGTGGATTATGATGTTGCTCTCCACGGCGAACACGAGAGTTTTGGTGAATGGCGTGCCAGGTAGGAGGATCATGCACGCCCGAGGACTCCGACAGGGTGATCCCACGTCCCCGATGCTCTTTGTACTAGGCATGGAAGTGCTGACCGCGGTGATCATGAAGGCAGTGGAAGCGCAATTGCTGCAGAATTTGGCTGGGATCTCGCCATTGCAGCGCATCTCGGTGCATGCCGATGAAGTTGTCGTATTTGTGCGTCCGGTGGTGCATGAGCTAAATGCGGTGAAGGAAATCCTGAGGATTTTCGGAGAGGCCTCTGGATTGCAGGTTAATTACAGGAAAACCATGGCGACGATCATACGTGCAGAGTTAGGGGATGAGGAGCGTGTGGGCGAGGTGCTGGGATGTGCTTTGGCTAAGTTTCCCATAAGATATCTGGGTCTGCCTCTTGCGATCCAACCTCTGACGAAGGCCCAATGGCAGCCGTTTGTGGACAAGGTGATTGCGGCGGTGCCGGCGTGGCAGCGAGGTTTGATAGAGAGGGCAGGACGCCTTGCGCTGATAAAATCGGTGATCACGGCCAGACCAGTTCAGCAACTGCTAATCTTGGACGCCCCAGTCTGGGTTTTAGAGGAGGTGGATAGATGGCTTCGTGCGTTCTTCTGGAAGGGGAAGACGGAAGTCTCGGGAGGGCATTGTCTGGTTGCATGGGACTTGGTGTGCGTGCCACAGGCATTCGTTGGGCTCGGGGTCAAGAACCTACGACTCCACGGGCTAGCTCTCCGCGCAAGATGGGAATGGCTCCGTAGAACGGATCCCAGAAGGCCTTGGCAGGGGCTGCCGATGATGAAAGACACGGATGCGAGTGAGATCTTCAATATCTTGGTAAGAATCGAGGTGGGGACAGGAGACAAGATCCTATTCTGGCGTGATCGATGGATAAATGGAAGGAAGGCGGAGGAGATCGCGCCGCTGGTGGTCGAGGCAGTGCCCACTAGGAGGAAAAACTGTAGGCTCGTCTAGCAGGCGACGCACGAGAACAATCGGATGAGGGCTATCACGAATGTGTACTGCTCTGGGATGAGATAGGTGCAGTGCCCAGGATGGAGGGGGAGCCCGATCGGTTTGTCTGGCCGCTATCGCGATCAGGGCATTATTCGGCGGGTTCCACTTACGACATGCTCCACCAAGGAAGGGTACGCGACGAGATGGCAAAACCGGTGTGGAAATCCTTCGCGACACCGAAGTGCAAGGTGTTTTGCTGGTTGGCGCTTCGTCGAAGACTATGGGCTTCAGATCGTCGCACTAGGCATGGCATGCAGACGGCGACAAATGCTTGCTTCGTCTGTCTACCAGAGGAGGATACTGTCGACCACATCCTTGTACAATGATCGTATGCGAAGGAGGTGTGGTGGGGGTGCATGCAGTCAGTAGGTATACTAATCGCTGAACCGCAGGAGAGAGGGAGTTTTGGGGATTGGTGGCGGTCAGCTAGAGGACAAGTAAACAAGCTCGACAGGAGGAAGTTTGATACGATGGTGATCCTCACGACTTGGTCACTATGGAAGCAGCGGAATGCCAGGGCTTTTGGCAACGAGACGGAACAGGTGAGCACTATCAGGTTGATCGAGAGTATCAGAGAGGAGTTCTTGCTGTGGGTCAAGGCGAGAAACGGTGGAGGTGTACCAAATAACGCGAAAGAGTAGCGTTAGGTGTTGGGTGGTGTAATTGTGAGCTGTTGTACGCAACGGTCACATGATCTTGTATTATACTTCTGCCTTCTATAAAGATAAGGTATGCCATTGGCATACTCTATAAAAAAACAAAAAGCCTGTGGATCAAGGTTTATCCCAAAAAATCCTGCGGACAGTAGCATTAAGTAACGGTGTACTCAAAACGTGCATAGTAGCAGAAGCTAGGAAGATGTGAAATCGTTGAACACATATAGAAATCGAAACAAGGAGGTAGACGATGTAAATCAGGCGCATAGCTCGATGGTAGATGTACGATCACATGTCAAATCGCAGTTGGAGTTCCA